>BSBN01000367.1:2400000-3600000 GCA_027924645.1 Cunninghamia lanceolata | reverse complement strand
ATACATGCACATCCTTTGTTTCTCCAGTCTTCAATCCAATAGAACTCGAGTACCTGTAAACTGTGATATGTAACACATACATGTCATTGTACTTATAGAATTATTGCACTCCTAAAACTAGGTGTCCACTTTCTCTCACCTTGGATACTCCAACATGAAACAATAAATGACCTCTTACAAGCTCATAACACTTATCAATAGTCAACCATGCAAAATTGGGTGCCCGTGGACAAGAATAGTCACTTATGGGGTAATAAGTGATGTCATAACCATCATAGATTTTGTCATAACACTCCCCAAATAGCATCTTCCCAATATGGGTGCCTAGAGCCAAGAATAGCAACTTACAATTCATAATGCTAGAGCATCCCACATGTACATCATGGTCCTTGCCACATATCCTCTTGGCCATATAGAATCCTTTCACATATTATATTTATTTAGTGTGCATTTATGAAATTCCCCTTTCATTTTAAGTATATCTTGTTTTAACCTCTCCTTGCCTCATCCTTGCTTAACATAGAAGTGGATGGGAATGCGAGTCCAATATATTATTCCCTAGGATTCCAAGCACATCACAAGGCATGCACATAACCATTCACTTTACCATGTTGTTCCATAACCAATCATATCCCCACATTCACATGTTCATTCACAATCATGAATTCAACAATGTATAAACAAGCTTTTCCAAATTGGGGGTTTTAAATTGCATTTTTCACCAAACATTCAAACATCAAATTTAAAAATGTACACATGCTCTCTTGATTCCCTTGACAAGGAAAACACTAATTTTCACTCACATATTGAATCTAGGAAAAAAATTCCACAGTTTTGGTGTAAAATTCAATTTTTCAGAATACATAGAAATGGAGATTGTTGAATCAATTTCTATTCATTTAGCAATCATCCCAAAGAAATAGTTTTTAGAAAGAAAACCAATGCAACTAGTTAAGGTGGGAATGGCTTGAGTTAAAGAAATTTCAAGCACAAAGAGGGAGATTAAAACTTGTACCTCCCACAAAATATCACAACAAAGAAGAGAAGTGGTTGTCCAAAGAGTAGCTCCCTTCACAATCAAATGTGTCTCATCCAAGGTCTAAGAGTTTCCCCTCCAAAGTTCCCCTTCAACTACCACCCAACAAATGCAATACAAAGGAGAGAAGAAAAACCCAAAAAGCAATAATGAAAATGCAAATATTATTTTCCCCCAAAATCCAAATGCTACACATGGGCTTCTTCTTTTATTTTTAATAAAATATAATTTCTTAAAACCCCTTTTATTTCCAACAAAATAATGAAAATTACTTAAACCAAATAATTTTCATAATTCATTTTACCAAATAGGTTTATTTTAATTAATAATTGTGATGCTAGACACTAGGAAAAACATTCACTTTTGAAGAAGTAAAAGATATAAATTTTTGACTAGGGCATAAGTTCATTAATTAACCCAATGACATCAATCATACACATCAAAACATTTGAAGTTACCATTTAAATTTTTTAGTAGCATATATCCACTTCCTAGGACACAATAAATTTATAGAAATTAATTAAATAAATTTAATCACATGAGTCAAGCAATTTTATAGAAAAGTATTAAATTAAATAAAACATAAAAATTGGGAAACATGCTGGCATATTTATATGTTTCCACATGAATCAAGGATCAACAATCATTTGATTTGGATTAATTCTTACAAGTTCACTCAAGACACATCTCATGGCTCGACTTCAAACAAGACAAAAAATAAATAAAACACAACAATATTACCCAAACTAACTATATCCAATTTAATCACGATTGGGGATAACATGTGCCTACACACTCAATGAAAATAGTAGATGTTCTTTTGTAATATAAAATAGTTGAAGCCTAGTATAAATATTCACCAATGATAATATAAAAATACATATTCATTTTGCTTAATACACAAGACAATTGAGAGGGGGTGAATCAGTTGTAACTTACAACTTCAGAACCCTCACACACATTCAGATCCACATTAATTCAATTAATCCCTTAAATACTTAAGATGATTAAACGTGAAAGAAAATAACACAAACTGAATCAAATCAACATCAAATACAAGAGAACACTAGATTTATGTGGAAAACCCAAGAAGGGAAAAACCATAGTGAGGATTAGCTCACAATATAAAGTAATAACAACACTAAAATACAATAAGGCTCACTACCGGAAGGCTCATTGCCAAAAGGCTCACGGCCAAAGTATTAGCAAGATGGTTGTCATTGCACCAAAAAATCAACCTGTTAATGCCTGATACAACTCCTAGAGTTAATAAATCTATTGGAAGTGGTTAAGCCTTCTCACGAACCCAAGTGCTACACTATACAACACAAGGAGAACAAGGGCAAACACCTTGAAACAATCCCCCCAATGCAAGCAAGGGGTTCGAACCCATGACCCAAGCTCTGATATTAATTGTTAGCAAGATGGTTGTTGCACTAAAAGTTTGACCTGTTAATGCCCAATATAACTGCCAGAGCTAATGAATCCATGGGAGATAGTTAAGCCTTGTCACAAACCTAAGCACTATGTTGCATAATACAAGGAGACCACGTGCACACACCTTACAACACAGAGGGCTCACTACCCAAATGAAATAAAGGCTCACTACTAGAATAGAAAAGAAGATAGGGAAAATTGTTACAAGGAGAAAGCTATCATAATGCAACAAAGAAGTCCACCACAATGCCATCATCACCTCTATAGTCTCATTGAGGAATTGTAGACACCTTCTGCTCACTGTATCTAGTAATCTAACACATAAAAGCTCACACTACACTACACAAATTCGCACTCTATAACTCTATAATTCATATCTCACAAACCATACTAATCTCTATTTACATCCTTCAACAACTCAATACTTATTTATACTATCTTTAATCTTGAAAACATTCTCCAAGGTCAGAAAAACACCTTAATCATGTAAGTGTAAATTAGGTAGGCACCAAAACATTCCCACAATGGAAAGGAATGAAGACAAACCACAAAACACCTTAGCTTGGACCTAAATCCATCCATACACACTAAACCGTGCTTCCACAAACATCAAAGAAACTCTGCAATTATTGTAAACACCCAAGGTCTGTTGAACCTGTGTTAACACAATAAACAATTATGTACACAATTCCTCAAAACCAAAGACAACTCATGGACCACACACCATGGTTGAACACAATCTAGAGTATTCCAAAAATGTCCTAAAAACTAAAAAATTCCTCTGCAACACTTTTCACCTATCGAAGCACTTGGAAACCAAGCACCAAGAACACATCATCACCATATTCAACACTTCCCCACCATCAAAGATAGCATCCCCTCAACACCAACTTGTTCACACTCTTGCAATATTATCTTGCTCATACAGTTGACACTAACGACAACACAAGCTTTTTGACATCAATGACAACACCTACTGCACATACTTGCAACAATCTCCCCCTTTGTCATTGATGGAAACATATGATGTGAAAAAGCATCAATACAATAGTATCCTCAATACTATGCTTCTTACCAACTCTTTTCCTTTCTCTTTCTCTCCCCCTCATCTTACTACATTCTTCTTGACAACTAACTCTTTCCTGTTTCACATTGATCTTTCTCCCCCTTTTACATCAATGGAAAAGGGTGACACATCTCTCTTTCATTCTCTTATTTACTACTCTGCATACTCCCCCTTAGGAACAAACAACAACCAACAAGGCCACTTCCTACTCCCCCTGAGAGGTAGCTTCTAGCATCAGTCCATAACAAAGAATGAATCTTGAAACCCATAGGACTGATGCATCTCCTTATGCATCTAGTTCAAAGGAGGGGCAATAACCCCTAAATTCTCCTAGAGATACTCAAAAGTGTCCTTAGGAAGATCCTTGGGAATGTATCAGTAACTTGATCCTTTGTAGGAACATACTCAATCTTCACTTCATTGTCTGTAACCTTCTCTCTCAAAAAGTGATACCAGATTGAGATATGTTTTGTCCTTGAGTGCATCACCAGATTCTTTGAAATGTTAATAGCACTTGTATTATAAAAAAATATAGGAATTGGCTCATCATATACAACTCTGATATCCTTCAAGGTTTGCCTCATCCACAACACCTATGTGCAACAAGATGTTGCTGTAATGTATTCTATCTCTACAGTAGATAAAGACACTAAATCTTGCATCTTACTTAGCCAAGACACCAATCTACATCCAAGAAAGAATGTACCACCACTTGTAGTTTTCATGTCATCCACACAACCAACCCAATATGCATCTGTATAAGCACATAGAGTAAAGTTAGTATCCTTTGGATACCACAATCCATGATCCAAAGTACCCTTTAAATATCTAAATATCCTCTTCATAATTGCAACATGTGAATCTCTAGGATCTTCTTTAAATCTAGCCACAAGACAAATTGCATACATAATATTTGGTCTAGTAGCAGTTACACATGGCAATCCTCTAATTATTGATCTATACCTTCTTTGCTTAGCCTTAAGAGTTTCATCATTCTTTCTCATCTTGCAACTAGTAACCATAGAGGTACATATTGGTTTACAATCTTCTATTCCAAACTTCTTTAACATTTCCTTGATATATTTTGATTGTGAAATAGAAATACCTTTATTTGTCTAATTGATCTGTAACCCAAGGAAGAAGTTCATTTCTCCACACATTGACATTTCAAATTATTTATGCATTTCATCTACAAAACTCTTACACATACCTTCATTTACTCTAAAGATTATATCATCCACATACACTTTCACAATTAGAATTTGATCTTCTTCTACTTTGATGTACAAATTGCTATCTGTGGTACCTTTATTGAATCCTTTCTATAATAAGTACCTATCTAACCTTGCATACTAATCTCTTGGGGCTTGCTTCAATCCATATAGTCCCTTCTTCAATTTGCAAACCATATCCAGTTTATCTGATAACTAAAATCCATTTGGTTGTTCTATGTATACTTCTTCCAATTCACTATTCAAGAAAGCAGACTTCACATCCATTTGATATACTTTGAAATCCTTGTGTGTTGTAAAAGCTAAAAACATCCTGATGGCCTTCATTCTTTTCACCAGAGCATATGATTCCTCATACTCTATTCCTTCTACTTGTGAGTAGCCTTTACACACAAGCCTTGCCGTGTTTCTTACTACTCCATTCTCACTCAGTTTGTTCTAAAATACCCACTTAGTTTCAATCACATTTTTGTTTGGTGGTCTTGGGACAAGTTCCCAAGTTTGATTCTTTTCAATCTGCATTAGTTCTTCTTCCATAGCCTTGATCTAATACTCATCCTTGCATGCTTTAATCATTGTTTTAGGTTCAACTTCAGAAAGTAAACATAGATTTACATGTTCTTCAACAACTTTCCTCTTATCACCAATGATCTGATCTTCAAAATGATGCTTCTGCACATACTTGGGAGCTTTAGGAATATTTTTTGGAGCTTCTTCTTCTTCAATCTACACTTCCTTTTCTTTAGCCTTTTCTTCTTCACTACAAGAAGACTCACTTGACTCATATCCATTTACTTCTGAATTCTTCTATAGATCTTCATCAACTTTGACATTTGCACTCTCAACAATCTTTCTTAGCCTTTTGTTGTAGCACTAATAATCTTTGCTTTTAGTAGAATACCCAAGGAAGATACCTTGATCAGACCTTGCATCAAATTTTTCCTAAGTTTTCTTCATCCCTTCTTATATATCATTTGATTCGAAACACTCTGAAGTATTTGACAATAGGAATCCTTCCATACCATAGCTCAAAAGGAAACTTTGTGATGTTTTCTCTTGCTAGCACTCTATTTAGTATATAAATATTAGTTTGAATTGCTTCTCTCTAGTAGACTTCCAGTAGATTTTCTTCTTTTATCATTGTTCTTGCAGATTCTTGAATAGTCCTATTCTTTCTCTCTACCACTCCATTTTGCTAAGGAGTCTTAGGGGTAGATAAATGCTTCTTTGTTCTATGATTTTCACAAAACATGTTAAAATCATTGGAGGTGAACTCTCCACCTCTGTCAAACCTCAAAAATTTGATCCTCATATCCATTTCATTCTCAAGAATTTCTTTCAATTCTTTGAACTTATCTAGGGCTTCTCATCTTTTTTTGAGAAAAGTAACCAATGTCATTCTAGAATAATCATCAATCAGTAGCATGAAATACCTATCACCTTGAAACTTGTTACTCTGGTAGGACCACAAAGATCTATATGCACCAATTCCAATAGTCTAGTAGAAGATTGATCTTTGACTTTGAAACTTCTTCTTTCTTGCTTTCCTACTTGACATTGCTTAGAAATAGCATTGATAGGCTTTGTAATCTTGGTAGATCTCTCACAACTTGAACTGAACTTATTCTTACTCGGCTATCAAAATTGATGTCACAAAATCTTTTATGCCATAGCCAAATCTCACTAATCTGAGTCATGAAACAATAACCATTACCACCTTTGAGCTGATAAACATTTCCATCTATCCTCCTTCCAGAAACAATCACAATTCTAGAGTCTTTTCTAATCTCACAACCACCATCCTGAAACATGAGATTGTATCCTTTGGTACACATTTGTCCAACACTCAAGAGGTTATGTTTGAAGTTCCCTTAACATAAAGAACATCATCAGTATTATTCTTTCCATCAAAACTGATTGAACCTCTTCCACATATCTTAGCACATGTATCATCACCAAATCTAACTAGTCCTCCATCATATTTTTCAAGTTTAACAAACTTACTCTTATCACTGGTCATATGATTTGAGTATCCATTGTCAATGACCCAGTAGCTCTTTTCCTTTCTAGTATGAAAAGCAAACAACAAAGTGCCTTCAACATTAATACTTACTTTTGGAGCCTTTTCCTTCACACATTCCTTAGAGTTAGCAAAATTAGTATCATATTTTAAAGATATGAACATAAATTCACTATCCTCATCATTTTCATAATTAGATTCATCATCTTCATAATTAGATTCATCATCAGATATACTTGCATCTTCTCTAACATAATAACTTTTCTTAAACACCTTACTTTTTTGTTCCTTATTTTTTCTTCTCAAAATTCTTTCTGGACATCTTCAAAGATAATGACCTATATTGCCATAACTAAAAAACTTGAAAGGCAACTTACCACTGTACTTAATATTACCCTTTTTCATTCTTCTCACAAAGTTAGCTTCCATATCATTAGAATCCTCTTGATCTGACTCCACGATCTTCTCTAATTTACTAGTCTTAAAGGCAATCTCAACTTTTGCACTACTTATACCAAATTCTCTCATCTCGAAAGTAGTTAAAGTGCCATATAACTGATCTCTAGTAAATTGATCTAGATTTTGCAATTCTTCAATAGAAAAAACTTTATGATTGTAAGCTTTGGGAAGATTTCTAAGTACCTTCATTACCACTTCTTTTTCTTCCAGTTCTCCACCAAGACCTCTGATGTTGTTGACAACTTCATCCACCTTTTGTAAGTAGCTTGTGATGTTTTCATCTTCAGACATTCACATGGTCTCAAACAGGATCTTTTGATTCCACATCTTAGCTTGCTTGACCTTATCATCTCCTTCATAAATAATTTTTAACCTTTTCCATATTTCATTAGCAGTTTTCAAATTCACAACTTTCACCAATTTAGAATTATTATGACCACTTAAAAGAGCATACCTTGCTTTACCATTGGTTTCATAGGCCTTGCTCTCATTTGCAGTAGTTGGATCATTTTCAAGTATAGTGTATCTAGACTCAAGAGACTTCCAGATCTCATATCCAAGAGAAATTAGATAACATTCCATTCTTATTTTCTAGAATGCATAGTTTGATCCATCAAACAGGGGACCATCTTTCTTCTGTGCCATCCCAGACCTACCTCAAGCAGTTAATATTTCTTCCAAGGAACCTTGCTCTAATACCAATTGTTGAATACACAAGAAAACTGAGAGCTGGGGGGGTTGAATTAGTTGTAACTTAAAACTTCAGAACCCTCACACAAATTTAGATCCACATTAAATCAATTAATCCCTTAAACTATTAAGATGATTAAGCAAGAAAGAAAATAATAGAAACTAAATCAAATCAACATCAAACACAAGAGAACACCAGATTTAAATGGAAAACCCATGAAGGGAAAAACCACAGTGAGGATTAGCTTACAACATAAAGTAATATCAACACCGAAATACAATAGGGCTCACTACCAGAAGGATCACTACCAAAGGCTCACTGCTAGAGAGCTAACTATCCAAAGGAAAGAAAGGCTCACTGCCAGAATAGAAAAGAAGATAGAGAAGATTGTTACAAGGAGAAAAATATCTCAATGCAATAGATAAGTCCACCACAACGCCATCATCACCTCTGCAGTCTCACTAAGGAATTGTAGACACCTTTTGCTCACTACATCCAATAATCTAACACATGAAAGCTCGCACTGTACTACACAAATTCACACTCTATAACTCTATAATTGGCATCTCACACACCATACTCATCTCTATTTCCATCCTTCAACACTTATTTACACTATCTTTAATCTTGAAAATATTCTCCAAGGTTAGCAAAGCACCTTAATCATGCAAATTCAAACTAGGTCGGCACCAAAAAATTCCTATGGTGGAAAGGAATGAAGGTGGACCACAACACACCTTAGCTTGGAGCTAAATCCATCCATACATGCCACACCACACTTCCACAAAGATAGAAGCAACTCCGCAATTAGTGTAAACACCCAAGGTTGGCTGAACCTATGTTAACACCATAAACATCTATGTACATGATTTGGAGTATTCCAAAAACATCATTGAAATACAACAAATTCCTCCATAACAACTTTCACCTGTCGAACAAACCTATCTTGTTTACCAAGTATGCTAAAATATCTTTGTTATGCACTGTAACTCAAGAAATCAACTTCTAGAGCACCAAATCATGAATAAATTCAATTGAAGATAGATATGAACCTTATAAACACACTTCCAAAACCATGAGACCTAAAACCATTCTGCGGAGAAATGCAAAGCAAAAACATTTCTACCAGATACATCTACAATACACAGTTCACACATTGGTGAATACATCTTCCTCTTCACATCGATCTAGCACACCAAATTTAGAATGTAGCACCTCTGAACACATCTAATCAACATATCCAAACCACAAAAATAAATCCTTCAATATAAAATAGATGTGGAGCAAAACCAAACCACCACTCTATAAGCCAGAACATCTTTACAATACTTTATTTCCTCTATTATTCAAATTTTATCAAAAGCAGCTAGAAACCAAGAACCAAGAACATATCATCACCATCTACAACACTTCCTCACCATCACAGACATCATTGCCTCAACACCAATAGTCTTATGTACTCTTGCAATATTCTCTTACTTATACAGTTCACAATAGTGACAACACAAGCTTGTTGACATTAATGACAACATTGGTTGCACATACTTGCAACACATTTGAGATCATCTAAACACTAGCATGATTCATGTATAGAAATACATGAGATCTATAATCATAATGCTAAACACACTAAGCATAAGTAATATCATATATCAACATAAAAGTAATGGAACTATAATGCAAGTGAGTCCAACACATAAATCCACACATATAATCCATGTACAAAATCCATATACCTCGATGGTAATCCACATGAACATCATTGGCAAATATGATATCACACCAAAATATAAAATATGGCTAGTATATACATATCCACATCAGTGAATCCAATCACACAATTGAAAAACCTTGATCCTAATACAATAATAACATTATTGGCAATATGGTAAAGTATCAAAGCCAAAATAGACTAGCAAAATGAGACAGATACATCTAGGGCCTTACATCCCCCTCCTCTAAAACTAGGCTTACTCTTGGAAACTTGTAAAAGAGTGAGGGTAAAGAACTAGTAGCTGCATAGCATCCTTCCAAGTAGCTATTGTCTCATTAAGATGATCCCATTGGACCTTTACCTAGTAAAGATCTCATCCCCAAAGGCTCAACATTCAATTCTATAGAATATGGATAAGATCTAAAGAAAGATGACTTCACTTCTTGACCTACAAAGCATCCCAATCAAGAACATGAGTGATATCCTTAACATACTATCTCAAAATAGAAATATAAAACATATTTTGGATGCACAAGAGACTAGGTAGTAAGGAAAGTTAGTAAGAAATTGCATTTATCCTCTTAAATATCTCAAAAGGTCTTAAAAAATGTAGTGCAAGCTTAAAACATTTTGCATAATACATTAGGATCTCATGTAGTTGAACTCTCAAGAAAACACAATCATAGACTAAGAAGTGTCAATCTAATCTCTTGGCCTAAGAATGCTTCTTTTGCCTATCTTGAGGAATCAATAAATGCTCTCTAGAATAATGGTGTGCCAAGGGAACTATGTGTAATGTCAGAAAATGTCCCCTTGGGGGCTTTTCCCTCATAAGGTTTAGCTCTTGGGTCTTTAGTATGCATTTAGGACATTTTAGTTCATATTTTGGCATCCTAATGGAATGAGACCTGGGTTCCATGGCAAATTGGACCTAGGAGGACCCCTTGAGCTGTACCCTACACAAAATAGGGGAGGACATGGATGCTCGCACCCTAGTCCTACCCTATTTTGGGGCAGCCCTAACTTTTGCGTGTCTGTTTATGACCGTTAGTTGGTTCTTTTGCTGACACGGTAAAGTTAGATTTTTAAAATCTTCACGGGAATGCTTGTAGTTGCATATATAAGCACGATTAGGTATTCATTTGTAAACTAGATGATTACTAGCAATCTAAAGTGTTCTCAAGGTGAGTCAAGGCTTTCTATTGTGTTGCAAGAGAAGACTTGTATGTTTTATTTGTTGATATTTGTAGATTTGAGCATCAATTTCTTCATAGCATGAAGAGCATCTTCCTCCATGACAGCTTCACTACAAGGTGACATTATATTGTGTTTTCATCATTGATTCCTTTAGTTTTTACCTCTACCTCACAAGGGCATGCACTCTTTATCTGAGAATGGTGTTCAGAGACTTACGTGTCCTCTGGGGCTTGACTGAGGAAAGCCTCTAAACACCACAACACCCAAACCAAGTCTTGTGATTGCAAGTTACAGGTGTCGCATCCAGAAAAAAGAGTAGTTGTAGGAAGGCTTGGAAGGCATCAAGGATTTAGGATCTAAAGAAAAGTCAGACAATTGAGCACTTTCGAGACTTGGGCACTCGCTCTAGTGTCCTCCGCAGATAGATCTCGAGAAATAGAAGTTAGAAGGCTGATTAGTGTCAGAAGGAGGTCTAGATTCCCCCAAAAAGTAGGTACCCTAGACTTGGGTACCCGCTCGAGTGTCCCCGACTATTCCACTTCTGAACCCCAAAAATAGGTATTCTGTAATTTAGTATTTTACTCCTGCCTACAAGAGCTTTTTCTGTCTTTCATCAATTTGTTGTTGTATTTGCATAATTAGGGTTTTAATGGTCAATTAGACATTAGAGAAGAAAAAAATTGATAATTAATTTCCTAATCCAAGTTTCCCTTCATTTGTAAGTGAGCTAGGGTATGATAGTGCTCACCACTTGACCCTGGATCCTTCAATGTTTAGTGGAGAGGCAGATTTTAACATCTAAACAACAAAAGATTAACAAAATCCAATTTTACCCTAAACACTTTGGTGAACCCATGTTTTTGGACATAAATTGCAACTTTTTGAGTGTTTGTCTGCAAATTTGGATTGATTTTATTTGGTCATTCATTTTATTGCATTGAGAAAAATTCAAAAAAATTGAAAAATTGGAAAAATACAAAAAAAATGCATTGTTTGGCTTACTAAATTGCATCAATTCCTTCTAAATTTTCCTAATTCATGATTTTTGCATCAGATCTGATATAAACTACAGAAAAATCCAAAAATTCAGAAATTTACATTGCATTTTCATCATTTAATTGCTAGGTTTTTGTGGAAATTTCGACAATTTTATGTAACCTAGTAATTCCAAAATCTAGGGTTTGTAGGCAAAATCTTTTATCAGATTTTTATTTTGATTTTAGAGGCTCATTCAAATTTTCATTTATCTTTAGTGTTTCATTTTAGTGTGAATTTGCATTTACATTTAAAATATTTGCAATTTTGCATAGAAAATTTTTAACAAAAACTAGCAATTTTGATGCATTTTCATTAAATTTGCATGGGCATTTTGCATGTTTAACCTTGAAAATCATTTTTAGATCTGAAATTAAGTCAATTTTATCATAAATAAAACTTCAAAGTGCTCACATATCATTTTGTCCCAAGATCTCAAACCTAGGGCTTCAAAAACAATGATTTTCGCTAAATTTGGCCTTATCGACTCTCTAAACTTGCACCATAGGTGTGTTGTGAAAGGTATTTTAGAATTATTTGTTAGTTATCAGGGTAATCATTTTCTTCCCCTCAAAAAAATCTTAACAACACCCTTTTATCGGGCTCTTGTAGTGAAAAATTGGTGAAAAACTACACATTTTGGCTATTTTTGCCCTAGGGTTTGCCCGAGTTTACACTCCAAGCATGTTGTGATCAATTTTATGGATTGAGTTGATTGATATTATTGATATTATTTTCTATACCTCCTAAAATTCCTTACAACACCCCTTTTGCTAGGTCTTGGAGTTGAAAAACCATGAAAAATAGCCTTTTTTGCTATATTTTAACTAGGGTTTGACCTTAAGTGGCGCTAAAAGTGTGTTGTGCTGGCTATTTCAAAACCAAGTTGCTATTATTACTGATATTATTTTCTTTCCATCATAATTTTCCTCACAACACCCTTTGTTATGCTCTTTTGCATTAAATTTTGGTGAAAAATTTGTGTATTTTGACATATTTTCACTATATTTCGACTTGGCATTAACTTAAGATCGCATAAAGAGTGTGTTGAGAAGGATAATTTTTCTGTTTTGGACTGATATCAGACATATACCTTTCTTCCCTTGACTGAAATCCTCACAACATCCTTTTCTTCAATCATTTACATCGAAAAGTATCAAAAAATCAAGCATTCTGGGCTATTTTTTGCTCTTGTCTCTTGTGCCAATTTTGAAAAGCTTTCAAAATCTGATTTTTCATTAGTTTGAGCATATAAACATGTCCTCTCCATGATCCTTGGAATATTTACATGAATATATCTCAAAATTTGAAAATCTTTACAAATTCATTAGTAAACATCCTTATGTCATGCCCTATATACAAGCCATGTAGCACAAGTATATATTGGTGTCCTCTTCTTTCAAGATCCTTTATTATGTATCTGATCTTAACAACTTCATATCTCTCATCAATACATACCCTTGGGTAGTAGAAGGAATGATAAAACACACTTTGGATGAAGAGCATGGCATTTCTCATAATAGTTTAGATTCAATAGCTCAAACATATGGTGATAATATTGAAAATGATCATGAGAGCGATAATGAATTCACAAGCTACACTACTGATACTACAACTAAACATTCAAATAAGTTAGATGAAAAGGCAAGGGTTAGATCTAGTAATTTGAATAATCCTCTTAACCAAAATGTATCATTAACAGATGACATTGTGACAACGCAACATTGTTTTGACTATCTTCACCTATTTGGTGTGATTGATGTGGATAAGGAACAATTTCATAACCCACCTAGTCAACTAAGAGACGACATTCATGTCAAGGTCCATCCTTTGTTATCCCTTTAGGGATTGGGAAGTGATCAAAATATATCAGACAAACAAATAGACCAACCTACATCTCTTTCTAACATTCGGATATGGGAATATCATCACCTCCCCGATGACAATTTCTAGCATTTATCTTCCTACATGTAAGTATCTCTAACCCTTTATCTCTCTCATGATGTGTTTCCCCTGTGATGTGTTATGTGTTGTGTATGCCTCCTGGGATGACCTCAGATTCTCCTGTAAGGTTCATGATACTAGTAGACTGCCTTTGTTGTGACCTTCTATTTATATCATCATTCTTCTATATTGCGCCTCTCTCTGATTTCACTTTTATGTGTTGTGTCTTATAGACATAGCGTTGTGGTTGGTGACTTGTAGGCACCCTCCTATGTGACTATCCCAAAGACACTTGTTTCTCCTCTCTTATTTATTGTTTCCCTTCCTCTAGTGTTTCCATCTAGTGGGCAGATGACGACAGTAATTTATATTGATGCGGACCTAGTGTCCCTTTCAAGACCAATAAAAAAATGGACTTAGTTCCTAATATGACAATGGGGTTGTATGTTTTAACCAACTCTTGGCTAGTAGAAGCACTCATGCTTTCCGTGTAGTGAATTTGATGATGTTTCTATTGCATTAATAGACCTTAACAATACTGTTGATCTATGCACCTTTGTTTGCCTTTGAATCTAGCCTTGGCAGTACTCGATTCAGAGAGCTTTATGATATAGCCCTATGGTTATCCTCAAACTCTGAATTCATTGTATAACCTTAGTTCTTTGTATGGTTAATCACATGCATTGATGTTGTTGTTTATCATAATCTTGTAGACACTAACATGTTTCTTGCAGAGATGTGTTTGTGGGAACATTTGGCAATCTTAAAGTACATGTCACCTCCAGGGGGCATGGGCTTTGCAAAAGTCGATGTTCCCTTGTGTGGTTTCTTCCTACCTTCACGTTCTTGATATCGACAACTGATATCAACCACCTTAAGGTGGGGGCATATATAAGGTAAGCTATCTGTTATAGATGTTAGCAATGTGTTTGACCTCAGATGCAAAGACTTGAGCCCTAGGGTAGTGCATCGTGCATCCTGAGTTTGTTTGTAATCAATTAATCAATCAATCATGTAAGCCCTCTGTAGAGGTGGGATATCGTGTATATCCTTTTTATCTTAAGCACTCTGTGGAGGTGGGGATGGTGTATTTCTTAGAGCAGATTACATCATCTTGTCATTTTCAAAAGTCCTCTACGGAGGTGAGGAGCAGTTCTATGACTAACTCAACCCTTAAGCATGTCTTCAGTGATTGTTGTGATGAATCCCAATTGTCGGTGTGTGCCTATAATGTGCCTGAGATGGTGTTGGACCTAGAAATAGGTACACTCTATCACTTGTCTGTCGTGTTTTCTCTGTGTCTTCAAGTGTGTGTGTTTTGGCATGCTTGTTTTGTGTGGCGTGTTTGTTGCCCCATATGTAGAGACCAGTGCCCTCGGGTAGTGCTTCCTACATTTTTCAGAGGTTTTTCGTGTCTTACATTTGTGTTGCCCCATATATATAGAGACTTGTGCCCTAGGGTAGTGCATCATGTATTATGGGAGGTTTGTTTACTTTCCACTAGTTGTATTTACATGTCATATATATGAGAAAAGGAAAAGAAAAGATATCATTTCTATCTTTCATGCATTAATGCATCTTCTATGCATTGACTATCTGCTCTATGTTCTACATGACTGTAACTATTTTCTCTGTGTTTTGCATGTCTGTTAAGTGTTTTCTATGTAATTGGCGTGTCTTCTTCATGCTTGGTGTGTTTGCTATGTTTGAGACCTTACTTTAATGCATGTATGGGCCTCACGTTCATACATACATGAAAGTGGGGCCTAAATGTAATGTCAGAAAATGTCCCCTTGGGGGCTTTTCCCTCATAAGGTTTAGCACTTAGGTCTTTACTATGCATTTAGGACATTTTAGTTCATATTTTGGCATCCCGATGGAATGAGACCTAGGTTCCATGGCAAATTGGACCTAGGAGGACCCCTTGAGCTATACCCTGCCCAAAATAGGGGCGGAGGACTTGGACGCCCGTGCCCTAGTCCTACCCTATTTTGGGGCAGCCCTAACATCCAAGTGTCAGTTTATGACCATTAGTTGGTTCTTTTGCTGACACGGTAAAGTTTGATTTTTAAAATCTTGGCAAGAATGCTTGTAGTTGCATATATAAGCATGATTAGGCTTTCATTTGTAAACTAGATGATTACTAGAAAGCTAAAGTGTTCTCAAGGTGATTCAAGGCTTTCTATTATGTTGCAAGAGCAGACTCGTATGTTTTGTGTGTTGATATTTGCAGATTTGAGGATCAATTTCCTCATGGCAGGAAGAGCATCTTCCTCCATGAGAGCTTCACTACAAGGTGATCTAATATTGTGTTTTCATCATTGATTCCTTTGGTTTTTGCCTCTACCTCACAAGGGCACACACTCTTTATCTGACAATGGTGTTTGGAGACTTAAGTGTCCTCTAGGGCTTGACTGAGGCAAGCCTCTAAACACCACAACCCCCAAACCAAGTCTTGTGCTTGCAGCTTATAGGTGTCACTTCTAGAAAAAGTGGAGTTACAGGAAGGCTTGGCAGACATCAGGGATTCAGGATCTAAAGAAATGTTAGACAAAGGAGCACTTCTGGGACTTGGGCACTCGTTCTAGTGTCCTTTGTAGACAAATATCAAGAAACAAAAGTTACATGGCTGATCAGTGTCAGAAGGAGGTCCAAATTCCTTGAAAAAGTAGGTATCTTAGACTTGGGTGCCTGCTCTAGTGTCCCTGACTGTTCCGCTTCAGAACCTAGAAAACAAGTATTTTGTAATTCAGTATTATACTCCTGTCTGCAAGAGCTTTTTCTGTCTTTCATCAATTTGTTATCATATTTGCATAATTAGGGTTTTAATGGTCAATTGGACATAGGAGAAGAAAAAAATTGATAATTAATTCCCTAATCCAAGTTTCCCTTCATTTGTAAGTGACCTTGGGTATGATAGTACTTGCCACTTGACTCTAGATCCTTCAATGTTTAGTGCAGAGGCAGATTTCAACATCTAAACAACAAAAGATTAACACAATCCAATTTTACCCTAAACACTATGATACAGTCCAATATTATACATGAATTCAACTAGGTACAAATAGTCCTCCCACCTAGACTGTTGGTCCATAACATACATATGAAGGGTATCATCAATAACTTTATTGACCCTCTTAGTCTATCCATCAAACTCTAGGTAATCTAGGCCAAGATAAAGTTGAGCTAAGCGCCTAATGCATCTTGTAAATAAGTCCAATTAATGAAGAGGTGAATATGATATCACAATCAGAGATGATTTGGCAAGGCACTTTCTATAAGTGAATGACATCATACATGAAAACACATGATACTAACACAACATCGTAAGATGTTCTCATGGGTGGATAGTGGGCAACCTTGGTCCGCTTGTCCACATCATCATAATGGAATCATGATGATGAGTAGATAGAGGCAATCTAACAATGAAGTAAATTAAAATCATATCCCACATCCACTCTAGAATGTCATGTGTCTATAAAAGTCCCCCAAGATGATGGTGTTCTGCCTTAATCCTTTAGCACTCAAGGCACTAACCAATGAACTCAATAATATCACATGTCATCCCCACCAACTAGAATATTTGATGAAGGTCGGCATACATCTTCTTAACACTAGGTTGTGCTACATATGATGCATAATGCACTTTAGGAATCACAACAGTGTGAAGATAACAAATCACAAGGAGATAAATATGGCCAAGATGTAACAATAGCTCATCAAATTTGAGAGAGAAACCACAATAACATTAGTAAGGAAGAGTGCAAGGTAAAGAAGAAGAAAGATCTAGCTTGAGATAGCATCAGGCAAACAATCGACCATTGAAAAGGTCTTAAGGAAGAGGAGGGCTAAGATCTCTCCTTGGGAGAAATGAAAATCTTATCGTCTAATGTTAGGGGCATCAACACCCCTAATAAAAGATGTCTCATCAAGTTTCAACTTGATGAGCCTAAGGTTGATATAGTTTTTTTAATAAGAAATAATGTTGTCTTTATAGAAAGGAAATAATATTTTTAGTCAGTGGAAGGAATGGATTTTTGTCATCTCGCTAGCAGAAGGTGTGTCTGGAGGATTAGTCGTGCTCTAGAAAATGTCTCTCCTAGGTCTGGAGACTATTGCAATTAGGGAGAACTAGATCTTAGGGAAGTTTCCTAGATTACTTAATTCAAAAGATCTATGGATTATCTATGTATATGGTCTGATGGGCACCAATCTAAAGTAGAAGCTTTGGAATCATTTTAGCCAACTCTTAAATCTGATTAGGAATGAGAGATTCATCCTTGAAGGTGACTTTAATGTAGTTTTGGAGGATTCATAAAAGACAAGAGGTAATTCACACCCTTCGAAATCTCAATTGGATTTTAAAAACTTTGTACTTGATAACTATCTGGTCGATTGTTAGCCAAAGAATGGTAAGTATACCTGGACGAATAGAAGGAAGGACATTCTAAAAATTATGGAAAGACTGGAAAGGTTTTTTCTATTGAGTACATGCTTGCATGATGTTTTGGATTTCTTTTCAGAGATCCTATCTTTTGCTGGTTCTGATCATTTTCCAATAAGCTTGGAGTTAGGAAAGGAGAAGTTCTTAGATTTCAGGATATGTGGTTAAGGGATAATAATTTCCTACTTTGATTAAGAAATGGTTGATAGAAACTTCCTATGTCAAAGGATCCAAAATGTTTCAGTTAGCCTCAAAGCTCAATTATGCCAGAGATAAAATTAAGGATTGGAATATATCACATTTCAAAAATATCTTCAAAGAAAAGGGTTGATTACTACAAGAAATCAAAGTCATTGCAAATGTGGTCATAAATAAGGGCATGAATGAGGAGTGCTTCATTAAGGCAAAGGTTTTGAAGGAGTTAGACGAAGTGCTAATGTGTGAAGAAGTTTTTTAGTGACATAAATCTAGAGAATTATGGTTAAAAGATGGTGACAGGAATACAACTTATTTTCATGTTTCCACTAAAATGCGATGCTCTTCCAATTCCATTCTTTCTATAAGGACTTTGGATGGGGCAGTTCTGAATGACCCCTTTGATATTGATGCTTACATGTGTAATTTCTTTAAATCTCTCATTTCAAATGGAGATGTGCCAATTAGCTATGAAGCAGAGTAGTTTGATATCCAAAAATTGGTTTATGATCAGTAAAACAAGGATTTGATGAAAGAATTCTTGATGGAAGAAGCTCATGCAATAGTTTTTGCATTGCTGGGAGATAAAGCCCCTAGACCAGATGGTTGGTCTAGAAGTTTCTTTCATTATGCATGGGAAATTGTAGGCATAGATGTTTTCTTGGCGTCAAGGAGTCTAGAAAATCTTAGTGTTATTAAAGTGTGGAAAAGTACTAACTTAATGCCTAAATTCCCAAGGTAAATGCTCCCTTTTCTCTTGAAGAATACAGGCCTATTTCCCTTTGTAATTGTGTATAAAATTATCTCCAAAGCAGCTGCGATTAGGTTAGCGGCTATTCTCCCTGATATAATCTCTGAGGAACAAAGAGGATTCATGTTAGGCAAGGAAATAGTAGAGTGATTTATCATCACGCGTGAGATTCTCCATTAAATAAAAGAAGGTAAAGAGCTAGGTATGGTGATCAAATTAAACATGGTTAAAGCCTATGATAGGGTTGATGGGTCTTTACTTTCATACGTCCTCGATAAATTGGGTTTTTGTAGTCAATGGAGTAAATGAATGTCTACTTCTTTATGGGCATTCTCTTCTTAGTGTTGATAAATGGTAAAGAAACTACTCCATTTGAGTGGAGTAGAGGGCTAACGCAAGGGGATCCCCTCTCTCCTTATCTCTTCATTATCATGACAGAAGTGCTAACATGGGCCATTAAAGAGGGAAATTGATGTAGACTCTAGAAAGGTATCCACATCAACACATTGAAGGATCCGTTCAAACATTCTTTATTTGTGGATGATACAATCCTATATGGTCAGGCTACTTTAAAAGAAGCCCAGTCCATAAAATTCATTATGGATAAATACTGTAAGTTCTCTAGTTAATTGGTTAACAATAAAAAATCTAAGATTTTTGTCTTCAATTCTTATTCAAATTTCCGGTCTGCTTTATCTACAATCTTCAATTACAAAGCGGAAGTCCTTCCAAAAAACTATCTTGGGTTTCCTTCATTCAATGATAGAAATAAAAAGGAATTCTAGTTCAAGGATGTAGTGACTAAGCTTATGAATAGAATTGGAACATGGAAAGATAGATGGTTGACGTTGGTTGGTAGGTTGATGCTAGTTAAAGACATGTTGACATCTATTTGGGCCACATACATGATATCCACCCTTCAGCCCCCAAAAGCTATTATCTCAGACATGGACAAGATTTGCAACCAATTTTTGTGGCAAGGAAATTCACTCAAAACAAAGATTCATTTGATTGTATGGAATAAGATATGTAGACTGAAATCTCAAGGGGGAGCGGGGATTCTTAACCTTAAGCTCCATATTCAAGTGTTGGGTGCTAGCCTAGAGCATGTGTAGTAAGCCTCAATCTAAGTTGGCTAAATTGTTGCAACACAACTATTTGGATAATAATCTTAGAGACAAGATTTTCACTATTAAAAACCCCCCTCAAGGCTCTTCCATATGGCAGTTTATTGCTAAGAGTAGGGTGGTCCTTCTGCCCAAGCCGTCATGGAAAATTCATAATGGGGCTAAAGCAAATTTCTGGGAGGATTCGTGGAATGACTGCCCTAGGTTGTCTTTAAGACATGATTTGAAGGAAGTGAGATCTTTCCTAGAATCATATTGGGGAAGTAAGGTCAAGGACTATTGGGAGATTAATCATGATCGTCATTCTCATAAAGGTAGTTGGAGGAATTTAGAATAGTGTGACTTTCGCAGTAATCAAAAATCAATTCTACGAGGCATTCTAAAATCCAGGACAATTTTATTGATGATCGGGGAGGATGAGTTGATATGGACAAAAGATCCTTCGGGTCTATATAAGATTCAACATGTATATAAAATCTTCTTTGAGGGTTAAAAGTTGGATTTGCCTTACCAATTATGCTAGAATGATGCAAGAGTTCCTAAAGTAGGAGCATTCGCATGGTTAGCAATGCATGGACATATTCTAATAGGAGATAGAATTTAAAATTTATTTTTTGGCTCCAATTTTAAATGTGTTTTTTGTGACGAGGTGGAGGAAACTCTTGATCATCTCCTTCTCCATTGCTCGTATAGTAGTGGATGTTGGCACTGGTTGTTGAGGAAGCCGAATTGGGGCACCCCACTTCCCTCTACACTCTTAAGCTTCTTCAAAAGTTGGCCCAAACTCGTTACAGAGTCAACTTTTGCCTCTATTTGGGAAGTAAGCCCAGCTTTGACTATCTAGGCCATACGGTGGGAAAGAAACTCTAGGATCTTTAGGAAGAATGTCACGACGAGCTCCAAATTATTTGAATATTTAAAGAAGTCCATTTCATAGGTGGTTTTGGCCAAGATTAGGTGATCTCTCACTCAAAACTCAAATTTGTCCTTTTGGGATGATGTTATGGTCAAAGAATGGAGACATTCGATTTCTATTTATAAGGGAAGTTCAGGTCAGAACAAACCTTTCAAAGTGAATAGAGATTTTGTTAGATGGACTCCTCCAGACCATGGGATAGTCAAACTAAATTTTCATGGGATGAGCAGAGGTAACCCAGGTTTGTCAGGGATGGTCTGTGTTCTTAGAAATCATGATGGAAGATTACTAGTGGCTAAAGCATCTAAAATTCCTCCAGGCACTAACAACTTAGCGGAAGCACATGGGATTTTCTTCATGGTCTTCAATTAGCCCAATCCCTAGGTTTTAGAGATATATGGATCGAAGGTGACTCTTTAAACATTACTCGGGCAATTAAAAATAGACATTTGGACTCCTGGTGAGTGAACTGCATATTGGAATATGGTTTTCTTATTCTTTAGAAGTTTAACAGTTTCCATGTTTCGCACTGTTACAGGGAAGCAAATGGGGTGGCAGATTGGCTGGCTGATTTGGCAGTTGATGAAAGTCCTTAAGAAAGTTTGTTTGCTCCTTCACATGGCATTTTTCCACCTTAGCTAAAGCAGTTATTGGAGCATGACACAAGATATACACAAGGTGGATGACTAGATAGTTGTCACATCTAAATCTCGAGGTGCTTAGTGATGTGAATTTTTTGGGTGGCGTCCATTCATTTCTGATGATGCAACAAATTAAGTTGTGGTGGCGGAAAGGATTTTCCTCACATTTATATCGATTGCGGAAGCATGTTTTTCTTTTATTAGCTAACGGTTTTCTTTCCTTTTTCCTTGGCTAGGACTTGCAGTGTACTTTCCCTTCTGTATGCGCTAGTAAATGCGAAGCTGATCGCTGAAGTTGTTCTTCAGGATTGATCGAGAGGTAGTTATTAATTGTGGTAAAAAAGTAGATTAGGTGGCCTTAGGCTTTCTGGAAATACGATGGATAATGTTTGAGTTTTTATTTCCTCTTTTCTCCTCCACGGATTGAGTTCTCCTGATGGGACAACTAAGGTCTCTTCTGTAGATAGACATTTATTTTTTGTATGTCATCAGAGATATCAATTGAGATTTAATCTGGTGATATTATGATCTAAGAGATTGCTACTTTTAACCATCTAAGAGGAAGTATTCAATGATGTTGGGTCTGGATTTGATAGGTTATATATATCCATCTCCTTTCTTGTTTCGTCCAACTCTTCTTTCCTTATCAGCTTTTGCTCCTATGTTTTTTTGTGGTTGGTTGTGTTTGCAGGTACCATGGAGAATGACATGGACAATTCATGATTACTCTTTCTACTACTTCTGTGGGAGCTTGAAATCCATGGTCGGGTGAGGATTTTGGACCTAGATTAGGTCTTTGATATTGATTGTACTCTCATCCAATTTGCCATAAGGAATATATGTGGGCAAGTCTGGCTGAATGACACTCAAGTGAGGACTCTGTGATGGTCGGATATTGTCTCTACTCTGCTATCCAATATAATGGACATTGTCGAAGACCACAATTATGTATATGTTATAGCTACGAGTCTCGTTTTCAAGTATCTTTTCAATCAGGAGAGATAGAATGCGGCCATACAAAATAATGTTTTGGCAAGTGGAGAGGCCATGGTTGGTGGTCTTTTGATATTTAGATGCTATGGACCTTACAAGCTACTGAATGCGTTTATAATTCGATCCAAAGGGGTCTTTCTTGTGGCTGTATTGCTGGTCTCGAGAGGGCCTTAAGGGGACATTGTATCACATTTACTAGGCCTATGAGGAGGAGATGCAAGGATGTGTTCATCTCTATCTGTTTTCTCCATGGTTATGGTCTGGAGTGGGCTCCAAGACTTCCCAGAGTGCTTGCTATTGGTGACCCGAACCTGGACCAGCAAGAGGACTCAGATAATTCTATTGTCCCCGTGTCTGATGAACAAGGTCATGGGAGTGCTACTGATCCTGGTCATGGCAGTGTCATTGATCTTGGTCGTGGGAGTGCTACTGTGTGAGCGTGGTGGGTTTATGGTCTCGGTTTTTTGGTTAAATAGTTGTTTTATCAGCCCTTTTCTTTTTGCAAAGCTTGTGTGCTCTTTCTTGTCCATTTCCCTCATTATTTTGCTAGGGTTTCTATATGCATGTTCTCCATTTGGTAGATGTTACATTTTCAATGGCTATATTGTAATACGACTATTCTATAATCCTTTTTATTATCAATATATGCTTAGTCACTCTTCTATCAAGAAAAAAATTGCAAAAAGGGCCCTTTGAGACTTAATCTCTACCCAAACCTCTTGATACCATGGATCTATAGAAAGATATTTAAGGATGTAGCTCTACAAATCCATACTCAAGGAAACAACATAGACTTTGTGCAACCCCCTACTCAAGGCAACCATGACAACATTCTCTTTCTCTTTGATTTAATGAACACCAAAGGCATACTCACAAAGAAACTCCACTTGTTGACATTGATTTCCATTAAAATTTAGATACATAAAGATAAACTAAAGGCTATGATGATCCATACACAACTTAAATTGATGGCCCAAATACAAATCTCTCCACCAAACTCAAGATCATGGGTTGGGTAGTTGAACTCATGGCCCTTCAGCTTGCTTGACTCATAAGAAATCACTTGGTCCTCCTCATCATGAGGACAACCCCTAACACATCCAGTAAAGAATCAAAGTAGACCATAAAATCCATTGCAAGATCAAGCACTATAAGGATTGATACACTCATTAGCTATTTGTTATGGGTATAGAAGGCATTTTGAGATTTTTTTTTACCCAAAAACTTCTTTCCTTTTATGTTGTAGAGAAGTAATGGGTTGCATCCCCCTTAAGAAACTTATATGACAAATTAGTTGTAATAACCCACTAATCCCATGAAAGTGTGAACATAAGCTACATTCATGGGCATAAACCAATCCATAATAGCCTCAATATTTGAGGCACCCACCACAATTTCCTCACCAAATATGACATGTCCCAAACACTTCACCTTAGTTTGGAAAAACTCACACGTTGCCAAGTTATAAAAAAGTTAGTCCTCCAACAAACATTGCAAAACCAAATGAAAGTGGGTCTCATGCTCTTCCATTATCCTTGAATAAACATAAATATCATCAAGGAACACAAGGAAAAATTAGTCTAGAAGGGTACAAAACATTCTATTCATGAACCATTAGTTAAATCGAATAATACCACAATAAATGTGTAGTGCTTGTAACAAGTTTGAAAGTTAGTTTGATGAATATCTACCTCATAGATATGAAGCTAACAATAATTGGAATTCAAATAAATTCTAGAGAATACCCTTTCTACCCTCATCTAATCAAACAAATCATTGAGTCATAGCAAGGGATATCAATTTAGTATCATCACCTTATTTAGATACCAATAATCAATGAACAAATGAATGGATTTATCCTTCTCCTTTATGAAGATCTCATGTGCACCCCAACAGGATACACTTCAAATGAATAGGGCCTTTCTTAAAAAGCTCCTCTAATTGAAACTTTTAAATCTCATTGAGATCTTGAGTGGTCATCTTGTAAGGTACATGTGAAATAAGCTCCACTCCTAGGATAAGATCAATGCAAAAGTCAACATCCCACTTTGGTAGCATACCAAGAATGGCACTTGAAAAGGCATTTGCATACTCATATACAGTGAATGGTCATATATGATAGCCTCATGACACTCATCCTTAGATGGATCATTCATTAAGATGGAAAACAACTATCACCCCTTTTGTATGGTTCAATTCAACTGCATGGCTAAGATCATATGAAGAGATATCAATCTCTAAATTCCTACTATCCCCACTTGATTAACAAGATCATTGGTACACTTAAGAGTCTTTCAAGGATAATCAATGATCATTTAATGAGTATCAAGATAGTCCACACCAAGGACAATATCATAAGATCCTAGTGGTAGGACTCACAAATTATTGATAGTGGTGGTGAATATACCAATTCCCAACACACAACCATGCACAAATGAATCTATTGAAACCTTGGATCCCATAGCAAACTCAGCTTTCCAATTGTTATCCTACCTTGTAGTCACCAATCTATATTTCTCCACTAATTATAGTGTTATGGAAGAAGTTAGAAGCTCTAGAGACAAACAAGACAAAAACATGAACACCCTTGAGTGTATATGAGGTTTCAACCATAGTACCTTGATGGTCAGTTTGTTAATTATAAACTATAATAAACACCTTATGAAATCTACCCACACCACCAACTATTGGCTCTATTGTTGTGGCACCGTAACCACCAAATGCCCCTAATTTTTGTAGACATTTCCTCTTTGGGTGGCCTTCTTGACCACCAAAGAAACATGGTCTAAGTAAATAAGGTTAGGAGAATTAAGGGTGGCTTAATTATTGAAAAACCAAGAATCAATAACTAGGTTGATCCCCACTGGGAACCTTGACTTATCACTTAGACAAAAAGACCCACTAGACTAACCACCCTGCTAATCTCAAGAAGGCTTTTTCCTCTAAGACTACTATTGTTGCTACTATTGGGCCTTAGGTGGTGTTGAAGAAGTATTAAAATTCACCTTAGGTTGAGACTAATAACCCTAACCTTTCTATTCTCCCTAGTATGGTATTATTTCCTAAGTACCTATTTGATCACCATGACCTCTACTCAAAATTTCCTCAACCAACCGTGCCTTCTTGATAATGATCCCTAGATTCTTGCACTACATAACTTGAACACTATCATTGATATGAGGGTTCAAACTCTTACAAACTCTATGAATTAGATACTTCTCATTCTCATCTATACTTGCATACTACTTTTGCTCAAAGAAGCAATTTTCATACTAGTCCACTAACATACCCAACTATCAAAGATCATGTAATTCATTTTCTTGACACTACCTAAAATGTTCCAAAGATAACAAGCACACAATCTTTCTAAAAAGGCTTCCCAAGAAAATATATCAATTGACAACTAATTATTTCACACTTCCTTATGCCACCACATGGATACAAAGTGACATATCTAGCCCTAGTGTTACTACCATATGGGTGCATCACAAAATAATTATTAAGGGC
This sequence comes from Cunninghamia lanceolata, assembly GCA_027924645.1. NCBI lineage: Eukaryota > Viridiplantae > Streptophyta > Pinopsida > Cupressales > Cupressaceae > Cunninghamia > Cunninghamia lanceolata. The sequence continues at coordinate 3,573,595 of BSBN01000367.1, read as the reverse complement.
CAAGAGCCAATTTTCCACCCATACTCCCCCAATGGAACCATAAAAAAATAGTGAGTACATTTAAAGAAGATTTCTCATCTAACTCATTACCACATTAAGGTCTTTGATTGCATGATTAACCTCCTTTTGATGTTGTTCCTATCTAGGCACTTGTTCTACTCTAGACCACTATATAATCCTAAAGAATTATATTTTTGTAGACCAGACCTAAAATTTCACCATACCTTGTATAGATTTAGGTCTAATTTCTCAAGTTTCCTCCTATTAAGGGGCAAACCTTGCCAACAAATATTTCAACAAACCAACCACCCACAAAAACCCTAGTTCACCCTCTACCTAATTCTACCTTAGCAAGAAGCTAGTGTTAGCAAAACACATCCATCAACCAAAATATTGAAAAAAGAATCATAAGATCAAATAGGGTGTAGCTAAGAAAACATACTAGTAGCAGCCACACAACATGCCACACATAGCTAGAGAACCTAAAGCTACAATATGGGATTTAATACCAAATACAATGCCCCAAGATTTCACCTAAGATATTAATAGACAAAAAATAGATGAACATTTTTTTGTGATATGAATGTGACACTAAGCATGACACATTGCACTCCTCATGCACAAGCTTCCATCTCTCAAAGTGACAATGTAGTTGAGATGATTACCATTGCACTATGCATGGTGACATAACCAAAAGACTTACCATGCCATAGGTCTAACATGTTGACACTAGCTCAAGCTACGATATCAAGGGAATGGTCAAGGTCCCTAGGATAAAGGAAAAATATCAACACGTATGTCAATGAACCAATCCTCAAGCATCTTAGGACTTGATGATTCGAAGACAAACCTACAAAAATTGAAGTCCCGAGGGCCTATCTTGCAAAATTTGGACTTGAGTGTCAAAATTGCACGCTCCCCTAAAATCTCAAACTTTGGTCCTAGATTACAATTTGCATCCTATAGCACCCTCTCAAACTACAACCTTAAGTTGTAGTTTGAATCTTTTAGAACCCCTCAAACATTGGCCTTGGGTTGTAGTTTGTATTCTACATCACTTTCAACTTTGGATTCTAGATGCAACATGCATCTTAGGCTTTCAAGTTTAAATACAAATTGCAAAATTTTAGAAAAAATAGACATTAGAGAATTAACAATGACATGCATTTTAGAGTTTACATTTTAAATACAATTCTAATTTCATCAAGAAGATAAGAGTTTGGAGTCTGAATGTGACATGCATTTCAAAATTCAATTTCCAAATGCAACTTGCAATTTCTTTGAACAAACTTCAACCATTACAATTCCTAGAATTTGGACTTCGGGCCTACACTTTATCCTATAAATTTAGACTTTAGGCCTAAGCTATAGTCTATGTAGGCACCTAAAATCATCTCATCAAAATAAATTAATGATTCCTCTATAATTAATTAAATCAATTCCATTTATTTTATTGATTACTCCAATTCTCCTTCTAATATTAATTAAATGATATTTTGTTATTTAATTAATAAAATCACTATTAATCCACTATTCATCTTACCCTCTTCCTAGCATTAATCATATAAATCAATCATTTATCATCTATCTTCTATACTTCAACCTTCGATATTTTTTTTAAATAAACTCAAATTTTTAATTAATTCCCTATTTTTTCACTTTCCATTAAGTCAACTAAAATCCATTAGTCAATTAATCACCCACTTGCACAATCCTAAAAATGATAAACTCATTCAAACCTTACACAAGGTTAAATATTGTATGTGGGTCATTTAAATTCTACATAGGCACAGGTCTTTGTACATGGGAATGGGTAAAAGGTTTTCCCATACCTCTAAAGTAACCCTAAGGTACCCTTTCAATCCTCTCCATCTACTTTCTCCAAGGTAATCCTCAACCATTGATTTCATTTGAATCTTTGACCCCTCCATGTGCATCAATGACATCATGCCACTTGGAGGCTCCTCATCACTCCAATCCTCTCAATCATTATCAACCTTTGATCCTTCAAATCAATCCTACTCCTCCATCCTCTCATCAACAAATCTATAAATTTGCCTTCACCCAAGCCATTATCAAGTCTCCTTAGAATGCTTGAAGTCATGCTATTGGTATGAGCACGCACATCCTCTCAACAACACATCACAATCCTTTAAGTACATCCACCATAGCTTGGTGCAACAACGATTGGTGTTGGTGAAAAATCTTTGTTATTTTCATTAACGTTGTTGTGTATGTAGATGTAAACAAATAGGTTAAGTTAGTTTAGCTTGTTCTCTCATGTTTGCATTTACTTGTACACAATCTTGGCACACCTAGTGGGACCCACATCCCCTATCTAGTCATCTTTTAGTGTTTTTATCCTATTTGGACTTGTAGTTTATAGTTTGATGCTTGTAGGCCTATTTCAGTGCCTTTGTTCATGAACAATAATTTTTGTGCATACTTATGCACACATAGCTCATATTTAGTCATTTTTGTGCTTAGGTATTTTTGTGCTTAGGTATTTTTGTGCTTAATTAGGTACCTATAGCTCATATTTAGTCATTCTCATGCTTAGTTGTTTTTCTGAATGCTTAGGTTCTTGTAGGTCATGTCTAGGAACCTTCGAACATGCTTAAGAATTTCTATTTTTATTCTTTGTAGCACATCATTTTGAGCTGTAAATCTTATTTTTTGGCTCTTTTATGTAGGTTTTTTTACTACAATATTGTGGATTTGCAGGGGTATCTCATTTTAGTGCTTTATCTCTCATCCTAATCTCTTCTTTCTATAGATTAACATTAATTTTTACAAGTCATTATCATGTTTGTTGGCCCTAAAAATGTTTAGATGCTTGTGTCACACAAACAAGCTGTTATGTGTATGAATTAGCACATCTATGCCCAAACTTCCAAAAGACATTTTTACTATCTTTCACACCTTTTATATTAAACTTATTTTTATAGTAATTGATCTTATAAGGTGTTATGCTACCCAATTCTTCAATCCACCTTGAGTATTTTACAAATTTAACATCATTTTTTCAAGTATATATCAATTTTTTTGGCCTCAACAGGAATAGGCATTTTGTACATGTTAAGGCACTTGTAGACATATTAACATGCTTATGTATAGTTAGGAATTCATGTACATCCTTAGGCACATGTAGGTATTTTTATTCATTTTTTGTTTTTAGGTATTTCTATACATGTTTAGGCACCTATAGATACATTTAGTCATTTTTGTACTTAAGCATTTCTATTCATGCTTAAGCATCATCTATAACTCTATTTAGTTATTTCTATGTTTGCAATAGAATTAATCAATTTCATTTGGATTTATGCTAATATAACCCTTGGACTAATATTTTCTTAGCTATTTTTATCTCTAATCATCTATTTTGTAGCATATCATTCAGCCAAGACATTATTAAACTACTAACATCTTGTTTGTAGCAACCCTTGTCAAAGGAATCATCATTTTATCACTAATCTAGACACATTCTATTTTCTTAGGGAATTAATATTTGTATGCTATGTTTGTTGATCAGACGTAAGTGTATCCTCTCTCCTTCCACCTTTGAGTGATCTTAAAAATCAAAATCCTAAGTTTTACCTATCTTTTAATTTTCATCCCAAAGGATTTTGTGTGTTTTCTCTTCTCTCATGTTGCAAGGCAATCTTGAGAATCAAAAGCCTCTAAGTTCTTTCATTTTAGTGGGCCTACCTAAGGATTTCATCACCTTAGGGGATGAGTTGAACTGCATGTTCTAGTGGGGTACACAAAGGGGGGAGAAAAAAATTTGTACCTCAAAAGAGCTTCCATTGTGTTTGGCTCAATCTTGTTGGCCCTTCTCATAAGGAGGCAAGGTGAAGTGGGATTGGACTTATCCATGAACACGTGCATGTAGATGGATTTCCATTCACAGATGTCAACCTCACATACCTAATGTATATTGAGGATTCCCCTAGCAACCTTGATAAGACCATTAAATATATATGTGTGTGGTGCATTAGGGTGATCCCACAATAGTGTGTCCCACTTGTGGGACATCCTGATTTTTGCCTAAAATCACATATTTTTTAGAAAAATTAATGATTTTGAGCCTAGATGTGTTCCATATAAGGGGGTTTGATTGAAGAGAGTTATGTCAAATCCCCTAGATCAAATCCCCTTGGATAGAACCCTAGGGTTAAGTCAAACCCACGATAGAGTCTCCTCAACACCTATCAAAATGCTAACAAAAAACTAATTTTTGTTCACTTTTTGGGGGATCAAATGAAGTCATTTGGAAATTTCATTTTGTAATTATGTAGCCCTTAGTATTACCTTTCCAAAAATTATAATATGCAGCACGTTTTCTTTAATATTATATTTTTAATTTTTTTATAATGAATGTAGGTATATTATGAAAAAATAATGACCTATATTCAAGACATTAGGAAAAATAACATTGTTAGAATAATCTTAAAATATGCATTGTACCACATATAGATGTCCTTATTTTAATTTAAAAAATATATGTATTTTTGATATATATGCTAAGAGAAATGGATTATGGAATAAAATAGCTCTAAAACTTTTGTTGGTACTAATTTAAAAATTAATAATAAATAACATATTTGATAGAAAAATACCAAAAAATATCCATGCACTAGATAGTTGACTTAATGGTCTAATTCCAATAAATGATGAAGCAAATTTATTTGTAGTGAAAGTTATGTGTTATCTAAAAATGTCAATTACTATTTAAAATAATAGAAAAATTAAAATTGATTAAAAAATTAAAATAAAAAATGATAGAAATAATTATTTTAAAAATAAAAAAAGTTATATCTTTAATCAACCTAGAAAATTCGACAACTCATTAGTTTACATTATCCTTAAATTCTTGACCATTTATTTCCCTATATTTGTGGGATCTTTTGATTGGGTGTAGGATGAGGGATATGGATTTTGGAATTTAAGGATGCACTGGGACTTTGGAAGTGTGGAATTGAATGCTCCACTTGGATTTATTGCTTGTTTTTTTTGGGGACCCACATTGTTTTCATTTTTTCTTTTGGATTGGTGGACCTTTGTGGGCTTTTGGATTTATTTAGATTTTGGATCAAATTTGTATTTGTTTGTCCATATCATCACTTGGTGACATGGAGAATTTTTTATTTTTGTGGGTTTATTTTTTTACATGCGAAGACATACAAAGGGCTTCCAATGTTGAGGGAGTGGTCCCATGTGAATATATCATCATGGAATCTTGTGAATTTGGCAATAGCTTCATCATTTTGGAAAAGTTCTAGTGATGTGTGCATACATTGGTCTTGATTAGGATTTTGGGGGTGAGGGATTAGGGGTGGTAATTAGGATAGGGGAACTTTGGATGGAAGGATTAGTGTGATGAGATGGGGGAGAGATAATGGAAAACTTTTTGGATTGATATGAAGGAAGAGAAGGGTTGGTGGAAAGTATTTTGGAGGAGTAATGAGGCACCTATTTTTGGATTGGGATAATCTCTCTTAGGATTTACAAAGGTGGTACCAACATGTTTGGATTATTTTGCTTGAGATATATAACTAACGCCATGAACTCGTGAATTGGTTTTGACATGGATTTGATCTAAGATTCTTTCCAAATGAAGACCTAAGTCTTTGCCTTGATAGTTCATGTTTTGAGCATGCAATTGGTGATATTATGTTTATTGTTTTGGAAACAAGACATAAGTACAGTTTGAGATGGGGAGGGATTGGTAGTGGATACAAGTTGTTCTTTTGCTGCAAGTAAACCACCATAGATATAGGTATTTGAACTTGTTGGATTTAGGACAGACAATTGAGAGCAGGGGTGAATCAGTTGTCCAAAACTTTCTTCCAATTAATCACTTAAATCCTTTACTTAATTCAGCAGCATAATGATAAATCAATCATGGAAATATAATACAATAATTCAAGAGTAGAAACACATTAACACATAAGACACCAAGATTTTTGATGTGGAAAACCCGGTTAAGGGAAAAACCACGGGGTGACTAACCCAAGATTGTATTCTCTATTAGAAGAATAGAAAGAACAAAATGGCACATGCCAATTATAGTTCACTACTCGAGCACACTGCTCACAAGAGGCTCACTACCTACAGGAGACACACTGTCTACAGAATAATAAGTATTACATACTTGAACTAAAAAATAACATCTTTACCATGCTTTAGTCAGTTCCATTTAAGCTCAATATTTCTGCTCTGCCTTATCGCTCTGCTCCTCTCTACGACACTCTCATCTCCACAATGTCTTTGAAATGATTTTACAACTTCTTATTTATACAAGACATCAACTTGGGGATAATCATCCAAGTCAGCATACATTACAGAGCAAATACATAAATACAACATAACTAGTTGGAAAAAGTCTTCACGTGGATCAACAAACTGTCAGCCACAAATATCTGAGACTTCAATCTACATTTAGGAACACGTCCTTCTCCACAGAACATCTCCAAGATCATCCACAGGATGTGTAACTCATCCGGTTGGCTAGACTTAGGAAGAACATCATCATCCGGAAGTAATTATTTAATTATGATCTCAATCTTCAATGCAGACCATCAACACGAACTGGACACAATCCAAAGACATCCACAAGCTTTCCTGAATCACCAGAAACATCCACACTACTTCTGATTACTGAAATCATTCTCTCCTTCATCCAGAACCTCAAGAACATAGTCTGACATCACTGTCATATTGAAATAGATGCTTGCGGACCTCTAGACCATGAACCAATTGAGTTGTCAATTCACATTCACTTCCTAAACACTCCACCAACTCCACAGAACAAGATATTATATTTTCAGATCTTACCACACCTATCTGTGTCACTCTATTACCTCTGAACATCTGTCAGAACCAGTTTTGCTTAAGTGGCCATAACTTCTTTAGATATTCATGCAGACCTCTAAAATATTTACTGGATCATCTTAAGACACATATCTACAAGCCCTTTGATGCGCATCCTCTGATCTTTAGTTTAGCTGGGATCTTTACCTCCCTATCTTCATTGTTCTTCTCTATTCCTGATAGGGCTAATTTTCTCAATATCCTTAGCACACAGCTCATCCATTCCTTATCATTAATGTAATAGGAGTATGTTGACATCAGTGACAACACTGGTTAGGCCCATACTTGCAACAATCTCCCCCTTTATTATTGATGGCAACATATGATGTGAAAAACTATTTTAACCATCAAGACAAGAACTTCTCCTTACTGTCACAACTCCCCCTATCAACAACAACCATTCACATGTCTTCTCTTCCTTTCTTGCTCCCCCTTTGATCAACAATTACTTGTTTTTCACATGTCTTCTCTCCCCCTTTGACATCAATGGAAAAGGGCACATACTTGCATCAATTCAGAATCATACTAGCTACTCCCCTTGAGTAATAGCTTCCCAAACATCAATCTAGACCACAAGATATGATTGTGAGATCCACCGGACTGATGCACATCAGTGTACCTTAATTCAGAATCAGAGGGGTAATAACCACTAACTTCTCCCTCAGATACTCAAAAGAGTCCTTAGGTAGAGGTTTAGTAAAAATATCTACACTCTGATCCTTGGAAGGCATAAACTCCAATCTGACTTCATTCTTGTTCACTTGTTCTCTCAAAAAGTGAAACTTGATGGATATATGTTTGGTCTTTGAGTGCAACACCATATTTTTTGATATGTTAATTGCACTTGAATTATCACAGAAGATTGTGATAGGTTCTTCATACTCCACTCTGATATCTCTTAGCATTTACTTCATCCACAATACTTAAGTGCAACTACCTACTACTGCAATATAGTCTTCTTCTGTAGTGGACAAAGATATTGCCTCTTGTTTCTTGCTCAGCCAAGAAACCAATCTCTTCCCTAAAAAGAATGCTCCACCACTAGTACTCTTCCGGTCATCCACATCTCCTATCCAATCCACATCTGTATATGCATGAAGAGAAAAATCATGATCTCTGGGATACCACAATCCATACTCAACTATCCCTTTTAGATATCTAAAAATCCTCTTGATTGCCATAACATGAGATTCTCTAGGATCAGCATGGAATCTAGCAACAAGACCAACAACATTCATAATGGTAGGTCTAGTTTGAGTGAGTTACAATAGTCCTCCAATCATTGACATGTACTTTTTTTGATCAGCCTTAGGAGAGTCATCATCTTTGCTCAATTTACATCTAGTTGCCATGGGAGTATTCATTAGTTTTGAGTCTTCCATCCCAAATTTCTTCAACAATTCTTTCACATATTTGGTCTGAGAAATGAAGATTCCTTTCTTTGTTTGAGTGATTTGCAGACCCAAGAAGAAATTTATTTCCCCAAACATGGACATCTCAAATTCACTTTTCATTTGATTTGCAAAGGTTTTGTACATACTATCTCTTCCTCCAAAAATGATATCATCAACAAACACTTCAACAATCAAGATATTTTAATGATCAATTTTGAAATACAAATTACTATCAGCAGTGCCTTTTTTGAAACTAATCTTTAAAAGATGCTTATCCAATCTTTCATACTAGGCTCTTGGGGCTTGCTTGAGTCCATACAGTTCTTTCTTCAACTTGTAGACCATATCACCATGATCAGACAATTGAAATCCATCTGATTGCTCTATGTAAACTTCTTCTTCCATATCACCATTCAGGAAGGCAGACTTGACATCCATCTGATATACATTGAAATCCTTGAAACCAGTAAAAGCAAGAAATAGTTTGACTGCTTCAATTCTTTCCACTAGAGCAAAAATTTCTTCAAAATCAACTCCTTCTACTTGGGAGTAACCCTTGCAGACCAATCTGCCTTTATTTTTGACTACTTCACCATCTTCATTCAATTTATACCAAAAGACCCATTTTGTTCCAATCACATTCTTGATTTTAGGTCTAGGAACAAGATCCCAAGTGTGATTTTTCTCAATTTGCATTAGTTCTTCCTCCATTGCTTTAGTCCAGTTTTCATCATTGCAAGCTTCATTCACTGTCTTGGGTTCAATCTTTGAAATTAGACAATACTCTAACGAATCTTGAGTAATCCTTCTTCTTGTTTGTACACCTTTGCTTTTATCACCTATGATCTAATCTTTAGAGTGATTCAGTCATACATACCTGGGAACTTTGGGAGTTTCTTGCACTTATGATTCTTGAACATGTTCATTCAAACTTATCTCCTCTTCTTGATTTATCGGATTAGTCTGAATCTAAATTTCAGAGGGAGCTTGGGCTTCTTGAACAAAAACATCATTTAAATCATCTTCATCATATTCATAAAACCTTGAGGGTTTTTCAATACCTTCATCAACCTTCACATTTGTACTTTCTATAATCTTCCTTAATCTCTCGTTGTAACACTGGTATGCTTTGCTTTGAGTAGAATAACCCAAGAATATTCCTTCATCACTTCTAGCATCAAATTTTCCTAGATCTTCATCTCTTTTAATGTAACATTTGCTACCAAAGACTCTGAAATACCTCATAGTGGGAGTGATTCCAAACCAAAGTTCATAAGGAGTCTTACCGGTATTGCTTCTGATTTGTACTCAATTGAGAGTATAGATTGTAGTGCTGACAACTTCTCTCCAATAGATTTGAGGAACATTTGCTTCCATCATCATGGTTCTAGATGCTTTCTGGATGGTCTAGTTCTTTGTTTCCACTACTCCATTTTGTTATGGAGTCCTAGGAGCAGACAACTATTTTTTATTCCATGTTTCTCACAGAATTTTATGAACTCACCGGATGTGAATTCTCCACCTCCATCAGACCTTAGACATTTTAATTTTAATCCGGTTTCATTCTCTACCATAGCCTTGAATATTTTGAATTTCTCAAGAGCTTCTAATTTCTCTTTCAGAAAAGTCACCCACATCATCCGGGAATGGTCATCAATTAATAACATGAAGTATCTATCACCTTGCACACTCCTGATTCTTATCGGACCACATAGGTTAGTATGAACTAAGTCCAATAATCTGGTAGAAGACTTTTCCTTACTTTTGAATGCGATTCTGCTTTGTTTACCCAACTGACATTCTTTGCACAAACTATTTGTAGGTTTCACCAATCTTGGAAGATCTCTTATAGCCTGAGTGTTGCTTATCTTGATGATATTATCAAAATTCACATGACACATTCTCCTATGCCACAACCAACTCTGATCAATTTGAACAAATAGACAACTTTTACCAGTACCAACTAAGTGGGAGATATTACCTTTTGTTTGAGTACCAGATGCAATCTCTGTTCCAGAACTTTCAAAGATCTTGCATTTTCCTTTCTTGAATCAGAGATCATAACCTTTGTCCACCAACTGTCCACCACTGAGAAGATTGTGTTTCAGACCTTCAACATACAATACATTACTGATTTTGTTCTTTCCATCAAAAGAAATGGTTACTCTACCTTTGATTCTACCAGCAGAATTATCACCAAACTTTACCACTCCTCCTTCATACCTTTCCAAATCTATGAACTTACTTTTGTCACCTATCATATAGTGAGAGCATCCATTGTCAATTACCCAATCATCCTTTTCTTCAACTTGGGCAGCTAGAGCTCTTTCTACAATTTTATGATTGACAGATTCAGAGGGCATTGGATCTTCTTCCTTGATAGAAATAAACACCCAGTCACTTCCGAATTTGTTTCCTGTCTCTGATTCATCATCTGTTACTCCTTCATTATCATCATCTTCATAAACATAGTAACAATTCTTTTGGAACCTTGATCTGTTAGGATTTGGCCTTGAAAAACTTTTCGGACACCTTGAGGCAAAATGACCAATCTTATTGCAATTAAAACACTTAAAAGGCAATTTCCCCTCATACTTGCCAGATCCTCTTGGCAGTCTTTTTTCAATAAGGGCTTCAAGTTGAGCAGCTTCTACTTCATCTTCTTCCAGGTCTTTTCTTGCTTTTTCATACCATGATAGTTTTCTTGAAGAGTTTTCTCCTGAATCAAACTTTTGTTTTCCTTTTACAAAGGTACTAGCTTTGAATGCAGATTTAGTCTTAGCGGGTGCATCTCCAAACTTGGTCAGTTCAAATACAACCAATTTACCAACTAATTGATCTCTGGTGATACCTAAGAACGATCTAAATTCTTCAATAGCAGCAACCTTATATTTGTAAGAATCAAGAAGAGATCTGAGAACATTGCTAATAATCTCATCTTCATCCAAGATTCCACCAGCACATCTAATGCCACAAACAAGCTCATTTACTCTTGGCATAAATGAAGTGATATTTTCATCTTCTATCATCTTCAAGTTTTCAAATTTTCCTTTTAGACTCTATAGCTTAGCAAATTTAATATACTTGTCTCCTTCATGCAGAAGTTCCAGTTTTTGCCAAATCTCATATGCAGTTTTTAGATCAATAATATTTGTTAGCTTTGAATCAGATAAGGCACTTAGAAGAGCTTCTTTAGTCCATAGATTGTTTTTAGCATCTCTGATTTCATCTACGGTACACAAACCTTTCTATGGAGGATCATATTTCTTTGAAGCCATGATCTAATACTACATCCCCATACATTACAAGTTGCATTCCATGCAACTTTTCCAAAGAGTGAAATTGGTTCCATCAAACCTCAGACTATCCTTCTTGTAGGACAACATCCTGAATCTCCTCAAGTGGTTGAGCTCTTTTTAGAGGAACTTGGCTCTGATACCAATTGTTGGATATGGATAGACAACTGAGAGCAGTGGTGTGAATCAGTTATCCAAAACTTTCTTCCAATTAATCACTTAAATCCTTTACTTAATTTAGCAGCATAATGATAAATCAATCATGGAAACATAATACAATAATTCAAGAGTAGAAACACACTAACACATAAGACACCAAGATTTTTGACATGGAAAACCTAGTTAAGGGAAAAACCATGGGGTAACTAACCCAAGATTGTATTCTCTATTAGAAGAATAGAAAGAACAAAATGGCACATGCCAATTAGGGCTCACTGCCCGAGCACACTGCTCACAAGAGGCTCACTGCCTATAGGAGACACACTGTCTACAGAATAATAAGTATTACATAGTTGAACTAAAGAATAACATCCTTACCATGCTTGAGTTAGTTCCATTTAAGCTCAATACTTCTGCTTTGTCTTTTCGCTCTGCTCCTCTCTACCACACTCTCATCTCCACAATGTCTTTGAAATGACCTTACAACTCGTTATTTATACAAGACATTGACTTGGGGATAATCATCCAAGTTGGCATATATTACAGAGCAAATACATAAATACAACATAACCAATTGTAAAAAGTATTCACGCGGATCAACACACTATCGGCCACAAAGATCTGAGACTTCAATCTACCTTTAGGAACACGCCCTTCTCCACATAACATCTCCAAGATCATCTGCAGGATGTGTAATTCATTCGGTCGGCCAAACTTAGGAAGAACATCATCATCCGGAAGTAATTCTTTAATTACAAGCTCAATCTTCAATGCGGACCATCAACATGAACTGGACACAATCCAAAGACCTCCACAAACTTTCTAGAATCACCAAAAACATCCACACTACTTTTGATTACTAAAATCATTCTCTCCTTCATCCAGAACCTCAAGAACATAGTTTGACATCACTGTCATATTAAAATAGATTCTTGCGGACCTCCAGACCATGAACCAATTGAGTTGTCAATTCACATTGACTTCCTAAACACTCCACCAACTCTGTAGAACAAAGATATTGTATTTCTGGATCTTACCAGACCTATCTGTATCACTCTATTACCTCTGAACATCTGTCAGAACTGGTTTTGCTTAAGTGGCCATAACTTATTTAGATATTCATGTGGACCTCTTAAATATTTACTAGATAATCTTAAGACACATATCTACAAACCCTTTGATGTGCATCCTCTGATCTTTAGTTTAGCTGGGATCTTTACCTCACCGTCTTCACTATTCTTCTTTGTTCTTGATAGGGCTAATTTTCTCAATATCCTTAGCACATAGCTCATCCAATCCTTATCATTAATGCAACAAGAGTATGTTGACATCAATGACAACACTGATTAGGCCCATACTTGCAATAGAACCAAGGGGATAGGGTTATGGTTTGGAGATGGAGTTGATAAGAGGTGTTAAGGGATCATCAAATGGATTAGATGAGATGTTTTGATCTTGAGTTGGATGGGGATATATTTTACCATGATTTGGAATAGGCTCTTGACATAGCTAGATTTGTTTGGATAACACAATAGAGGAGTGTTACCTTTGATATTTTGGGTACACTCCTCTAATGGGATAGATGGATGGATGATGGATGGTTGACATTTCAGGATTTAGGATGTGATGATGTTAGGATTGTGGATAGGTGTTAGGTGGGTGATGGCATCATCGAGGACACTTGGATGGTTTTAGATTAGTGGGCTAGCATGACTTCAAAACTTTGTGATTTTGTTTGAGGTGCTTTTCTAGGAGTACTTGGAGGAAATCCAAAAATGATGATATGGATTTAGTGGGATTGAATGGTGGATTGGATAGGTGGATTGGTGGATAATGGTATGAGGGATTTAGATAGGAGGTGGAGGTGACAGGGACCTCGTATACGGGTGTGGGAATATGGATGGGGAATAAAGTGGATTGCCCTTGTTAAAGGTGTCATAAGGATGGTCCACAAAATAGATATATAATTAGGATTATAAAGATATCTTGTGCTAGCTAGTTCAAGTGGTCAAAAGGCATTTTATTGTGTACAGAAGGGCAATTAAAGATTATATCAAACTTACTTACAATAATGACATCAAGGTTATCAATTTTATATTCATCTTGATCAATAAGACTATCATCATTGTTAGATTCGAAAGGACTTTTGGGGTGGTTATGATAAAGAGGGTCATCAAAACAAAATGAATTCATGATGTTTGATTTAGATTTTTGATGAGTTTGGATGATGTGATTTTGGATGACCTAATGATTTTGGATTGGGAAGCCTTGGGACTTAATATTTTCTTGATATCAAAATGATTATGGATTTTAGATTTAAGGGTTTGACATGTTTTGATTTTTGATCAATTTTGATTAATCAGGGTCAAGGATGCATGACACTTGATGATGGTTGATTGGATTGATTAGGTGGATAAGGTTGATTGGATTTGATTTTATAGAAATTCCCCAATATGTCTATCGGTGCTCAAGGATTACAATGGTTCTCAAACACAAAGGTTCCTAGATATCTCTACAGGAACCAAACTATGAATAGAGGTTCCCAAACATAGAGGCACTTGTTTATGCAACATAGACACAGTCCAAATTTCATAAGGCACCTAAATGTGTGGTTTGGGACTAAATTTTTTATTAGATTTTGATTGGATTTGGAGGGGTTTAGGTCTAGGACCATTGGATTATTGTTTTTATGATTATTTGGATAAAATTGGATGAGGTGAGTTAATTAATGATTAGGATTATTGGATTAAGAATGGGCTCACGACGAAGGATTAATGAAATTTAATTAGGATTTGGATGGAATTGGGTTAGATGGATAAGAGATGGTGAAGTTGACTAAGGATGGGGATTTCTTGTTGTATTAGGTATAAGGATGGAGTTTGGATTAAGGATGATTGGATTTAGGAAGAATAACAGATGATCAGTTAAGGGTGGATGAGATGTGATTAAGGAGAATGGATTAGTTGAGATTTGGATGAGATGAGTAGGTGATTGATAGGATTTGATTAGAATGGTGATGGTTTTAAAGCTTAATGATGGGGTTGATTAGGTATTATGATGATGATTAGGGAGATAGTTAAGTGGGTTGGATGGATTAGGATTAGAACCTTTGATTAGGTGTGATAATTTTATTTGGATACGGGGCCTTGATTGATGGATTAGGATAATGGGATAATCTTAAGGATTAGGCACAAAATCTTGGATTAATCAACTAGTTGGGTAAACGATTTCAATTCCCTAATCAAGGTTTAGGGATTATATGGATGATTTAATGAGATGATTAGGATGAGGTGGATTTGGGATGATTTGGATGAATGAAATTCTTGACCTTTTTGCAAGGTTTTGATGTTTGCAAATAAAAGATTTCAAACAATCATTTGAAGTTTGTAAATGATTTTAATTTTGGATTATGGGTGAGTGCATGGGTTTCAACAAGGAAACATACAAAACACATGAATAACCTATATTATTCGAGTAGGAGTGTATACATATGTGGGCCCACAAATATGCTTTGTCCAAGTATGATGTTCAAGTCTTATAATGGGGAAGCTAACCACTTTTGATCAGCCAAGATTGCTCAAAATCTATGAGGGAAGAGAATACATGACATGCACATCCATTTTTGGGGACATATGGTGAGTGACTTCTTGGGGCTAACTCATTACTAATGCACCACACACATATACAATCAACGGTCTTAAGATAGGATGAACACGTCTTCACTAGGGGCATCCTCAATATATGCAAGGTACATGAGACTGATATCTATGGAATGAGGGATATGTCTAATGTCATGGTTGAAGAGGGTAGCCCACTCTCCTCCTCCACTTTACAAGGTATCAAGTTCTTGAAAGATAAACCAAAAGTGACAAGTTTCTCCAAATATGAGAGTCTTTTGATTCTATCCCAAATTTGTATACCCCTCTAGAACATGATGGTTTGGGTCATACCTAAGGTGATCAAATCCTTAGGAAAACATGTTAGAATAAAAGAGACATAGGTTCTTTTGATCCCTAAGATTGCCTTTCAACATGAAGGGAGACGATACACACAATAGGTTCTTGGGATGAAATAGATAAAAGAGATCCAACTTATGCTTTGAATCTCCAAGATCACCAAATGGTGTGAGGATAGAGCATACACACAAGTAGGATCCAAGACTTAGCAATAAAAGTTAATTCCTCTTAAGAAATTGAAGTGTGCCTAATACTTAGTGATAGAATGATTAGTCCTTTGACAAATGATGCTATAAACAAATGTTAGTAGTTTGGATAATTGTCTTGGATAAGTGATTTCTTGCACAAAATGGTGCTATCTTAGCACATCAAGAAAATTATTAGTATAGGGGGTAGATTGGCACATATTTCAACAAAAATAATTAATGATATTTCAATGATACATACACTCAAATAGTCCTATAGATGCTCAATCTTTACAAAAATGCTAATCTACAAAAATGACTAAATATACCTATCTAGACGCTCAAGTGTGAATAGAGGCGCCCATCAACAAGGGTTATTTTTAATTCTGTATGGGCGATATAATATTATAGAGGCACCCCTTTGTGAATTGGGACCTTGCAATACGATTTTCTAGAAAATTTGATTAAAACCCTATAAAAGGATGTTAAATCTTTAAAATAGATAGCATAAATGAAAAATTTAGCATTATAACACATTGTAAAATGATTTTCTAATAAAAAAATAAATTTTGAAATGATAAAAGATGGTTATTTAATTTTTTTGGGTTAAGGCATGAAGATTCTCATTAGTGTCAACGAATGCTCATCTATGAATGCAGACACTCATCCATGATTGGGGTAGATGAATGAGATTATGACTTCTAAAAATGATGGTTAATATTGTAAAAGTGGGGCTTGGAATGATTAAAAAACACATTAGAGTGATATTCCCTTGCAAAACCATCAATGTTTAGCTCAAAACATTGATTAGAAATCCCAAAATCAAATATTCAGATTTTTGGTAAAATGGGCTTCCAGCTTACAACAAAGGATCTTAGATATCCCTACAAGTTTCTACGTATTCCAAAAAGAAACTCATCCATGAAAATAGGTTCCCATCTATGCATAGAGGCACTAAATAGGTCATGGAGGCACTATAGCAGGTCATAGAGACATTGAAATAGGGCTACAAAAGGCTTACAACACCAAAATAATGATAGATAAGGGATGTGGGGTCCCACCGGGTGTGCTAATAATGTATACATATAAATTTAAACCATAAAGAATAAGTTAATATTTGTTGACCTACTCCATTTACATCTAAATGCAACTTCCAAATGAGCTAGATAGGAATACATAAAACATGAAATGAAATCAAACTAAAACCTCAAATACAAACCTACGATCTTTGGATGTTCTCCTTGATTGTATATGATTTATCCCCAAACCAACAACATAAAATTACATTACATAGAGTCTTGAAAATCACTTGGATGAGGTTAAATTTATATATTATTGGTTGGCTAAGGTTGATTCAAAGAATCAAGGGTTTATATTGATTAGGAGGATTGTGTTGATGAGAGGCCTCCAAGTGGCATCATTTGCATAGTGCACAAGTGGACTCATTGGATTGAGGGGAGATCAATGGTGGGGGATTTTCTTGAAAGAAGTGGATGAATGAGATTAAAAAGGTAACACAGGTACCTTTTGTAGGGATATGTTGCAATGACTTTCCCATCCACATATGAGAAGGCCATGCCTCTTGTACAGAAACCCATGCCTTTGTACACTTTGGAGTATGTGTGAGGTTTGAATGAGACAAAAAAGGTTTAGGAGTGTGCAAGTGTGTGATTAGTTGGCTAATTGGTTCTAGAAAACTTAATGAAAAGTAGATAAAATAGGGAATTAAATAAATTGGATATTTATTTAATTTTTGGGATGAGGATGAGGGCTTTAGACAAATAAATATTTGGATTTATTTATATAAGGCTCGACTATAGAAATTGATTGACTAATTAAATAAACGATTAAATTTATTTAATTAATGCTAGGGAGATGTACAAATGAAAAGTGCATGAATAGTGGTTTCATTAATTAAATAATAAAATATTATTTAATTAATGTTGGGATGAAAACTAAATGATTAATTGTCTAAGTATGAATTCATCTAATAAATTATAGAGGAAATGGTCTAGTGATGTCCTAATTGTGTCTAGAATGGTGATGAGGTAATTTTATGTGCTTACACTTGAAATTAACCATTTGAACCTCACCTACCTTCAATCCTTGTCATCTATCTCTTATCCAATATGGTGGAATTTGATCCATACCTAGGAGTAGTCACAAGTGATTAGGCCTAATGTTTGCAACCACTAGACTCCCAATATTGCAACTATCCACCTATGAAAAGAGAAAACATATATATGGTCAATTGATAATCCTTGAGATTAATATTTACATTGTGGCACTTGTCCCTATAGGACAAAGTATTACTATTAAACACCATAATTTAAAACTTGTTGTAGGCATGGACATAGAAGTGTAGTTGGTCAATAAGATTTTTGCTAATAAAGTGATGAGCGCTCTCACCATCTATCAATATCACCATCTTTTATCATTTGATGTAGCTAATAACCTTAAGTGTTTAGGGGGAAGAGAGGTTGGCCAAAGCATGAATATAAATATGAGTATTAGGAGTGGAATCTTCTTTAAGGGAATCCAACTCTTATTCCCTATTTAAAAATTCATGCAAATCACTAGGTACCATTGTAGAATTAATGATATATAAGAATTTCTCTTAATTTTTGTGACATTTTTCCCATTTTTATATCACAATTGAAACATATCCCATTTTCTTTTCTTTATTAAATCTTCTTGAGATGGATGGAGAATTGGGGTGCATTTAGTGCTCCAATTTGATGCCTCTTTTTGGGTTTGAAAGAGCATGAGAAATTGGTGAGTTTTTGTTGTGTTCCAAATTTGTCCTCCACAAGCCAAGCCTCTTGGTGTCATCTGTGCATGTTTGTCTTATTGGTTTCATTCTCTCATTTTGGTGAAAGTATTCTTAATATCAAATTGAATCCTATGAAATGATTTTAAGATAATTGCATAAACTTTTGTATATCACTGATTCACCCCCCCAGTGATAGTGAGTATTCCAACAATTGGTATTAAAGTAGGGTTCCTTGCAGGATTCTAACTAACCAGGGTAGATTCTAGAGGTGGAATACAATGGCAAAAAGCAGAAGGAACAAGGAAAGGAGAAATGTCAAGCCATAGATTGATTCAAAGGTACTATCTTTACCAAATCTAAATGATGATATAGTTTTAGTTAATAGGAGTTGTTCTCAAGATGAATCAGGTGCTAAAGTAGAGGACAATCTGGTGTTTGAAGAGGGTGAAGTTTAGTTTGATATAGAAGAAGATGAAGGAGTGGATCATGAAAAAGAACTACTCTTTGCCTACATTGTGATTGAAAACATGAAAAAGGAAAACTCTAAGTTAAAGGTACAACTTAAACATGCAAAAGACTCCAAGGAAAAAGTGCTTTCAAAGCTTGACATTGTAAGAAATCTAGTTGTAGATTTAAGGGTACAAGTTGAAGAATCAAACAAACTTACCATCCTTCTAAAACTAGAAATTGAGGAAGCCAAAAGAACAATAGATGTAATAAAATCTGACCTTGAAGTGAAAAGAATGGAATGTCTAAAATTACAGGCATAAATTGTCAATATGAGAAAAGATTATGAAGGTTGCAAGGTTCTTTCAAAGAGATATCAGGAGTTTGAAGAGAGTACAAGCAAGTTGCATGAAATATTGGTCAAACAAAAACCTTATAAGGACACCACAAGTCTAGGATATGAAGAAGGGTAGACGTCTAAAGTTAGAAAGACACCAAGGAAGAAGATAGATTAGTGTTATCATGCTGCTACTCCTAAAGATGAAGGAAGAAGGACAATCAGGTTGACAAAATCTCTACCTACCAAGCAAACAATAAGGTACAATTACTCTCAATTTCATGGTTATTGCTATTCATGCCATGTTTATGGCCATAAAGCAAGATATTGTACAAGAAATTGTAGGATGTATGAGAGACATGATCATGTGAGGAATTTCAATAGAAGTTCATACAAAATGCCTAGAAGAAACTATCTTTCCTTTGGTCTAGATAGCAATGTTATAAGTTATAGATGTAATAAGTTTGGACACAAAGTACATTTGTGTAGAAAAAGTTTGATGAGACCATCTAGAGACTATATGTTCAAACAAAACAAAATAAACACCCTGAACAAAGAAAAGAAAAAACCTATATAGGTTTGGAGAAGAAAATAAAGTCTAGGAGATGAAAACCCTAAACCAGTGCACGTTACACATAATGGTTTACAAGTTGCATAAGTAGGAGCTTGGAGACAAGGGGAATTGCTCAATGCCTTATCTTTCATCCCTAAGACAAAACTAAGAAGAGTGTAGCACTTAAGGAGCAAGGTGAGAAAGTGTTTCCAGAGTGGTGGTTTGATGTCTCATTGGCAAAGGTATAAAACAAATTTTGAAACCTTTGATAGCATTCGTGTACTTAGTGATGCAAAATGTAGAATTGCTTGACAACTTTCAGGACAATGGTTTAATCTTAGTTATTAGGATAGTGGTTTGATCTTAGTCAATCATCAGAATAGTGGTTTGATCTCAATCATGTTTCTCTTTGTGGTAGAAATTGATATCATTTAATGCATGTCAGTAGCATGTGACAATGCTTTTGACAATAGTGCAATAATTTCTCCTACCATGGTGTTTACATCTCCATTGTAGGGTTGATGATCCTTTGATAGTGTTGAAGTGGTTGATGTTCTTATTGAGGTGCAATCAATTCATGAGTTGATTACATTGGAGCCTTAATGAACGTGTTCAAGTGCCTTATTGATAGGGGGAGACTTGTGCAGACCTTAGGCATACATGAGTAAACCTTTGTGTATGATAGAGAAATGTAGACTTTATGATGTTGTGAGCAGATGTACCTCTGTGGGTGTAGCTGTGTAGCAGGCAGACTTTTCAAACCTTATCAGACCTTATGTTATAGAGACTTTTGTGTGCAGATCTTATGTGTAGTCTATGGTGCATTCACTCTTGAGTAACAGTGCTCTAGTTGAGGAGTTGTTATTGGCAGTGCCTTTGTCCTTCATAATTGTCAAATAGTGATAATTTGCCTTTTTAGTGTGCTCGTTGCATTGATCTAATTAATATGTTTTCATTATTGAATTTGATGCAAGTCATATGAACTTAATGCTAAGTGCATGTTCCCATGATAGTATTTTTGTTTGGAGTACTTGGGTATAGTGAGCTATGTTTGTATATTTCATCCATCCAGGGGGAGCTCACCCTTTGTCATTTGATGTCAAAGGGGGAGAGAGAAAATGGAGTATTTTTCCATTAATTACAAAGGGGGAGATTGATGAACATGTTTGTCATTGATGTCAAAAGTTGATTGGAGATGTGTTCCTATACCATTCTCATAATCAGCAGGTGGAGTTGACTGTTAAGACTCAAGACTTGTTATTTCAACTCAAGACCATAATCATCAGGTGGAGTTGAATGTTAAGACTGAAGACTGGTTGTTTCAAATCAAGATTGGTTGTTTCATCTTAAGTCCTTTCATGGCACGTTCTTCATTATCCTCATGTTAGGATGTCAGTCATGGTGTTCACTCAGGAGTTGCAAGTGTTTGATGTTGATGTTTAGATCAAGAGATTATGTGGAGGTCTAGATCTCAATTGATCTTAGTTGAAGTTGCTTCATTGGAATTACTTATTTGATTTCATTGTTCATGGATTCAATGGTAGTTGGCACATTGTATTGAAGATTGCTGCATTGGTTGATCACTTCATGATATGGTGTTAACATTGGTATTAAAATCATGGTAATGATGATGCTTAGTTAGATTAGCTATGGTGTTACTACATTTGGACTATCTCATTGATGTTCATAGTGGTTCATATAGATCAGCTATGGTGTTACTACATTTGGACTATCTCATTGATGTTCATAGTGGTTCATCCTTATTCTTGATAGTGTTGGTTGGTTGAAATGTGTCTAATATCTCATTGGAAGTTTGTTAGATCAATATCCACCAGATGACCTAACTTAATCTAGGAGATCCATGTCATATACAGTGTGATTGACTCATCTTTGTCTTTTGTACCTTAGAAAGTTGCAAAGCTTACATTTCATATATATTGATTCTTCATAACCATGGTTTCATTTCCTATATGTATCTGTCATTTTCATGAGATAATAATTCTTTTAGGATCTTTCATAGTCACTAAGGATATTTGAAACCCTAAGATCTTCAAGCATGAAACACCTAGGGTTTAACCTATGTAGACCATCTAAAAGGAAAGAACTTTTATTTTATTTGGATGTTGACCGGGTACATGGAGGAAACCATCACTTAAGTGATGATGTAAAGGGGTCTTCAACAATAATTGACTGGCCCCATTTGTCTAGGGTGACCGACTCACATAGGTTATAAATTTGTATTGGGCAGAAAACAAACATCTAAGGTCTTTGTTTAATTTCAAAAGTCTGTAAAACATTGAATCAATGGTTATACTTTATTTTCAATTCAAACTGTAATGGGTATTGGTATTGTTCAGTGTTTGATGTGTGGATGATTTCCTATCTGGATCTATCATTTTCAAGAGATAATAATTATTTTAGGATCTTTTGTAGTCACTAAGGATATTTGAAACCCTAAGAGCTTCAAGCATGAAAAACCTAGGGTTTAACCTATGCAGACCTTCTAAAAGGAAAGCACTTTTGTTTTATTTGGATGTTCACCGGGTATAGGGAGTAAACCATAACTTAAACTTGATGATGTAAAGGGGTCTTCAACATTAAGTGACTGGCCCCATTTTTCTAGGGTGACCAGCTCACGTAGGTGATAAGTTTGCATTGGGCGGAAAACAAACATCTAAGGTGTTTGTTTAATTTTAGAAGCCTGTGAAACATTGAATCAATTGTTAGAGTTTATTTTCAATTCAAACCCTAACGAGTATTGGTATTGTTTAGTATTTGATATGCGGATTGCCATATTTTGTAAGGAACAATTTCTCAATTGTTTTTATAATTGTTTTTGCATCGAGATCTCATGGAGATAAAAGAAAATATATCTCTCAAAGTTAAGGTTGGTGTTTTTGAAGTGCAGATGGAAGAATGTGTTATATATTGCATGTAGAATGTAGTTACACATTGTGAATGGTATTATGGTTTTGGTGTGAAAAATAGGATTCAAGTTGCATAGTAGGAAAAGATGGATATATCTAATGTTTGACAAGAAAAATATTAGGGTCTTCTACCAGTGAACTGACATGAAAAGGATTGCAAGATGATTGGAGTTCAATGCTCTGAAATAGTTGCAGAAGGTTTTCTCAAGGTGACTTGATTGATGTATTTACTTGTAAGTGTTTGTATGCAGAATGGTACTGTGTTCTACCTTTGAATTGTAAGGATTGATATGCTTTGGATTTAGGAGATTTTATTTGGATTTTTAATGTTAAACATGTTGTTGAATGAACAAGATTGTCAGAATGGATTTAATGACCATGTAAAAGAGATAGTCTTGATAAAGTAAGGGATTTTCTTGGAAAGGATTTATCAAGTCTTGGAGGTTTGTAAGTGAAACAAGGAACAAACACATAGATCTTCATTCTTCATGTAACATAAACTTCACTTATGATTTGAGTATTCTTGAGATGGTGTTAGGTTGATTAGTTATGTTTTTGCAGAAATAAGAGTGGTATGTGGTCATTGATGTACAAGTTGTTTTGGTTTCATCTTTGTAAAAGTTGTGAGGGGTGTCATAGTCTAAGGGAGATTGGTGGTTATGTTCATGGTGTGTGTGGTTGGGTAAATTATGCAGATTGATGAAACATTGTGATTATTATTCTGTAGAGAACATATAATGTTATGTAACAGTGCAAATCTGATTAACCTAGAATCACTTCTTGCACATTAATTTTGTCCTTTGTATTCAAGTCATTGGTGTAATAGGAGATTGGGGGTTGGAGCCTCTTGAGTTTGGTGAGATGGAGTTGATCAAGTGATTGTTGGTGGTGCCTCTTTATGGTTTGTTTTTTTAAGTGATATTGTACTAAGCAGGTGTGGATTGTACCTAACAAATTGAGGCTTTGTAAATAGTGCATAGATGTCCTTTGTACCTTGTAGTTGGTGCTTCAAAAACAATTCTAATGTTTTCTTTCTTTGGAGGCTAGATTTGGATAGTAGATCCAAGTAACATTTTTCATGTTGTTTTTCCCTCAGGGTTTCCACGTAAATCTTGGTGTTATATATGCATGTTTGTCTTATTGGTTTCATTCTCTCATTTTGGTGAAAGTATTCTTAATGTCAAATTTATTCCTGTGATATGATTTTAAGATGATTGCATAAAGTTTTTTATATCATTGATTCACACCCCCCCTCTCAGTGATAGTAAGTATTCCAACAAAGCCAAGTCCAAAGCATTGAGGTAATATCCTATCTTAAACATTATAATCTCCACCTGAAGATTCCCTTTAAGACCACTTATGAAACAACTTTGGAAAAATGATTCATCAAGGCCATGTGTTTGGTTCACTAGTTTCTAAAACTCACTTTGATGTTCACATATTAAATATGTCTAACATAACTTAGTGAGGGCACCATTGAAGTCTTCATACTCACTAGGGCTAAATTAGATGAGGACTTCCTTAGAAAAGTCTATCAATTTGAGAAATGGGTGAGTCCTATCCAACTTATGAAACAACCAAATGGCTTATTTTTCCAAGTAAAAGGTTATAATAGATGGATTTTAATCCTAGGAATTTTGTGTAGTACAAAATATAAGTTGACATATGCAACCAACCTATATGATTTATACCATCAAATCTAGGGAGGTCTAGTTTAGCAGGCTATGGAAATCCATCATGATTAGGGGAGAGGGGTCCTACTATAGTAGTAGATGAGTGGCCCTTGTTTCAACTAGAGATGAACATTGACAATCATGTTATCTTTTCTATTAGTGTGGAGAGCCTATTTTTTTGTTCTTGATCTCTATGTTGGTTTCCCTAATAAAGATATAGTGATTTCCATTTTTATTTGATCAATGTAGTCATTGAGAGAGTGCAACTTTTTTCTCTATTTTTTTCTTACTATTTATATACCCTCTATGAGAAAATTTTCAGCAAGACTAGAAATTTATGGTTGGATTGGGATAAATTTTCTTCAAAAATTTTAGATATGAGAATGGGATGATAGACTAAACTAGTGATTGAAAAAATCTATAGGGTTGGAATAATAGTATGGAATTTGTAGATGTGCTACTATGCAAAGATAACATTGATAACTATCTAACTATTTCTAAATACACAAATACCTAATTGTAAAGAAAATATATATCAATAGTATTCATAATGGAGGGCACATGGGTAGGGATAAAAGGAAAAGAACTATAGGGTACATCTGGTCTATGATCTCACTAATTATATACTTATCTCATTCATAAATTGTGCTAGTGAAATGTTTTGTAGTGCTACATAAAATGGATTAGGACCATGTCCATAACCCATTATCCCATCTTCAAGGAATGTGATGAGTAACTTCCTAGGGATAACTACTTACTAGTGCATCACAAATCTTAGATGGTCAAAGGTTACCTAGGCCTTTGCCGCAAAAAAATATAGGGGGTCTTCTCACTATGTGGAAGCTAACAATCATATATAAATGTTTTTTGAGGCATGGGTATTGGAGCAAAAGGACTCCTGACTTCACTAGACCCTTTATGGATAATATAGCTTAGTAAAGGATGACATCTCTTTTGAGGATATTTAAAAAACCCTAAAATAAAGTTTCTAATCTAACAAGGAAAAGAAATTATTGCCAATATTTTTTTCCATGACCCAAGTAATAGATTTAGTGTGATTGTAGCTATAACCACTTTTTTATCACCAAGCTCCCTCTAGGGTGAGGTGAGAGAATATGGTGGATAGTTACCTAAGGCTCTAAACTAGTAAAGTTGCTTATATAGAAATGGCCTTGGAAAGAGATCTAGTAATAATTGGAATGAACCTATAAGATAAAATAAATTGAACAGAAAGAAATATATAGAAATGAGAGAAATAGAATTATTTCATTATCTTCACAACTCTTTGAGGTGGCAACCTCCTAATAGAGATTACACTCCAATTACAAATATCTAAGATACCTTCCATTTGAGAAGTTAAATTACAATAAATAGAGTCTTGCCAATACAACTCCTACCGTCTCGTGCATGTAGGATAATTACTTTATTCTAACTATGTAGTGGGATGACTTACAAAGCACAGGTGCCCCACTAATACTAACTACCATATAGTAGAATTGGGTTCATAATAGAATTTGGTGTAAGGAATTCTTTGGTTTTGAATGCACATGTAGCATTTATACTTTTTGTTTCTTGTCATGAAAATTGTTATTAGTGAATGCAATAGAAAGTGCCTTGCACTATGAGCAATTTTACGTCCATCTTGTTGCTTGTCTAGATGATGATTGATGTGTGTGCTATCCATTGTTACTTGGGTGGGATCCTTGTTCTATTGGGTCTCTTACTATGAGTATATTAATTTGATCATATATTTATCTCATTATTATTAGTTGTTATATTATTTTTATCTCCTTAATAACTAATGGATTATGGGCTATGGGCTCCCCTATACTAGCAATGGCTATGTGCTCCCTTGTGACATGTAACAACTCCTCCAGACATGGTAATGTATTCTACATGGCATCAATATTGCCAATGTCCTATTTAGTGTTTAGGAATGGTCTTCATGTAGACAAAAAGTGTCTACATACACAATATTACGTATTGGTGCCTTGTAATGAATCTCCCACATATTACATCAATAAGGAGGCACTCAACAATAGGATTCTTGCACCCAAGAGCCCATTTTTCCTACCCAAGGGCTCCATCTACTCATTGAAAGAAAGATTCAAGGGATGTGTTGTGCCAAAAGAGAAAATCAAAGCTTTGTCCAAGGGATTTAAAAAACCGTCTCCTTCAAAAGATGCCTCCCTTGTTGGAGGTCAAAATGTTTAATATAGATTGGATCTACACGATCACTTCCAATCTCTCCATTAAGAAATTAGACAAATAAAGAGCACATAAAGTAGCACACAAAGACAAGTTTAACATGGTTCACCAATGTGGCTACATCCAAGTGAAAGAAGGGCATTACTTTTATTATTGATCACAATAGCATACATAAAGTTTTTCCTCATATATATAATAATCTTCAAGAGAAGATGAAGGGACAAAACAAGGGAGATGAAATGAATAGTTCGAATTCACATCCAAACAATCTACCACTTAAAGTCTGATCCATGTTGCAACTTCACATATGAACAATCCCACTTGAAGTCTACTTTCCATGGTGTATTGTCTCATAAAAGCAAGAACCCTACATCAACGAATATCCAAACATAGTCACCAAATCTAATTGCAATAAATCAGCCTGTGTAAAGGACAAGAATCAATCACCATAGTTGGAATAGCAACCACAACTAGTTGCTAATCACATCCAACTAACCATACAACATCAATAAACTCATGCCAACAACATAACCAGCCCACACTGCAGCTCTTATTCCTGTATAATCCACTGTCCCACTCAAAATAAATTACCATCTTCCAGGATAACAAACACACCAAAGCCACTGATGTGCAAACAATCTAAAGACCCTTGATATTGAAGTCCAATGAAAAAAACACATACATCCTAGAAATTATGTTGCATGAGCAATGTCAACCAAAAAAACTCAAGTCTACTAATCAAAACTTACATAAAAAGTGTGGCAAATAATCAAATCTTGCAATACCAAGGAAACCCATAATGATCTACACACTACAACAAACCTATTGCAAAATATAGCTTACTTGCACAAAAACATTTCTACTAAATTCTCTCACCTTTGATCTCACTTCACTTCTCCCAAGTCCTCCACATCTCAAATGATATACATTAAAAGATCACATACCGCTATTAAAAAAATAATAAAGTACAATAGCAATAGATGACCACAAACTAATGATCATACTAGATGTATAAGAAACTCTAGGAAAAAACATAATACCATAAAGATAAGTTGCAAACCATATCACATCCTTCTACCAACACAACCAAGTGCTAAGTTGTGCCAAGTATGATTTCCTTGACCTCGCCAAGATGAAAAGCCTTAAAAACACCCAACCATTCACTCTCAAAGATTAAACCAACATGGTTGTAATCTTCTCTAATCAAGGAAGATCAAACTAAAAAACCATTCTAAAACTAGGAATAAGCCCAATTACATCTCTTAATCTCCTCAGAAAGGACATCATGAACCAAAACACATATGTATAAGGAGATAACCATGCCAGCATCCCTCAAATGAACCTTCCAAAACTAATAACCATAGCTCAAGGTCAATAACCATGAGAAGATAAAGCATAAAGAGAAATGCATCTTAAAAATTAGGATGAGTAATAACTATTTGATGATAACCCACTGAGTAGACCAAGAGTAGGGAATGAGAATGCTCCTCCAAGATACACCAAGTCACAATGACTCTCTCAGAACAATCTCCTCTATCCTCTAGGTCCATAATGAACTCATGTCCATAACTAGGTGTATGCTCCTCAATCTTCTTACTGAAACCTACAAAGAGTAACCATCTCAACAAATGTTCTCTAATCCGAAGAGAACTCAAGCCTCACCCAAGTCTCCAAGTATTCATGAGCACCTCCATGATCAATCTATGCTAAGATTCAAATAAACAACACTGTACCATCATGAAGCTCTCCAAGAAAATGACCAAAGTACTCAATACCAAGAGAACCCACAAGACCATTGTCAAAACTCCCACTACATGTCTACATAACTTAGGAGCACAACATGACACTGTGATCTAACATCTCCACAAAGGAAGACAACATACTCCAAAGACTATACGCTATATCAAGAGAACCTGTATCATGCCAACACTCTAATCTAGAATCAAGAATCTAGCATGGCACAATAACAAACATCCTATAAACAAGGATCATCATCTCCAATCACATGAAGATAACCATCTCCTAACAATAGAAATCCCACTACCAAGAGCTCCCAATTAAATGTGATATCGAGATATTCATAGTATCATAGTAAGCAAGTGACAAGCCCCAATATCCAACTAACTAGACACTCTAGTCAACCATCCTCTCATATCAAAGAAAAAATATACCAAAAATTTGTAACACTAAAATGATCTCGTGGATATGGACAGTCCACATCCAAGTCATTCCACTATAGCCAAAGGGTAGCTGATCCACATAATTGCATAACTTTTATATCTCAAATGAAATATACAAACTGAGATATCAAAGAGGATAATCTATAGACTCAAATACTCAAACACTAGATCCTCATTGAATCTGATTTGCTAATCTACAATGAGTAACCATAGTCAAAGGAACCCATAAGAAAATGCTATAGAAATGATACCAACAACTCCACATAGAGAAGGCTGCAAAATACGTCCTCAAACCATGCACAAAGTGTTGCAAGTATGGGCCTAAGTTGTGTTGTCATTGATGTCAACATACTCCTATTACATTAATGATAAGGATTGGATGAGCTGTGTGCTGAGGATATTGAGAAAATTAGTCTCAATCAGGAACAATGAAGAACAGTGATGACAGTAAGATAAAAGTCCAAGATAGGATGATGATCAGAGGATGCAGATTAAAGGGTTTGTAGATATATGTTTTAAGGTGGTCTAGTAGAAATTTCAAAGGTCTGCATGAAGATATAAAGAATTTATGGCTGCTCAAGTTAAACCGGTTCTGGCAGGTATTCAGAGGTGACAGAATGACACATATAGGTCCGGTGAGATCCGGAAATGCACTATCCTATTATGTAGATTTGAGGAAGTGTTGAGGAAGTATTTGTGAAGTGTCAAATAGATTGGCTCATGGTTTGAATGTCTAGAAGTATTCATTCCTTTGTGTTAGTGGTGACAGACTATGTTCTTGAGGTTCCAGATGAAGGAGAGAAGGATTTTACTAAGAGATGAAGTGCGGATGTTCTTGGTGATCTAGGCAATCTTGTGGAGGTATTTGGATCATGTCCAACTCATGTTGGTGGTCCACATTGGAGTTGGAGCTCATAATTGAAGAATAACCTTCGGATGATGGTGTTCTTCCTGAGACTGGCCGATCGGATGAGTTACATGTCTTGCGGATTTTCTTGTAGATGTTTGCCGACTTAGATGATTATTCCTAAGTTGATGTCTTTAATAAATAAGGGGTTACAAAGTCATTTCAAAGGTGTCCTTGTTGAGAGGAGTGTGTGGTAGCAAGGAGGAGAATGAAAGGCAGGGCAGAAGCATTGGGCGTAAATGGAACTGACTCAAGCATGGTGAAGATGCTATTTTCTAGTTCAAGTATGTGATACTTATTCTTTTGTAGATAGTGTGTCTCTTGTAGACAGTGAGCCTCTTGTGAGCAGTGTGCTCAGGAAGTGAGCCCTAATTGGCATGTGCCATTTTGTTCTTTCTATTCTTCTAATAGAGAATACAATCTTGGGTTAATAACCTCATGGTTTTTCCCTTAACCAGGTTTTCCACGTCAAAATCTTGGTGTCTTATGTGTTGATGTGTTTCTGGTTTTGATTTAAATGCATTATGTTTCATGATTAATATACTGCTAATCACTAAGAAGATTTAAGTGTGTAATTGGGAGAAAGTTTTGGACAACTGATTCACCCCCCCTCTTAGTTGTCTGCCCTAAGAGTAACAATTGGTATCGGAGCTAAGTTCCTCTAAAAGGAGCTTAACTGCTTGGGGAGATGCAGGATGTCATCTTAAAAGAAGGATAGTCTGAAGTTTGATGGAACCAATTTTAATCTTTGGAAAGGTCGCATGAAATGTCACTTGCAATGTATGGGAATGGCGTACTGGACCATGGCTACAACACAATGTACACCTCCATGGGGTGGTCCGAAATCCCAAAATAAAATCACAGATGCTGAAAACAATCTATGGAATATAGAGGCTCTTCTAAGTGCTTTATCTGATTCAGACTTTCAAATGTTATTGATCTACCAACTACTTTTGAGATTTGGCAAAAAATGGAACTTCTACATGAAGGAGACAAATATGTTAATTACAGAGTTTAAAAGGGAAATTTGAAAATCTGAAGGTGAGAGAAGATGAAAATATCACATCTTTTATGCCAAGAGTAAATGAGCTTGTTTGTGGAATTAGAAATGCTGGTGGAGTCTTGGATGAAAATGAAATTGTTGGCAAAATTCTTAGATCCCTTCCCGCTTCTTACAAAATCAATGTTGTTGCCATTGAGGAATTTAGAGCTCATACAACTGTCACAAGAGATCAATTGGCTGGAAAATTAGATGCATTTGAAATGACCGATTTTGGAGATGATCCCCCCAAGACTGAATCTGCATTCAAGGCAAGTGCAGCTGTAAAAGGTAAACAAAGGTTTCATCTGGGAGAGAACTCATCAAGGAAACTGTCATGGTATGAAAAAGCAAGAAAAGACCTAGAAGAAGAAGAAGTAGAGACTAGTCAACTTGAAGCCCTTATTGCAAAAAGGCTGCCAAGAGGATCCAGTAAGTATGAAGGAAAATTGCCTTTTAAGTGTTTTAACTGCAATAAGATTGGTCATTTTGCCTCAAGATGTCTGGAAAGATTTTCAAGACCAAATCCTAACAGATCAAGGTTCCAAAAGAATTGTTACTATGTTCATGAAAAAGATGATAATGATGGAGTAACAGATGATGAATAAGAGACAAGAAACAAATCTAGAAGTGAATGGGTGTTTATTGCCACCAAGGTAGAAGAACCAATATCCTCTATATCTGTCAATCATAAAGTTGTAGAAAGAGCTATGGCTGCCCAAGTTGAAGAAAAGGATGACTAGGTCATTGACAGTGGATGCTCTCACCATATGATAGGTGACAAAAACAAATTCATAGATTTGGAAAGGTATGAAGGAGGAGTGGTAATGTTTGGTGATAATTCTGCTGGTAGAATCAGAGGAAGAGGAACTATTTCTTTTGATGGAAGGAACAAAACCGGTAATATACTTTATGTTGAAGGTTTGAAGCACAATCTTCTCAGTGTTGGATAGTTGGTGGACAAAGGCTATGATCTCCGGTTCAAAAATGGAAAATGCAAGATCTTTGAAAGTTCCAGAACAAAGATTGCATCCGGTACCCAAATTAAAGGTAATATCTTCCACTTGGTTGGAACTGGTAAAATTTGCTTATTTGTTCAAGTTGATCAGAGTTGGTTATGGCATAGAAGAATGTGTCATGTAAATTTTGATAATATCATCAAGATAAGTAATACTCAAGCTGTAAGAGATCTTCCAAAATTGGTGAAACCTACAAATAGCTTGTGTAAAGAATGTCAGTTGGGTAAGCTGAGCAGAGTCACATTCAAGAGCAAGGAACTATCTTCTACCAGATTATTGGACTTAGTTTATATTGATCTTTGTGGTCCAACAAGAATCAAGAGTGTGCAAGGTGATAGATACTTCGTGTTACTAATTGATGACTATTCCCAGATGATGTGGGTAACCTTTCTAAAAGAGAAATCAAAGGCTCTTGAGAAATTCAAAATATTCAAGGCTATGGTATAGAATGAAACCAGATTAAATTTGAAATGTCTAAGGTCTGATAGAGGTGGAGAATTCACATCCGGTGAGTTCATAGAATTTTGTCAGAAACATGGAATAAAGAGACAGTTGTATGCTCCTAGGACTCCATAGTAGAATGGAGTAGTGGAAAGAAAGAATTGGACCGTCTAGGAAGCTTCTAGGACCATGATGATGGAAGTAAATGTTCCTCAAATATATTGGAGAGAAGTTGTCAGCACTGCAGTCTATACTCTCAATCGAGTTCAAATCAGAAGCAATACCGGTAAGACTCCTTATGAACTTTGGTTTGGCATCACTCCTACTATGAGGTATTTCATAGTTTTTGGTAGCAAATGTTACATTAAAAGAGATGAAGATCTAGGAAAGTTTGATGATAGAAGTGATGAAGGAATATTCTTGGGTTACTCTACTCAAAGAAAAGCATACCGGTGTTATAACAAGAGACTGAGAAAGATATCAGAAAGTACAAATGTGAAGGTTGATGAGGGAATTGAGAAACCCTCAAGGTTTTATGAATATGATGAAGATGATTAGAATGGTGTTCTGATTCAAGGAGCCCAAAACTCTTTTGAAAGTCAGATTCAAACTGATCCGGTAAATTAGGGAGAAGAGATGAGTTTTGATGAGCCTGATCAAGCATCAAAAGTACAATAAACTCCCAAAGTTCCAAGGTATGTAAGACTGAACCACTCTGAAGATCAGATCATAGGTGACAAACGCAAAGGTGTGCAAACTAGAAGGAGAATTGCTCAAAATTTAGATGAGTATTGTTTAATTTCAAAGATTGAACCTAAGACAATAAATGAAGCCTGCAATGATGAAAACTGGACCAAAGCAATGAAGGAAGAGCTGATGCAAATTGAGAAAAATCACACTTGGTATCTTGTTCCTAGACCTAGAAACAAGAATGTGATTGGAACCAAATCTGTCTTCTGGAACAAACTAAATGAAGTTGGTGAAGTAATCAAAAATAAAGCCAGATTGGTCTGCAAGGGTTACTCTCAAATAGAAGGAGTTGATTTTGAAGAAACTTTTGCTCTGGTGCCAAGAATTGAAGCAATCAGATTATTTCTTGCTTTTGCCGCTTTCAAGGATTTCAAGGTATATCAGATGGATGTCAAGTCTGCCTTCCTAAATGGTGACTTGGAAGAAGAAGTGTACATTGAGCAACCGGATGGATTCCAATTTTCTGATCATGATGATATGGTCTACAAGTTGAAGAAAGCACTGTATGGACTGAAGCAAGCCCCAAGAGCCTGGTATGAAAGATTGGATAAGCATCTTTTAAAGATTGGTTTTAACAAAGGTACTGCTGACAGTAATTTGTATTTCAAAATTGATCATGAAAACATCTTAATTATTGAAGTGTTTGTCAATGATATCATTTTTGGAGGAAGAGATAGTATGTGTAAAACTTTTGCAAGTAAAAAAAAAGTGAATTTGAGATGTCCATGCTTGGTGAAATGAATTTCTTCTTGGGTCTGCAAATCACTTAAACAAAGAAAGGAATCTTCATTTCTCAGACCAAATATGTGAAAAATTGTTGAGAAAATTTGGGAGGGAAGACTCAAAACCAATGAATACTCCCATGGCAACTAGATGTAAGTTGAGCAAGGATGATTACTCTCCCAAGGCTGATTAGAAAAAGTATAGGTCAATGATTGGAGGATTGTTGTATCTCACTCAAACTTGACTAGACATTATGTAGGCTGTAGGTCTTGTTGCTAGATTCCAAGCTGATCCTAGAGAATCTCATGTCATGGCAATCAAGAGAATTTTTAGATATCTAAAATGGATAGTTGAGTATGGTCTATGGTATCCTAGAGATCATGATTTCTCTCTTCATGCATATACAGATGTTGATTGGGCAGGAGATGTGGATGACTGGAAGAGTACCAGTGGTGGAGCATTCTTTTTGGGAAAGAGATTTGTTTCTTGGCTAAGCAAGAAACAAGAGGTAATATCTCTGTCCACAACTGAAGCAAAATATATTGCAGCAGTAGGTAGTTGCACTCAAGTTTTGTGGATGAAGCAGATGCTAAGAGACATCAGAGTGGAGTATGAGGAGCCCATCACAATCTTCTGTGATAATTCAAGTGCAATAAATAAATATAAGAATCTAGTGTTGCATTCAAAGAATAAGCATATATCTATCAAGTTTCACTTTTTGAGAGAGCAAGTGAACAAGAATGAAGTCAGATTGGAGTTTGTGCCTTCCAAGGATTAGATTGCAAACATCTTTACTAAACCTCTACCTAAGGACTCTTTTGAGTATCTCAAGGAGAAGTTAGGGGTTATTGCCACTCTGGTGATGAACTAATGTGCACTAATGTGCATCAGTCTAGTAGATATCACAGTCATATCTTGTGGTCCGGATTGATGATGGGGAGCTGCTACTCAGGGGGGGCAACAAGTATGATTCTGAAGTGGTGAAATTGCAAGTATGTGTTCTTTACCATTGATGTCAAAGGGGGAGAGAAGACATGTGAAAAACAAATGGTTGTTGATCAAAGGGGGAGTAGTAAAGGAAGAGAAGATATGTGAATGGTTGTTGCTGATAAGGGGAGTTGTGACAGTAAGGAGAAGTTCTTATCTTGATGGTCAAAAATAGTTTTTCACATCATATGTTGCCATCAATGACAAAGGGGGAGATTGTTGCAAGTATGGGCCTAACCAATGTTGTCATTGATGTCAACATACTCCTACTACATTAATGATAAGGATTGGATGAGCTATGTGCTGAGGATATTGAGAAAATTAGTCTCAATCAGGAACAATGAAGAACAATGATGACAGTAAGATAAAAGTCCAATATAGGATGAGGATCAGAGGATGCGGATTAAAGGGTTTGTAGATATATGTTTTAAGGTGGTCCAGTAGAGATTTTAGAGGTCCGCATGAAGATCCAAAGAAGTTACGGCTGCTCAAGTTAAACCAGTTTTGGTAGGTATTCAAGGGTGACAGAGTGACACAGATAGGTCCGGTGAGATCCAGAAACGCATTATCCTATTCTACAGATTTGAGGAAGTGTTGAGGAAGTATCTGTGAAGTGTCAAATAGATTGGTTCATGGTTTGAATGTCTGGAAGTATTCATTCCTTTGTGTCAGTGGTGACAGACTGTGTTCTTGAGGTTCTGAATGAAGGAGAGAAGGATTTCAGTAAGAGATGAAGTGCGGATGTTCTTGGTGATTCAGGAAATCTTGTGGAGGTCTTTGGATCATGTCTAGTTCATGTTGGTGGTCTGCATTGGAGTTGGAGCTCGTAATTGAAGAATAACCTCTAGATGATGGTGTTCTTCCTGAGACTAGCCAACCGGATGAGTTACACGTCTTGCGGATGTTCTTGTAGATGTTTGCCGACTTAGATGATTATTCCTAAGTTGATGTCTTGTATAAATAAGGGGTTACGAAGTCATTTCAAAGGTGTCCTTGTTGAGATTAGTGTGTGGTAGCAAGGAGGAGAGAGGAAGGTAGGGCAGAAGCATTGGGCTTAAATGGAATTGACTCAAGCATGGTGAAGATGCTATTTTCCAGTTCAAGTATGTGATACTTATTCTTTTGTAGATAGTGTGTCTCTTGTAGGTAGTGAGCCTCTTGTGAGTAGTGTGCTCGGGCAATGAGCCCTAATTGGCATGTTCCATTTGTTCTTTCTATTCTTCTAACAGAGAATACAATCTTGGGTTAATCACCCCATGGTTTTTCCCTTAATCAGGTTTTCCACGTCAAAATCTTGGTGTCTTATCTGTTGATGTGTTTCTGGTTTTGATTTAAATGTATTATGTTTCATGATTGATATACTACTAATCACTAAGAAGATTTATGTGTGTAATTGGGAGAATGTTTTGGACAACTGATTCACCCCCCCTCTCAGTTGTCTACCCTAAGACTAACACAAAGCATACATGCAAACCTACAACTATCTTGAATCTAGAAATACCCCAAGTATTCATAATCTAAAAAATAGTTTATCTGTAGATCTACAAAACTACAAGTTTTGATTAACCATGTAAAACATTCAAAACCATCATGTTATACAAATCCATGTCCACTTACTAATCATCTGAAAAACTCATGAATTTGGAAAAATCACCAAAATAGGTGAACAAAAACTAATGGAAAAACATAGATAAGCATAACCATAGATTTTGAGTGGAAAATCTACAAAACCAAAAAACCAACTCCACAACTATAATTGTTTTCTCCACAAGGACTGTGCACTACTAGAGAAGACATAAATTATAGATGGATTTTCTCCATACCTTGCATAATTAAGGCTAAATCCAGCACCTCCCCATGGTCTTTGAGGAGCTCCCACTGGTCCATTGCAATAACTATTGGAACTTTCTCAAAAAACCTCCCAAGATTGTCCTCAATAAGCTATGAAACACAAAGGCCTAATTCCCCTCTATTGTCTTCATGAACCCTAATTACGTTACCACAATAGATAACAATTCCACATCTGCCAATTGTCACACCTGTAAAAAACACAGGGTTGGTGTACATAGGGAATCATATTGTGTGTCATAGAAGAGCAAGTAAGAGGCATCTATGTGACAAGAAATTAGCCAATACAGAACCCCTCAGTACATAACACTTCATCTGGACATAATTCGGTTCAGACCCCCAAGAGGAATTCATGTATCCATAATGATTACATGCTTCCAAGTTGGCATACAAGAATTATAAACCCAAAACACATCATTCATTAATGTGGGTACGAAGAGAATTACCTTGTATGAAGAACCCATGTCATCCACAACAATTTTGATTGAACAAGTGTTGAAAATCTTAGACAACAAAATAAATGGAGGGTCTAAGAGTTTGATGGTCAATCTTGAGAAGAGCTGAACAACCAACTCTTTACTGCAACAATTTCTATATCTCCATATTCATTCCTTTCTTGAAATATCCATCGAAAAAGAGGATTGTATGCCAGAGTTGTTGGCAAACATCCCTTCTCACCCATTGAGTTGAAAAACTTCTTAGCTTCCTAAAGATTTACGTGCATAGACATCTCCGTTCTGGTATCTTTGGCACACCAAAACACTTGATTCTAATATTAGGTGTATATCTTTAATTGTTATGTATATCATTTATCATATATGAGTCAATCCATCACTACCTAAATTAACTTGTCGCTTGGTATTCTACTGGTGATATTGATCAATTAGCGTTTGAATTTCTTTCTTGTTGAGCGGCTTCCCCAAAAGCTCCTCCCTAAATCTACCATTTTACTTATAAACATTGAGAGGAGGATCTTGGTTGTCATCTTCTCCCTCAATTGACATAACCTCTGAATTGGCATGGGGAGCACACTAGCCAGTCCATTCTCTATTGATTTTACCTAGGCCAAATGGTGAAAATTTGCCCTCTCTGAATCTAATGTAGGAGCATCTGGATCCATATGCAATCCTACATCGCCCAAAAATATTTTTGTTTAATTTCAGTTTTGGTGTGTGTTTTGGATTGATTTGGTCTTTTCATGCATCTCTCAACATCAGGAAACTTCAAGTCAGCTCAAATTGGCAAAATTTAAATTTTTGTTGAATCGTTGTTTAAGGCTCCACACAATAGTTTTACAGAAATAGTTGTTTCTAGAAATATATGAAGGATGGGATAAAATAATTTTATAAGCATATTCTTAGATGTATTTCGCATTAGCCAAATTCTCAAGCATTTGGGATAATTTAAAATAAAAAATTGTACCCAACATGCTATAGAAACAATTATTTTTTGATATTTTTAAAAGATGGAGTGAAATAATTTTATGGGAAGCTTCAATAAGTTTTTATTCTCAAATTAGCTAGTTTTCATGCAAAGATATGAGCCTAATCAAAATTTATTAAAAAAACATTTTTTTGAAAATTTGCAACATCTGAAAGCAATTAAAGGCTCTCAAAAATGTGATTCTTTTCTTAAAAACATGGTGTTACTATTCTATAGGTACTAAACTATTTTGAGGAATATGAAAAGCCAAACATTGCATACGAAGTGTTATTTAAAGAAATTCTTCAATAGATAAGAGGCTGATTTCTCAAGGAAGATTTCTAGAAGGGAAGATCTTAACCCATGGAAGGGCACAAAGGTGAGAGTGAGTGGTTGTTTGCAGAAGAAGTCATGAAGGATGTGTGTGCAAATTTGAGAGAGAGGGGGGTCATTGATGTCCATATTTGTAAATATTGTTATAGATTTGTATAGTAGTGTTTTTGAATTCAAATATCAATAAAATATTGAGTTTTTGTAGTTGTGTTGAAATCAATATATTGTGTGTGAGTTTTAAGTTGGTGAGTAGAGAGTCTATGCTTGTGGAAGATTAATTGCGTGTTACAAAAGCAAGTGGGAGTACCACTTGCATCAAATGGTATCATAGCTAGAGGTCTTGAGAGTGTATAGTCTACACTAGGACCTATAGGTGGAAGTGGTTGTGTTGAAGGTCTTGAAAGAATTTTAGTAGGTGAGTGAGGGGTCCTGAGCAATTGAGAGCTTAGAAGCCAAGTAGAAAGTTGTATGTACAGGTTGTAGACTATGTTGCAAGTGTTTGACAAAATGAAAAAGAAACACAGTATGATTTTGGCCTTGTGTAAGGGCTTAAGAATTTCATTTATTGAAAGGAGAGAAAGAGGTTTGAAGAAGAAAGTTGGGAAAGAATTGAACAACAATGTGCAGATATTTCTAGGAGGTTGGATGCCTTGGAAAAGAATAGAGAGAAGGAAAAGAATAAGATAGAAAAGAATATGGGTAAGGTGAAGTCCCATTATTTTTCTGATTATTATTTGTTTATAGATAAGTTTGTGTATGCATAGGAAGAAGACAAGGAAGAAGATGAAGAGGCAATTTGTAAAGAATTGAGAAGAGTGGAGATGAGATTAGAGAGATAGAAGATTGCAACAACAATGGAAAAAGAGGGTGATAAAAAGGAAAGTGCAATGGTTAGAAGAGGAAAGTTGCAATAAAGGATGAGAAGAAAGAAGATGTAAGTACAACAATGGCTAGAGATGGAGAAGAAAAAGAGGTGATCAATGAAGAGAGTGCAACAGATGTTGCCAAGGATGAAAAGAAAGAGGATGTAGTTATGGAGAATAATGTTGTAGCGATAGAGTGAGGATTTTGTAGCAGATGGTGAAGGGGAAGATCTATTGTCGCTTATTTTGGCAATAGAAGAGGAATGGTTGGAAAAGATTAGAGGCAAGAAGATGAAAGTTGTAGCGGGTGGTGATGAAAGAAAAGTTGTAGCAGTGAAGGAGAATGAGGCAAATCCAGCAAATTTTGAGTCTAGTTTACCTTTATTTGCAAGGATGAAAGTAGGAGAGAATGTAGTTACAGATGTGTATGTAGATGTTTCATGTTTCTATGTAGAGGTTGTAGAGGATGGTGCAGGTGAAACTTAGTGGAGGTGGACAGTTTATGGTGGGTCAAAGCCCATGAAGGAGAGGAGTGGAGATAGTCTTTGGAGGAGGAGGATGGTTCATGGTGGATACAAGTCCACAAGAGGAGAGAAGAATGGTGAGCAGAATTATTGGAGGAGGATGGTGAATGTTCCAGCCAGATGTTGGAAGAGGATGAAAAATAAATAATCTTGTGTGCACCTATCACAATGTTGGAGTTTGTTGCAGATTGTTTACAATCTGGAAGAATGGTTCTACCATTCCACTCCACCTTTGTGAGCCCATGCTCATAAACTTCGTGTCTAATGCAGGAGCATCTAGGTCCATAGGGGATCTTGCATCACCCAAAAATATTTTAGTTTAATTTTAGTTTTGGTGGGTGTTTTGGATTGCTTTGGTGTTGTTAGGCATCTCTCAACATAAAGAAACTTCAAGTTGGCTCAAAGTTGCAAAATTTCAATTTTCGTCAAATCGATGTTTTAAGGCTCTGTGGGGCAATTTTACAAAAACATTTTTTTTCTAGAAATCTATGAAGGTTGAGATAAAATCCTTTTATAAGGATATCCTTAGATGTATTTTACAGAATGTGGTGAAGGTTTCACAACCAAATTGTCAACCATTTGGGAGAATTTAAAATCATAAAAGTTTGCCTAATAGGCTACAAAAATAATTATTTTTTGAGATTTTTAAAAATCTGGAGTGAAATCCTTTAATGGGAAGCTTCAATAGGTTTTTATACTCAAATTGGCTAGTTTTGATGGATATGAGCCTAGTGAAAAGTTATAATTTTTTTTTTGTGTGTTTTTTGTCATCCAAAAGTAAGTAAAGGCTCTCAAAAACATGATTCTCTTCTCAAAAATGTGGTATTGTTGTTCTAGAGGCACCAAACTATTTTTAGGAATATGAAAAATCAAATATTGCAAATGAAGTGCTATTTAAAGAGATGTTTCAGTAGATCAGAGGTAGATTTCTCAAGGAACATTTCTAGAAGGAGATCTCAACCCATGGAAGAGCACAGAAGTGAGAGTGAGTGGTTGTTTGCAAAAAAAGCCATGAAGGATGTGTGTGAAAATTTGAGAGAGAGAGAGAGAGAGGCCATTGAAGGTTGTATTTGTAAATGTTGTTATAGATTTGTATAGTAGTGTTTTTGAATTCAAATATCAATAAAATATTGAGTTTTTGTATTTGTGTTGAGAACTTTATATTGTGTGTGAGTTTTAAGTTGATGAGAAGAGAGTTTTTGCTTGTCCAAGATTAATTGTGTGTGTTGTAGCAGGAAGTGGGAGTACCACTTGCATTGAATGGTATCAAAGCCAGAGGTCTTATGCATGTAGTCTCTACACTAAAACCTGTGGGTTGAAGCGGTCTTGTTGAAGAGCTCAAAAGAATTGTTGCAGGTGTGCAAGGAGTCCTGAGAAATTAAGAGTTGAGAAGCCATAGAGAAAATTTTATGTGTAGGTTGTAGAGTATGTGGAAAGTGTTTGCCAAAATGACAAACAAACAGAGTATGAGTTTGGCCTTGGGTAAGGCCTTAAGAATTTTATTTATTAAAATTTCAAAGGACTTCTAAAATTCCTCACCTAATTTTCAGCTTTGTTCAACTTAACTTCCATCTTGGCCTCTTTTCTCCTCCTTTGTTTTGGGGACTCTCCACATCTCCCTCTTGGGTGGCCTTCATGTATCTCCTTCTCTAATACCATGAAAAAACCTTTGTCTTCAGACAACTTCTACAATCCATCTACAATCTGGGACAATGACTTCTTTTCTTGCAAACCCTCTATTCGACTTGCTCTTCCTGGATCTCTCTAGCTTTGATACCAATTG
Organism: Cunninghamia lanceolata; assembly: GCA_027924645.1. NCBI lineage: Eukaryota > Viridiplantae > Streptophyta > Pinopsida > Cupressales > Cupressaceae > Cunninghamia > Cunninghamia lanceolata. Next base: position 3,531,995 of record BSBN01000367.1, on the reverse strand, counting down.
TTAAGAAATTAGACAAATAAAGAGTGCATAAAGTAGCATAGAGAGATGATTTTAACATGTTTCACCAATGTGGCTTCATCAATGGGAAAGAAGGGCATTAATTTTATTATTGATCATGGTAGCATACATAATTTTTTTCCCTCATATATATACAATAATCTTCAAGAGAAGATGAAGGGACAAAACAAGGTAGATGAAATGAACAGTCAGACTTCACATCCAAAAACTCTCTCTGGGATTTCAAAGGATGCATCTTTTGTAAATATGGCAACAAGGGTTCCCACAAATACATAGTCCCCTATATTAGGAATCAACATTGGTTGTTGCACAAATGGGAGTGGCATACACATAGTTTGCCCTACTTCTTTATGCAATAACAAATTGGTGGTAGATGGAGATGTAAATGGCCCCTCTACAAAAATTGTGAGGATTGGGGATTCAAATAGCTCAAAGGTAAGAGCTAAAACATTTGAGTCACCCATTTTTTCTAGTAATGGTTTTCCCAACATAACCTATGTTTTTGAACCTACATCTAAGAAAGTTTCAAAGCATATATCAAAGGGAGTAAAACCCCTTAAATCTTTCAAAAAATCCCCTTTTCTGGAATTTGGGGATGAAGTGATGGAAGAAGAGAATTTTTTTTTGCACATTCTTTGATTTGTCATTTTAACATATTGTGGCCAAGCCTTTGAGATTTGAACTGTATAAAAGAAAAATGGAAACTAGTCATGGAAAATGACATGGAAGTTTATCCATGTGCACAAGGATTTTTTATAGTTATGCTTGACTCCATCAAGAAAAGAGATTTAATTCTTCTTGATCATTTTTTGGTTTGTGGGCAACATTCTTTCTACCTTAAACTATGGCACCTAGATTTCAGTCCTATCACTGAATCTTTCAATATCATGGTAACCTCCTTGCACTCCAAGTTTGGACCAAATCTTGTTTGAAAGGCATTGGAAATTCCTTAGCTATCCTGTTAGATATAGATAAGGATACTCTAGAATATTCAAATACCACTTATGCATGAATGTTAGTGGAACTAAACATCTCCAAGGATCTCCTATGGATATCATATTCAAAGTTAACGAGCGATCTTGGACCCAACTATTGGACTATAAAGGCCGAGCCTCTTTTGTTGTAGAAAATGCTACGAAATAGTGCATGTTATTAAAGCTTGCCCCAGCCTTAAAAAGAAATTAGTTAAACTAGCTACATGGTGGAAAGATCTATATCCAGATCATCTTTTAGTCCAAGCAACAAATATTAAATCAAACCTTGTTAACCCACCACAGGGTAAAAAAGAGAAGACTCCTAGAGCTCCTTCGGTTGCAACGTCCTCTTCATCAACATCTCACAAGAAAAATGTAAATCCTCTTCAAGATTATAAAGAATGATTAGCTACAGCTTCACCACTCAAGACTAAGGACATGTCACTTCCTGATACTACTTCAAAGGCAACAAATGAAGAAGGATCTTGGACTCTTGTCCAACACAAGAGAGCTCCAACTAAAGTGACATCAACCCATCATCAAATGCTCCTTCACTCCTAGACTCCATTAAGGTGGGGAAGACACATTAATTTATGTCTTCTCATTATCTTTTTGTCAACTACTTGCCAGTTGCCTATGCCTGGCCCAAGTCTCTTTGTATTTTATTTACTTTATTTTATAATAGTATGGGTGGTCCTCTACCTTTTAAAAGAAATAAATAACTAATGGACTATAGTATTTGCTAGATAAATTAGAAATTTTTTGTGATGTAACAAAAAGTTATGTTAACTTGAAAAAATTTATTGTCATGATTTTCTTTCACAGACTGTGCCAATCTCATTCATTCACATTTCAAGGTGAGAAAGCTCCATGGAACTCCTCTTACATGTATCTTGAGGTCACATGCAAATTAGCTAGGATTTGTTTCAAGCTTTGTAATGAGACAAGCCTTTTAAAAGGCTATGAAATTCAAATTAGTTAGAAAATGGTTGTTCTTAGCTTAATTTGAATAATACATGTACCAAGATAAATCTTATTGATACTCTTGTTTGGATAACTACTCTTTATAGATTTATGAATTGGGGACCTCTAAATGGAACTAAGTGGGCTCCCTTGGAACTGTTAGAATTTTTCTTGCTTCAAATAATTAGTTAATGTAAAAACATAGTTCTTTAGTGGATTATATAAGCTAGATTTTGTAACATCACTTTCCATAATGCTCAAAATATTAACATTAACATTAATCATAATCTAGAGATTAGTTAACCTTCTAATTTCTCAAATCAAATTTGACCATAATGAATCATTTTCATTTCAACAATTAAGCATAATATTCTAACAGAATATAATCAAGATTACAAATTAATGTTCATTTACATATCCTTAGTGATTAACTATCACTATTCATGAGCAAGTTATGCCCAAGGAATCATAAATCATCTTATACATATCAAATTTTATACATTACAATAGACCATCAAGTCATAAAATAGAATCATTGTATCTGGAACATTTGACATCCATCTTCATAAGCCTCAGCTTCTCCCATGCTTGGGAAGAAGAGCATCATCCAGGTGCTTTTCCACCAACCACAGACTGGCGGTCCCTCGCACACCTTCATACTAGGAAGTGGCATGACTCTTCATGGAGAGGATAGCTATTAGGAACTGATAGGTTAGCCATCTAAGTATCTGGTGTTGTGTCCTTCATAATGTCTCATGGTCATACAACTATAGATTCCTTCTAACTATTAATGATGCTACTGGAGACCATTATGCCATCTGGAGCACTATTGACTGACAATGCATGCATGGACAGATGCATTACTATGGCCAAAGTTTTATATACATAGGCATTACATCATGAACCCTATCGTATGTCCACCACCCTAACTCAACTTATAAGCTGTGATGTCCTACAGTAAGTTAAGTTTGACATTTCACTCTAGGTCTAATGTAAGTGGGATCTATTCGATTTGCAATCCATGTCTAGACAATCAACTCCCTAGTTAGAGTTGGTTTCAACCATTTAGTTTACATCACAATGAGAGTTTAGTGACTCCTCACCACTTATCTCCTTGTAAGTCAATACACCATTTGAACCTTGTTTTCCATCCTTGGTTCATCAGGGTTCTCTATGTTTGAATAATAATCATATCATAAGTAAGGATCATAAATACTTTAACATTGCATCCTTGCCATGGTTAATTAAAAAGGTTTACCTTCTGTGGTGACTCCAACCTTTCAATAATAAGATAAGGTTCCACTCTTACTAATAAATGAAAGAGTGAGTCCTCAATTATTATTCACTTGTAATGGTTATGTTTCTACATTTATATCCCTTCTTACTCAAAAGGGATTATGAAACTAAGACTAGTCTCTTTTTACTATAATCTTCCTTCGGCCTTATACAAGGCTATCATATAAAGGAGAGTTTCAAGTTCTATTATCATATGGACGTGATTGGCCTCTTATCATTATTGAGAGTATAACAAATATTATACTTGGGTTCTGCCTTAAGGGCTTTGAGCCTGACATTGTAAGTGTCTCATATATATATGCATCAGCCTTTGCGAGCTCAAGTTAAGTGTCAACATACAGTTAACTCTATGCTTCAGCTTTGACAACCATAGCCATGTTTATATTATCATATTATAAGCAAGTATTGCTTGGCCACCTAGCCTAGAGTTATAAGCATTACGATGACAGTCGTGAACAACTCTTGGCCTTCGCGGCCATAGACAGAAAGGTTAATGAGTATATCATTTCCTTTGCTCTCAGCCTCTTAGGGCCATAGACAACATGATTATTAAATGATAAAAAGATAGTCTATTGTGGGTGTGGCTGGGCCTCCGGCCTTGAGTACACCAACTTGTCACAAATAAAATGATTTAAGGATTGCCACCTTTGGCTTATTCTTGTAATACTTAAAAAAGAATAGAGCTCATGGCTCATCCTTCGACCTAGAGCCTCATAACAGTCAGGAAAGATTAACTCATAGCTCGGCTATACACCTTGAGCCCCAGATAATATACAGAGACAAGAATAATAAAGGTTGTTAGCTCAGCTTTACCCCTTGAGCCCCATGCAATACACACAGCCAAAATAATAAATTTTAGATGGCTCAGCTATTAAACCTTGAACTTAACACTATTAATACAGTCATGAGCAATAAGGATTAATAGCTTGGCTAGAAAGCCTTGAGCTTAATACTGTATATACATACACAAATAATAAAGGATGCTCAACTCAGCTAATAAGCCTCAAGCTACAAACATTAATGATAGTCAATGGAATCATAGACCATATGGCCTCAAAATTCAAAGATAATGGAGGATTTCTGAGAGGTAACGGTATCAACAATATTCATATTACATGTGCGTGCTTCTTTCCTCTAAAGTTCCACACAACAATTACCTCCCTAATACAGTCTTCTCCCTCCCTTCTTCCAATCCTCCTTCTCTTCTTTTCTTTTTTTCCCCATTTCCTCTTGACTTCCTATCCATAAAAAATACATGCCTATCCTTATGGGTAACTACCTATGCCCACTAAGGTGGTCAGCGTGGGTTATGTGGTTCACCTCCTAGGTAGAAAAAGATTACCTTAGTCTTTCTAACCGAGAGCTATCATGTTCCCAATTAAGTATCATCAATATAATTAATAAAATAATATAGACATTAGATAGTGGTAAGCTTAACGTGGGATTGGATACCTAATAAAAACTCTATATTGCCAGCTTAATACTCACACTATAAAAAAATACTATAGACATTTAAAATTATCATAATGTCGATAATCGACACCCTTCTATGGGGAAAAATGATCCATCAAGTGGTTTATGGATTGAGCGTTGCTCTCCCTTCTTCGCTGTGAACAACAAGGTAAAATTAAATAAGACTAACTCTTGACTTGATTTGATGATCCAAACCCATCAAATTAGTTGAGCCAAAACTAAATTACTGATGCAACTAAATCGACAACTCGCTTAAAAAGGAAAAACAACTTATTAAGTCAAGTGAAACTCATGCAACTTGCGGGGCTTAGAAGGAAAAAAATATATCTGATACTCAAACGGCTATTGACCCTTGTTTCCTGACATCTATTCCTTCCTCCCGGATGATACTCTCCTTCCATCTCCGGAAGATGATCTCTTTCCTAATCCAACTCACAATCAAAAGACCATGACCGGTGCATCATCATATAATGGATAAATTGTAATAATTAAATAACCATTTAAATCTAGAATCTCATAACTAACCATCATAAGTTAGAAGTAATGATTAATCTGACATTTTCTAGAAACATCATTAATCCAATTCTTAACTAATCCACCTGATTACCAGATAAAAGTTGAGATTAAGATAATCACAAATTGGGGATGTAACAAATTTGATGCCTATACACTCAAGTTAGAAACTACTTTTAAACTTGTTTTTTATTTGTAGAGACTACAAGATTTCAAAAATAGTCTAAAGGGTAATTTAAGGTATCCCTATTATGCATACTTATCTTCTTTGGATCTCTTCAAACAAGGGAATAAATGATTGTCCACTAGTGTGAGATCTCTTCTATGCACTATTGGTATTGCTATTGATAGTCGTCCATGGACCATTCAAGTTTTTTTGGAGTGCCTTCATTATCAAAGTGGATTAGAAAGAGATTAACAAATGTATTTGAGAGGGCATTTATAGAGCCTACATCTAACATACCTAGATTTCTTAGATTTTAGGCCATAGATTTTAAAATTGAATTATTATGCATCTACATTTCTCCAAATTTGTGATGAAGACATTATCCTTGTAAACTATCTTTGAAACTATTGTTCTCATGGACTTAGAGTTCCCCTTGGCTAGATGCTTGTTGGTTCTCATTACTGAAGGATTGAGATAAATCACCACATTCCAAGAGAGGAATGAATATGCCTACTTTGCATTTAGGACACAAAGATTGAGGAACATTTTGTTTTTAGATGCATGGTTTTTATGAGAGACAAAATAGTTTAGTCTCTTTAGAGACTCCAGGAAGTCTTTGGAAACTTTATTTTAGTATCAAGACCAAAGGTGCTTAGGACTATACACAAAAGGACCTTGAATGCTTGGACTTCACTTGAATAAGGAGAAACAAAGGGATACATCTACTATTAAAATTATACCCTCTTTCTTCATTCCAATCAACTCTCTTAGTGTCTTTAACTATGCATCAAATAGCTCTTTACATACTAGGCCAAGTAAAAAGATGAGGCTTTAAGATAGTAGTGACACGAAACATAAGCTTTCAAGGAGATGTATAGTGTGACATATATGTCCTAATAAATATAATACATAGTGTGACATATATGTCCTAATAAATGTACTTATATTACATATTTCTTTCACAACTGACATCATTTGAGTTTTATTATTGACTTTGGTTGCTTAACTTTTTGTAGAAATTTTTTGTTTAGCTTTTTATTTTATTTAAAGACACTTTTAATGCTTTCTCTTGACCTATTGTACTAGACCATATCTTCAATTCTGTAAACTACTAATCATTTCAATTTCAATCAAAAAAATAACAGCCATTGCCCCACAACTGTCAATTATTTTTAACAGCCCAATTAACTACTAAGCCTTTTTAAAATTAAAGAGTGTCCATTAAACAGCTTCGCTTACCAGTTCTTATTTTTATAAATAAAAGTTACTTTATATAGAAACAAAACAATGTAAAGATGAAAGCCAAATCGATTGTGAAAATGAAAGACAGGTTTAGCTTACGTCACATATTTGGAGAGACAAATGAAATGGACAAAAACACAAATTCCTGACTAGAAAGGTACAAGGGGTTGTATGCACTATTTTTCTTTTCGTGGACGCAAACACTTAAATGAAGCTTCCCACAACACAGAGTTAGAAAGAACTGATGTGATCTTAAAAAATTAAAACATTACGAGCGAGCTTCTTGACATGGTACTCTACACTTCCAACAACGACCTCCACTGACAAACAATATTTTCCTGGAATATAAAACACAAACTGGACTTCTTCCATGAAATATGAGAGATGTTTCTCAGAAGAAACTAACATTCTTCTCATAAAATGAATATCGTAATACTTGATTGCCTAGGATTTGTTTATAAGGTTTTTAACATTTCAATAATTTTCCTTTTATTTTTCTTTTCTTCCCGCTCAAGAAAGCAATATTTTTTGTGTCTAGAGGACGCTAACCAAAGTCAACTATCTATAAATTATAAGACTAGCCACCAAACATCAATATAAAAAAGAGACAGAAAAGAAAGAAACAGTGGGGATTTATCTGAATATTTTGTAACTATATTAGTGAATTCCTATTTCATCATTAGATTTTGCAGGTTTCAGCAGTACCGTGGGTTGGATAAGTTAATGCGCTTTAAAGCCTACATAAAAGGCAGGTGTCTCGCAATAAATCAAAAACTTTTGTAAGTGTCCTTAAATCTCGTTTTGTTGTAATCTCGATTTAAACTTATTTCAAACTTAAAGATTTCTTTTGAAAGATGTTATAATTAACCAGTATTTTCCTTTCTGGTGTTTTTATCCAACATCTAAATTCGATGTTCTTCATGAGAAAATTTACAACTAAACTGGTTCATTTCCAATTAGTCATCGAAGCTTGAGAATATATAAGTTGTTCTTAAATTTATGCTTAAATAGAAGAACACCATATGTTTGAGAGGGGACCTACATATTTGTCTGCTCTTACAGTTATCACATATCACATGTTTTACATCGCCAACTAATTGAATTTTTTTACTGATGTATTGCAAGTCTATCATTTAATGGAGAATAAAACTGATCTAATATTATTCTGATTTATTTAACAAATAGATTACAGTTTTATAGAGATTACAGACTCCTAATCAATCACTAAAACATGCTAACAAATATGACAATTCACAGAACTCTATTTGACAGTAAATTAACTAATTGTGACACCTCTACAATACTAAGTGACACATCTACAATTCCTATTAATACAAATAAACTAGTTATTCATTATTCTAACAGTTTCTAAGCCTGGGCTGTCTGATTAATAGTTTCTGTGAATAAGATTTGAGTGCCTCTTAATTGGCAAACACATCATATAGTTATTATTCTTACTTTTAAGATTCTGATACAAACTTAAATGAATTTCAGCTAAATTTATGACCTGTGTATGGCTTATTTTTAGTAAAGTTTATAATAAAGTGAATCTTAAAAATGAATTCAGTTTTGCAGGGAGATATGGTGCGAGGCGCAGCTTGTTGCGATCAGAGGGCAGTGAAGAAGGGTCCATGGTCTCCAGAAGAGGACCATAAACTCATCACATATATAAATAGGCACGGGCTTGGTAATTGGCATAGGTTGCCAAAGCATGCAGGTAGTTTTCCTTTATGCACTTAATTTTTCTTTAGACTATGGTTTTATGCAGGATGATTATTTTAATTTTTTAAAACTGGTCATGTTGAAAAAATGTGATGTTTTTTTATAATTAGGCAGTGCCATGAATTCTATAAGATTATTTAACACCTAATATGTTTAGGTGAGATATTTTTAGAAATAAATATAAAAAGAGAGTTTTTCTAATGGCCTTACTTAAACATCATCCATTTCAATGGTCAAAGAGTCAATAACAATTTTACACCTCATCCACAATAAAAACTTGTAAATATTTGTTCTATTTTTAATGTTCAAAATTGACTTTTGACTGTTGAACTGAATGATGTTTAAAAACAACCTTTTTTAATAATGTCATGTGGATAAAAAATTTCCCAAATTATTGAGAAAAGTTATAAATCTCATTCAAGGCAACAATTTTTAAAGAAGATTTTAATTTATTTTGTATATATATTATTAAACATGTCCTTATTAATCAAGACTTTATCTCCAATTCTATTATTCTTTTATAATTATTTATGAAGATTAATATTATATAAATTTATTTAGTAGCTCAAATATTATAAATATATTTATCTAAAAAAATTGTCACTTTAATTTTAGAGTATGTATTACATTAATATCACAACTTAAAACTGACTTCTAGATTATAATCTCTTACACTATTTTAAATGTATATGAAAAAATAATAAAGTAAAATTATTTTTATTAAAACTAAAAATATTAATTAATTTTAAATAATAAAATATTCACTATTGTTAAAAACTCAAAAAATTCTTTCTTTAATATTGATCATATGTAAATATTATTTATGTATGTGGCCAATTCACTTGATAAACCAATGTCATAGGCTACAAATAAACACTTCTAATTTTATTTCTATTCTTCAAAATTATGTATTTGATATTCTAATACCTACCTCTTTTCACCAAGTGTCTATTTTTGGGTTACATTTTTATATCCCCTGATATTTCTACCCTATCAACCAAGGATAATGCCCACACTTACATCTAAGTCAAAACTAGTTTCAATTATTGAAGAGAACTTGTGTCTCAAATTACTGCTTGAAACCTCATTTTGTTCATCATTCATCGACAATGTTTGAACTGTCGGCGAACTCTTGAACCTTGTTTGTCGGGTTCAATGGTTCATTGGGTTCAATGGTTCAACCGATATGCATTGGTTACTTCCATGAAGGTTTGAACTTTGCCCGTCAGGTTCAATGGTTCATCGGGTTTAATGGTTCAACCGATATGCATTGGTTACTTCGATGAAGGTTTGAACTTCGGACATCGGGTTCAATGGTTCAAGGTTCATTGAACCAGTTCAAGGGTTCATCGGGTTCAAGGTTCAATGTGAACAGTAATCACTGTGACTGAACACCATGGAAGAAAATGTAAAGTGTTTAAGCCGATGGCAGTGGACTTGGGCATCGCAGAGACATTGAATTATTGGTGTAGAAAGTGAGGTGCTCACCGATGGAGCGAGTTATTCCGATGGGTCTTTGGTTTGGCATCGTCAAAAACAAAATTGCTGACGATGGTATTAATGAGAGTTCAGAGATATAAACTGGCATGTTGTCTGCCACCTGGTGCATGTGGGATTAAACATCTCATGAGAATGTGAATAGTTACGACAGTTTGATGGCAGCGGCACTGGGGAAGTTAGATTGATCAGTTAGGGCAAAAGTTGAATAACTATCTTTGCTCTTGAAAACTAGAAATATAAATACAGATTTGCTGGTGTCGTTGAGGGATGATGAAGAGATTCGATTATATGGTTCATTATGTAAACATGCAGAAAGTGTTGAACTGAGTATAATCTGAGAATCAATACCTGAGCAAGATAGCTGGGATCTTTGTTGTAACTTTGTATGTTTACTATAATAAAGATTGTCTCTCTTGTGGTGGTGGGTTTTTTACCTGAATGGGTTTTCCTACATATATCTAGTGTTGTTCTCATTTATCTTGTATGTTTATTCTATTTTTCTGGTGTATTCATCTGTAGTTTTAATTGAAAGTTACCTGTCTGCATTGTCCCCTCTGAATTGACATTAGGGAAACTGTATTCCGCACCTTTGCTTTCCTTACAAGTGGTATCAGAGCTTGGCCATTTGTGTTATCCTTGTTGGTAGGTTGGGTTTTTTGTGTCAGTTCTATGAGTGGGAGTTCTGTAGTAGTCTATTTGGTTAAATAATATGGCAAGTACATTAGGAAAAATAGACATTGATAAGTTCAATGGCACAAACTTTGAGTTGTGGAAACTTAAGGTTGAAGATGTACTGGTTGACAGAGATCTTTGGGTTGCTGTGTCTGGGGTTAAACCTTCAGGCATGAAGCAAGAAGATTGGGATCTGGTAGATAGGAAAGCCAGAGGACTGATAAGATTGAGTCTAGCGGATTCTGTTCTGTAGAACATCCATGAGGAGAAGTCAGCCAAAGATTTGTGGAAGAAGTTGGGAGATATTTATCAGGGCAAGTCCTTGGTAAATAAACTATTCCTCAAAAATAAGTTGTATTCTCTGAAGATGGATGAAGGAGCGTCTGTAGTAGATCCTCTGAACACATTTAATACAATTGTTGCACAGTTGACTTTTGTAGGTGTAAAAATAGAAGAAGAGGACCGTTGTATGCTTCTATTATGTTCCTTACCTAACTCATGGGACAATCTTGTGATGGCTATTGGAAGTACAACAACCACGTTTACAACTGAAGTAGTTGTTGCCTCGCTGTTATCCAAAAAGATGCAGAGGAAATCTTCTGAGACGACCAAAGAGGCCCTATCCGTTCGAGGTAGATTAAAGGAAAGAGACAAGAAGAAGGACAAGAAGTCTAAGTCCAAATCAAAGGGGAGATCAAAATCTCCTGGCAAAAAGTCCAAGGTGAAGTGCTGGAATTGTGGGCAGAAAGGACATATTAGAAAAGACTGCAAAGAGGAGAAAAAGAAGAAGAAGAAGAACTTCTCTAACACTGATTCTTCTTAGAGTGATGCTAATGCCTTCATTGCTGCCTTGGCAATGCCTGCATCTGAAGATGTATGGCTAGTGGATTCAGGAGCATCTTTTCATATGACATCTCACAAAGAATGGTTCACTAAGTATGAACCATATGCTGGTGGGAAGGTGTTCCTGGCAAGTGATTCGACACCAGAAATTGTTGGCCGAGGAAGAGTCAGAATCCAGTTCCCAGATGGCAGAATAAAGGGAATGAATGGAGTACTACACATATCAGGTCTAGCTTGAAATTTACTTTCTATTAGTAAGCTTAATAATGTTGGAGTACAAGTTACTTTTGTGAATGGTGGCTATAAGATGACTAGAGGCTCTATTGTTCTGGCAAAGGGTGAACACATTGGAACTTTGTATAGGTTAGATGCTAAACCAATGTGCTGTAATAATGTCTATGTAAAATCTAAAAAAGCTACTATTGTAACAAACTTCCATGCAGAGAAAATAATGCTCTGGCATCATAGACTTGGTCACATAGGTGAAAAAGGTTTAAAAACCTTAAAGAACAAAAACCTGGTAGATGGGCTAATTGATTGTAATCTGGAATTTGATTTCTGCGAACATTGCATATATGGAAAACAAAACTGTGTTTCATTTTTCTCTAGTTCTCATAAATCTTCTAGTGTTCTGGACTATGTACATTTTGATGTTTTTGGTCTAGTTGATGTTCCTTCTATATCCAAATCAAGATACTATGTGTTGTTTATTGATGATTATTCGAGGAGGGCATTTGTATATTTTTTGAAAAATAAATCAGAAGTGTTCAGTCAGTTTAAAGAATTTAAAAATTTTGTGGAGAATCAGACTGGTAGAAAAATAAAATGTTTGAGAACAGATAACGGTGGTGAATATTACAATGTAGATATTGATAAATTTTGTCTTGATCATGGAATAAAAAGGCATAAGACTACACCTTATACTCAATAGCAAAATAGAGTTGTCGAAAGGTTGAATTGATCATTGATGGAGAAAGCAAGAAGTATGTTGAGTTATGCTGGTCTTGAACAAAGGTTCTGGGCTGAGGCAGTTGCTACAGCTTGTTACTTACTGAATTGTTCTCCTACTTCAACATTGGTTGATAAGACGCCCATGGAAGCATGGTCTAGAAAGAAGCCCTCTCTAAGACATATTCATGTCTTTGGCTATGAGGCATATGCTCATATTCCTAAGGTAAAAAGATCTAAGCTAGATTACAAAGCAGTCAAATGTATCTTTATTGGCTATGGAGTCGGTGTTAAAGGGTACGATCTTTGGAATCCTAAAACTGAAAAGGTAATTTACAGTAGGAATGTAATTTTCAGAGAGCTGAAACCTTTGGTTGTTGATCCTTAGCTAGAGAAGATAGAAGAGAAGAAAAAAAAGAGTGTTGTTAATATTCCTCTGACCCCTGTAAAAGAGGAACAACAAACACCAAGTGTAGATAGTTCAGAAGAGAGTTCAAGTAGCTTTGAAGATTTAGATCTAGAGCAAGAATTTGAACTAGCACCTCAACCATTGAGATAGTCTACACATGAAAGAAGATAACTAGATAGGTATGGATTTTCAGTACTTGATTCAAGTTGTGCCTATGCTTTGCTTACTAATACTGATGAACCTAGGACTGTGAAAGAAGCTATTAGTTTACCTGATTTAGATTCTTGGTTGGAAGCCATGGATAGTGAAATGTCATTGCTGGAGAAAAATGGAACCTGGGATCTGGTGCCCTTGCTTGAAGGTAGAAAACCTGTTGGCTATAAGTGGGTATTTAAAAATAAATATGGTCTAGATGGTTGTATTTAAAAGTAAAAGGCAAGATTGGTTGCTAAGGGGTATTCCCAATAGGAAGGTATAGATTATGGAGAAATCTTTTCTCCTGTAGCTACGCTGATATCCATTAGATTTCTGTTGTCACTTGCAGCAGCGTATGATTTTAAAATTGAGCAGATGGATGTGACAATAGCATTTCTTCATGGGGACCTTGAAGAAGAAATTTATATGTCCCAACCAGAGCATTTTGTGGTAAAAGGTAAAGAACATCTGGTATATAAACTTAAAAAGTCTCTTTATGGTTTGAAGCAATCTCCCAGAATGTGGTATCTGAAATTTGATACGTATGTTCTATCTTTGGGATATGTGAGATCTAAGTCTAATCATTGTGTCTATTATAGAATTGATGGTTATCAGATTCTTATAATTGCACTGTATGTGGATGACATGTTGTTCATTGGCAATTGTAAGGGGATGATCTTAGAATTAAAATCCTAGTTGTCCTTGAAATTTGAAATGAAGAATCTAGGGGTAGTGAAGTACATTTTGGGTATGGAAATTAAAAGGGACAGATCTAAGAGAAAGCTTTGGCTCAGCTAGAGCAAGTATATTACCAATGTTCTTGATAAGTTTAATATGTCTGATTCTAAATAGTTAGTTGTTCCAATTTTCTAGGGAATGAAACTATCTATTGAAGATTGTCCAGAATCTTTGAATGAAATTGACGACATGAAAAGAGTGCCTTATTCAAGTGTTGTTGGTAGTTTAATGTATGCAATGGTCTGTACTAGACTAGACATTGCCCAAGTAGTGGGAGTTTTGAGCTGGTTTATGGTGAATCCAGGCAGATCACATTGGGATGCTGTGAAAAGAGTTATGAGGTATTTGAAGGGAACTTCTGACTATGCTATATGCTATCATGGAAACTCAGTTGGGCATCAAAGATCTATAAGCATTTAGGGATATGCTAATTCTGATTGGGTAGGGGATATTGACAGTAGAAGATCCACCAGTGGATATGTATTCACGTTAAATGGTGGTGCTATCAGTTGGATGAGTAAGCGGCAGGCTATAGTCGCTTTGTCCACAATAGAGGTAGAGTACATGGCAGCTACTCGTGCATGCTGAGAAGCTATTTGGCTGAAAAGGTTGTGTTCTAATGTTAGTTTTAATGCAGGGCAGATATAAATTCATTGTGATAGACAAAGTGCTATCTGTCTGGCAAAAAAGCATACATTTCATGCTAGGACAAAACACATTGATGTCCAATATCACTTTGTTCATGATATGGTGGAAGACAAAAAGGTAATGCTGGAAAAGGTTGACACTTGGAAAATGTTGCTGACACCTTAACTAAATTGTGAGCATGACTAAGTTCAAATGGTGTTCAGATGCAATGGGTCTTCGGGCCCGTAGTTCTCAATAATCGAATGAAGACTAAGAGGTAGCAGTAATCTCTTTGACAAGTGAGAGATTGAAGAGAACTTGTGTCTCAAATTACTGCTTGAAACCTCATTTTGTTCATCGTTCATCGGCAAAGTTTGAATTGTCGGTGAACTCTTGAACCTCGTTCATCGGGTTCAATGGTTCATCGGGTTCAATGGTTCAATCAATATGCATTGGTTACTTCGATGAAGGTTTGAACTTCGCCCGTCGGGTTCAATGGTTCATTAGGTTTAATGGTTCAACCGATATGCATTGGTTACTTCGATGAAGGTTTGAACTTCAAACATTGGGTTCAATGGTTCAAGGTTCATTGAACTAGTTTAAGGGTTCATTGGGTTCAAGGTTCAATGTGAACAGTAATCATTGTGACTGAACACCATTGAAGAAAATGTAAAGTGTTTGAACCAATGGCAGTGGACTTGGGCATCGTAGAGACATTGAATTATTGGTGTAGAAATTGAAGTGCTCACTGATGGAGCGGGTTATTCTGATGGGTCTTTGGTTTGGCATCGTCGGCAACAAAATTGCTGATGATGGTATTAATGAGAGTTTAGAGATATAAATTGGCATGTTATCTACGACCTGGTGCATGTGGGATTAAACATCTCGCGAGAATGTGAATAGTTACGATGGTTTGATGGCATCGGCGCTGGGGAAGTTAGATCGATCAGTTAGGGCAAAAGTTGAATAACTATCTATGCTCTTGAAAACTAGAAATATAAATATAGATCTGCTGGTGTCGTTGAGGGATGATGAAGAGATTCGATTATATGGTTCATTTTGTAAACGTGTAGAAAGTGTTGAACTGAGTATAATCTGAGAATCGATACCTGAGCAAGATAGCTGGGATCTTTGTCGTAACTTTCTAAGTTTACTGTAATAAAGATTGTCTCTCTTGTGGTGGTGGGTTTTTTACCTGAAAGGGTTTTCCCACGTATATCTGGTGTTGTTCTCATTTATCTTGTATGTTTATTCTATTTTTCTGGTGTATTCATCTGTAGTTTTAATTGAAAGTTACCTGTCTGCATTGTCCCCTCTGAATTGACATTAGGGAAGCTGTATTCCACACCTCTGCTTTCCTTATATTTATCATCCCATACATTAAAGTTTCAGCACATAAAACCTAGATGAACTATTAAAAATATGTAGTTCTATAGAAAACTTTGATATAAAAGCACTTATACATCTTATCCCCTAAACCTTTGCCACACCGACTCTAATAATAAATCCCTCTTATAGCAGATATCTCAATTATAGTATACATATTAATCTAAATTACAATAGAAGGCTTCTCAAGATACTTAGTGATTCTTCTTGGTAGAATTGTTGCATTACAAAAAAGTGGTGAGTAACTAGTTTTAGGAATTTTTGGTAGAATTCTATTTAACTTGAATGATCTTGGTGTGAGCATTGTTTCCTTTGTTAATTGTATTAGAGTTGGGATTAAGGAGGCATTCCTAAAATTATGATGATAGAATATGGGGTGTAGGAAACAAATAGCTTCATGACCCTGACAAGATCAACATAGTGAATGGAATTTTCTCTTATTGACTTGTGTAAAGTGATCTATAGAGGATTTGGAATGCCATTTATAAATACCCCAACCCCTTATGAACATTCTTCCTAACCCCCAATACCTATCTATACCCCATTAATTAAATTATCTCCTTTACTCTTAATACATAAGTGATATACCAAGTCACATTTTGGTTGTTTAAAAAAACCCACTATGTATGCACATAAGAAGGTATTTTTTTAAACTAGTGGCATAACATGTGCATTTGTAGGGTAATAATAAACACTACTAATTTTATTTCTATTTCTCAAAATTATGTTTTTCATACGCCTTTGTATACATTAATATAATTAAAATACCCACCTCTATTCATAGGTATTCTATGTAACTATTTTTGAGTTACATTTTTTATATCGTCTTTATATTTCTACCCTATCAACAAAGGCATTGCTCACACCTATGTCTGACTCATAACTAATTTTGGTTATCATTCCATATATTAAAATCTTAGCACATAAAAATTAGATGAGCTATTACAAATATGTCATCCTCTAGAAAGCTTTAATAGTAAAGAACTTATACATCTCAACCCTCAAAACCCTTGCCACAAAAGATGGCTCTTCATGAGGTTGGGCTAGCTCCTAAATATGGATGCCCAGAAGAATGTAAAGCTGTCACAAAGTTTATGTGAAAAGAAACAATACAAAATCTCAAAGCTCTCCAGAGCATTTTCGCTTTAGGTCACCATGAGTATAAAGTTGTTTGAATTGTTTCTTACTCCTTTTTGAAAGCCATGTTGTATGTGTTTGTAGGCCTGACTGTTTGCTGACGCATTGTGATCTTCATGCTACTAGTTCCATGTTGTTTGGTTCCTATTTGTTTGGCAGGACTTCATTGTCCTATTTTTTTTTGTTTCCTAAAAAATATTAGGACCCTTAAAAAACCCTACCTTGACCCTTATTAAATATGCAAGCTTATTGTTTTATATAATGATACAGGGTTATTGAGATGCGGGAAAAGTTGCAGGCTACGTTGGATGAACTATTTGCAACCCAATATAAAGCGAGGAAAGTTTTCGTCTTCTGAAGAGGAAATAGTACTATTCTACCATGATATGCTTGGGAACAAGTAATTACTGAGTCGCTCCTATAATAGTTAAACATTAGAATAAAAATCCTCTAATTTTATGCGTTAACATCCTAGGAAACTGTTTTAACATATATATTTTGCTTAGGTGGTCTGAAATAGCGAAGCAACTGCCAGGACGGACAGACAATGACATAAAAAACCTTTGGAATACTCGTCTGAAGAGACGATTAAAAGACAACATGATAAACATGCCTCCTACTCATGCATTATCTTTATATCTTGCCTCTCTGGAGGTCGAAGCAAGAATAGGAAGAAGCTTGATGAATCTTGCTGCCAGTGGCAATATTCACCTGGACCATAATTTTTTAAGGTCTGCATTCCAATCCAATGAGACAAATTTTGTTGATCAACAACAAGATGGACATCTACCACAAGAAAATGCTCAAAGTTTCCATCAACGTTTTATCCAAGAAGATGAAGTGTCATCAGTTTCAACAAGCTTTAATGCTGAAATTCTTAATCAAATTGGCAATAATAACTTTCTGCCAACAGAACATGAATCTGATTCGCTTCTCGCTTTGGTATCAAGTTCATACAGTGGCTCTCATGAAGGACCCTCACACATTTCATCTACTCCTGTGGTAAATACCGACGTCTATTTAGCATCAAGTTCACAAGAGAAATGGCTCGACTTTACAGAATTTTCAAATAACTCCAAGGACATAATAGAAACTCCAGCATCCAAGGATTTCATGAATGCAGATGATGACAAAGAATACTGGAGACATATTCTAAACCTAGCGAATAATAGATCTGCAGATATTGAATATATCATCACACACCAATAATAGGTTTATATTGTTTGATTTCATACATATTATTACTGTGACCATAAACAACAATTCTATTTTTACGTATTTTAATTAGTGTGCAGTCATTGGTTGTGGGAAACTCGATATTTAGTTGTAGCATCCACCTCAATGAATTTTGATATGGACGAGGAAATTGGTGGCTTTCTCAAATGTACATAAACGATTTGTTTAAAGATTGTGAATATGATTTGTAATTGAAAAAACAATCATATTATTGTTTTTCATTTCTGCCCGAAAAAAGCTCTATCATCTAGCACTTACTCACATGTGAGAGAGCGAGAGATGGATTAATTATTTTAACGTTATTTTTTTCTTTTCTGCCGAAAAACTCTCTATCATCTGGTACTCACATATGTGTGAGAGAAAGAGAGACTATTTATTTAACGTTAGTTTTCTTTAAAAATAAGATCAAACTTTTGTCTAACTAATTTTTAATTCAATATTGAGCACATTGTTCTTACTAACACTAAATGTAATAAAAGTGTCATCATAAAACTAAAATGAACAAATTTTTGTAAATTTAAAATACAAAAGAGTTACACTATTAATATTAAAAAACTAAATAGATACATATTTGTCATAAGTACCATAATGCCTCTTTGTTGAGAGGGGATAAAAAGTTAATGAGACTGTTGGTCCCTCAACATGCCCAAGTCCTTTTTTAACTCATGGCCATTGAATTTGTGTCTCTGAATTACCTTTGTGCCTCTTTTTAAAATTTTCCCTTGTAGGTGTGTCCTCATGCCACTTCATAGTAATTGTAATATCCCAAGCATTCACCTAAGATATTAACAAACAAAAGTTTCATGAATAAATTTTTCATGAAACAAATGCTACACTAAGCACATCACATTACACTCCTTGTGCACAAGGTGCCATGCCACAATGCAATGATGCATCTAACACTCTTACTAATGTACTATGCATGGCAACATAAGTGGAAGACTTACTATGCCATGCACCTAAGATGCCAAGACTAAATCAAGCTATGATATTTCGAGGAAGGAAGGGGTCCCTAGGCTAAAGGATGAACCCCAACACCTCAGTCAATGAACCACTCCATATGCATCTTGGGACTCAAAGATTTGAATGCCAACCTACTAAAATTTGGTCTTCAAAAAACACTTATAAAAAGTTCATACCTGAGAGCCTATTCTTCAAAATTTGGACTTGAGAGTCCAAATTGCATTCTCCATTGCAATCTTAGACTTTGGCTTTAGATTGTAGTTTGCATCCTATAACACAACCTCAAACATTGGCCTCAAGTTGCAATTTGAATCTCCAATACCTTGTTAAACTTTAGCCTTGTGTTGCAATTTACATCCTACAACACCTCCTTAAACTTTAGCCTCAAGTTACAGTTTGTATCTTGCATTGCTTTAGACCTTGGAGTTTGGATCCAACATGCCTTTCATACTTTAGAGTCCAAATGCAACTTGTAACTTTATTGTACAAATCAGACTTTTGAGTTTGGATGATAACATGCATTTTGGCCTTTAGAATCTAAATGCAACTTGCAAATTCTTCGAGTAGATCAAACTTTAGAGTCTAGATGCAACATGAACTTTAGACTTTAGAGTCTGAATGCAATTTATAGTTTCTTCAGACAAACCCAAGCCATTGCACTTCCTACAATATGGACTTCAAGCCTAAACTGTAGTATGTAACTTGGACTATTGAGAAAAATAGTCTTAAGGTAGAGACAACAAGCATAAATTTTATGATCAATAGGGCATAAATCCCTCATTTTGTATGATGTTTGAAAATGGTCTTGACCATGCTCTCTCACATATGTTGGGCCCATGCTGCCCAACCATAGGGTTGCCGAACACTTTAGAAAATAGTCCAAACCCCAAGACAAAACTCTCAGAGCTCTTACTTAAGAATAAGCAAGCAAGAAATGACAAGTCCTTAAGGGAATGTCAATAAGAGAGGATGGAAACACTACTAAACATTATAACCTCAATTAACATTTAGGAGAACATATTGACTCCCCAATAAAGCCATGATATCACTAGGTTAAAAGATAAGAAAGTATACATAAAGACTACATTGCTCTATGACATAATTATTGGAGTAGTCAAGATAAACTTGCAAGATCAAACCATTCCTTAAAGGAATATGCAAGATAACAATACTATCATACAAAAGTGTGAACATGTGAAGCTTACAAAGTTCAATAGACTCCTTGTCTAAGTAGGATAAGGGGGAAGAGAGAAGCTAGGATAGAATGACTAACTACTTCTCCAAAGGTGTGACACATGTAGGTACACTTAGGATAAGTTTGATGACACATGTAGAGTACACATGAGGTGAGACCAAAAGGTAAAAATCTCTAAGTGAGCTTAAGATGTATTGTAAATAGCATCAACTAGGTAAGATAATAACTAGTTATGTAAAACCACTTTTCATACTAACAACCCCCCTTAAGTGATACTTAGGGAAAAAGGTCAGAACTAAAAAATGTAAAGATGCAAGGATGGGTCCTAGCAACAAGGCCTAATGGTACCTATGTATAAAAAATCTCTCAAAAATATCTAGAAAAAGGAGAGAACCATGTGGGAAAATACTCCTCTCCAAAAGAGAGAATGAGAAGGACAAATAAACCTTCTCAAAAGATGTCCCTAAATGATAAGGAACATGAAGAACTCTTGAAGCACATAGAATCTGTAAACTCTATCAAAGGACAACTAGTTTCTATTAGAATCAAAGAACCCTCCAATGAATGTAGATCAAGATAAGTGAGACAAAAACACTGCACAAGTGCCCTCAATTACACTACTCAACCATATATGCACAAATGGCAACAAGGTAAAATAAATTTTTAAGTCAATAAATGTAGATGGTACAATGGTCAAAGAGACATAAAATGATACATGAGTGACCTTAGTGACACTACAATATGTGCATGTGGTGCTCTACAAATATGCTAGAGTCTCACAAATATTGATAAACTAAAAAAGGTAGAAGATTGCCTCCATAAATAAGAATGCAAGAGTTTCTATATAGTATGTGTTCTATCTCATAGAAATACATGGATAACTAGTTACTACATATGCCTAGAATATGTAACAAAAAATAGATACATAGCTCACTCTAAAGAAAAAATAAGGAAGCATTAGTGTTAAGGGAAAATTGGATCTAAATGAATAATCAATATAATATATCAATAATACCCAAAACTCAATGAAATAATGAACAAAGAAGGTCAATCAAACAAAGAACAATACAATGCAAACCTCCTTTAATTCTCAGCTTCTATTGACTGCCTATCACAAATGATCTTGTCTATGAATATGGCCCTCAAAAGGTGCACTTCCTTGCTATGATTCCAAGATTGTCAAATGGGAATGACTATGATAGTTTCGCCATGAAGATGAGCTTCACAAAAATGATAATAGATATGGTAACAAGTTGATCGCAAGCAATGAAGGAATTGGTGCCAAAGGAGCATTGTAATTCCTACAGAGTAAGTTTACTTAAAGCTTAGATGATTGAAATGGAGGAATAGGGTTCAATTTATAGACTTGAGAAAGAGAAGATCAACGGTATAGAAAGAATGAGAAGATCAATGGTATAGAACAGTTGAGGAATGTGCATGAATAGAAAGACAACATGTGTCTAGCTCTATTTTGCATGAGAGGAATTAATAAAATAGAAGAATGAGTTAACTGAAGAGATTAATCAATTCAAAGAATAAATCAATTAGTTAAGAGAATAGAACTACATAATAGAAATTGCATGAGGATGAGAAGATATTTTAGCTCAATTAAATATTTGGAATATTCAATTTCATGTGCACAAAGATTTGAATTATATTTAGAGATAACTCAATTTAGAAGAAATGGGTAACTTAAATAAATAATTGATTTATTTAAATTTAGAGAAGATATTATTAGAAAAAACACAATTAAATAATTGGAATTATTTAATTTAGAATGATTTTGGAAAAACTAATTAAATAATTGAGATTATTTAATTTGTTGGAAGAATTAGAAGAATTTAATTATTTAATTTAAATAAATGATTTTATTTAATTATTGGAAGAATATGAATCAAATAAATAAATTTGTTTATTTATTTATTAATAGAGGAATTAGACTTAGATAAATATTAAGAATATTTATTTGGACTGAGTCGTGTCATTTTTAGGTGTATACAATTAGCATAACCATGTGATGATACCCCCATAATGCTGACAAGGGAGAGGTATTGGTCGATCAACTAAAATATGGCATAGAGGTGTGTGAAGAGATGTAGATGCAACATTAGGTCCAAAATGAAGTATGAGCAACCAACTACCAAATAATGGTGTGCAACGAACAAGGCACACATCAATAATTATGAAGTTTGGGTTTACAAAACAAGGCATACACAAGAACCCCCATGGTACTTTATAAGTAGTGCAAGGACAAAAGGCACAATATGACGTGCAAAAATTCCCCCAGAAAACATAAATTAGATATGACACTTTATGATAGTGCATTTACAAATAATGCGTAGAGATAGAGTTCTTAAAAGTGTCCAAAAAAAGGATTATTAGTTTATGTCATGAGGTGACCATAAGAAGGCATAGTTCAAACATTCCTTACAACCATTAAAAAATGACAACTAAAAATTAAAGCCCCTCAAAATAAATAATAATAGAAAAGATGCCCTCCAGAGAAAATTACAAGATTTAGAGTACAATTGTGCAAATTGGAAGCCTAAAATGACCATTTATAACACACCACAATTTTACAAATTTATGGCAAAATAGGCTTTCCAATATAAAAGACTACATGTATCATTAGATTCCTTGCATTTTTTGATTATTTTTTTTTAAAATTTCTAAATTTTGATAACATAGGCAAACGTTATGCCCCATTGAAAAAGGTCAAAAAAGAGTGCAAATCAGACTTTTAGAGGTAAATCCTAGAAAATTATAGTAAAATGAAGAGAAATAGTTACAATATAGTGTAGTTGGCTAAACTAGCTTTTTGTTGATTATTCAATCTTGAAAAACCAAGATCATATGAAAAAACTATGGCAAAAAGAAAAAAATTGCTACTATAGGAGCATTATTTAGGCCTTGGTGGTTAGTGAGCTAGAGGTGGCACTAGGGTGGTGCACCAATGGTGTAAAGGTAGTATTAGGGTGGCACAGTGACAATGCAAAGGTGGTACTAGGGTGGCATGCTACTAGTGCTTCCAAACTATCCGAGTGGAGGTTGTCAACCCAACTAGGTGGAGGTAGAGCACTAAATCTTGAGTAGCGGTAGCACAAATAGCGTAGTGCAATCATGGATTATATGGATTTATAAGTTTTTGGGCCTTTTGAGCATAATTGTGAGGTTGGTTTTGATCTTTACAATGCATTGTGTGAAAGTAGGCACCCAAAACCCCCTAAATAAGAGAAAGATCTTGCAAATTTAAGACAATCCGAGAAGGTATTTGTGAGATTTCTCTAATACCATGTTGGAGTAGCCAAGATCAACTTGTAGGATAAAACCATTCCACAAAAGAATATGAAAGATAACAATACTATCATATAAAAGTGTAAATTATATGTGAAGCTTACAAAGTTTAATAGGTTCCTTATATAAGTAAGACAAGGAAGAGGAGAGAGGGTAGAACTGAATGACTAAGTACATCTTGAAATGTGTCACACATGTGGGCACACTTGGGAGAAGTGTGAGGGCACATGTAGAGTACACATGAGGTGAGACCAAAAGATAAAATCTTCTAAGTGAGCTTAAGATGTAGTATGAATAGGACCAACTAGGTAGGATAATAACTAGTTAGGTAAAACCACATTTCACACTAACAAAAATCAACATGTGATAATCTCATTTACAATAGTCATATACAATCTGAATTTAAAGTCAGTTACGCCATAACAATGATGGATTTACACCTAGTGAATGGAGCTTTAGCGGGCCTAGTGATCTTATGGTGCAGACATCTCAACCCCATGGAGATAGTTTCAGCTAGAGATGATTGGATATTGGGTAAATTTCCTAACTACCTAGATTCTAAGGATGCCTAGATCTTTTGTGTTTATGGTGGACTATGGGGACTTGTCAAAAATCCAATCTATGGAAACACTTTAGTCAACTCCTTTCCTTACTGAAAAATGAATTAGTCATTTTTGGGAGAAATTTTAATGCACTTGCAATGGAGGATGAGAATTTAGGAGGAATTATACATCCCTCCAAATCTTTAGAGGACTTCAAGGAATTCATAGATTTCAACAATCTCCTATACTAGATCCCAAAGAGTGGTAAGTATACATGGACTAACAGAAGGAAGGATTTCCTCTAGATAGCAGAAAGATTGGATAGATTTAATCTATTAGGTACATGTGTTAAGGAGAAATAGATTCTTTCTATGAACATTCTTCTCTGGAGTAGGTCCGATCACTATTTGATGATTCTTAACATCAAAGAAGACAATTTAATTCAGCATAAATACTTCAAGTTCAAGGACATGTGGCTGAGAGACCCTAATTTCCTTCCACAAATTAAGAATAGGTGGAACTCATCACCTTTTATTCAAGGTTCCAGAATCAAAACTCATTATTTGGAATCAAAGACACCTCAAAAATATATTCTAGGAGAAGATGAGAATCAAAAACAAATTAAAGGAGACTTCCTTGCACATAATCAAGTATGGAATGAATGAAGACAACTTCAAGTGGGAAAAATCTCTACGAGGTGAGTTGGAGGAAGTTCTTTTGAGGGAAGAAAGTTATTGGTGGTAGAAATCAAGAGAGGCATGACTTAAGGAGGGGGACATAAACACATCCCTCTTTCACATTTCCATAAAAATCAACCATGCCTCTAATTCTATAAATAGTATAAAAAAGGAAAATGGAGATTTGACATGCAACATAAATGAAATTCAGGGAGTGGTTGTCTCCTTCTACAAAAATCTGCTCACACATTTCTAACCCTGAACTTCAATGGATAATTTGTGTCTCAAAATCCCTAAACTGGTTAATGAAGAGCACAATGACATGTTGCTAAAAGCTTTCACCTTTGAAGAGATACAAGATAAAATATTCTCACTGTCAAGCTTTGATAAAGCACTCAGTCCAGATGGATTCATGAGGAACTTTTTCCAAAAGTGCTGGGATATAGTAGGAAGAGATGTGTATCTAGCTATAGAAGAAGTGAGAAAATTCAAGATCATACTCAAGGAGCTCAAGAACACAAGTATCATTTTGATTCCAAAGGTAAGATCCCTATCTTCTTTTGAAGAATTCAGACTGATTTCATTTTGCAATTTCATAGACAAAGTCATCACCAAAGCAATGGCTCTAAGGCTAACCACAATCCTACCAATGCTAATTACATAGGAACAAAGGGGACTTGTACTAGGAAGGGAGTGTTGGAGGGCACTATAGTGACACATGAACTCCTACACTAAATAAAGGAAACTAGAATTCCTTATATGTTTATCAAGCTGGATATGGCAAATGCCTACAAAAAAGTTGTTTGGAACTTTTTAATAGATTTCCTCCTAAGATTTGGCTTCTATAAACACTGGTGCAAATGGATCACAACATGTATCTTGGGCACTAAATTTATTGTTCTAGTGAATGGAACAACAATGGGTTCCTTTGAAGCCTCCAAACGTCTGCACCAAGGTGATCTGATTTTGTCGTATCTTTTCATATTGATGGAAAAAGTATTATCTTGGGCTATTAGAGATGCTAATCAGAGGGGTAGTTGGAAAGGCATTCACATCCATCCAATTCATGACTCTCACACATGCCCTCTTTGCAGATGATATGATCATGTTCGGCCAAGCCACAATGGCGGAAGCTAAGGCCATAAAGAGAACAATCTATAAATATTGTGAAGCTTCACGTCAGGAAATTAACTTCCTAAAATCTAAGGTTTTCATGTCCCATACAACTACTCTCTTGAACAAGTACTTGGGAATCTCAGTCTTTATAGGTAGATGCAAGAAGGATTTATGGATGAATATTGTACACAACATATAGCAGAAAATTAGCTCCTAGAAAAGGAAAACGGCTAGCTTTAGCAAGAAGGTTGACAATGTGGTGTAGGGGCACCATGTCAATTTTGTAAATATGGTCATATGATAGTTTTGGTGTGTTGAGTCTACATGTCATGCAATAAGGTCATAATAGACCATTTGAAATGTAATAGGTCATTTGGGGGTTAATTTTGTTAGTGTTATCATATTTTGTAAATGTTGTCATGAGTAAAATTGCAAAAATGCAAAAAAGTAGAAGACCAATGGTCAAGTAGTTCAAAAGTCAGTTGGAATAGTTCGTATTTAGTTAGATATGTTTAAATATGCCTCACAAACTTTGAGGCAAGGGTTGGAATACATTTGGAGATCAAATAATGCAAGAAAACTCAGCTTTTTATGAATTTTGACTATTTTTCATTGTTTCCGAGGCTAGTATGGACCTGTACGGCCTGATAATGACATGAAACCAATTGGGTTTGATATTTCTCTTAATCTTATTTTATTTTATGTTGGTTTCATCAATTTTTATCACATTTTAAGAAAGTTATGGAAGTTTTACTAAAACTACTTGTTAACCAAGGTTTTGTGGGCTTGAATGGCAAAAACGTGATTTGAAGCACTTGCCACTGTTGAAAAAATTTAAAAACTTGGTGGAATGGTTGAATTTAGATAGGGTGTGATGTTCATAAAGGTTGTAGGAGCAAGGAGTAGGGTTTGATAACTTTTTGTTGATGCCCTAGGTGCAAAACACCATGTTTTCGGCATGAAAGGATGGCTAGAGGCGAGGGTTTGATGAAAGACTTATGGAATTTGATTTGTAATGGTTTGGGAAGCTTGTGTAGGTCATTTTTTATGTGGTTGAAGTGATGGTAGGATGGAATAAGGTTGGAGTGCTTAGATCCATTAAGCCCCATGTGTGAACCAACCAAAGGGACTATGTAGGATTGAGTTTTAGTGGGACAACAAATTTGTGACAAGTGGTTGAGGCAAAATCTACATGGGTGGTCCTCAGGTGATGTGACAAGACCCCACAAGTTGATTTTGTGAGTTTTTCATTTGATTTTCTCATAGGTGCTTTGAAAAACAAGGCTAATTACCCCTTAAAACAGTGTAGTGGCAATTTTTAGAAGGTGAAGGTCTGAAACAACCTCATGTACAAATTAGATATGTTAAAGAACACCATAAAGGGTATCTATAATATCAATCCTTTTGTGAGTTTGGGAGGTATTTTGAAATATATGCCCAATTTACAATGTTGGAAGTGCTACAAGGCAAAGATGGAGAAATTGTGAAAAGTCACCAAGTTAGAGTCTTAAAGGTGAAAAGATCATTCAAAGTGGATTGAATTGTGCTTGTTTTGAAAAATTAATCCCTACTCTGCATCAAGTGGTATTAGAGCATAGATCATTCATCTCTTCAAGGAGAAAAGTTGAAGATTGAAGGACAAGATGCCTCCTAAAGGTAGTGTAGTTCTTGCTAGAGAGATAAAGTTGTTAAAGGAGTTGTTGGTGCCTGAATTGACTATCAGTTTTCGAGCAATTTTCACGCAGGTACCCTCCCAAAAAATCCAAAAAAGTTCTAAGTTTTGGGGCCCCTCAGTGTTTTTCAGCATCTGCATTTCAGTTCTTGAGGAAGGGGCCATCATGTTTTCTCCATCGGCATGAGTTTGTTTTTGTGTCATCAAACTTTCGGGTTGAACTTGAACCCTTTTTCTCAAAGTTCATCGGTTCAATGGGTTCGCGGGGTTGCTTTTATGTTGCTGACTGAGTTGGTATTGGCATTGAACTTCTCGGTTGAACCTTTCTTTTAAACCTAGCTGTTGAACCGATTCAGAGGTTCATTGGTTCAACCCGTCGGAGGGGGAAGTGGGAGGCCGATATGTTATTGGCAGGGGTTGTTATGTCGGTGAAAGATTTCTTGAGTGCTTTGATTGTTTTGGTCTGGCCAATGGATGTCCATCGGCGTGTGTTTGGCTATCGGCGAAGCATATTTTTGGGCCACCGATGTAAGGTGTTTGGCCGATGGGGTGTCATCGGCGTGAGTCTAACCGATGGAGGAGCAGTGTGTAGCTGGCAAAGATGTCATCGGCGTGACCTTTAAGATCGGCAGGAAACTTTTTGGATGCTCCGATGGTGTGTATTACACCGACGGAAGGGAGGAAGCCAGGGTCCATCAGCGTGAGTTGTATTGTAGGGTGAACTATGGAATGGTTGGCCGATAGACTAATCTCTGGCTGATGAGGGGGAGTGTGGTGTAGCAATCGGCCAGACTATGGAGATCGGTGAGAAGTTTTTCGAGTTAGCCAATGGTAGTGGTCTTGGCGATGGGCTTTTGGAGAGAAAGATGTGTGTCAAGTGTGGTAAAAGCGCTCGACACCTGTCATGCTCGTGGCCATGCTTTTAAACTACTAAAGGAGTCTCCGCACCATGCATGTGGGATTATTCCCCTGTATAATTTGAACCTGCGGAGAAGTGCATTTTGGCAGGAATTTCTCTTTTGAGCGCAACGACGGTTTCCAGGTAAAACGCGGGTGGTTGAGCCATCAATGGCGACAGTACAGGGGTATGGACGATGGGACAAGTGATCAGGATGCTTGATTTTTAGCATGAAGACTTCCAGATGGTGGCGCAAGGCTCGAGGCCTCCTTTGTCTGCTGCATTGATGACTTCTGAGCGCCATTCTTTCTGATGGATGTATCTAGCGGATTTTTGAATTTTAGCCATGTAATTAATGCTGAGTACGCTTCCCTCTGGCTGTTTTTAAGCTGGAAGTGTTACTCATTTTAGAGGTTGGATGTTTTTTGGGCTTTCTGCTCTGACTTTGAACATAAGGTGTTCACATTTTGAAAGGCATTTTTTGCCACAGATTCAGTCCTTGGTCTGCTTTACTAATCTATCTTGTCTTGTAAATGATAATTTTCTCTGTGATGGCCTTCTATGCAGATTGATTTTAAATGAAAAACACCTGTGTGTGTATTGTTTCTGATTGTCTCCTATATGTCATTTGTTTTCTTTTCAAACAAGGTTGTCAAGGGCTTCCAAGTTTTTTAGTATATGCATACTGTGTGTCTGATTTATTGCATCTACTCAAGGAGTGGTCAAATAGGCTTTTGATCAGATACAAAGGGAAATAGATTGCATCATAGGATCTGTTAAGTATGATCATTAGTAATACTCTTTCTTAGACATGTTGCTGTTAGGCAGTAGCATTCTTCTTAGGTCCTCTGGATATGAATTAGTGTTGTCATGGGGAGACATTTACATTCTTAGATATGACTCTGCTGCCCAGATAAGGCACTGGTTTGGGAATCTATTTGTTCAATGGGTTTAGGAAGGTCCCATAACTCCAAACATCATTTCAAACCCTTTCATCCTTCCATCTGTTAGTTGTAGGATTAGGAGTAGGAAACCCTTGCATGCTCTCATCCCTAACCAGACACATATGTCCAAGAATGCTACCAACCTTGTGATTTGTTACAAAAATCTTGGTCCTTACATGAGAGTATTCTGCCTGTTGCTGTCAAGTTATATCTTTCTGTAATTGAGCTAGTTAAGGTCATATTTTTATTAAATAGGGACACCCCCCTTGGTGCAGCAGAACCAGAAGTGAAGGGGAGGAGCTCACGCAACCTCCTGTATTCAGTTGGCTGAATCTGCCTGTGCATTAGAATTGGCAAACCCTAATGCTGATTCAGAAGAAAAACCCAACAAAATGGTGACTCTACTGGGGATGAACAGATGAAGTGATATCTTACAGCCTCTAGTGAAGGTTTGCCTGGCTTTGCTGGTGGTATGAACTTAGAAAAATATGTGTTGAGCTTTCAGTTACTATAAATTTTGTCCTCTCTAGAGAGGTGGCGACTCTGCAAAAGATTCAAGTGCACATGAAAAGTTGATGTGTGTGTTGTGACAAAAAATATACTGTTCAGACTTCAACATCTATATGAGAAAAGGTACCTTGCTCCTTCCTACTTGTAATTGTTGTTTTATTGCGTAGGTTAGATGCCAGGGGAGGCTATAGGTCTTAGGAATGCAAAGGATGTCTAAAAATAGAAATTTCATGAATCCAAATATGTATACACCCATACTCAGTCAGGATTTGTTAGATAAAAGAATAGAAGAGATGAAAAATAGGTTGATATTTTTAGAGGCCAGGCAAGCCTAGTTGAATAGTGATAACCCTGTTGTGTTTCCCAGTCAGAAAGCTAAACCTCCTGTCAGCCCTTTTGTATGACTAGTTAGATTTGTCATGGGTTGATTATAAAGTAGAAAATATGCCTGCTAGATTATACTGTCAGATGCCTAGATTTAGTGGTCACAGTGTATGTGATGGGAATGCACATATCCAAAATTTTCACAGTTTCATGGGAAAACATTCATTTAGAGATGAGGGTATGTCAATGAGGTTTTTTGTTGGGTCTTTTGATGCAAAAGCAAGAGATTGGTATTTGAGCTTTCCAAAGAGATTTTTTGCCTGTTGGGATGAGCTTACTGACTGTTTCAAAGAAGAATTTGCAAAAGAACCAGCTGATCTTGTTGCAGAATTGATGAAAATCAGAAAACAAGATGAAGAGCCATGTGTTGTTTTCAGTCATAGGTTTGTAGTAGCCCTTTCACAGATCCCAGAAGTCTTCAGACCTGATATTTCAGCCTATGTTGGCATATTCTTTGAGGCTTTTGAGGAGGGCTCTAGTGCATTACTGAGGGATTTCAAGGTGAGAAGTATGCAGATGGCATACAAGTTCATAGAAAACATAGAAAAAATTAGAAATGAGCACTTGCTGAAATCCCTATCTCCAGGCCTTGGTGTGAGAAATGGTTGTGAAGCTACAAATGACCAATTGATTAAGGCATCATGTGAAGATGAAAAGATAGATACTGAGGATGCCAAGGAAAGGACTAGTGAGGACTCCCATTGCAATGATGAAGCAGCTGGCCATGAAAACAATAATGAGGTTGTGGACAGTAATGAGTAACTTTTGGAATGGACTTGTGGAGACAATTGTGAGTATTGTACTCAGGACAGAGAAGATATAAGCAAACAGAAAAATAGTCCCATGTGTGATCCATTGCCTTCCTTTCAAACACATGGAGATCATGAAGAGCAGTCAGAGATTGAAATAGGTGCTAGTGCAGAGCATGGTTGCTTTTCATTTGATGACTATTTTGCTTATGACACACAGGCTGATACTCCTCCACAAAGTGAATCCAGTGGTGATGAAGATGCATGCTCTACTGCCCATGAACCAATGGCATATTATGATTAAACTGATGCACCTGGATCACCCATTTTTTACACATATGGTGATGAGGGTCTATTTGAGTATGGTGAAGGTTTAGACACAATTTTTGACTTGGATTCTATTTCTCATCCTGATGAAAGGGGAAACAACATACATCAGGTAAGTGACTGTGAAAATGTGCCTAATTTGAAAGAGATGCCAGAGCCTGATCTTTTCCAGTTTGATGCTGCTATTGGTTGTGTGCATGATGTGCACAATTGTGAATTTGAAAGCTTTTCTTTTGAGAGGCCAGCATATGAAATGAGCTCTAATTTTCCTAGCTGTGTGGTGGATTTCGAGTGCTTTCAATTTTCAGTCCAGCTAGGAAATCATTTTGTAATGCATAGTGATGATGACAAGTGTTACATACCATTTGAGAATGCATTGCCTGATACATTCTGCATTCACTTGTTGCTAGATGCTGAGTGTTGTTTGCATAGGGGTAATAGTGACAAAATAAATCAGAAGGTTGATTGTGTAGATGACCAGATTTGTTTGTGGTCAGATCATGGCATCATCCCCAGGCTTGACCCAGTGTATGTAGATGAGAACAAGGTGTTTGACAAGGGGAAATATTGGTTTTCCTTCTCTTGGTGTCCTTAGGCCATCAAGTGTATTTGGTGATGCAGATCATGGTAACTTCATGACTCTATGCCCAATGGATAGGGACTGGTCTACATCCCAAAGATCTGGGGTTCTCACTGCAGTCTTGCACCTGCATGTCCCCAATCAGAGCCACTGTTGGTGCCTGAATTGACTGTCAGTTTCTGAGCAATTTTCACGCAGGCACCCTCCCAAAAAATCCAAAAAAGTTCTAAGTTTTGGAGCCCCTCAGTGCTTTTCAGCATCTGCATCTCAGTTCTTGAAGAAGGGGCCATCATGTTTTCTCCATCGGCATGAGTTTGTTTTTGTGTCTTCAAACTTTCAGGTTGAACTTGAACCCTTTTTCTCAAAGTTCATCAGTTCAATGGGTTTGTGGGGTTGCATTTATGTTGCCGATTGAGTTGGTATTGGCATTGAACTTCTCAGTTGAACCTTTCTTTTGAACCTAGTTGTTGAACCAATTCAGAGGTTCATTGGTTCAACCCGTCGGAGGGGGAAGTGGGAGGCCGATATGTTATCAGTAGGAGTTGTTATGTCGGCAAAAGATTTCTTGAGTGCTCCGATTGTTTTGGTCTAGCTGATGGATGTCCATCAGCGTGTGTTTGGCTATCAGCGAAGCAAATTTTTGGGCCACCGATGTAAGGTGTTTGACCAATGGGGTGTCATCGGCGTGAGTCTGACCGATGGAGGAGCAGTGTGTAGCTGGCGAAGATGTCGTCAGTGTGACCTTTGAGATCAGCAAGAAACTTTTTGGATGCTCCGATGGTGTGTGTTACACCGACGAAAGGGAGGAAGCCAAGGTCTATCAGCGTGAGTTGTATTGTTGGGTGAACTGTGTAATGGTTGGCTGATAGACTAATCTCTGGCCGATGAGGGGGAGTGTGGTGTAGCAATCGACCAGACTATGGAGATCGGTGAGAGGTTTTTTGAGTTGGCCCATGGTAGTGGTCTTGGCGATGGGCTTTCGGAGAGAAAGGCATGTGTCGAGCGTGGCAAAAGCAGTCAACACCTATCATGCTTGTGGCCATGCTTTTAAACTACTGAAGGAGTCTCTGCACCATGCATGTGGGATTATTCCCCTGTATAATTTGAACCTACAGAGAAGTGCATTTTGGCAGGAATTTCTCTTTTAAGCGCAGTGACAGTTTCTAGGTGAAACGCGGGTGGTTGAGCCATCAATGGCAACAGTGCAGGGGTATGGATGATGGGACAAGTGATCTGGATGCCCAATTTTTAGCATGAAGACTTCCAGATGGCAGCGCAAGGCTCGAGGCCTCCTTTGTCTGCTGCATTGATGACCTCTGAGTGCCATTCTTTTTTATGGATGTATCTGGCAGATTTTTGAATTTTGGCCATGTAATTAATGCTGAGTACGCTTCCCTCTAGCTATTTTTAAGCTGGAAGTGTTACTCATTTTAGAGGTTGGATGTTTTTTGGGCTTTCTGCTCTGACTTTGAACATAAGGTGTTCACATTTTGAAAGGCATTTTTTGCTACAGATTCGGTCCTTGGTCTGGTGTAATAATCTATCTTGTCTTGTAAATGATAATTTTCTCTGTGATGGCCTTCTATGTAGATTGATTTTAAATGAAAAACACCTGTGTGTGTATTGTTTCTGATTGTCTCCTGTATGTCATTTGTTTTCCTTTCAAACAAGGTTGTCAAGGGCTTCCAAGTTTTTTAGTATATACATACTGTGTGTCTGATTTATTGCATCTACTCAAGGAGTGGTTAAATAGGCTTTTGATCAGATACAAAGGGAAATAGATTGCATCATAGGATCTATTAAGTATGATCATTAGTAATACTCTTTCTTGGACATGTTACTGTTAGGCAATAGCATTCTTCTTAGGTCCTTTGGATATGAATTAGTGTTGTCATGGGGATACATTTACATTCTTAGATATGACTCTGCTGCCTAGATAAGGCACTGGTTTGGGAATCTATCTGTTCAATGGGTCTAGGAAGGTCCCATAACTCCAAACATCATTTCAAACCCTTTTCATCCTTCCATCTGTTAGTTGTAGGATTAGGAGTAGGAAACCCCTGCATGCTCTCATCCCTAACCAGACACATATGTCTAAGAATGCTGCCAACCTTGTGATTTGTTACACAAATCTTGGTCCTTACATGAGAGTATTCTGCCTGTTGCTGTCAAGTTATATCTTTCTGTCATTGAACTAGTCAAGGTCATATTTTTATTAAATAGGGACACCCCCCTTGGTGTGGCAAAACTAGAAGTGAAGGGAAGGAGCTCACGCAACCTCCTGTATTCAGTTGGCTAAATCTACCTGTGCATTAGAACTGGCAAACCCTAATGCTGATTCAGAAGAAAAACCCAACAGGAGTCACAAGCAATCTTAGCTAGATTTGCAGAATTAGAGACAAAGCAAAGGGGAGGAAAGGCCACTAAAGCGGAAAGTGACCGAGAGGAAGAGGGTTAAAGTGAAAACCCTCTAGGAGGAGTCCAAGGTGATGATGAATCGGACCCTGATGAGAGAAGGATGATAAAGATACTCAAGGCTGTTAGAGGAGATGCTTCTGGTGAGAAAATAGATGTGCCAATGTATAATGGAAATTTGGATGTTGAAGAGGTATTGGATTGGAGAGATGCACTGGATAACTACTTTGAATACAATGAGGTTACTGAAGATCAAAAGGTAAAGTCTGCCAAGACTAAGTTGAAAGGTCTTGCTGTGACATGGTGGAATTATGTTCAAGAGGAGATAGTGAAGAAGGGGAAAGCAAAAATTAGTTCATGGGACAAGATGGTGTCAAGGATTAAGAGCCAATTCTTACCAGGTGATCATGCAATACAAACTTTTAAGAAGTTGCAAAGTTTAAAGCATAAGGATAAGGATGTCATGGCCTACACTGAAGAATTTTACAAATTAAGTATTAGGGATGGTCATGTTGAAGATGAGAATGAAAAGATAGCAAGCTATATGTGTGGGTTGAGATTTCAAAGTCAAGATGAATTGAGTTTGGCTACACCTAGGACAGTAGAGGAATGTTTTTCAGTTGGCTATTAGGGAAGAGGAAAAGTTAAAAAGAAGGCACGAAAGACAAGGAAGATGATCAAGACAGTCCTATGAAGACCAAGAAGATGCAAGTAAAAGCAAAGAGCAAGTTGCTGATCAAAGAAGTGGATTTAGAGGCTTCAGAGGAAGATTTGGTGGAGGTAGAGGTTCAAGGTCTTTTTTAGGAAGATTCTATCATTGCAATTAGTTTGGCCATCCAACATGGAAGTGTCCAGAAAAACAAGCTTCTACTTCAAGTGGTGGTGATAAAAGAGTTCAATTGGTACAAGAGGAAGATTATGAGAGCGTTCATTCTCCTACTTAGCTTACTGCTCCAGAGGTTGGGAAATCATTAATGGTTAGAAGAACACTCCTCAAAGCATCCAAGGAGAAAGAATCAACACAAAGAAGAGCACTTTTCAAGACCACCTACAAATGCAATGGAAAGGTATGCAAAGTAGTAATAGATTTAGGGAGTACAAATAACATGGTGTCCATAGAAATCGTGGAAAAACTAAAGTTAGAAAAAATACCTCATGAAACACCTTATAAAGTGTCTTGGCTGAATGATAATCAATCTATTTTGGTAAATGAACAAGCTTGGGTTGAGTTCAACATAGATGGATACAAGGATAGGGTACTATGTGATGTGTTGCCCATGGATTGTTGTCATTTATTGCTTGGAAGACCATGGCAGTTTGATAGGCATGCACTTTATGATGGTAGAAACAATACTTATCAGATTGAGAAGGATGGAAACACTTTCACTTCGAATCCATTATAAGAAGATCCTAAGGAGCAAAAGAAGGCAGCAAAGGTGATAATGATGGATAAGAAAGAGTTTGTGAAAATAGAGCAAGAAAAGAAGATGGAGATTGCAGCCACTTCAAGGCTTGAAGGTGTCAAGACAATAAGTTTCGAGAATGATGCAATGTTAGAAGGAAAAGACGATGAGTTGGTGCTAAAACCTGATAAAGAGAAGGTCAAGGATGAATTGATTGTGGAAGTTCAATATGGGTTAGAGAAGCATGTTGAGATTATGATAGGAACAGTGCTTTGTCCTTTGATTTCAAAAGAGGCTAGTGGGTAGTTTAGTTTTGTTAATTCAGTGGTTTGTAAACCTGATAACACCAAGGTTCTAGGGGTAGAGAATCTAAAGGAAGAGATGAAGGGAGAAGGTGAAGTGAGCAAAGATGAATAGCAAGGACACATGGGTGAGTTTAAGAATGCATCAAGAGTTAAGAAGAGGATAGTCCAAGACAAGGATGGAAAAGATATGTTTGCAGGTATAAAGGCATGTTTGACATCATTTCCAGATGAAGGAAGAGTCAAAGAATATCCATCAAGTCAGCTTGTGAAGATGGCAACAAGTTCAATAGTGCAAAGAATGATACTAATCTTCAATACATGATTTAGTGGAAAGGATTACAAGGTAAAGGAACATTTGGAGAACAAGAAGGTGAAGTGATCAAGCATGATCTATAGTAGTACAGTCCTCAAGGGACTTGAGTCCTTTTTTTGTCCGGGTGTATGGTGCAGGGGCACCATGTCAATTTTACAAATATGGTCATATGATAGTTTTGGTGTGTTGAGTCTACATGTCATGAAATAAGGTCATAATAGACCATTTGAAATGTAATAGGTCATTTACGGGTTCATTTTGTTAGTGTTGTTATATTTTGCAAATGTTGTCACGAGTAAAATTCTAAAAATGCAAAAAAGTGGAAGACCAACAGTCAAGTAGTTCATAAGTCAATTGGAACAGTTGGTATTTAGTTAGATATACTTAAATATGCCTCACAAACTTTGAGGCAAGGGTTGGAATACGTTTGGAGATCAAATAATGTAATAAAACTTAGTTTTTTCTGAATTTTGACTATTTTTCACTGTTCATGAGGCTAGCATGTCCCTGTACGATCTGATAATGACATGAAACCAATTGGGTTTGATAGTGCTCTAAATCTTCTTTCATTTGGCATTGGTTTTATCAATTTTTATTGCATTTTGAGAAAGTTATGGAATTTTTACTAAAAATTGCCTATTAACCTAGGTTTTGTGGGCTTAAATGGCAAAAACGTGATTTGAAGCACTTGCCACCATTGAAAAAATTCAAAAACTTGGTGGAATGGTTGAATTTAGATAGTTTTTGATGTTCATAAAGGTTTCAAGAGCAAGGGGTAGGGTTTGATAAGTTTTTGTTGATGCCCTAGGTGCAAAACACCATGTTCTAGGCATGAAACGATGGCTAGAGGCTAGGGTTTGATGAAAGACTTATGGAATTTGATTTGTAATGGTTTGGGAAGCTTGTTTAGGTCATTTTTGATGTGGTTGAAGTTATGGTAAGGTGGAATAAGGTTTGAAGTGCTTAGATCCAATAAGCCCCATGTGTGAACAAGCCAAAGGGACTATGTAGGATTGAGTTTTGGTGGGACAGAAAATTTGTGACAAGTGGTTGAGGAAAAATCTACATGGGTGGTCCTTAGGTGATGTGAAAAGAGTCCAGGAGTGGTGTTTGTGAGTTTTGCATTTGATTTTCTCATAGGTGCTTTGGAAAATAGGGTTAATTACCCCTTAAAACAACGTAGCAGCAATTTTTAGAAGGTGAAGGTCTAAAACAACCTCATGTACAAATTAGATATGTTAAAGAACACCATAAAGGGTATCTAGAATGTCAATCCTTTTGTGGGTTTGAGAGGTATTTCGAAAGATATGCCCAATTTACACTGTTGGAAGTGTTATAACGCAAAGATGGAGAAATTGTGAAAAGTCACCAAGTTAGAGCCTTAAAGGTGAAAAGATCATTCAAAGTGGATTGAATTGTGTTTGTTTTGACAAATTACTCCCTGATGTGCATCACAATGATAAAAGCAATATTGAGAGCAATCCCAATATAGATGATGTCAATCTGAAAGATTCCTAAACAGATTCAGTATGATGTAGAAAAACTCCTTAGTCATTTTCTTTGGTAGGGAAGTGAAAAAAATAAGAAAATACCACTCATTGCATGGGAAAAGGTTTGAAAACCCAAGTCCAATGGGGGAGTAGGTATTATGAATATAAAATATCAAAATCATGCTCTTGGAGCCAAACTAGCTTAGAGTATGAGTATGTACAATAATTTGTAGGCAAGACGGGTCAAATTATTTCAATCAAAATATCTAGATAGATGGGATAGAGAAAGGATCTTTACAATTGAGAACCCTCCAAAACGTTCAAACATGTGGAATTTCCTCACAAATAGTAGGAAGGTTCTCCTTCACTATCTCACTTGGATCATTCATGATGGTACCAAGGCTAAATTTTAGGAAGATTCTTGGGATGGCTGGCCGAGATTAGTAGCAAGACAAGACCTCAAGGAGGCCTAAGAATGTCTCAAAAAAATATGGGGTGACAACATCCAAAACTATTGGGAACCAATTCAGGGTGGAACTTTTATGAAGGTGACTAGGAAAAGCTTCAATAGTTGTGGCTTCCCTTCTAATCAAAAGAGACTGCTACAAGAAATCCTAGACAAGAGAGTCATTTTCTACTCAAATAAGGAAGATTAAATAAAGTGGATTCTCGACAACTCAGGTTGTTATATAGTGAAACAAGGTTATACTTCTCTCTCCACCTCCACAAAGAACTAGCCATATAAATTATGCTGGAATGACATCATACTACCAAAAGAAGGAGCCTTCACATGGCTGGCTCTTCACAGTAGGATTCTTACTAGTGATATGTTACATAAATTAAAAATTGGAGCTAATTTTAAATGTTTTCTTTGTAGAGAACAAGAGACACTAGATCATCTTCTCCTACACTACCCATTCAGCCTTGGATGTTGGCACTGGTTGTTCAACCATTTAAGTTGGATCTCTCCCATTCCCAGCTCTCTTCTCAACCTTTTCAAAAGATAGCCCATCCTCTATATGGAATCTACATTTTCTTGCTTGTGGGAAGTTTGTCTGTCCATGGTCATATTGCATATTTGGAAGGAAAGAAACTTTCATATTTTCATAATGATCATTACCCCCTCAATAAGGTGATAGAAAAACTAGACATGGCAATCTTAGAAGTGGTAATCTCAAATGTTAGGAATGACTCAACTTTGGATAAAACCTTCTCAAAGTAGGATAACATAGTTTCAAACACATGGAAGCTCTTGTAGTAGCCTTATTGTAATGGCCAACCAGAGAAGTCTCATCCCAAGATAGAAGGAAGCCTAATCAAATGGACACCCCCACTTCCACCTCTCATCAAATTGAATTTTGATGGGGCATGTAGGGGTAATCCAGGCATCTCAGGTATAGGATGCATCATTCAAATTACATATGGTCATGTGCTATTGTCTAGGTCAGCCAAAATTCCTAAAGGTTCAAAAAATATAGCAAAGGCCCTGACACTTCTTCAAGGTCTACATTTTTCAATTGAAAATAATTATAATCATCTTTGGCTTAAAGGCAATTCACTCATTCATTAATGCAATCAAAGCCAAACAATCCTACAATTGGAATCTCAATTACATACTTAATCAAATATTGGCTCTTCTTGATCAACTCACCTCCTTTCAAATCTCACAATGCTTTAGAGAATCCAACATGGCAGTACATTGGCTAGCAAATAACGTCATAGATCAGGTAACAGACGTGGCAATTTTCAATCCATGTTAGGAGCCCATTCCAATGGTCCTATAGAGACTAACAGAAATGGAAGCTCCTCCCACCACCTCTAACCATCTTTAATCATATGTGGAAAACTTTAGGCCACTGTAAGAGCCCATCCTAGTGGTCTTGTCAGTTAACAAAAACAAAAGCAATCTTTACCACATCACAACCCCCTAAAACATCTAATCAGACAGGATCTATTCTTGGTTTTGACATGATGGCATTTGCTTATGGTACACTTAATTTTTGAAGACTCTCCCATAGATTGGATCTTCAGATGGTGCTAGATTATCATTCCCTAATGATAATTGTATTAATTTTCTCCTTCTCCAAATGACTTAAGAAATGATGTCATTGCATGGTTCTTCAAAGGCTTCACCTTCCAGTTCAGCTACATCTTTATGTCCATTTCTCATAGGGTACATTCTTATGTATAGAGTATTCTTCAATGCCCTATCTTCATTTATGTTCACCTCCTCAAGATCTAGTTTGTTCTTCCAGCTCATCACTTCAAGTCACCTATAAAAGTTCACTTGATTCAAGAGGATCATTTTGATAGCTTGGATGACTGACATCATTATTCGCATTAATGGTGCTAGTTGGACAAAAGTGTGGCATCAAACTTCCTCTATTAGTGGCATTCAGTGAATTGAGATATTACTTGTGATTGTGATATTGAGTGCCCATCATACACAGCTCCAATCTCCTTTTTCCTCACTATTTTCTATGGTTTGTTGGTGGCCATCTCAAGAACTCTCCTATTATTAACCTCATGGAAAATGGCAAGATAAATAGACGCCTCTTATTCCCAGTCATGGAATGGGAATAAAAAATTAGAGGTAAGGTCAACGTTTTTTAGCTCCAACAGATCTTCGAAATAGACTGTACTTTGGTTCATTTTTCTATTAGGAATATTTGCGGTAAAAGAATGCTCCTTGACTCTTAGGATAGAATAATTCACTTGTTAGATGTAGTCTCCACCCTCTTGTCCAACATCATGGACATAGTACAGGTTGGTCATTTCATGCATGCAATTGCATCTATTTTAGTGTTTAACTACCTATATGACCTTAGAAGATTATGATTTGTAGAAAGGGGACATGATGGTTGGAGGCCTTTTCCCTATGGATTAGTTGAGAACTTCATCAGCTGCGGAGTACATCTACCGAGCAATGTAGAAGGAGCTGAAATGCGGCTACATGGGTGGTCTAGATAGAACTCTGTAGGGTCACCTTTTTCACTTCTCACAAGAAATGGTGCATAATTATCAGGAAGTCTTCAAGGTGATTTGCTTCTTGCATATACACACCCTTGATTAGGCTCTACATCCTCCCAAAGTTCTCAACATGGGAGAAGATGCGCATGCACTAGTAGAGGCAGTAGACCCAATAGTCTTATTAGTCACCTATCCATTCAACAGGAAGACAAATGAGTGGATTTGCAATAGGGGGCATGAAGTCTTCTTCCTCCGTGTGATATTCAATGTGGTAGGGGTGATGAATGTTGGTTTTTTGTTCATATGTTTCCTTTGTTTTGTTTCTATTTTTTTCAGATGGTGGCCATATGAATTTTTCGTCTTCGTTGTTTACTTGGCTCTGGTAGTATGGATATCCTTCCATTTATATTTTTGTAAACCTTTTTATTATCAATATATGTCTAGGTCACTCTCTACCTTTCTTTTAAAAAAGAAAAACATTGATAGCTATCTAAGTATTTCTAAATGTTTAGTGGAAAAAGAGGGGGTTTTAGTTCCAAGGGTAAATCCTCCTTTCACACCAACATTCAAGGACATAAATTGAGGGAAGCCACAATCTTTTGTAAGAGGGCTCTACTACAGATTTAGTGTCCCTTAGAATGAAGAGGAAACTTGGAATTTGCTAACTAATTGATTAATTAAAGTCTACTTATGCTTAAAACCCTAATTTCATAAAATCGTAAACAAACAGACAAATCTCAACAAATGCTCACACACAAAGATATCAAATGACAAGTAAATACATACCAGATTTTGAGATTTTGTATCCAAAAAAGTTAGGGACTAATGGGGTAAATGCAAGGAGATGGGGGACCAAAAAGTTACCACCATCTCCAAAATTAAAGAAAAATGTAAGCACATTATAACGCGCTCACGTTTTGCTTTACATAAAAGAAAAAAAACTCTTTTCTGCTCATTCTCCCGTGACCATTTCTCCTCACATCAGCAAAGAAGAAAGGAAAAGCATGATTGTGTTGAATAAAAGGTTGTTTAACCAAGTGCAATAGAGAAAACAACAAATTCACAATGACACCTTGCCGCCAAAGACATCGTCGTGCAAATTTGGAGGCAAGAAGAAGGTAGGGTTCAACTCTCTTTTGTTAGTTTGAGAACAATTTTTTAGTTTTGCAATGTTTGATTAATTTTTATAGAAAGAGAAAACTAAAATCTAGTTGAGGAGGGTGAAAATAACCCCCAAAACCCTCCAAACCCTCCAAATCCTCCAAACCCACCTTCACCTCCGTTTCATGAAAGGGATAATCAAGAACACTACCTAGGGATAATAGAAGAAAACAAGAAACATCTTGAAACTATTATTCAAACCCTAAACAATCCAAGTGGAACCATCGATCGTAGGAGGGCACTTGCAAAATCACTACAGGAGATTGTTTCCCACACAGATTTGGTGACAAAACAAATCACCGAATTCCAAGACAATAGGCAGAGGAGTTGGCAATATTATTCCAACAAGTTGTCATATGAACAATTCAAGAATGAGAAAATTACAAAATCTCAATTATGTGCACATTTTATTAATCCTAAAACTAGCCAAAGATTAGAAGAAAGTTGCAAACAGTTTCCTATACATTGGTGTAGGAATGAAGAAATATCCTGAAACTTTTGGGATAGATGGTACATGGTCTTCGATGAGCACCCATGCAACAATGATGAGGTACCACAATATTTATTGAGGAAACTCTATTGTGAGTTCGTTCTCAACAAGATTCTGGATTATTTTGACATTCGTGAGTTCCAAGGTAGAGGTGGTGGCTCTACCCAAGATAGACCCGGGGCTCAGCGAGATGAAGACCATGTGCCTATAGCCTGAGCAAGGCCAGAACATAGGTCACTCCCTTTGGCTTTGAAGGAGAGTGTTGAGCTGGAGACTTTACATTCATTAACTACTCTCACCCAGACTCTATCACAGCATGCCAATGATTTTATCAAGGCTGATGAGGGTGAGAGTAGTAAGCATCATGTGTCCCCACATTTATGTAGTACAAGTACGAGACTATGTGATTATGGGACGCAGGAGGCACGACAGGACTCTGCGACATAGGGGCAACATGCTGTGACATAGGGGCAGGACATATTGGATGATCTTTTTCTCAGTGATGATCTCTTACAACATACATTTGGTATTGACTCTCAGGTAATTTTTTATAAGTTTCATCTTGATTTAGTATATTGTTATTTGAAGTTTGTAATTAGTTTTATATGATTATCTATATTATAAGTCAAAAATAATGTATGTAATTGTTTGTGCAATGAAATTCTAGGGTTAGAGTCTTCATCTTGCCTCTGTTAGCCATCCATTAGTGGGTTATGAGAGGAGGTCAAGTCAGCAGATATGTAATTTATCACATAAACATAATTATTGTAGATATGTCAATGTTAATATTATTTTGTGACAATTTGATTATTTTAATAGTCACCAACACCTCCATAGTTTCCTTGGTCCGCTTGACGTCAAACCACCACTTTTACAGAGGTAAATTTAACCATTTCTAATCATTATGCATTTTTAAAATAATGTTATGTATTTATTTTGTTTGAATAATCTTTAACTTGATTTTTAGATGCTGAATACAGTGGAGACTCCTCCTAATCTTCGCGAGTCAGCGCAGATAGGCATTGTTGCAGCCATGATGTTTGCAAATCCTTTTACTGAGGTATGAGCCAATAACATGAAAATATCATAATTTTGTATTTCTTGTTTTATCTCATGTCATTTGATGTACATAAATGATATTTATGTTTAGTCAATTTTCCTTCTTGATGCTTCTCACAGGAGGTCACAACTCCAGTCAGTCCAACTATGCACGAAGAGAGAGACAAGATGATGGAGAGTGATCATTAGTTGGCAGTAAGTGATCAATTACATTTGTGATGTTATATATTTCATACATTTTCTATACTAATGTGCATATATTAATAGGTACAGTTGGATGAACTTTATTCGAAGAGGTCTACTTGATGGCAGAGAGAGAGGATGTGTCACTGACTGACTC
This sequence comes from Cunninghamia lanceolata, assembly GCA_027924645.1. NCBI lineage: Eukaryota > Viridiplantae > Streptophyta > Pinopsida > Cupressales > Cupressaceae > Cunninghamia > Cunninghamia lanceolata. The sequence goes on along the minus strand of BSBN01000367.1, from coordinate 3,488,140 downwards.
TCCATCTTCATAGTCAAAGAAGGGCCGCCGATTATTTCCTAAAAGTCCATAGGAATCTAGTTTTTGGGACATTTTTTGTATGCCTAGATGGCTTTGTATACATACATTTGTATGTTAATCCAATGTATTATTTTGTATATTTTCTTGTATGGCTTTGTTTGGACATTCCTATATGGCTTTTTATATAAACTAGATGTTATGTTCATGACATTATGTATATGACAGTTTATATTAAATATTTAATTTGATAATCAATTACTGTTACAGGAATTTGGTTTTACAAGTGCTAATTGCATTTACTTGAAAGTTTATAAATTGTTTTCAAATAATCCATTTTGTTCATATCTTGCAATCATTGAATTATGTGGGACTGTGCATTTCTTTGAGGCATCATTTTAAATAGTTCATGTGCCTTATCTATGCTTCCATACTTTCCATACATGTCTACAAGGGCAACTTTGCAAAAACAATACATGTGAGAAAATTCCTATATCATTTATGCTTTGATGGTTGTCCACACCATGTTCTCTAGATCCCATTATAGCATAGGCAAGGAGGAAGTCGGTTAAGGTTGTGCAATTTGGTTTTAGATGTGCCAAAATTTGCGTAAATGGTTGAAATTTATTTTTGTGCATTTGCTTAAGAGTTTTTAAAGCCTTATGAAAAATCCATTTTGTGCATATCTTGCAATCATTGCATTCCATGAGACAACATTTCTTTGAGGCATCATGTCAAATAGTTCATGTTCATTGTATATGCTTCCACACAAGTTGCATACATGTCTTGCAGGGTACTTACAACTATGACATTTGACAAAAATCCTATATCCTTTATGCTTTCATGGATGCCTATACCGTGTTCCAAACATACCATTTCTAAGGTTTTGGAATTTGGCTTTACACTTACAAATTGCATTTTCTTGGAACTTTCTAAAGGCTTATCAGAAAATCCATTTTGTTCATATCTTGCAATCATTGTATTCCATGAGGTGATATTTCTTTGAGGCATCATGCCAAATAGCTCACGTGCCTTGCCTATGCTTCCACACTTTGCATACATGTCTGTGAGAGCAGTTGCAATTACAACATCTAACAAAACTCCCATATGTTTTATCTTTTTGATGGATGTCCATTTTGGCATAGGTAAGGAGGATATTGGCTAAGGTTGTGGAATTTTGTTATACAACCGCCAATTGCATTTGCTTGAAAGTTTCTAATGCCTTATCAAAAAATCCATTTTGTTCATATCTTGCAATCATTGCAGTCAATGAGGTGACATTTCTTTGGGGCATCATGCCAAATAGTTCACATGCCTTGTCTATGCTTCCACACTTTGCATACATGTCTACAAGGGTAGCTGCAATTACAGCATGCGACAAATTTCCTATATCCTTTATGCTTTGATGGATATCAATAAGTCATTCCAAACATTCTATATTGGTGTATAGATAGGGAGGATGTTGGCAAAGGTTGTGGAATTTGGCTTTACACGTGCCAACTGCATTTACTTGAAAGTTTCTAAAGTCTTTTGAACAAATCCATTTCGTGCATATCTTGCAATCATTACATTCCATGAGACAACATTTCTTTGAGGCATCATGTCAAATAGTCCATGTTCGTCAAGTATATGCTTCCACACTTTGCATACATGTCTTGCAAGGTACTTACATCTACAAAATTTGACAAATTCCTATATGCTTTATGCTTTGACAGATGTCTATACCATGTTCCAAAGATACCATTTCAAAGGTTTTGGAATTTGGCTTTACACCCGCCAATTTGGTGCAGGGGCACCAAATTCATTTCTTTTGCAAGTTTGGTCAAATGAGGTCTAATGATAGGTTTTTTTTGGGTGGTTTTAGTTTATTTGGTCTCATAAGGTCATAATAGACCATGTGCAAGGTCAATAGAGTCATTTTGAGTTCATTTTGACTGAAAAGTGATGCTTTCAAGTAGGATTTTGATGAAAGAGCATTGCTAAACTGTGGATGATGTTTTGTTTAGCATGTGCAGACTTGTAGTGAAGTGTTTGAGTGGGTTTGAACCAGATTTGGGTAGAGGAGTGATGAGAACCAATAAACCCTCTCTATACAAGCACTAGATTGGCCTAGAATGAGGGTTTATTAATTGGACGACTCTATGATCCTTTTTTCTGAAGAAACTTGTGGATTTGGTCTATTTGAAACCTTACTAGAACTTTGGAGTTGGGTTTTTAGTTTGAGAGAGACATTGATTGGGGGTTGCTTTGTAAAACATGGCTAATTGCCCCTTAAAACAATGTAACAATAAATTTTAGGAGGTTAAATTCTTAAACAACCCTAGGCACAAATGAGATATGTTGAAGAGAACCAAAAAGGGTATCTAAAATGCTAAACCATTTGTGGGTTTGATGCGTTTTCTGGAAGTTATGCCCAAAAGTCATTGTTCAGAGGGCTACTAGGCTTAAAGCACTAATTATGAAGGCACTTAATCAAATTTGCAAATTCTAAGTTCTTTATGACCATGTATGGTCTTATCATGGTACATTCATCATTTCAAATGTGTTCCATGTGATAGTTTGCAGGTGTTGAAGTTTTGAAACAAGTTTTGGGTTTGTAGTCCTTGAAGAGTTCATGTCAAGTTGAAGAAGAGTTGATATCATAGCCCATTGTTGTTAGATATGGTATCAATGGTTTTTTGGGGTGTTTTTAGTTTATTTGGTCTAATAAGGTCATAATAGACCATGTGCAAGGTCAATAGAGTCATTTTCAGTTCATTTTACAAAAGTTGTCAATATGTAAAATTAAAAAATGTAAGTTTAAGGAAGTTAAATGGTTAAATCCTTTCAAAAGTCCATTAAACAGTTGGTAGGTAGTTGAAACATGATGAAATTTGCTAGAAAATTTCCAAATCCTTATCAAAAAATCCATTTGAAATCATTGCATTGAATGAGGCAACATTTCTTTAGGGCATCATGCAAAACAGTTCACGTGCCTTGTCTATGCTTCCACACTTTGCATACATGTCTACAAGGGCATCTGCAATTAAAAAAGTCCTTATAAATTATGATGATGAGCCTCATCATGATTATTCTATTGCTTTACATCCAAATGGACAAATATCATGCACCTCCCCTTGTGGTGAAAGAATAGCTTGATTTATACCCATTTTCTCAACCAAATCTGCAACTTGTTCTTCATGTTCATGGCTATTGTAGGTTTGATAAAACTCATTTTTATGATACCCAAGTTGTCCGAGACATGCATAAGGTTCATAACTTTTGAAAAATCAATTTGTAGTTCATTTTCTTGACCCATGGAAAAAGTTATAACTGTTGGTCCAAATTCTTGAGGAAGACATGTGAAGACAACAATCATGACTTGAATGAAGCCCTTTGCGAGTAGTTTCAAATTCGGCATGGAGTTTACCTTCTTGGACTATGGTAGATGTTGTGATGACTATTTTTAAGCTTCAAATCCCCATGATGACAATCCCCCATATAGTCGATCAAGGTAACCACCATCATGTAGTAACAAAGGACAATTAGGAAGTTTTGAAATATTGTTGTCTTGCATACAAATCATCATGAATAGGTGCATAAGGAATGTCCTAGCCTAAGACACTAAAGAGGACTATTAAAATGATGAAAGACCATGTGTAGATAGTCATGATGTCAAGGCATGAAGAGCTGAAACAAGGTGGAAACATGATGAATTTTGAGTCTCTTTGACTAAACTAACTAATATACCTACACATGCATGGATGATCACATGGATTTTTTAAAACTAAAAATAGATGATCACATGGATCTTTTACCTAATTTCTTAGCCTTATATGTTACCACTACACCATTTTCAAGGTCCTGCTTGGCTGGATTAGTAAGAGGAAACCATGGAAGGGCCTTGAAAATATTTGAGTGATGTAAGAATTATAATCTATGATGTAGAATAATGGATGTACAAATCTCTCCCAACTCAACATCAACCTTGTTACAACATCATATTGTCATTTTATGCATGAGGAAGGATAAAATGGGTGTAGCCCTTAAGATCCCTAAGATAGAAAAACTCCCAAACTTTGACAGAGGTTTTCTCAGAATTTGTGGTAGCTCAGAACTTTCTTTTTAGACCTGCAAGTGCATGTGGGGTCCATCCAAAATAACCTCTCTCAATTTTGTTCAACTCTAGTCCATTTGACCATGTCGAAATCAAACACATTCTTGCAAAATGCTTCAGTTTCATGCAGTGGAAAGGTGCTAGGAGTGACATTTTGCATTCCATAGCTTGTGGGGCCAAACGGACTTCACCAACACATCAGGGTGGGTGACTAAATTCTAGGGAAGGTCTTTTTTTGTGTGCCAAGCGTCACAGTCATTCGGGGCAGCAGGCTACCGGCAAAGACCCTTAAGATCCCTAAAACGAAAAAATTGCCAAACATTGACAGAGCAATTCTTGGAATTTGTGGTAGCTGGGAACATTCTATTTGGACCTACAGGTGCATGTGGGATCCATCCACAATAACCTCTCTCAATTTCATTCAACTCTAGTCCATTTGACCATGCCAAAATCAAATGCATTCTTGCAAAATGCTTTAGTTTCATGTAGTGGAAAGGTGCTAGGAGTGACATTTTGCATTCCATAGCTTGTGGGACCGAACAGACTTAGCCAATGTGCTGGGTTGGGTGGGTAAATGTCAAGGGAGGTGTCATTTCATGTGTCAAGCACCCCAATCATTTGGGGTAGCAAGCTATCGGCAAAGTCACTTAAGATCCCTAAGATGAAAAACCTGCCAAACTTTGACAGAGCAGTTCTTTAAATTCATGGAATCTAGGATTGTTTCGTTTGGACATATAGGTGCATGTGGAGTCCATCCACAATAACCTCTTAGTTTTGGTCAATTCTAGTCTACTTGACCGTACTAAAATCAAACGCATTCTTGCAAAATGCTTCAGTTTCATGCAATGGAAAGGTGCTAGGAATGACATTTTGCATTCCATAGCTTGTGGGGCTAAACAGACTTCACCAATATGTCGGGGTGGGTGGGTAAATGCCAAGGGAGGTCTCATTTCATGTACCAAGCACCACAATCATTCGGGGTAGCAGGCTATCGACAAAGTCCCTTAAGATCCCTAAGATGAAAAAACTACCAAACTTTGATGGGGCGGTTCTCATAATTTGTGGTAGCTGAGAATGTTTTGTTTGGACCTACAAGTGCATGTGGGGTCCATCTACAATAACCTCTCTCAGTTTTGTTCAACTCCTGTCCATTTGACCGTGCCAAAATCAAATGCATTCTTGCAAAATGCTTCAGTTTCATGCAGTGGAAAGGTTGCCAGGTGCCATATTTTTTGTTCTTCTCATCGTGGGGCTGAACAGACTACGCCAACATGTCAGGGTGGGTGGGTAAATGGTAGGGAAGGTCTCATTTCATGTGCCAAGCATCCCAGTCGTTCTAGCCTGCAAACTACGAACACCTAGCACCTTTTGAGTTTGCTAATAGCTTGCAACCTAGAATGACTGAGACACTTGGCACATGATTCCCTTTGTGCCACCAATTCCATCTCTCTCTTAGCTTTGTTATATGTGACACTTTTATATTCGTTCCCTTTGTGTCACCAATTCCATCTCTCTCTTAGCTTCATTAGACGTGTCACGTTCCTCTTCAATTGGCAATGGTGGAATGTCTTCTTGTATGGTTGACAATTTCCTACTTTCCTGAATTCACCTCATTCTTTCTATTTTCCTCTCATTCTCAGCTTCATGCTCTTCTAGTGTTAGAGTCTTTTCTCTTTTCCTCAGCATGATGTGATTTCTACAAGCATGATGAATAAGACAATGATAATTAGAAATTTTATAATGACAATGAATAGAACAGTCAGAATGAATAACAAGATTCTAAAAACTTCTAACTAAGACACCTCATATCAAGATAACTTGAACATATGTAAGTCATGTAGTATGCATTTGAACACACATATAAGTCATGTAGTATACACTTCAACATACAAAGTCATGGAGTATACTCTCAAATACATGAAGTCATAAATGATGCACAAACAACACTTTTAGACTTATATTTGATGAACTTCAAATTGCTGCCTCAACACTGTCATGCACAATCATTTAGAACAATCATGCATAAGGGGTAATTAGCCATTTTTTCCAAAGCAACTCCACAAAATCCTTCTACCAAACTTTTAAACTAAATTCCAATGTTCAATACAAACCTCAAATGGTCCAAATCCACCACTTGTGTCAATGGGAAACACTACAAAACCCTTGTTAATGCCAATTTCATGCTTGTATCATGAGGGTTTATAGAAAGTCTATGTTCCCAAGCCTATTTTACTTTGTTGATGCCTCAAACACATTCAATTATGTCTACACATGCTTAATCAATCACTTGGAATGATCCTCTAACTGTTTTCCCATCAAACCCTATCGCTGTACCTCCAATTTGCTCAAAACAATAGCTCTGCCAGCCTAGGGTATCATCATACATACAACAAATTCACACCCCTGCATTCTAAAAACTTGTAAATAAGAAATACATCCTTTCTAAATTCAATCCACAAATTGTCAAGTGTTCACATTGGTGGAAAAGAGTCACAAACCACTTTCTTGCATTTAAACCCTCAAAAGTAGGGTTTGTAGGCAGTCAACAAGAATATACTTCAAACTACCTCAAACTTTAATGAAATTCAATGTAGGTTTTGTGTTCATGTGATCTCAGGAGCCGTGGAGACGTTATATTAAAATTGGGGTGATGCCTAGTTAGAAATTGCATTGTTTCCAAGCAAGAAAGGAGGTGTAATGTTGAGTTTTGGTCAAAACTGAATGTGGGTGGCCATATTATGGTTTATTAAGTATGTACAGACCTTATGCAAGGTGATTGAGTGGTCTTTGAAGTGATTTGAGGTTTGGGTGTAGGATTTTCAATACAAGCATAGAATGAGCGTTTTGAGGTTAGGGTACTTGGTGGTGTCTTCTATTGCCAAAGGTTGTTGATTTAGGCCTTTTGAAGTCTGCCTAGTGGATTGGGATTGGTTTTGTGAGTTGGGAGAAAGATTTGAGAGGTGTTGCTTTGAAAAAGTGGCCTAATTAGGCCTAGGAGAGGACAGTCAATTTTTGAGCCTTTTGTTTCAAAGTAACCTATACTGAGTTTGAGATATGTTTTAACACTCCTTAATGAGTATCCAAGAATACCTTCACAGTCTTGAGTTGAGGTCTGCAACAGAAGATATGCTTTGATAGTTCATTTTGGAGGGCTACTAGCAATTAAGGGATAGTTTGTGGGAAAGGACCATGTTGGCTGCAAGAAGGTTTTTGTGAGGAGTTGGTGGAGTGAGTTAGAGTCATTAAGGTGAATAAATAATGTATGGAACCTTGTTTGAGCTTGTGGACTTGAGGAACCAAGAAAATGTGCCTTGTGAAGTAAGTTGCCATGAAATTGTTTGCCTTTGAAAGTTGAGGAATTTATCTTTGAGCCCATTGTTGTGAAATATGCCTCCATATGAGTGAAGTGAACCCTTAGCATTGCATCATTCCAATAGGCATTAAACACCTAAATTGAAAAGCAAACCCTAACTTGCTTGGGTGCCAACACTTACTCAGTGATTGTAAAACTACTTCTCCTTTTGTGTATGTCTCCATTTGTGTATGTTATACTATTTGGAGTCTTGATGTTATACTATTTATAATTGCTAGATGACATAATGTGTATGTCTGGTTAATTATCCTAGACTTTGTAAACTTCTAAGAATTTTTTCTCATGGATGCCTTGCATCACATTATGGGAAGTGTTGTTGTTAACATGAGGATCATTAAAGAAGATTCAATTAGGCATACTCTATTTTATTTGTTTGATTCCCTGATGTGTACTTGTAGTATAGCTTATGTGTATGCATGTAAGTTCTTATTACAAAATTCTTAATTTTTCATGAGTAAATATCCTATTTGTTCTTTCTTGTATCTTCCTATCTTAAATAAATTGTGTCCCGAATTAGATGAAGACACTAGTCTCTTTGCCTCCTACTCTTACACCACCACCAAAATCATAAAATACAAATTATAAACTATTTTATAATAACAATATAAACATTTTTTTACTTATTCTTACAAACCTAGTTTTACTTAAAAGATCATATCCTGAGAAATTGAAACTTAAAATATGTTTGTGAGTTGTGTGTTGTTGGTCACATTGACTATCAAACATGAATTATGTCATTTAAATGCAAAAGAAATATTTAGGAAAATAATAATTCTAATTAAATTAGTTTCTTGTATGGAAATCTTATTGTACTTTAAGGAGGTTCTGAATTTGAGTTAGCAAACTTGTAGAATTGGGGCTAGTAACACCTTTTCGAGAGCTCTATCTACATAAGGTGAGTTTTCCCTCAAATTTGGTTTTATTTTCCTTGTCTTTGATTAATTTTTCCATATGAACCTCAATGATCACCCTCCCAAACTTAGTGCATTCTCAAGTGAAGAAGGCTAACTTTGTCTTAAAACATTGGCACCTTTACCATCTTGTGTTTGATCATGAGCCCTTTCCTTCTATCCTATTTTTACATCCTCGGTCTCAAGAGTTGTTCTTGCACTTTAGAGTGCAAGATTTATTGTGAAGATTACCAATAGATCCCTTATATGTATCCAATTGGTGGTGGCATATGATATCACTAGTGTCCCTTTCATAATTATGACTATAATGAAAATTTCATAGCTTATGATGAATCTTATTCAACACAACATTTAATAATTTATTTATACAAACTACTTCGTAGTCATATCACTCATTTTGTTATAGGCTCCTTGGTAGCCTATTATGCTCTTTTTACTTTTCCTTTTTGTATGTTAACATTATCAAGTAGTTATTGTTCATGCCTATTTTATTTTTGATTAGATGCTACTCATGGAAGTTTGCACTTGTAGGTTTCAATACAAAGCGATAATTAGAAGGAGGGCACATAGAGTCTTTATCCATATCCATATCATCTTTATATGTAATTTTCATTTACTCCATCTTGGATACTAATTTACTTTGACATTCATGATTCATAGTAGTTCATATGTAAGTTAAAATGGAGGTGAAATGTTATGGTGAAATTTATAACTACATATTTGATCCACAGAATTTTGAATTCAAATTTAACTATGGGCCTGGAAGCTAACCTTGATCTAATATGTGTCTAAGATTAGAGGAAAACTTTGCATGCAAGAAAAGTTATATATATCTTAGAACATAAAGAACATAAAAACATAAAGACATAAAGAACATTAGAACATATATATATGTGTGTGTGTGTGTGTGTGTGTGTGTGTGTGTGTGTGTGTGTGTGTGTGTGTGAATATGTGAATTAAAATGGACATAAATTGAACATACCTTAGAATTTGATATTGCATTTGACCAATTCTCCAAAAAATGGCTTCAAAATCCACAAATTCTTGTTTTTCGCAAGTTTGATTATGAGTTCTATATAATTCTAGAATAGGATTAGTGAAATTTATGGATAAAACAAACATATATCATCAAATTCAATCTATATATCAATGGTAATTAGCTTTGAAACAATATCACACATGAAACATGAAACTTTTAGTTTAAATAATCAAATTTTCTCCAAAAACATGTAAAATTAGTTCTTCTATGTTGAAAAAACAAAAAAGGGTGGTGGATTCATATAAAAATGATTCTCAATTAGTCAAGCAACATGAAAAGTGTTTTCTTGTCTGATATACTTGTGAAAATTAGGAATAACAGTCATTTGGGATCTGAAACATGGATCCCACATGATTTTTTACTATTTTCCATGCTTCCCAAAATGCACTTGCATTATAACATGAGCGCGTTCTGGGAAGCATGAAAACATAAAGGTTCATGCATGCAAAAATCATAACCTTCTAAATGTTGGTACCAAAATCATGGTCTAGGATATCATGGTCTCACATAAAATATATTGTAACTATGCATCTAGTGCATCAAATAGGTAATCAAGTGACGGTCCAAGAGTATACCTAGACTCAAATATCCATGTGGTTCACGAAATAGAACTTTTTAAAACAAGGAGGGACAAATTTAACCTTGTATCTACATGGGAGAGTCTTTCTCTCTCTTTTCATTTGTCTATCCTATATATAGAGAGGGATCAAGAGACATGGAGAGATAGAGAGGGACATGGAGATAGAGAGGATAGGTGGAGATAGAGATGGGGAGAGGGAAAGATGGGGATTGAGATAGAGAAAGGGGTCTATAAAGGGAGAAAGATAGTGATACATATATAGAGAGAGGGGAGATATAGGGAGATAGATCTAGCAAGGGAGAGATAGATAGGAAAATACAGAGAGAGAGGTCGAGAGGGGTATATTAAGAGATGGTGTTATGAGGATAGATAGATTGATAGGGAAAGAGAGCAAGAGATGTCTAGAGATGTATAGGGAGAGAGATTTCAAGAGGTAGAGGGATGGGGAGAGAGATAGAGAGGAGGAGAGAGAGGTAGTGAGGGATAGATTAAGAGATAGGGATCCCTATTCTCCCCTCTACCTAAACCATAAACCTAAACCTCTAAACCATAAACCCTAAAACCTAAATAATGCCCCTAAACCCTAAAATCAAGCAACACTAAACCCCTAAACCCCTAACCCCTAAACCATAAAACCTGGAAGAAACCCTAAACCTCTATCTCCCTATCTCTCCCAATCTCTATTGGTCCCCTCGCTCTATCTCTCTCTAAACCCTAAACCCTAACCCCTAAACTCAAGAAACCCTAAACCCCTAACCCCTAAACCCTAAACTCTAAACCCTAAACTCAAGTATCCTTAAACCCCTAAAGCCTAAATAATTCCCCTAAACCCTTACCCTAAACTCTAAACCCTATTTACTTGAGTAACCCTAAACTCATGTAAACCTCAAATAGTGAGGGAGGTAGAGATAGAAAGGTAGAGTTAGAGAGAGGGGATCAAAATAGATCTAGCAATATAGAGAGACAGGGAGAGAGAGAGATAGAGAGGTAGGTATAGTTAGAGAGAGGGATAGAGGAGACAGAGATATCTCTCCCAAGCTCAGTCTCCTCTATATCTCCCTATTCACCTCTCTACCTAAACCATAAACCTAAACCTCTAAACCTTAACACCTAACCCCTAAACCATCAACCCTAAACCCTAAATAATGCCCTTAAACCAACCCTAACTCATAAACCCTAAATATGAGCAACCCTAAACCCCTAAACCCCTAACCCCTAAACCATAAAACTTGGAAGAAACCCTAAACCTCTATCTCCCTATCTCTCCCAATCTCTATTGGTCCCCTCGCTTTATCTCTCCCTAAACCCTAAACCCTAACCCCTAAATTCAAGCAACCCTAAACCCATAGCCCCTACCTAAACCCTAAACCTTATTTACTTGAGCAACCCTAAACTCATGTAAACCTCAAATAGTGAGGGAGGAAGAGATAGAAAAGTAGATTTAGAGAGAGGGGATCGAAAGAGATCTAGCAAGATAGAGAGATAGGGAGAGAGAGAGAGAGAGAGATAGAGAGAGATGGAGAGGTAGGTATAGTTAGAGAGAGGGATAGAGGAGACAGAGATATCTCTCCCAAGCTTGGTCTCCTCTATATCTCTCTATTCAGCTCTCTACCTAAACAATAAACCTAAACCTCTAAACCTTAAACCCTAACTCCTAAACCATAAAACCTGGAAGCAACCTTAAACTTGGAAGATATTTGTTTGATTGTCTATGTTTTCTTGGGGACCACATGTCTCATCATGGGATATTGATGGATAATGAATAGGACTAGCACAGGATGATGGATAGGGCTAATGGGATGATGGATAGGAGTGATGTGGGAACTTACTTGCTCATGGATAAGATCTCAATAGCATAGATAATATCTTGATCACAAGGAGGATAAGCATGGATAGTGCAATATTAGATATTAATAGAATAAGTGGGGATGCATTGATATTCATCAGATTGGGGAGTAAGAGGTGGTGATGGGCGTTCACTAGGAGATGTTGGAGGATTAATGATGGGATCGGTGTATAGAGGGGTTGACCATGAGATGCTAAGGGAACTGAGATGGGATTAGATGGGATGTTTGGATTTAGATTAGGATAGGTGGTTGGTTTTTCCACATTCTTTGGACTATGCTAGATTAAAGTATAGCTATTGGGTTTCTTAGATGGATGTGATGGGTTCTTGGCTCCAGGATCAATAATCTTTGGATGTTTGACAACATGGCTACATGATGGGGTTTGACTTGGACTTATGGTAGGAAACTCTTTAATGAAATGCATAGACATAGGAGTGGATGATTGATGCAAAGGTGGTACAAGGGAAGCACAACACAAAGGTTTACTCTACTATCCTTTGCCCACTTACCCACTTCAAACAGCCTTCAACCAAGCAACCAAAGGCACATTCAAGGGTGTATGAAGGATTTGGTATCCTAGTGATATCTCCACCTTCTAGGCTTCTCCAACACCTCAGGATAGATCAACAAACACCTTCTATGTAGTTGGTTTGATCTCCAACTTCCCAAAACTCTTCAACCTATACCTTGACTAGTAAGGCTACTAGCCCTCCAAACTAAGTTTTCTCAACAAAACTTGACAAAATCCCAAATGACAAGGCAATAAAATGATGGTTTTAGATACCCTCTATGGAACCCTATCAAACTCCCAAGTCTCATGTTCCAACTCTACTCCAGCAATCCAGAACACTCGTTAGGTCTCTTAGGCCTAATTGATCAATTTAGGCTAGGTCACAAAGCAAATGCTCAAAATTGGGTGCATAGGTCAGGGGCAGGAATTTGGAATGCTTCTACCATGTTCCTACAGCAGAAATCCATCATTTATTTGCTCACCCTATTAGGATTCTATCATCTACAACCTCAAATAGCATGAATTTGGTCAAATACAATGAAATACTTGACCTAGGGCATCACCTTAAAAATTGAAAAGAACATCTCCTAGAAAAATGCTTTTGGAATCTCATAGAGTACATCCCTAGCCTACATTTCACCAGTTTTTATGAATTTTCACTAGTGGAAATGCATTCTAGGGTCGGATTTCTATGGCTGCCCTAGAAAACAGGGTTTCTAGACCTATTTTGAAAGAAAAATCAATAACTTTTGATCCCGACCACTTCAGGACCTCAAACTAGTTGCATATGAACCCTGACTCCAAGCACTTTCAGAAAAATGTCATTTACACATGTGAAAAGTTTGTACAGTCCATACACAATGAGAAAAGCAAGAAAATTTGTTGTTTTCTGTAGTTTCAAAGCCCCAAAACTCCATACCTGATGTCCTCTGCCGTATAGGAGTGAAATACACATGTTTCCAACTGATCCAAGTCAGTTTCTAACCTCTACAACAGCATTCAACCACCCAAAGTGGGTTTTGAACTGTCCAATGTGTCATTGACACTATTGGCAACAATAGACACTATGGAGTTTTTCCATTTTCCAAAGGAGGGCGATTTGTTTTGCTTGTCCAATGGAATCAAAACATCCTCCATACTCCCAAAACATGATAAAACACACAAACAATTACAAAACTCAAAAACCAATCCTTTAGACCTTCTAGGCCTGATTGGCACAATAAGGATCCAAGTGGACTAAGCATGATTGAGGTTTATATGGTCACCTTAATCATCTTGACCACACAAATAGGACCATACAAACATGGCTAAAGCCTTATTACAGAGCACATTAAAAAAAAAATCACAACCTTTCAAAAAAAATGCAAACAAAGTGACTTTAGGAACCAAGGTGCTCCTAGGTGCCCTGCACCATACACCCACTGTCAAACAGAACTCAAGTCTCTTGAGTTGGAATGGTGTCAAATGTGAAACCTTCCTTCTCAATGTCTGCTCTACTCATCCAAGTGGCATCCTCCAGAGGTTTGTCTAGCCACTTCACCAAATAGTCATGATAGGTGTGCCTTCTAGTTTGTTTTGCAATCCTCTTGTCCAAAATGCACTCAATTTGATTTGGAGATGAAGGAATGAGTTCCTGGAGTGTCTGATCAGTTTGATCTTCTTCAATAGTAGTCTAAGAATCATATCCTTTATAGGGATAAACGTCTAAAACATTAAAAATTGGAGACAAAGCAATGCCATCCGGAAGTCTGATTTTATATGCATTTTCTCCACATTTCTTGAGCACTTCACAAGGCCCAATATTTTTCATGAGTAGCTTGGTATGTTTACTTGTAGGGAGCCTCTCCTTCTTCAGATGGACCATTACCAAATCACCTTCCTTAAACTGCAAATCCCTTCTTTTCCTATCAGCAAACTGTTTGTACTTCTGTGAAGTGGACAGCAATTTCTGTTGTACTTGTTCATGGACATCTTTCATGACTTGAATGAAGTCTTCAGCCAAGGTGTTGACTTTTTCCCAGACTGGATGCTTATTCCCAGATTTCCCTACAAGGTAGCCATCAGTGATCAACAGGATCTCTGGGCCAGGGGGCCAACAGTGTAGGAGATAGACTCTATATTTTATCTCCTCTTCTTCTTCAGGCTCTGCAAGACCTAGGGGGGTATTCCCTACTCAACATCCATGAGGATATGCATACAAGGCTGGGATGCTGACAGAAAGCAGATAGTCCTCTTGTAAGTAGACCAAAACTGAAAGATAAGAGCAAAGGGGCTAGCTTTGGGCCTATTTGCAGTTGTAGACAGAGGACTGAGGATCCTAAACTAATTCTAATGTCCTAATGTTTGTTTTAGATTTTGATTTGGATTTTAAGTTTGGATGCAAAGATGGACATGGTTATAACACAAAAACAAAGCATGATTGGTGCCTATCCAGGGCCTGGAGTCAGTAGACATACACCTGTGAATGATCAGCATGAACAGCTAAAACTGGATTTCAAGGGGATATATGTGATACCTACCTTACAGATATCTCCCAATACAGAGTGTTAAGTTATCTCTACTTATGGCATCCCTACTCCAGTATACCCTTCCCAATGTTCAACCTGAAAACAGTTTAATCTACCCCTTGAGCAGAAGTTAAAAGATCAGACATTCAACATAGGAATTCTATGCTCTAGAATCTAAACATTACCCAAATATCCAGATTCAGAAGAAGAATACATGCAATACTGGAGACAGAATTAACACAACACATGCTAAGATAGCATTTCTCATACAAGATCAATCATGAAATCAGTGGGTTCATGCCAAAAACATACAACAAGAGATACATAAACTCACAGGTTAAGCTGTACAGAGCAACCAGATCAACTTGTTATGAATTACAGAGCCAAAAATCTTCAACTTTCAACAACCTTGAATGAATAACACCGTCTGCATTATATAGCAGGAGGGTGTATTCAGCATTAACTACCAGGTTGACCAAAAATCCTGCCAGATACACAGTATCATAAAAATGGCGCTCAAACACATTACCAGATTGGCACCCAAACATGAATGCAGCAGGTAGGGGAGGAGACAGGAAGATATCTCGAGCCCTGCGCCACTGTCCGCTGATGTACACCTTCAATCAGGTACCAGATCCGCCCATACCTCTGCAACCTTCGCCATTAATGGCGCACCAACCCGCGGCCTTGGGAAGAACATCGAACAGTCGATCGCAACCATTTCCCGCCGAGATTCATCATCATGATATTTCGAATATGCAGGATATCAATATCCCACATGCACCCCGCGATGACCTCATTAACACTTTATATACTAGGTCATGAACATATATCATGTCGGTGCTTTTGCTCCTGACGACACTAGTATAAGACTTCATCATCATCATCCTCCAGCAGCATGATATCCTGTCGCTTGGAATATCACCCTGACGTCATCATCATATCGCAATATAGCCTGCATGATAATCGCCTTCATCGGCACAACCTGATCCATCGGAGGAACATCCTCCTGCTGAGCCTATACCAAAAGTCTGGCCGATGAACATCCTGATGACGTCATCATCATATCCTGCTGACGTCATCATCATATCTGCCCACTGCGCACCTCCTCATATCCGGATGACGTCATCATCATGTTTGCAAATATCAGGGGATCTCCATAAGATGATCAGTGTTCGAAATATGACCCCCCCGGACCTTGATGACGTCATCAGCATATTGACATCAGGATGATATTCGAAAGATAACCGGATATTTGGAAATATCATCCTGATGCACTAACATCATGCTGCACTGTAGCTCCGCTATAAGATCAGGGCGAAATATGAATATGATGATGCTTGAAAAGATCACCCCCACTAGATAATGCACGAAGCCAGCAGGCGGATATCTCCTTGATATCAGCATCATCATGACGCTGGAACAAACATACACGCGGGTGATATGAAAATATCACCCCCTCCTTCGGAAATATCATGATGCAGATAGGCAGAGAACCAGATATCACCCTGTCGTAAGAATGACGTCAGCATCATCAGGATGATAAAACAACGAACATGAAGTGATACAACATCATCAGGATGATATTGACTAAGATCATCCTGACGTTCAAATATGATGACCCCGGTGAATATCGGGTCATACTTAGAATTCTTCAACAACATCATCAGGATGATCATAACCAAGATCACCTGATGATAAAGAATATCACCCCGGCGAAATATCATGATGATGATGACGACCCCCAAGGAAGAACAAGTCGGGTCGAACAACTCAAAGAATAACCCCTTCAGAATATCGGGGCAACATCATCATCATGTTTGGGCAAGGTGATAATTGGAAGATCACCGGATACTTGAAAAATCACCCCCGCAAGCAAACTAAGGCACATTGTAGCTCATCAGCAGGATCAGGATGATAACCAAACATCACCTGATAGCGAAATATGATGATCCTGATGAGAAACAAGCCGACAGAAAGCATGATGATGCTGACCATCATCAAACACAATATGATGATGATGACCTCCTCTTCGAAGAAAATATGATGATGATGACCTCCTCCTCAGGAAAATATGATGATGCAGCTAAAAAATGCCGAGGAGGCCCAAAGACTTAGAACATTTTTTGGATTCTTAGGGAAAGTGCCTGCATGAAAATTGCTCAAAAATTGACAGTCAATTCAGGCACTAACAGTGGCTCTATCTGGGGACGTGCAGGTGCAAGACTGCAGCGAGAACCCCAGATCTCTGGGATGCAGACCAGTCCCTTATCCATTGGGCACAGAGTCAAATATTACACCGACCTGCATCACCAAACACACTTGATGGCCTAAGGCCACCAAGAAAAGAAAAGCATGTATCTCCCTTTGTCAAATATCTTGTTTTCATCTGCATGCACTGGGTCAAGCCTAGAGATACTGTCAGGATCCACCCACAAACAAATCTTGTCATCTGCATATTCAACCCTCTGATTTGGCTTGTCATTATCACCCCTGTGCAGATAACCTTCAACATCATGTGCCATGTGGGTGTAGAATTTATCAAGCAATGCATACTCAAATGGTATAGAACACAGGTTATCATCTGTATCATCATCATGCATTGCAACATGATCTCCTAGCTGGACTGCAAATAGGAAACACTCAGAGTCCACCACACAACTAGGAAGATCAGGGCTCATTGTATTATATGCTGGCACATCAAAAGAAAAGCTTTCAAAATCACAATTGTGCACATCATGTACACAACAATCAGCAGCACCAAGTTGGAAAAGATCAGGCTCTGGCACCTCTTTACAATCAGGCACATTTTCACAGTCACTTACCTGATGCATGTTGTTTCCTCTTTCATCAGGATGAGAAACAGAATCCAAGTCAAAAATAGTGTCAAGATCCTCACCATACTCGGACAGATCCTCATCACCATATGTGTCATAAATGGGTGACCCAGGTGCATCAGTTTCATCATAGTATGCCATTTGTTCATGGGCAGCAGAGCACACATCTTCATCACCAATGGATTCACTCTGTGGAGGAGTATCAACCTATGTGTCATAAGCAAAACAGCCATCAAATGAAAAACAATCATGCTCTGAACTAGCACTTATTTCAATTTCTGACTGCTCTTCATGATCTCCATGTGTTTGAAAGGTAAGCAATGGGTCACACATAGGACTGCTTCTCTGTTTGCTTATATCTTCTCTGTCTTGAGTACAATACTCACAATTGTCTCCACAGGTCCATTCCAAAAATTGCTCATTGCTGTCCACAACCTCATTGTTGTTTTCATGGTCAGATGCCTCATCATTGCAATGGGAATCCTCATTAGTCCTTTCACTGGCATCCTCAACTGGTAAACAATCCAGTTGAGCAGTATTGTTAGCATTATGTTCAAACACAGCAGTCTCAACCTCTATGCTTTTATTTTCATTTTTATCTGCAGATGATGCCATAATCATTTGGTCATTTGCAGCTTCATAACCATTTCTCACACCAAAGCCTGGGGACAGGGGTTTCAGCAGGTACACATTTCTAATTTTTTCTATCTTTTCTATGAACTTGTATGCCATCTGCATACTTGTCACCTTGAAATCCCTCAGTACTGCACTAAAGCCCTCCTCAAAAGCTTCAAAGAATATGCCAACACAGGCTGAAATATCAGGTCTGAAACTTTCAGGGACATGTGAAAGGGCTACTGCAAACCTATGACTGAAATCAACACATGGCTCTTCATCTTGTTTTCTGATTCTCATCAATTCTGTAACAAGATCAGCCGGTTCTTTTGCAAATTCTTCCTTGAAACAGTCAGCAAGTTCATCCCAACAGGCAAAGGATTTCTTTGGAAAGCTCAAATACCAGTCTTTTGCTTTTGCATCAAAGGACCTAACAAAAAACCTCATCCACATATCCTCATCTCTGAATGAATATTTTCCCATAAAACTGTGAAAATTTTGGATATGTGCATTCCCATCACATATACTGTGACCACTAAATCTAGGCATCTGACAGTATATCCTAGCAGGCATAGTTTCTACTTTGTAATCCACCCATGACAAATCCAGTTGGTCATACAAAGGATCAAAAGGGCTGACAGGAGGTTTAGCTTTCTGACTGGCAGACACAACAGGGTTATTACTTTTTAACTGGGCCTGCTCAGCCTCTAAGAATATCAACCTATTTCTTATCTCTTCTATTCCTTTATCCAACATTTCACCACTGAGTATGGGATAATTCATACTTGGATTCATAAAAATCCTACTCTTAGACATCCTTTGTCTGTCTAAGACCTAAGGCTTCCCCTGGCATCTAACTTATGCAGTAAAACAGCAAATAAAGGGGAAGTAACAAGGTACCTTTTCTCATACAGATGCAGAAATATGTACATCTTTCAACCAATAACATACATTTATCTTTCATGTGCATTTGGATCTTTTTTGCAGAGTCGCCACCTCTCCAGAGAGGACAAAATTTTCAATAGCTGAAAGCTACTTTTCCGGGTTCATTCCACCAGCAGAGCATCATTTTGTTAGTGACTCGGATGGGTCACAAGTATTATTCTTTTCTCAAAGTTCATCCCCAGCGGAGACGCCAATTTCTGTTGACTTTTTCCCAGACTGGATGCTTATTCCCAGATTTCCCTACAAGGTAGCCATCAGTGATCAACAGGATCTCTGGGCCAGGGGGCCAACAGTGTAGGAGATAGACTCTATATTTTATCTCCTCTTCTTCTTCAGGCTCTGCAAGACCTAGGGGGGTATTCCCTACTCAACATCCATGAGGATATGCATACAAGGCTGGGATGCTGACAGAAAGCAGATAGTCCTCTTGTAAGTAGACCAAAACTGAAAGATAAGAGCAAAGGGGCTAGCTTTGGGCCTATTAGCAGTTGTAGACAGAGGACTGAGGATCCTAAACTAATTCTAATGTCCTAATGTTTGTTTTAGATTTTGATTTGGATTTTAAGTTTGGATGCAAAGCTGGACATGGTTATAACACAAAAACAAAGCATGATTGGTGCCTATCCAGGGCCTGGAGTCAGTAGACATACACCTGTGAATGATCAGCATGAACAGCTAAAACTGGATTTCAAGGGGATATATGTGATACCTGCCTTACAGATATCTCCCAATACAGAGTGTTAAGTTATCTCTACTTATGGCATCCCTACTGCAGTATACCCTTCCCAATGTTCAACCTGAAAATAGTTTAATCTACCCCTTGAGCAGAAGTTAAAAGATCAGACATTCAACATAGGAATTCTATGCTCTAGAATCTAAACATTACCCAAATATCTAGATTCAGAAGAAGAATACATGCAATACTGGAGACAGAATTAACACAACACATGCTAAGATAGCATTTCTCATACAAGATCAATCATGAAATCAGTGGGTTCATGCCAAAAACATACAACAAGAGATACATAAACTCACAGGTTAAGCTGTACAGAGCAACCAGATCAACTTGTTATGAATTACAGAGCCAAAAATCTTCAACTTTCAACAACCTTGAATGAATAACACCGTCTGCATTATATAGCAGGAGGGTGTATTCAGCATTAACTACCAGGTTGACCAAAAATCCCGCCAGATACACAATATCATAAAAATGGCGCTCAAACACATTACCAGATTGGCGCCCAAACATGAATGCAGCAGGTAGGGGAGGAGACAGGAAGATATCTCGAGCCCTGCGCCACTGTCCGCTGATGTACACCTTCAATCGGGTACCAGATCCGCCCATACCTCTGCAACCTTCGCCATTAATGGCGCACCAACCCGCGGCCTTGGGAAGAACATCGAACAGTCGATCGCAACCATTTCCCGCCGAGATTCATCATCATGATATTTCGAATATGCAGGATATCAATATCCCACATGCACCCCGCGATGACCTCATTAACACTTTATATACTAGGTCATGAGCATATATCATGTCGGTGCTTTTGCTCCTGACGACACTAGTATAAGACTTCATCATCATCATCCTCCAGCAACATGATATCCTGTCGCTTGGAATATCACCCTGACGTCATCATCATATCGCAATATAGCCTGCATGATAATCGCCTTCATCGGCACAACCTGATCCATCGGAGGAACATCCTCCTGCTGAGCCTATACCAAAAGTCTGGCCGATGAACATCCTGATGACGTCATCATCATATCCTGCTGACGTCATCATCATATCTGCCCACTGCGCACCTCCTCATATCCGGATGACGTCATCATCATGTTTGCAAATATCAGGGGATCTCCATAAGATGATCAGTGTTCGAAATATGACCCCCCCGGACCTTGATGACGTCATCAGCATATCGACATCAGGATGATATTCGAAAGATAACCGGATATTTGGAAATATCATCCTGATGCACTAACATCATGCTACACTGTAGCTCCGCTATAAGATCAGGGCGAAATATGAATATGATGATGCTTGAAAAGATCACCCCCAATAGATAATGCACGAAGCCAGCAGGCGGATATCTCCTTGATATCAGCATCATCATGACGCTGGAACAAACATACACGCGGGTGATATGAAAATATCACCCCCTCCTTCGGAAATATCATGATGCAGATAGGCAGAGAACCGGATATCACCCTATCGTAAGAATGACGTCAGCATCATCAGGATGATAAAACAACGAACATGAAGTGATACAACATCATCAGGATGATATTGACTAAGATCATCCTGACGTTCAAATATGATGACCCCGGTGAATATCGGGTCATACTTAGAATTCTTCAACAACATCATCAGGATGATCATAACCAAGATCACCTGATGATAAAGAATATCACCCCGGCGAAATATCATGATGATGATGACGACCCCCAAGGAAGAACAAGTCGGGTCGAACAACTCAAAGAATAACCCCTTCAGAATATCGGGGCAACATCATCATCATGTTTGGGCAAGGTGATAATTGGAAGATCACCGGATACTTGAAAAATCACCCCCGCAAGCAAACTAAGGCACATTGTAGCTCATCAGCAGGATCAGGATGATAACCAAACATCACCCGATAGCGAAATATGATGATCCTGATGAGAAACAAGCTGACAGAAAACATGATGATGCTGACCATCATCAAACACAATATGATGATGATGACCTCCTCTTCGAAGAAAATATGATGATGATGACCTCCTCCTCAGGAAAATATGATGATGCAGCTGAAAAATGCCGAGGAGGCCCAAAGACTTAGAACATTTTTTGGATTCTTAGGGAAAGTGCCTGCATGAAAATTGCTCAAAAATTGACAGTCAATTCAGGCACTAACAGTGGCTCTGTTTGGGGACGTGCAGGTGCAAGACTGCAGCAAGAACCCCAGATCTCTGGGATGCAGACCAGTCCCTTATCCATTGGGCACAGAGTCAAATATTACACCGACCTGCATCACCAAACACACTTGATGGCCTAAGGCCACCAAGAAAAGAAAAGCATGTATCTCCCTTTGTCAAATATCTTGTTTTCATCTGCATGCACTGGGTCAAGCCTGGAGATACTGTCAGGATCCACCCACAAACAAATCTTGTCATCTGCATATTCAACCCTCTGATTTGGCTTGTCATTATCACCCCTGTGCAGATAACCTTCAACATCATGTGCCATGTGGGTGTAGAATTTATCAAGCAATGCATACTCAAATGGTATAGAACACAGGTTATCATCTGTATCATCATCATGCATTGCAACATGATCTCCTAGCTGGACTGCAAATAGGAAACACTCAGAGTCCACCACACAACTAGGAAGATCAGGGCTCATTGTATTATATGCTGGCACATCAAAAGAAAAGCTTTCAAAATCACAATTGTGCACATCATGTACACAACAATCAGCAGCACCAAGTTGGAAAAGATCAGGCTCTGGCACCTCTTTACAATCAGGCACATTTTCACAGTCACTTACCTGATGTATGTTGTTTCCTCTTTCATCAGGATGAGAAACAGAATCCAAGTCAAAAATAGTGTCAAGATCCTCACCATACTCGGACAGATCCTCATCACCATATGTGTCATAAATGGGTGACCCAGGTGCATCAGTTTCATCATAGTATGCCATTTGTTCATGGGCAGCAGAGCACACATCTTCATCACCAATGGATTCACTCTGTGGAGGAGTATCAACCTATGTGTCATAAGCAAAACAGCCATCAAATGAAAAACAATCATGCTCTGAACTAGCACTTATTTCAATTTCTGACTGCTCTTCATGATCTCCATGTGTTTGAAAGGTAAGCAATGGGTCACACATAGGACTGCTTCTCTGTTTGCTTATATCTTCTCTGTCTTGAGTACAATACTCACAATTGTCTCCACAGGTCCATTCCAAAAATTGCTCATTGCTGTCCACAACCTCATTGTTGTTTTCATGGTCAGATGCCTCATCATTGCAATGGGAATCCTCATTAGTCCTTTCACTGGCATCCTCAACTGGTAAACAATCCAGTTGAGCAGTATTGTTAGCATTATGTTCAAACACAGCAGTCTCAACCTCTATGCTTTTATTTTCATTTTTATCTGCAGATGATGCCATAATCATTTGGTCATTTGCAGCTTCATAACCATTTCTCACACCAAAGCCTGGGGACAGGGGTTTCAGCAGGTACACATTTCTGATTTTTTCTATCTTTTCTATGAACTTGTATGCCATCTGCATACTTGTCACCTTGAAATCCCTCAGTACTGCACTAAAGCCCTCCTCAAAAGCTTCAAAGAATATGCCAACACAGGCTGAAATATCAGGTCTGAAACTTTCAGGGACATGTGAAAGGGCTACTGCAAACCTATGACTGAAATCAACACATGGCTCTTCATCTTGTTTTCTGATTCTCATCAATTCTGTAACAAGATCAGCCGGTTCTTTTGCAAATTCTTCCTTGAAACAGTCAGCAATTTCATCCCAACAGGCAAAGGATTTCTTTGGAAAGCTCAAATACCAGTCTTTTGCTTTTGCATCAAAGGACCTAACAAAAAACCTCATCCACATATCCTCATCTCTGAATGAATATTTTCCCATAAAACTGTGAAAATTTTGGATATGTGCATTCCCATCACATATACTGTGACCACTAAATCTAGGCATCTGACAGTATATCCTAGCAGGCATAGTTTCTACTTTGTAATCCACCCATGACAAATCCAGTTGGTCATACAAAGGATCAAAAGGGGTGACAGGAGGTTTAGCTTTCTGATTGGCAGACACAACAGGGTTATTACTTTTTAACTGGGCCTGCTCAGCCTCTAAGAATATCAACCTATTTCTTATCTCTTCTATTCATTTATCCAACATTTCACCACTGAGTATGGGATAATTCATACTTGGATTCATAAAAATCCTACTCTTAGACATCCTTTGTCTGTCTAAGACCTAAGGCTTCCCCTGGCATCTAACTTATGCAGTAAAACAGCAAATAAAGGGGAAGTAACAAGGTACCTTTTCTCATACAGATGCAGAAATATGTACATCTTTCAACCAATAACATACATTTATCTTTCATGTGCATTTGGATCTTTTTTGCAGAGTCGCCACCTCTCCAGAGAGGACAAAATTTTCAATAGCTGAAAGCTACTTTTCCAGGTTCATTCCACCAGTAGAGCATCATTTTGTTAGTGACTTGGATGGGTCACAAGTATTATTCTTTTCTCAAAGTTCATCCCTAGCGGAGTCGCCAATTTCTGTTGACTTTTTCCCAGACTGGATGCTTATTCCCAGATTTCCCTACAAGGTAGCCATCAGTGATCAACAGGATCTCTGGGCCAGGGGGCCAACAGTGTAGGAGATAGACTCTATATTTTATCTCCTCTTCTTCTTCAGGCTCTGCAAGACCTAGGGGGGTATTCCTACTCAACATCCATGAGGATATGCATACAAGGCTGGGATGCTGACAGAAAGCAGATAGTCCTCTTGTAAGTAGACCAAAACTGAAAGATAAGAGCAAAGGGGCTAGCTTTGGGCCTATTAGCAGTTGTAGACAGAGGACTGAGGATCCTAAACTAATTCTAATGTCCTAATGTTTGTTTTAGATTTTGATTTGGATTTTAAGTTTGGATGCAAAGCTGGACATGGTTATAACACAAAAACAAAGCATGATTGGTGCCTATCCAGGGCCTGGAGTCAGTAGACATACACCTGTGAATGATCAGCATGAACAGCTAAAACTGGATTTCAAGGGGATATATGTGATACCTGCCTTACAGATATCTCCCAATACAGAGTGTTAAGTTATCTCTACTTATGGCATCCCTACTGCAGTATACCCTTCCCAATGTTCAACCTGAAAACAGTTTAATCTACCCCTTGAGCAGAAGTTAAAAGATCAGACATTCAACATAGGAATTCTATGCTCTAGAATCTAAACATTACCCAAATATCCAGATTCAGAAGAAGAATACATGCAATACTGGAGACAGAATTAACACAACACATGCTAAGATAGCATTTCTCATACAAGATCAATCATGAAATCAGTGGGTTCATGCCAAAAACATACAACAAGAGATACATAAACTCACAGGTTAAGCTGTATAGAGCAACCAGATCAACTTGTTATGAATTACAGAGCCAAAAATCTTCAACTTTCAACAACCTTGAATGAATAACACCGTCTGCATTATATAGCAGGAGGGTGTATTCAGCATTAACTACCAGGTTGACCAAAAATCCCGCCAGATACACAGTATCATAAAAATTGCGCTCAAACACATTACCAGATTGGCGCCCAAACATGAATGCAGCAGGTAGGGGAGGAGACAGGAAGATATCTCGAGCCCTGCGCCACTGTCCGCTGATGTACACCTTCAATCGGGTACCAGATCCGCCCATACCTCTGCAACCTTCGCCATTAATGGCGCACCAACCCGCGGCCTTGGGAAGAACATCGAACAGTCGATCGCAACCATTTCCTGCCGAGATTCATCATCATGATATTTCGAATATGCAGGATATCAATATCCCACATGCACCCCGCGATGACCTCATTAACACTTTATATACTAGGTCATGAGCATATATCATGTCGGTGCTTTTGCTCCTGACGACACTAGTATAAGACTTCATCATCATCATCCTCTAGCAGCATGATATCCTGTCGCTTGGAATATCACCCTGACGTCATCATCATATCGCAATATAGCCTGCATGATAATCGTCTTCATCGGCACAACCTGATCCATCGAAGGAACATCCTCCTGCTGAGCCTATACCAAAAGTCTGGCCGATGAACATCCTGATGACGTCATCATCATATCCTGCTGACTTCATCATCATATCTGCCCACTGCGCACCTCCTCATATCCGGATGACGTCATCATCATGTTTGCAAATATCAGGGGATCTCCATAAGATGATCAGTGTTCGAAATATGACCCCCCCGGACCTTGATGACGTCATCAGCATATCGACATCAGGATGATATTCGGAAGATAACCGGATATTTGGAAATATCATCCTGATGCACTAACATCATGCTGCACTGTAGCTCCGCTATAAGATCAGGGCGAAATATGAATATGATGATGCTTGAAAAGATCACCCCCACTAGATAATGCACGAAGCCAGCAAGCGGATATCTCCTTGATATCAGCATCATCATGACGCTGGAACAAACATACACGCGGGTGATATGAAAATATCACCCCCTCCTTCGGAAATATCATGATGCAGATAGGTAGAGAACCGGATATCACCCTGTCGTAAGAATGACGTCAGCATCATCAGGATGATAAAACAACGAACATGAAGTGATACAACATCATCAGGATGATATTGACGAAGATCATCCTGACGTTCAAATATGATGACCCCGGTGAATATCGGGTCATACTTAGAATTCTTCAACAAC
The DNA here is from genome assembly GCA_027924645.1 of Cunninghamia lanceolata. Classification (NCBI taxonomy): domain Eukaryota; kingdom Viridiplantae; phylum Streptophyta; class Pinopsida; order Cupressales; family Cupressaceae; genus Cunninghamia; species Cunninghamia lanceolata. Next base: position 3,461,422 of record BSBN01000367.1, on the reverse strand, counting down.
ATCATCAGGATGATCATAACCAAGATCACCTGATGATAAAGAATATCACCCCGGCGAAATATCATGATGATGATGACGACCCCCAAGGAAGAACAAGTCGGGTCGAACAACTCAAAGAATAACCCCTTCAGAATATCGGGGCAACATCATCATCATGTTTGGGCAAGGTGATAATTAGAAGATCACCGGATACTTGAAAAATCACCCCCGCAAGCAAACTAAGGCACATTGTAGCTCATCAGCAGGATCAGGATGATAACCAAACATCACCCGATAGCGAAATATGATGATCCTGATGAGAAACAAGCCGACAGAAAACATGATGATGCTAACCATCATCGAACACAATATGATGATGATGACCTCCTCTTCGAAGAAAATATGATGATGATGACCTCCTCCTCAGGAAAATATGATGATGCAGCTAAAAAATGCCGAGGAGGCCCAAAGACTTAGAACATTTTTTGGATTCTTAGGGAAAGTGCCTGCATGAAAATTGCTCAAAATTGACAGTCAATTCAGGCACTAACACAAGGCACTGCTGTTGTCTAGTCCTTTAACCTGCCTAAGTTCCAAAATACCCCTTGGGTTAGTGCCATAAACAATTTGGAAAGGAGATAGGTCGGTGCTTCTATTGACAGTGTCATTGTATGAGAACTCTGCCTGAGCCAAAATTGAATCCCAACTAGCACCCTGTTCCTTGGTTAGGCATCTTAGGAGGTTGCCAAGTGACCTATTAATCACCTCTGTTTGTCCATCAGACTGAGGGTGATAGGTAGATGATAAGGACAAATTTGTACCTAGTCTCTTCCAAAGTGTCCTCCAGAAGTGTCCTATGAACTTGGGGTCTCTGTCTGAGATGATTGACAAAGGTAAACCATGTAACCTAACTATTTCTTTGAAGAATAGACTTGCTATGTGTGAGTCATCATGTGTGGTTTTACAAGGGATTAAGTGAGCCATTTTTTAGAACCTATTAACTACCACAAAGATGCTATCATGGCCATTCTTGGTCCTGGGCAAACCAAGTACAAAGTCCATGTTGATGGAATCCCAAGGCTTTGAAGGAATAGGTAGAGGAGTGTATAAACCTGCATTTGATGTATGCCCCTTTGCTCTTTGGCAAACTTGACAAGTTTCAACAAACTTCCTTACATCGGTTGGCAAGTTGGGCCAAAAATAGTACCTCCTAACCAATTCTAGGGTCCTGTCAATACCAAAGTGACCTGACATGTTGCCATAGTGCTTTTCCCTGATTATATTCTCTCTAACAGACCCTCTTGGGACACACAACATGCTACCCTTGAAAAGATATCCATCTTGCAACAAAAAATCAGAAAAAGTAGTCTTATACCTTCCTGTCAGGGCCTTGCAAGATAGGTACGGTTCTTTGAAGTCTTCATCTGCTGCATACTGATCTTTGATGGCTTGAATACCTGTACTTTCCAACTGTATGGTCTGCACAACAAGAATTCTCCTACTTAAGGCATCAGCTACCTTATTGGCCACTCCTTTCTTATGTTTTATGGAGAAGGTGTATGCTTGGATGTACTCCATCCACTTGACATGTCTGTGATTCAAATTTTGCTGCCTGTTCAAGAATCTTAATGCATGATTATCAGTAAAAACTATAAATTCCTTTGGTAATAAGTAGTGTCTCCATTTCCTTAATGACTGAACCATGGCATATAACTCTAGATCATAGGTGGAGTAGTTTTGTTTTGCCTCATTTAATTTCTCACTAAAGAATGCCATAGGCCTCCCATCTTGACTTAAGACTCCCCCAATAGCCCTCTTACTTGCATCACACTCTACCACAAAGACCTTGTCAAAATTAGGTAGCACTAGGACTAGTTTTTCTAAAAAAAAATTCTTTAACAGTTCAAAGGCTTTGTTGGCCTCATTTGTCCATACAAACACACATTTCTTGCCCCCTTTTATGGTGTCAACAAGTGGAGCACAAATGCCACTAAACCCTCTAATGAACTTTCTATAAAAGCTACACAAACCATGGAAACTCCTTATCTCAGAGGCTGTTGTAGGTGTTGGCCAATTAAGAATGGCTTCAACCTTACTTGGATCCATTTTTAGGCTGCCCTTAGAGATGACAAACCCCAAAAATATCAAGTCTTCTTGTAGGAAGACACATTTGTCAAGATTGATTCTCATCTTCTCCTCTTGAAGCCTCCTAAGCACTTGATGGATATGCAATATGTGGTCTTCCTTGCTATCACTAAAAATAGTATATCATCCAAATATACAACAATAAACTTGTTAAGGAAAGGTTTTAGCACTTCATTCATCGATCTCATGAAGGTCCTTGGTGCATTTGACAAGCCAAAAGGCATGACAACCCATTCAAATAGTCCATTGGTTTTGAAGGCAGTTTTCCACTCATCCCCTTCCCTTATCCTGACTTGGTGATAACCACTCTTTAGGTCTATCTTGGTAAAATACTTAGCCCTACCCAAGCAATCCATTAAATCTTCCATTCTAGGCATTGGAAATCTATACCTGATAGTGATCTTGTTGATGGCCTTGGAATCAGTGCATAGTCTCCATGTTCCTTCCTTCTTGGGTGCAAGCACTGCAAGTACTACACATGGACTAATATGCCTCCTGATAAGTCCTCTATCCAACAAGTCTTGGATTTGTCTTGCCACTTCGGCATTTTGCTCTGGGGTCAACTTGTAGGCTGCATGGTTTGGTAGGGTGGATCCAGGGATGAGATCAATGCAATGACTAATCTCCCTCTTCGGTGGAAGGGCATCCTTGCCTTCATTGGCTATCACATCCTGAAACTTTTCCAATAGTTCTTCCACTTCCTTTGGTCCAATCCTCCTAAGAGGTTGCTGCACTTTGACCTTCTTTGGATTCACATCCTTGGGCTTGATAACTAATGCAAAACATGGCACTTTCTCTTCCTTGAGGTTAGCCAAAAATTCTTTTTCACCTACCAACATAACTGAACTAGAAATGACTTTCTCTTTGCAATCATCAATCAAAGGAGTCATTGTAAACTTTTCACCATTCTTGGACAAATGAATTACATTGTTCTTACCATCATGTTGGGCACTTGTGTCATGTTGCCAAGGCCTTCCAAGAAGAAGGTGGCATGCATCCATATCCACTATCTCACAAAGAACCTTATCATGATATTCACCTATCTTGAATTCAACCTGTTAGTAATCATTTTGGTCAAGCGTTTGGGTTTCTGGTGTTTGCAGGATTTCTCTTTTGATCCTATGTTCTTTCTAACTCCATCGGCATGAGGTTGCATGTGTCTTGGTGATCATGTTGGTGGTGGTGATGTGTTTTCTTCCATCGCCAAGACTTGGTCTATCGGTGAAGGAGGTTATTGTTGTTCTGACGGGGGATGGGAATTTTCTATCAAAGTGATCGATGTTATTGGTGAAAGATTTTTAGAATACTCGGAGTGTTTTGATCTAGCCGATGGAGTAGCCATCGGCATAACATTGCATATTGAGTGAGTCGGTGAAGGGTTCACCGATGACATGGTGTCTGGCCGATGAGGATAGTCATCGGTGTGTGTATTGCTATCGACAGGGGAGTTTTGAGCTCTGCCGATGTGGTTGGTCTAACCGATGGAGGTGGCTGTTGAAGTAGCATTGTGTATCGGCCTAGCCGATGAAGGATCTACCAATGTGAAGTGTCTGGCCGACGAGGGATGAGATGGTCATCGGTGAGAGTTTTTCTATCATCGAGGGAATTTTTGGGTTTGCTGACGGTGTGGGTCTTACCGATGAGGGTTTTGAAGATGACCATCGGAATGGCAAGGTGTGTCGGTGAAGGAGCTTTTCGATGCTTCGATGGTATGGGTCATGCCAACAGGATATGCATTGGAGAGAGTTGGTGCATCGGCAAAGGTGGAATGAGTTGGGCCGATGGTGGTTTTCTCGCTGATCGGGAGGCATTGGTGTGACTCTACGTATCAGGGAGGTTGGCAGAGTGCTCGTCGATGCAGTTAGTCTGGCTGATGGCGAGTGGTTGGAGGTTTTCGAGGTCATGCAGTCATCGATGTGATGAGGTCTATCAAGAAGACAAATAGGGAGTGTGCCGATGATGCAGGTCTTACCGACAGGATGTGTTTTGATGGTCATCGGCATGATCGAAGGTGTTAGTTGAGGAAATTTTGAGTTTGCCAATGAGGCTAGTCTGGTTGATGGCGGATGATATGGGATTTATGCGAAGTGGTCATCGGTGTGACACGTGTGGTCGGTGAGGGACTTTTTGGTCATCCTGATGGTTTAGTTCAAGCCGATGGACTATGGTTTGAAGGCACCCTTTGGCGAGACAATGCTTATCAGGAGAAGTGGGTGAGGTGTTCGCCAATGTAGTTGGTCTCGCTAACAGGGTGTGATTTGTGGTGGTCATCGAGCTGACATTGTGTATCGGCCCAGCTGGCGAGAGGTTCGCAGATGGTAGGTGTCTAGCTGACAAGGGAGTGTGGAAGCTTCGTCAATGTGACACGGGAGGTCGGTGAGGGGGTTTTTGATTGCTCCAATGGTGTATGTCAGGCCGATGGGCTTTTGGTAAAAGTTCATGGGTCGAGCGGGGCAAAACGCTCGACACTTAGTACACATGCAGCCATGTTTATAAAGTGTTAGGGAGGTCTCTGAGGGGCGCATGTGGGATATATGTTTCCTACATTTTTGAGTTATCTGAGCAATTATTTTTTGGTGGGAAATGTCTAATGCACTATTGCTGCATTTTTCGGTGGCCATGGGTGGTTGAGCCATCAATGGCGATGTGCAGAGGCATGGGTAAACGGTCAAGCGGCCATGTACCTGATTTATAGGAAAAAATTCTCCAACGATGGCACAAGGATCGAGCTCATCTGCCCCTTGTCCTTTCCTGGCTTCCCCATGTTTTGTCCCCTGGCTACATTCAATCTTGGAGGCCATTTTCTCAAAATACTCTGTATCTGGCAAATTTTGATTAGCCATGTAATTAATTGCTGAAGGTACACTTTCGGGTTGTTTTAAGCAGACTGTGTTACTCTTTCTGTGGTTGTTGAAAACTAGACATTTTGGCTCTGTAATAAGATACAACTGGTTCTGGTTGCCCTATGCAGGTGATATTGTGAGTTTATGTATCTCTTGTTGTATTGTCATGCATGAATGTACTGATTTCTTGATTGATTTTATATGAGTAATGCTGTATTTGCATGTGTTTTTTTAATTCTATCTCCAGTATTGCATGTATCCTTCTTTGGAGTCTAGATATCTAAGGGGTCTCTAGTATTCTAGAATATAGAATTCCTGTATTGAATGCTTGATCTTTCAACATCTGCTCAAGGGGTAGATTAAAGTGTTTTTAGATCAAGTATTGGAAAGGGTGTATTGCAATAGGGATGCCATAAGTAGAGATAACTTAACACTCTGTATAGGGAGGTATCTATAAGGTAGATATAACACAAATCCCCTTGAAATCTAGTTTTATTGTGTTCATGCTGATCATTCACAGGTGTATTTCTACCGACTCCAAGCCCTGGATAGGCACCAATCTAGCTCTGTGTTGAGGTTATACACCAGGTCCAGGTTTGCATCCAAACATCAAATCAAACCATTTCATCCTTCCAACCTGTTATTTTGTAGGATTAGGAGTAGGAAACCCCTACATGCTCTCATCCCTAAGTAGACACATATGTCCAAGAATGTTGCCAACCTTGTGATTTGTTACACAAATCTTGCTCCATACATGAGGGTATTTTGCCTGTTGCTGTCAAGTTATATTCTTATGTCATTGAGCTAGTCAAGATCATACCTTTATCAAATAGGGACACCCCCATTGGTGCGGCAGAACCAAAAGTGAAGGGGAGGAGCTCATGGAACCTCCTATATTTAGTTGGTTGAATCTGCCTGTATATTAGAACTGGCAAACCCTAATGTTGATTTAGAAGAAAAACCAACAAAGTGGCGACTCTACTGGGGATGACCCAGAAAGAAAGAAATCAATTTGTAGCTTCAGCCTATTTGAAGCTTATTCCTCTTCAAGGAGGTGGTGAATCTACATCAAAGAACCTGATAAAAGAACAAAATCAGTCAGAGGAGAATTTGCAGCTGCTGCAACATATCCAGGTATTTGTACAAGTTTTTGAAAAGTTCCCTATTTGGTGAAATAGTACTAGTTAAAAGGGAAACATTGGTGAAAGCAGAGCTTGCATGCTTTTGTTAGAACCTACTCTGTATTTCAAAAGAGCATGCAATATTGTTAAAAGACTCATTTAGAGGACTTTAGGAAAGGCTAAAAAAGTAGTTTGTATTTTGAGGGCCTAAGGTCATATTGTGATTGAAAATTTGAGTTGAAAAGAAGAGGGTTGGAGAAACACACAAGGATGTATTGTTAGCCCATGCACCCTTGTGAAGTGTCAAGTGCAAAAATGTATAATAGTTAGTCCCAACCATGTAATAAAAGAGGTTTCAACATAGACAGATATAAGACAATAAATTTTAGTGACATTTGTGGCTACCCAAATGCTTTTCCACCTAAAATCAGAAAGTATTTGCCAAAATTTAATGGTATAAAGGATGAATCAGCTTAGAGAAACTTGCAGCAGTTTATAAATGTGATAGATGACTTTGAGATTGACCATGAGGATGTAGTTATAAGGCTATTTGTTCAATCTCTAGATAAAGATGCAAGGAACTAGTTCTCCTATCTTCCAGCTCACTCTGTCAGCTCTTGGCATGGTTTTAAATCTGCATTTCTATTACAACATGGTGAAAGAATTTCCGAATATACAGTCATTAGTGATTTTATGTACATCCATATTGAAGAAGATGAGTTGATCCCAGCCTTTAACCTCAGATTTATGAGGGCATTGAATAGAATTCCAGAATGCATGAGACCTAATGATGCACTATGCTTAGGTGTCTATTTGGGAGCCTTTGATAAGAAGATGAGCTATAGATTGAGAGATAAGGATCCCACCACATTACATCAGGCACATCAGTTTGCAATAGATATTGAAAACAATTGGAGATATGGTATTCAAAAGGGTTATTTTTCTAAAAAAATTTGTTGTCCTACAGTCCCCAATGTTAATGAAAGTTTTAATTCAGATGTTGACAATGAATGTCAAAGTACTCATACCCCTGCTATCCCAGTTTTTGCATCATTCCAAGTTGAAGTTTCTATTATAGAGGAGGCTGTCCTAATTTCCCCAGCAAATCAAGTTGAAAATAATGATTTTTCAAGTAATATTTACATGCCAGCCCTTATCAAAGAGCATTCATGTTTAATTGATCCAGTTGTGCAAAGTTGTGATCATGTGGATCAACAGTCAAAATCAGTTTCATCAGGAAGTGTTAGAGGGATGGAAAATGATGTAGATAGCTCAACTTCAGAATGCATTGAAGTAGCAAAAATCTTGTATGTGGGGCAATCAAATGATAAAAATGATATCCATGACTAGTGTATGGATCAGGTTTGTTCTTCTTATGACTCTGGATCTGATAGTAATGAAGAAGAATTAGAGTGTCATGAAGAAGAAGCAAAGGCCTTTGCAGTGAGTGTTAATCCCCTTTACGATGAGCCTGCGGATGCTTTTGATGTTGTGAGTCATGACCCACATTGGTGTAGGATTAACCCTCTATTTGAAGATGATGAAACTAGTTTGCAAACTATAGATAATGTATGTTCATCATCATTTGATCTAGACATGTTCAACTATGGGTGTGTGGATCAGGATTTGTTTTCAATATCATTAAATATTGGGGGTCTCATATTTTCTAAATGTCTTCAGTTTTTGGATCAGCTGGATCAGTGTTTGGTAATGTGCAGTAGCCAGGTAATTGATGAAGAGTGCCAAGAGCAATATGATGCACCATCTGAGGAATATAACATACATATGTTACTTAATGATAAAGAATATTATGATGTGTATGGTTATATGTCTAATTTGGAAATCTAGAGTGACAGAGGCAATACTACAAATGGCAAGTTGTCAAAAATGGTGGAATATTTAATTGAGCAGATGACCTTATGGGTAGATTATGCCAATCTTTTCAGTTGGGATTGGGATCTTTTAGTTTGGAATTAGGCATTTGGTAGGATAAAGTTCTGGTTCTTCATTTTTGGCTACCCGAGGCCGCCAAAATAATATTTGAACATGTGATCTATGATGCAGGTCAGTGTAGCTTCATGACTCAATGCCCAATGGATAAGGGACTGGTCTGCATCCCAGAGATCTAAAGTCCTCGCTGTAGTCTTGCACCTACACGTCCCCAGACAGAGCCTATGTTAGTAATCATTTTGGTGAAGGGTTTGGAGTTCTGATGTTTGTAGGATTTCTCTTTTGATCCTATGTTCTTTCTAACTCCATCGGCATGAGGTTGCGTGTGTCTTGGTGATCATGTTGGTGGCGGTGGTGTGTTTTCTTCCATCATCAAGACTTGGTCTGTCGGCGAAGGAGGTTATTGTCATTCCAATGGGGGATGGGAATTTTCTATCGGAGTGATCGATGTTATCGATGAAAGATTTTTAGAATACTCTGAGTGTTTTGATCTGGCTGATGGAGTAGCCATCGGCGTAACATTGCATATCGGGCAAGCTACCATAGGGTTCACCGATGAGATGATGTCTGGCTGATCAAGATAGTCATTGGTGTGTGTATTGCAATCGACAGGGGAGTTTTGAGCTTTGCCGATGTGGTTGGTCTGACCGATGGAGGTGGCTGTCGGAGTAGCATTGTGTATCAGCCTAGTCGATGAAGGATTTGCTGATGTGAAGTGTCTAGTTGACGGGGGATGAGATGGTCATCGGTGAGAGCTTTGCTATCAGCGAGGGAATTTTTGGGTTTGCCGACGATGTGGGTCTTACCGACGAGGGTTTTGAAGATGACCATCAGAATGGCAAGGTGCGTCGGTGAAGGAGCTTTTCGATGCTCCGATGGTCTTGGTCATGCTGACGGGATATGCATCAGAGAGAGTTGGTGCATCGGTGAAGGTGGTTTTCTTGCCAATCAGGAGGCATCGGTGTGACTCTGTGTATTGGGGAGGTTGGCAGAGTGTTCACCGATGCAGTTGGTCTAGCCGATGGCGGGTGGTTGGAGGTTTTCAAAGTCATGCGGTCATCGGCGTGTTGAGGTCTATCGGGAAGATGAACAGGGAGTGTGCCAATGATGTAGGTCTTACCGACAGGATGTGTTTTGATGGTCATCGGCATGACCGAAGGTGTCAGTTGAGGAAATTTGGAGTTCGCTGATGAGGCTAGTCTGGCCAATGGTGGATGATATGGGATTTATGCGAAGTGGTCATCGGTGTGACAAGTGTGGTCGGTGAGGGACTTTCTGGTCATCCCGATGGTTTAGGTCAGGCAGATGGACTATGGTTTGAAGGCACCCTTCAGCGAGACAATGCATATCGGGAGAAGTGGGTGAGGTGTTCACCGATGTAGTTGGTCTCGCCGACAGGGTGTGATTTGTGGTGGTCATCGGGGTGACATTGTGTATCGGCCCAGCTGGTGAGAGGTTCACCGATGGTAGGTCTCTAGCTGACAAGGGAGTGCAGAGGCTTCGTCGGTGTGACATGGGAGGTCAGCGAGGGGGTTTTTGATTGCTCCGATGGTGTATGTCAGGCCGATGGGCTTTTGGTGAAAGTTCATGGGTTGAGTGGGGCAAAATGCTCAACACTTAGTACACATGCAGCCGTGTTTATAAAGTGTTAGGAAGGTCTTCGTGGGGCGCATGTGGGATATATGTTTCCCACAATTTTGAGTTGTCTGAGCGATTGTTTTTTGGTGGGAAATGTCTAATGCACTATTGATACATTTTCCAGTGGCCGCGGGTGGTTGAGCCATCAATGGCGATGTGCAGAGGCATGGGCAAATGGTCAAGCGGCCATGCACCTCATTTATGGCAAAAAATTCTCCAACGATGGCACAAGGATCAAGCTCATCTGCCCCTTGTCCTTTCCTGGATTCCCCATGTTTTGTCCCCTAGCTGCATTCACTCTTGGAGGCCATTTTATCAAAATACTCTGTATCTAGCAAATTTTTATTAGCCATGTAATTAATTGCTGAAGGTACACTTTCGGGCTGTTTTAAGCAGACTGTGTTACTCTTTCTGTGGTTGTTGAAAACTAGACATTTTGGCTCTATAATAAGATACAACTAGTTCTGGTTGCCCTATGCAGGTGATATTGTGAGTTTATGTATCTCTTGTTGTATGTGTCAAGCATGAATCTACTAATTTCTTGATTGGTTTTATATGAGTAATGTTGTATTTGCATGTGTTTTTTTAATTCTGTCTCCAGTATTGCATGTATCCTTCTTCTGAGTCTAGATATCTAAGGGGTGTCTGGTATTCTAGAATATAGAATTCCTGTATTGAATGCTTGATCTTTCAACTTCTGCTCAAGGGGTAGATTAAAGTGTTTTTAGATCAAGTATTGGAAAGGGCATACTGCAATAGGGATGCCATAAGTAGAGATAACTTAACACTCTGTATAGGGAGGTATCTGTAAGGTAGATATCACACAAATCCCCTTGAAATCTATTTTTACTGTGTTCATGTTGATCATTCACAGGTGTATGTCTACCGACTCCAAGCCCTGGATAGGCACCAATCTAGCTCTGTGTTGAGGTTATACACTAGGTCTAGGTTTGCATCCAGACATCAAATCAAACCATTTCATCCTTCCAACCTATTAGTTTGTAGGATTAGGAGAAGGAAACCCCTGCATGGTCTCATCCCTAACTAGACACATATGTCCAAGAATGTTGCCAACCTTTGGATTTGTTAGACAAATCTTGGTCCATACATGAGAGTGTTCTGCATTTTGCTGTCAAGTTATATTCTTATGTCATTGAGCTAGTTAAGATCATACCTTTATCAAATAGGGACACCCCCCTTGGTCCAGCAGAACCAGAAGTGAAGGGGAGGAGCTCATGCAACCTCCTATATTTAGTTGGCTGAATCTGCCTATGCATTAGAACTAGCAAACCCTAATGCTGATTCAAAAGAAAAACCAACAAAGTGGCGACTCTACTGGGGATGACCCAGAAAGAAAGAAATCAATTTGCAGCTTCAACCTGTTCGAAGCTTATTCCTCTTCAAGGAGGTGGCGACTCTACATCAAAGAACCTAATAAAAGAACAAAATCAGTCAGAGGAGAATTTGCAGTTGCTGCAACATATCCAGGTATTTGTACAAGTTTTTGAAAAATTCCCTATTTGGTGAAATAGCATTGGTTAAAAGGGAAACATTGGTGAAAGCAGAGCTTGCATGCTTTTGTTAGAACCTACTCTGTATTTCAAAAGAGCATGCAATATTGTTAAAAGACTCATTTAGAGGACTTTAGGAAAGGGTGAAATAGCAGTTTGTATTTTGAGGGCCTAAGGTCATATTGTGATTGAAAATCTGAGTTGAAAAGAAGAGGGTTGCAGAAACACACAGGGATGTATTGTCAGCCCATGCACCCTTGTGAAGTGTCAAGTGCAAAAATGTATAATAGTCAGTCCCAACCATGTAATAAAAGAGGTTTCAACATAGACAGATATAAGCCCATAAATTTCAGTGGCATTTGTGGCTACCCAAATGCTTTTCTACCTAAAATCAGAAAGTATTTGCCAAAATTTAATGGTATAAAGGATGAATCAGCTGAGAGACACTTGCAACAGTTTATAAATGTGATAGATGACTTTGAGATTGACCATGAGGATGTAGTTATAAGGCTATTTGTTCAATCTCTAGATAAAGATGCAAGGAACTGGTTCTCCTATCTTCTAGCTCACTCTGTCAGCTCTTGGCATGGTTTTAAATCTGCATTTCTATTACAATATGGTGAAAGAATTTTTGAATATGCAGTCATTAGTGATTTTATGTACGTCCATATTGAAGAAGATGAGTTGATCCCAGACTTTAACCTCAAATTTATGAGGGCATTGAACAGAATTCCAGAATGCATGAGACCTAATGATGCACTGTGCTTAGTTGTCTATTCGGGAGCCTTTGATAAGAAGATGAGCTATAGATTGAGAAATAAGGAGCCCACCACATTCTATTAGGCACATCAGTTTGCAATAGATATTGAAAACAATTGGAGATATGGTATTCAAAAGGGTTATTTTTCTAAAAAAATTTATTGTCTTGCAGTCCCCAATGTTAATGAAAGTTTTAATTTAGATGTTGACAATGAATGTCAAAGTACTCATACCCCTGCTATCCCAGTTTTTGCATCATTCCAAGTTGATGATGTTTCTATTATAGAGGAGGCTGTCTTGATTTTCCCAGCAAATCAAGTTGAAAATAATGATTTTTCAAGTAATATTTGCATGCCAGCCCTTATCAAAGAGCATTCATGTTTAAATGATCCAGTTGTGCAAAGTTGTGATCATGTGGATCAACAGTCAATATCAGTTTCATCAGGAAGTGTTAGAGGGTTGGAAAATGATGCAGATAGCTCAACTTCAGAATGCATTGATGTAGCAAAAATCTTGTATGTGGGGCAATCAGATGATAAAAATGATATCCATGACCAATGCATGGATCAGGTTTGTTCTTCTTATGACTCTGGATCTGATAGTAATGAAGAAGAATTGGAGTGTCATGAAGAAGAAGTAGAGGCCTTTGCAGTGAGTGTTAATCCCCTTTATGATGAGCCTGCGGATGCTTTTGATGTTGTGAGTCATGACCCACATTGGTGTAGGATTAACCCTCTATTTGAAGATGATGAAACTGGTTTGCAAACTATGGATAATGTATGTTCATCATCATTTGATCCAGACATGTGCAACTATGGGTGTGTGGATTACGATTTGTTTTCAATATCATTAAATATTGGGGGTTTCATATTTTCTGAATGTCTTCAGTTTTTGGATCAGTTGGATCAGTGTTTGGTAATGTGCAGCAGCCAGGTAAATGATGAAGAGTGCCAAGAGCAATATGATGCACCATCTAAGGAATATAACATACATATGTTACTTAATGATAAAGAATATTATGATGTGTATGGTTATATGTCTAATTTGGAAATCCAGAGTGACAGAGGCAATACTACAAATGGAAAGTTGTCAAAAATGGTGGAATATTTAACTAAGCAGATGATCTTATGGGTAGATTATGCCAATCTTTTCAGTTGGGATTGGGATCTTTCAGTTTGGAATCAGGGATTTGGGAGGATAAAGTTCTGGTTCTTCATTTTTGGCTGCCCAGAGCCACCAAAATAATATTTGAACATGTGATCTATGACACAGGTCAGTGTAGCTTCATGACTCTATGCCCAATGGATAAGGGACTGGTCTGCATCATGGAGATTTGAGGTCCTCACTACAGTCTTGCACCTACATGTCCCCAGGCAAAGCCTATGTTAGTAATCATTTTGGTCAAGGCTTTGGGTTTCTGGTGTTTGCAAGATTTCTCTTTTGATCCTATGTTCTTTCTAACTCCATCGGCATGAGGTCGCATGTGTCTTAGCGATCATGTTGGTGGCGGTGGTGTGTTTTCTTCCATCGCCAAGACTTGGTCTGTCGGTGAAGGAGGTTATTATCATTCTGATGGGTGATGGGAATTTTCTATCGGAGTGATCGATGTTATTGGTGAAAGATTTTTAGAATACTCTGAGTGTTTTGATCTAGCCGACGGAGTAGCCATTGGCGTAACATTGCATATCAGGCGAGCCGACGAAGGGTTCACCAATGAGATGATATCTAGCCAATGAGGATAGTCATCGATGTGTGTATTGCTATCGGCAGGGGAGTTTTGAGTTTCGCCGATGTGGTTGGTCTGACCGATGGAGGTGGCTGTTGGAGTAGCATTGTGTATCAGCCTAGCCGATGAAGGATCTACCGATGTGAAGTGTCTAGCTGACAGGGGATGAGATGGTCATCAGCGAGAGCTTTACTATCGGCAAGGGAATTTTTGGGTTTGCCGACGGTGTGGGTCTTACCGACGGGGGTTTTGAAGATGACCATCAGAATGGCAAGGTGCGTCAGCGAAGGAGCTTTTCGATGCTCTGATAGTCTTGGTCATGCCGACAAGATATGCATCAGAGAGAGTTGGTGCATCAGCGAAGGTGGAATGAGTTGGGCTAACAGTGGTTTTCTCATCGATCAGGAGGCATCAGTGTGACTCTGCATATCAAGGAGGTTGGCAGAGTGTTCGCCGATGCAGTTGGTCTGGCCGATGGTGGGTGGTTGGAGATTTTCGAGGTCATGCGGTCATCAGCGTGATGAGGTCTATCCGGAAGACGAACAGGGAGTGTGCCAATGATGCAGGTCTTACCGACAGGATGTGTTTTGATGGTCATCAGCATGACCGAAGGTGTCGGTTGAGGAAATTTAGAGTTCACTGATGCAGATAGTCTAGCTGATGGTGGATGATATGGGATTTATGCGAAGTGGTCATCAGTGTGACACGTGTGATCGGCGAGGGACTTTTTGGTCATCCTGATGGTTTAGTTCAGGTCAATGGACTATGGTTTGAAGGCACCCTTCAATGAGACAATGCGTATCAGGAGAAGTGGGCGAGGTGTTTGCCGATGTAGTTGGTCTCACCGACAGGGTGTGATTTGTGGTGGTCATTAGGGTGACATTGTGTATCAGCCCAGCTGGCGAGAGGTTCGCCGATGGTAGGTGTCTGGCTGACAAGGGAGTGCGGAGGCTTTGTCGGTGTGACACGGGAGGTCGGCGAGGGGGTTTTTGATTACTCCGATGGTGTATGTCAAGCTGATGGGCTTTTGGCGAAAGCTCGTGGGTCGAGCGGGGCAAAATGCTTGACACTTAGTACACATGTGGCTGTGTTTACAAAGTGTTAGGGAGGTCTCCGTGGGGCGCATGTGGGATTTTTTAGCGAGAAATGTCTAATGCATTGTTGCTGCATTTTCCAGTGGCCGTGGGTGGTTCAGCCATCAATGGTGATGTGCAGAGGCATGGGCAAATGGTCAAGTGGCCATGTACCTGATTTATGGCAAAAAATTCTCCAACGATTGCACAAGGCTCAAGCTCATCTGCCCCTTGTCCTTTCTTGGCTTCCCCATGTTTTGTCCCCTAGCTGCATTCAATCTTGAAGGCCATTTTCTCAAAATACTTTGTATCTGGCAAATTTTGATTAGCCATGTAATTAATTGCTGAAGGTACACTTTCAGGCTATTTTAAGCAGACTATGTTACTCTTTCTGTGGTTGTTGAAAATTAGACATTTTGGCTCTGTAATAAGATACAACTAGTTCTGGTTGCCCTATGCAGGTGATATTGTGAGTTTATGTATCTCTTGTTGTATGTCTCATGCATGAATCTACTAATTTCTTGATTGGTTTTATATGAGTAATGTTGTATTTGCATGTGTTTTGTTAATTTTGTCTCCATTATTACATGTATCCTTCTTCTGAGTCTATATATCTAAGGGGTGTCTGGTATTCTAGAATATAGAATTCCTATATTGAGTGCTTGATCTTTCAACTTCTTCTCAAGGGGTAGATTAAAGTGTTTTTAGATCGAGTATTGGGAAGGGCGTACTGCAATAGGGATGCCATAGGTACATATAACTTAACACTCTATATAGGGAGGTATCTGTAAGGTAGATATCACACAAATCCCCTTGAAATCTAGTTTTATTGTGTTTATGATGATCATTCACAGGTGTATGTCTACTGGCTCCAAGCCCTGGATAGGCACCAATCTAGCTCTGTGTTGAGGTTATACACCAGGTCTAGGTTTGCATCCAAACATCAAATCGAACCATTTCATCCTTCCAACCTGTTAGTTTTTAGGATTAGGAGTAGGAAACCCCTGCATGCTCTCATCCCTAACCAGACACATATGTCCAAGAATGTTGCCAACCTTGTGATTTGTTACACAAATCTTGGTCCATACATGAGAGTATTCTGCCTGTTGTTGTCAAGTTATATTCTTATGTCATTAAGCTAGTCAAGATCATACCTTTATCAAATAGGGACACCCCCCTTGGTGCAGCAGAACTAGAAGTGAAGGGGAGGAGCTCATGCAACCTCCTATATTTAGTTGGCTGAATCTGCCTGTGCATTAGAACTGGCAAACCCTAATGCTGATTCAGAAGAAAAACCAACACAACCCAACATTGCTCTTTCACCACAATTTGTTGTTCCTTGGTTAACCAAAAGACTCTATAGGGGTTAGGATGAGGCATTCTTTCCAATCCTAACTTAGTCACCATTTCATTAGAAGCCAAATTTTTAGAGGAACCTGAATCTACTATTACCTTGCAAACTTTTCCTTTCACCTTGCAAGTGGTTCTGAAGAAGTTGTTTCACCTCTAAAACAACATTCAACCACCCAAAGTAGGTTTTGCACCGTCTAATGTGTCATTGACACTTGGCAACAATAGACATTATGGAGTTTTTCCATTTTCCAAAGGAGGGCGATTTGTTTTTCTTGTCCATTGGAATCAAAACATCCTCCATACTCCCAAAACATGATAAAACACACAAATAATCACAAAACTCAAAAACCAATCCTTTAGACCTTCTAGGCCTGATTGGCACAACAAGGATCCAAGTGGACTAAGCATGATTGAGGTTTATATGGTCACCTCAATCATCTTGACCACACAAATAGGACCATACAAACATGGCTAAAGCCTTATTACAGAGCACATTAAACAAAAATCACAAGGTTTCAAAAAAAATGCAAACAAAGTGACTTTAGGAACCAAGGTGCTCCTAGGTGCCCTACACCAATGATGGTGTTGGAGTGGTATACATGTTATTATGAGGTTCTTTGTTGGACTTAAGGATAGGAATTTCAGTACATGATGTTCTTAGATTCCTTGCTAATAGTCCTTGGCTCACATCCTTCATGGCCTCATGGGTTGATGGACTAGGATATGCATATAGTTGATGGATAATGATGGAAGATGTTGTGGGGTTATGATTAGGATCGATTGAATGGATATAGGAGGCTTAGATGGATTAGGATTGGGAGTGTTAAAGGGGGATGAAATTGGATCAGTGGATTTGGATGGCTCCATATCTTTGCTTTTATTTTTGGATTTTGTAAAAGATTCAAGGAGAAAATTTTTCAAGCATTCATGGGTTGATGGATTAGAGCTTAGAATGTTTGATGGTGGATGGATGATAGGGATTGATGGATTAGGAGATGGGTGGACTAATGAATTAGTATTACAAGGATTGGAGGGAAATTATAAAATAATTCCCCTTTAACACTAACCCCTAAACCCTAAACTTGAGCAACCCTAGAAACTCATAAACCCTAAATAATTTACCCCTAAAGGTGTGAGCAACCTTAAACTCATAAACCCTAAATATGCCCCTAAACCTGAGCAACCATAAACCTCTCTCTCTCCCAAAACCCCAAAACCCTAAATAATACCCCTTAAATCTAACCCCTGAACCATAAACCCAAGAAACCCTAAACCCCTAAACCATAAATAATTCCACTAAACCCTAAACTTAAGAAAACCTCAACTCATAAACCCAACTAACCCTCTCTCCCTCTCTCTCCAAAACAAGGAAACTAGGACTCTCTCTCTTCCTTTATCACCCTATCTCTCCCCTCTCTCTCCCTCTTCCTCCCTCTCCTCTCACATGTTGACAAAGAATATGGAAACAAGAAAACTAGGACATGCAAAGAGGGACGAGGATATAAATTGGGATGATGAAATGGAAACAAGATAATTCATGAAATTTAATTGGACGGGAAGAATGATGAGGAGAGGTAGAGAGGGGAGAGAAGTAGAGAGTGAGAGAGAGGATAGGAGGAAGAGATAGGAGGGAAGTAGAGAGTGGGAGAGGACCATAGGAGGTAGATAGGGGAAGGAAGAAGAGAGAGAGAGGGTAGGAGGTAGACAGGGGAGGGAAGTAGAAAGTGAGAGAGGATAAGAGGTAGAGAGGGAGGGGGGAGAAGATAGTGAGAGAGAAGGTAGGAGGTAGAGAGGCAAAGGAAGCAAAGACTCAAAAAGAGGGTAGGAGGTAGATAGGGGAGGGAAGTAGAGAGTGAGAGAGAGGGTAGAAGGTAGATAAAGGAGGGAAGAAAAAAGTGAGAGAGAACGTAGGAGGTAGAGAGGGGAGAGAAGCAGAGACTCAGAGAAAGGGTAGGACGTATAGAGGGGAGAGAAGTAGAGCGTGAGAGAGATGATAGGAAGTGCAGTTGCCCTTGTAGACATGTATGTAAAGTGTGGAAGCATATACAAGGCATGTTAATTGTATGACATAACACCTCAAAAAGATGTTCTATAATGGAATGTAATGATTGCAAGATATACAAAAAATGGATTTGTTGAAAATGCTTTAGAAACTTTCAAGCAAATGTAATTGGCATGTGTATTGCCAGTTATGCTCATCATAATGCGAGTGCGTTATAACACGCTCGCATTATGGTGAGCTTTGTTTGATGGGTTTTTATCAGTTTTTAACAAAATCTAGAGATAATCTGGAGTGTGCTCCCAATCAGGGTAGCACTTTTTTCAATGAAAACTCAAAAAAAATACCACTATAATCTTAAGCTCTCAGTTAGCTATCTAACCACATAATTTTTTCCACATTTTGAGTACGTTTAGTGTTTCATCTTTAATTTCTTTTGTTAGTGTGTCCAGTTTTTGAAAAAACTAGTGTCTAGTATTTTTGACTTTTTTTTAACCATTCATCAAAAAATGAAATAAGTTATATTTTTAGAAACTAGACTCCATTCTACACAAATTCAAAAAAAATAATTGATTTTTGATTAGTTTTCAAACATTTAAGGGGGAAGCACACTCAAGTTTCTATTTTTTAGGATGTGTCTACTTTAAAAATTACTAAAAAATCAATTATTCATTAAAAAATTATCAGAAAAATCAGGGATAAACTACATGGTGTTACCTAATTTCTCACTAGAGTGATTATTGAAATACTAAAAAAAAGTTAACATTTTAGGGGGAGCACACTAGACGCTATGTTATGTTTTTTGAAAAAAACAGGACCAATTTGTGTGCTTCCCCTTTTTGAACCCCTTAATCTCAACCATTTTTGGAAAAAAATAGTAGTTTAGAAACTAGATTCGAAGCACTAGAACTCTTGTTTTCATTCCGTCTTCAATTTTTGAGTGTAACTATCTTCAATTTCTCATCCAACATCAATGTTTCTTGATTTTAGAAAAAAGTGGCAACTTAAGACCCCATCTTGGTGCCTCATCTTTGTGCACTTAGCCAATGAGTAGGTGAATTAGTCCAATGTACCAGTTTTTGTCGGGATCTCATAAGATTGTTTGCAACTTAATTCTGTTGTTCTAGGGATTTCACTGTTTTGCGATCCAGAAGACTAATGAGCAGGTGCCCTAGTCTAGGTCCTACTTTTCTGATTTCTTCTGCACTTTTGACACTCTCTACTACTTCCCTGCAACTCCACTTCTTCTACTTCCACAACCTGTAACCTACAATCACAAAAAAAGTGGTTGGGGGTTGTGGTGTTTAGAGGCTTGCCTCAGTTAAGCCCCAGAGAGACATTCAAGTCTTTTGAACACTGTTGTCAGATAGAGAGTGTGTATCCCTACGGAATAGAGGCAAAAATCCAAATGATAAATGATTGAAAACACAAATAAATGTCACCTCAGAGTTGTAGCTCGCATATAGATGAAAATCCTTCAGATCGTGAGAAGATGAAGTCAAATCTACATAACAAACACAATAACTAGACAAGTCTACTCTGCAACAATGAATATCTTCAATAGTCTAAAATCACAAGTGTGCCAATAGTTCATAATAATCTTCTCTAGTTTACAAATGAAACCCTAAACATGCTTATATATGCATTCCCTCTTTAAATTGTGTAATTCAAACTTAAGATATTGGCATCAGAGCTAATTAATGGTCACATAACTGACAATTGAATTTAGGTCCTGCCTAAAATAAGGTAGGACTAGGGCATGGGTGCCCAAGTCCTCCCTCCCTATTTCAGTCAAGATTCATCACAATAGCACCCCTAGGTCCTATTTGCCATAAAACTTCAGGGTTTTCTCATCGGGAGTCAACATGAATATTCAAGATGATAAAAATTATTTCTAAAGGACCTGGGAGGTAAACATAGGAGGGAAAATGTCCTAGGGAGATATTTTTTGATGTAACATTTAGCCCCCACTTTAATGTATGCATGAAGTCAAGGCCCATACATGCATTAAAGTATGGTCAACAAACACAACAAACACACCAGGCACTTAGAGCTAATGCATACACAAAGATTGAGAACTATTTCTAGCCCCTAGTCTTAGGTAGACATTAGAGAAGACACACTGTAGACATGCCAAACACAATAAAGACAATAACAAGAACGCAAAACATGGAGAAGAGAGTAACAGTCACGCAAAACATGGAGAAGACAATATTAAAGATATGCAAAACACAGTGAATACAGTGAATGTAGTGATTATTTCTTTTTCATTTTCTCATATATGAATGCAAATACAAGTACATGGAAAGTAAACACACAACCCAAAATGTAGGATGGACTCATCACCACACGTCTTTAGACTACATATGGGGCAACAGACACGCAATACAAATCTCAAAGTATAGGAGGGACTCATCGCCAGACATCTTTAGACTACACTTGAGAACAAGCATGCCATACAAATCCCAAAGCATAGGAGGGAATCATTGCCACATGTCTTTAGACTATACTTGGGAACAAACATGTCATACAAGAGGAAAACACATGGAAGACACACGGAAGACATGAGCATCGTAGAGTATGCCAAAGACATACTATACATCTAAAATATGGCAAAGAAGTGATGGAAGGAGCCTATTGCTAGGTTGACCACCGTCTCAGCCACATTAAAGGCATACCGGATGGTTGTGCTTTGCCACAACAACTGCCATAGACACACTTAAGGGAGGATACACCAACCCTGCCTGCTCGGAAGAGTGTTTAGAATAAAAAGGATGTGCACTAGCTCAAGAGATACACCATCCCCTCCTCTGCAAAGGGATTAAAATAATAGGATATGCATGATATCCCACCTCTAGATAGGGCATAATGATTGCAATATAAAATAAAGATGTGCACTCATGTGAAGATATAACATCCCGCCTCCATAGAGGGCTTACAAACACACTTCATCAATATCAAAATCATCAGAAAGATTACCTTATATATTCCGCCACCTTAAGGTAGTTGATATCATGTACTGATATCAATCACATTAAGGTAGGAAGAAAACACACAAGGGAACATGGGCTCTTGCAAAGCCCATGCCCCCAAAGGTGACATGTACTTTACAATCGTCGAATGTTCCTACAAACACAATTTTTTGCAAGAAAAGGTGTTAGAAACCACATAATTATGATAAACAACAATGCATGTAATCATTCACACAAAGAGCTAAGGTTATACTATGGATTTAGAGATCGAGTATAACCGTGGGGCTATACTACAGAAATCTCAAAATTGAGAGTAACCAAGGCGAGATTCAAAGATAAACAAAGTGCATGGAGCAGATGTATTGTTATAGTTTGCTAGTATGATAAGACAACATCAAAATATCACATGGAGTGATTCTACTAGCCAAGCGTAGGATAATATATATCAACCCCATCATCATGTATGGACTACGTCCATGTTTTCTTACTCACTGAAGGGACACGTGGTTCGTATCAATATTATTTATTTTTCATCATTTGCTAGCTAGTTGTTACCACTAGAAGAAGCTAAAAAATAAATCAAGAGAGGAGAAACAAGTGCCTTAGGGTCGTCACATAGGAAGGTGCCCCTAGGTCACCAACCGCAATGCCTTGCCCCTAAGACACAACACACAAAAATGAAAATAGAGGAGAGACAATATAGAAGACTGATTATACAAATAGAAGAAGGGCCACAATAGAGGCAGTCCCCTAATATCCTTGACCTTACAAGAGTATCAAGGGTCATCCAAGGAGGCCTAAACAACACATAACACATCATGGAGGAAACACAACACAGAGGTAAAGGGTTAAAAATACTTATCTGTAGGCACAACTGAGTTAATGGTTGTCGACAATCACATCATCATCTTCCATTCCCTAATGTTAGAAGAAAGTGGGACATAAGGTACCATAGCCCAATTTTTATTCTTGTTTTCAGGTTGTTCAGTCTTAAGTTCTTCTTGGTTTGTCTCAATATTAGGTGGAATGTTTTCTTGTTGATGTACATTTTGTTGGGAAAAGGCTTGTCTTCTTCACCTTCTTTCTCTTTCTTGTCTACTTCTTTTTTTCTTGTTGCTTATATCTTCAAAAGTATTATCATGTTGTTCTATTGTTCTTTTTGTGTTAGAAGAGGAAGGGCCATGTCCAAATCTCATTTGTCTTGATGAAGTGTTTTGTGCTTGACGACTCACTCCCAATCCTTGTAAGGATGGCGGGGGAGGAACCTCAGCATAGGGTCCTTTTCCTTTTGCTCTAGGAATCTCTTCTAATGTGGGTTGTTTGTCTCTTGCTATTTCTTGCATACGAGGACCGGCCACTCGATGTAATAGTTTTTATTTATATTTTCTATATCCCAAGAAGTTAAAATCTATTTGATGATCTGGTTCCTCATCTTATCATGACCAAAAGTAATCAAGGTTGAAGTGTTGTTTTGTAACCAAGGGTTTATATGTATTGTGAGGAATAGTATGCACTTGTCCATTCAAAGGGATTTTTACACAATTATGAATTGTTGAAGGGATGACCTTCATAGCCTTTAACCATGGGTGTCCTAGTTGTATGCAAAAAAAGTCAGATAGAGGGACAACACCAAAGAGTTTCTCTACAGATTTATCAAATACTGTGACCAATAAAGATATCTTCCCATAAGTGTTTATAAAGGTTCCCTTATGTGTCTTAATCATCATGTCAGAAGGATCATAGAAATCTTGTACCAAGTCATGTGAGTAAAGGAATTCCTCCATTGCCACATTAGTCATGCAATTAGGGTCTATAAGTGTTCCATCAACCAGATTTTCCATTATATTCACAATGATATAAAGAGATCCTTTAGTTTCTCCAATTGTTCTATCATGAGGTGTAAACACAATTTTGGGTTTAGGGACATTTCTTTTCATATAAGGCCTAAGATGTAACCTAGTGTTATTGTTGTGATTAGAAAAAATGTGTATATGTTTTCAAATCAATGTAAAATCAGATTTCAAAAGGTTTTCAAAACTTATGCAAGGAGCAAGTGCAAAAATGTGTAAGTTTATGACCTAAAATGCTTGATTTTTCACTTTTTTCACCAATTTTCAATGCAAAACACTAAAACAAGAGGTGTTTTGAAGAAATTAAAGAGGGGAGGTGAATAATAAGCCCAATATCAGTCCAATAATTCACAATATCCTTCACAACATGCCTCTAGTGCAATTCTAGAGAGACAATAAGGCTAAATCTAGTGAAAATGTACGGTTTTCAAACCCTAGACATGAAATTTTGCAAGAAAGACACTATGATGAAACACTACAATTAGAAATAAGTCCTAAATGAGTGTTTTAAAGTAGTAGTAAAATCTAAAACAAGATTTTAACTACAAACCCTAACTAATGCAAAACTAGGTTTTTATGAAAAATGCAGAACTTCAAGCAATTTTTAACAAATTAAGCATGAAAATGCAATGCAAATGAATAATAAATGATGAATTTATATAATTTAAATTAGATCTAATGAAAATAATAGAAATTAAATGAATTTAAATGCAAATTAATTCAAATTATTTGAAAATGCAAGCCTAAAATGCTAATTTTTTTCAAAATTTTCATTTTTTTTTTGTAAATTTTCAAATGCAATAAGATGAAAATTAAATGAATGAATGAAATGAATGCAAATCTGAAGTAAAACACTCACCAAGGTGAAAAATTTATTAAAAACACGGGTTCACCAAAAATTTTAGTGGAAAAAGAGGGGGTTTTAGTTTCAAGGGTAAATCCTACTTTCACACCAACATTCAAGGACATAAATTGAATGAAGCCACAATCTCTTGGAACAGGGCTTTGGTATAGATTTACTATCCCTTAGAATGAAGAGGAAACTTGGAATTTGCTAACTAATTGATTAATTAAAGTCCAATTATGCTTAAAAACCTAATTCCATAAAATCGTAAACAAACAGACAAATCTTGACAAATGCTCAGACACAGAGATATGAAATGATAAGTAAATACATACTAGATTTTGAGATTTTGTATCCAGAAAATTTAGGGACTAATGAGCGGGCGAATTAGTCTAATGTACCAGTTTTTGTCGGGATCTCTAAAGATGGTCTACAACTTAATTATGTTGTTCTAGGGATTTCACTATTTCAGGATCTAGAGGACTAATGAGTGGGTGCCCTAGTCTAGGTCTTTCTTTTCTACTTTTCTCTACACTTCTAACACTTTTCTCTACTTCCTTGCAACTCGACTTCTTTCTCTTCTGCAACCTGTAACCTACAATCATAAAAAAAGGGGTTGGGGGTTGTGGTGTTTAGAGGCTTTTCTTGGTCAAGCCCCAAAGAGACATTCAAGTCTTATGAACACCATTGTTAGATAGAGAGTGTGTATCCCTAGGGGATAAAAGTAAAAATCCAAATGATAAATGATTGAAAAAACAAATAAATGTCATCTTGGAGGTGTAGCTTGCATATAGATGAAAATCCTTCACATCATAAGAAGATGAAGTCAAATATGCATAAGAAACACAATAACAAGATGAGTCTGCTCTGCAACAATGAATATCTTAAATACTCTAAAATCTCAAGTGTTCCAATAGTTCATAATCATCTTCTCTAGTTTACAAATGAAACCCTAAACATGCTTATATATGCATTCCCACTTTAAATTTTGTAATTCAAACTTAAGGTGTCGACATAGGACCTAATTAATGGTCACATAAAAGACACTTGAGTTTAGGTCCTACCTAAAATAGGGAAGGACTAGGGCACGGGCGCCTAAGTCCTCCCTCCCTATTTCAGTCAGGATTCAACACAATAGCACCCCCAGGTCTTATTTGCCATAAAACTTCAAGGTTTTCTCATCGGGAGTCAACATGAATATGCAAGATGATAAAAATGCTTTCTAAAGGACCTGAGACCTAAACATAGGAGGGAAAAAGTCCTAGGGAGATATTTTCTGACGTAACACTAAATACACAAATACCTAACTATAAAGAAAAGATAGATCAGTAGTATTGAGAATGGAGGGCACACTGGTAGGGATAAAAGGAAAAGAACTATATGGTACATCTTCTCTATGAACTCACTAATTGTATGCTTATCCCATTCTTAAATAGTGTTAGTGAAACATTTCAGAGTGCTAACTACAAAGGATTAGGATCATATCAATAACCCACTATCCCATCTTCAAGGTGTGTGATGACTAACTTCCTAGGGCTAAGTGCTTACCAATGCATCACAAATTTTTGATGGTCAAAGGTTACCTAGGGCTGGCTACAAAAAAATCTAGGGGTTCTTTTGATTAAGTGGAAGCTAACAATCATATATAAAGGTTTTTTGAGGCATGGGTATTGGAATAAAAGTACTCCTCACTTCACTAGACCCTTTATGGTGAATATAGCTTAGACAAGGATGACATCTCTTTTGAAGATATTTAAAAACCCCAGAATAAGGCTTCAAAACTAAAAAGGAAAAGAAATCATTGCCAAGATTTTTTTTCCAAAAATCAAGTAATAGATTTAGTGTGATTGTAGATATAACCACTTTTTGATCACCAAGATCCCTATAGGGTGAGGTGAGAGAATATGGTGGATAGTTACCTAAGGCTCTAAACTAGTAAAGTTGCTTATAGAAATGGCCATCAAAATAGATCTATTAATAATTATAATGAACCTACAAGATAAAATTAATTGAACAAAAATAAATATGTAGAAATGAGAGAAATAGAATGATTTCATTATCTTCACAATAACTCTTTGAGGTGACAACCTCCTAATAGAGCTTACACTCCAATTACAAATATCTAAGATACCTTCCATTTGGGAATTTATTAAAATCTATAATGTCTTGCCAAGACAACTCCTACCATCCCATGCATGTGGGATAATTACTTGAATGTAACTAACTAGTGGGATGACTTACAAGGCATATGTGCCCCACTAATACTATCTATCATAGAGTAGAATTGGGTTCATAATAGCGTTTGGTATAAGGAATTATTTGGTTTTGAATGCACATGTAGCATTTATAAAGTTTGTTCCTTGTCATGAATACTACTATTAGTGAGAGTAATAGAAAGTGCCTTGCACTATGAGCAATTTTACATCCATCATGTTGCTTGTATAAATCATGATTGATGCATTTACTATCCAAGGCTACTTGGGTGGTCTCCTTATTATATTGGGTCTTCTACTATGAGTATATTAATTACATGGCATATTAATCTCATTATTAATGGTTGTTGTATTGTTTTTATCTCCTAAATAACTGATGGAATATAATCTTAGCTAGATAAGTTAGGAAAAAATTGTGACAAAAAAAAAAAGTTATGTTAACTTGAAAAAGATTGTTGTCATGATTTTCTTTCATAGAATGTGGCAATCTCATTCATTCACATTTCAAGGTGAGAATATTCCATGGAACTCCTCTTACATATATCTTGAGGTCACATGCAAATTAGCTAGGCTTTATGTCAAGCTTCATAATGAGAAAAGACTTTTAAAAGGTCATGCTACACAAATTAGTTAGAAAAGGATTGTTTTTAGCTTTATTTCTACAATACATGTACCAACATAGATCTTTTTGATACTCTTGATTGGATAAGTACTCTTTATGGATTTATGATTTGGGGACCTTCTCTAATTGGAACTAAGTCAGCTCCCTTGGAACTGTTAGAATCTTTATTCCTTCAAATAAATAATTAATGTAAATACATTGTTCTTAATAGATTATATAAGCTGGATTTGATGCCTATCCACACAAGTTGGAAACTATATTTAAACTTGTTTGTTATTTGTAGAGACTACAAGATTTCAAATGTAGTCTAAAGGATAATTAGAGGTATCCCTATTATGCTTACTTAACCTCTTTTAAGCTCTTCAAACAAGGGAATAAATGATTTACCACTAGTGTGTGATCTCTTCTACAAACTATTGGTATTGTGATTGATAGTCTTCCACTATTCAAGATTTTGTTAGAGGGCCCTCAATATCAAAGTGGATTAGAAAGAGATTAACAAATGCATTTGAGAGGGCATTTATAGAGCCTACATCTAACATAATTAGATTTCTTAGATCTTAGGCTATAGAGTTTGAAATTGAATTATTATGCATCTACATATCTATAGATTTGTGATGGAGACATTATCCTTCTAAACTATCTTTTAAACCATTTGTTTCATGGACTTAGAGTTCCCCTTGGCTAGATGCTTGTTGGTTCCCATTAATAAAGGATTGAGATAAATCACCACATTCCAAGAGAGGAATTATTATGCCCACTTTTCTTTTAGGATGCAAAGATTGAGGCACATTTTATTTTTAAATGCATGGTTTTTGTGAGATACACAAAAGGTTTTAGTCTCTTTAGGGACTCAAAGAAGTCTTTGGTAACTTTCTTTTAGTATCAAGATCAAAGGTGCTTGGCACTATACACCAAAGGACCTTGCATGCTTAGACATCACTTCAATATAGAGAAACAAAGGGATACTTCTACTATTAAAATTATAACCTCCTTCTTCATTCCAATGAACTCTCTTAGTGTCTTAAAGCATGCATTAAATAGTTCTTTACATACTAGGCCAAGAAAAAAGATGAGGCTTTAAGATAGTACTGACAAAACATAAGGTATCATGGAGATGTATAGTGTGGCATATATGTCATAATAAATATACTTGTATTACATATTTCTTTCACACCTAACTTCATTTTGAGTTTTATTTTTAACTTGGGTTGCTTAGCTTTTTGTACAAATTTTTCATTTAGCTTTTTATTTTATTTAAAGACACTTTTAATGCTTTCTCTTGACCTATTGTACTGGACCATATTTTCAATTCTGTAAACATTACTAATCATTTCAATTTCAATCTAAAAAAGTAACAACCATTGCCCCACAACTGTCAATTAGTTTTCACAGCCAAATTAATTACTTACCTTTTTTAAAATTATAGAGTGTCCATTAAACAGCTTTGTTTACCATTTCTTATTTTTATAAATACAAAATACTTTATATAAAAACTAAAAATTATAAAGATGAAAGCCAAATCGATTGTGAAAATGAAAGACAAGTTTAGTTTATGTCACATATTTGGAGAGACAAATGAAATGGACAAAAACACAAATTCCTGGCTAGAAAGGTACAAGGGGTTGTATGCACTGCTCTGCTTTTGGTGGACGCTAAACACTTAAATGAAGCTTCTCACAACACACAAATAGAAAGAACTGATGTGATCTTAAAATATTAAAACATTACGAGCGAGCTTCTTGACATGGTACTATACACTTCCGACAATGATCTCCACTGACAAACAATATTTTCCTGGAATATAGAACACAAACTGGACTTCATCCATGAAATATGAGAGATGTTTCTCAGCAGAAACTAACATTCTTCTCATAAAATGAATATCGTAATAAGGATTTTTTATAAGGTTTTTAACATTCCAATAATTTTCCTTTTATTTTTCTTTTCTTCCCGCTCAAGAAAGCAATATTTTTGTGTCTAGAGGACGCTAACAAAAGTCAACTATCTATAAATTATAAAACTACCCACAAAACATCAATATAAAAAAGAGAGACGGAAAAGAAAGAAACAGTGGGGATTTATCTGAATATTTTGTAACTATATTAGTGAATCCCTATTTCATCATTAGATTTTGCAGGTATCAGCAGTACTGTGGGTTGGATAAGTTAATGCGCTTTAAAGCCTCCACAAAAGGCAGGTGTGTCGCAATAAATCAAAAACTTTTGTGAGTGTCTGGTTGTTCAAATCTCATTTTGTTGTAATCTCGATTTAAATTTATTTCAAACTTAAGGATGTCTTTTGAAAGATGTTATAATTAACCAGTTTTTTCCTTTTTGGTGTTTTCATCCTACATCTAAATTCGATGTTCTTCATGAGAAAATTTCCAGCTAAAATGGTTCATTTCAAATCAGTCATCGAAGCTTGAGAAAATATAGAGAAAATGTAAAGTTGTTCTTAAATTTATGAAGCTTAAATAGAAGAACACCAAATGTTTGGGAGGGGACCTACATATTTGTCTGCTCTTACTGTCATCACATATCAGATGTTCTACATGTCCAATTAATTGAATTTTTGTACTGATATTTCGTAAACAGAAGCTTAAATGCGAAGAGTCGATGTTTCAAGCATGGGCTGTCTGAAATAGTTCTTGTGTGAATAAGATTTGAGTGCCACTTAATTGGCACACACATCATTTAGTTATTATTCTCACTTTTAAGATTCTGATTACAAACTTAAATGAATTTCAGCTAAATTTATGACCTGTGTATGGCATATTTTTATTAAAGCTTGTAACGAAGTCAATATTAAAAATGAATTCAGTTTGCAGGGAAGCTTTGACTACTACAGGGAGATACGGTCCGAGGTGCAGCTTGTTGCGGTGAGAGGGGAGTGAAGAAGGGTCCATGGAGTGGAGAAGAGGATTCATCTAATATATAAACAAGTGACACGTAGTGGTGAGGGCTGGGCTTAAACAGCACACACTAAGCTTTGACTTGCTTAGGTGGTTGGTGAGCCCTTTCTCTTACTCTGTTTTGTTAATGTGTTACTACAGGGAGATACGGTCCGAGGTGCAGCTTGTTGCGATGAGAGGGGAGTGAAGAAGGGTCCATGGAGTGGAGAAGAGGATTCATCTAATATATAAACAAGTGACACGTAGTGGTGAGGGCTGGGCTTAAACAGCACACACTAAGCTTTGACTTGCTTAGGTGGCTGGTGGGCCCCTTCTCTTATTAACACATTAACAAAACAGATTAAGAGAAAGGGCTCACCAGCCACCTAAGCAAGTCAAAGCTTAGTGTGTGTTGTTTAAGCCCAGCGAGTCGCGAGTACTTGTCTTGTAGTGTTGTAATTATAGTATGTGTTTAGTTGTAGTTTTCTTCTTAGAATAAATATTTGTTGTATAGACAAATTGCATTTCAATAATGTTAAACAAATAATTTTTTTAAAGGCTTATATAAATATAATAGCAAAATTGTAATATTTATAGTATATTTAATTTTGATTCAATAAATATAGTTTTTAAATTTTGATAATTTAAATATTAATGAAATTGTAAAATTAATATATGAACAAGGTTTAATAATAAATATTAATAATATAATTATTAATATTATAACTATAAACAATAACTATAAACATTTAATTAAAATATAAGACTATTTATTTAGGACATAAATAAAAAATCATTGTAGATAGATTAAAAACAAATTATTCATATAAAAACAAATATCACATAATATAATATATTAATATCTTCATATGACAAATAATACTATTATATTAATATGAAAACAATAATATAATTTTACACAATATTATAATAATATTAATAACGTAGAAATATTTATATCCCAATATATTTTTTTAATTTAGTCACTCATTATTTAATGAAACATATTAATTTGTTACTAATTTTTAATATTTAGCAAAGATAAGAGAATAAAATAATTTCTCCAAATTTTTTTTAAAAAAATTTCTCATGTTCACATAGGAAAAGTACTAGATAAGCCACAACGATTGTAATAATACTAGTACTAATAAGCATGGGCTACCAAAGCACGCAGTAGTTTTCTATTATGCACTTAAATTTTTTCTCAAACTATGGTTTTACGGAGGATGATTATTTTAATTTTATAAGTTGGTGTTGTTGAAAACATTTTAGACAATTCAATGAATTTTATAAGATTACTTATATTAGGTAAGATGTTTTAGAAATAAATATAAAAAGAAAGGTTTTTTTTTAAAAATTATCTAAAATTTTATAGTATTTTTTAATAATGTCACGTGGATAAATTGTTTTCCTAAATTATTGAAAACTTATTTTTAGCCTAATTCTACAAAACAATTTTAAAATAAATTTTCAATTTATTTTGTATTTATATTATAAAACATGTCCTTATTAATCAAAACTTTATCTTCATTTCTATTATTCTTTTATAATCATTTGTAAAAATTAATATTACATAAATTTATTTAGTAGCTTAAATATTATAAATATATTTATCTAAAAAAGTTGCCACAAGTATGTACTCCATTAATATCACAACTTTAAAAAGACTTCTAAATTAAAATCTCTTAAAATATTTTAAATATTTTTTAAAAAATAATATACTAAAATTAATTTTTAAAAATAATTAAAAATATTAATTAATTTAAATAATAAAATAATGATTATTATTAAAAACTCAATTTTTTTAAAAATATTGATTATATGTAAATGTTATTTATGTATGTGGGGGGATTCACTTCATAAATTAATGTCATAGACGACTAATAAACATTTGTAATTTAATTTCTATTCTTCAAAAATATGTTTTTGATATTCTAATATCTACCTCTTTTTACCAAGTATCTATTTTTGGGTTACATTTTTATATCCCATTATTATTTCTACCCTATCAACCAAGGGTATTTCCCACACTTACATCTAAGTCAAAACTACTTTTGATTATCATCCCATAAATTAAAGTCTCGGGATAGAAAACCTAGATGAACTATTATAAATGTAACTCTATAGAAAACTTTGATATAAAAGCAATTATACATCTCAACCCTAAATCCTTGCCACACAACCTCTAATAAGAAATCTCTCTAATAGTAGATATCTCAATTATAGTATACATATTAGTCTAAATTAAAGGGTTGCTAAGATACTTAGTGATTCTTCTTGGTAGAATTGTGGCATTACAAAAAAATGTCCAATAACTAGTTTTACAAAATTTTGGTAGAATTGTATTGAACTTGAATGAGCTTGGTGTGACCATTGTTTCCTTTGTTAATCTTATTAGAGTTGTGATTAATGAGGCATCCCTAAAATTATAAATGGGTGGCATTTTCTCTTATTGACATGTGTAAGGTGATTTGTAAAGGATTTGGAATGTCATTTATAAACACCCAACCCCTTATGCACATGCTTCCTAACCCCCAATACCTGCCTATATCACATTAATTAAATAATCTCCTTTCCCATTAATACATAAGTTATATCCCAAGTCACATTTTGGTTATTTAAAAAAGCCCACTATGTATGCACACAATAAGGTCTTTTTTTAAACTAATGGCATAACATGTGCATTTGTAGGGTACTAATAAACAACCCTAATTTTGTTTCTATGTCTCAAAGTTATGTTTTTGATGCCCCTTTGTATACATTAATATAATTAAAATACCTACCTCTTTCCATTAGGTATCCCATGTAAGTCTTTTTGGGTTAAATTTTTCATATTTCCTTATTATTTCTACCCTATCAACTAAAGACATTGCTAACACCTACATTTGACTCAAAATAAATTTTGATTATCATTCCATACATTAAAATCTTAACACATACAAATTAGATGAGTTATTACAAATATCTCATTCTCTAGAAAGATTTAATATTAAAGAAATTAAGCAACTCAACCCCAAACCCTTACCACAAAGGATGGATCTTAATGAGATTGGGTTAGCTCCTAAGGATGGATGCCTAGCAAGAATGTTAGGCTGTCAGAAAGTTGGTGGAAAGAAACAATAGGAAATATCAAGCTCTACAAAACATTTTGGCTTTATGTCACCATGAGTCTAGTGTTGTTTGGATTGTTTCTTACTCCTTTTCGAGAGCCATTTTATGTATTTGTTCTGCTTAGTGCATTTGTTTAAGGTCCTGACTATTTGTTGATGCATTGTAATCTTCTTGCTACTAGTTCCTTGTTGTTTTCTTCCTATTTGTTTAGCAGGATTTCAATGTTCTATTTTTTTGGTTTTATCAAGAAACATTAGGGCCTTTGAAAAACCTACCTTTACCCTTATTAAAGATGAAAACTTATTGTTTTATAGGATGATACAAGATTATTGAGATGTGGGAAAAGTTGCAGGCTACGTTGGATGAACTATTTGCAACCCAATATAAAGTGAGAAAAGTTTTCATCTTCTGAAGAAGAAATAATAGTATTCTACCATGAGAAACTTGGGAACAAGTAATCACTAAGCCACACCTATAGTAATTAAATATTAGAATAAAAATCCTCAATTAATTTTATGTGTTGACATCCTAGGAAACTATTTTCACATATATCTTTTGTTTAGGTGGTCTGAAATAGCGAAGCAACTGTCAGGACAAATAGAAAATGATATAAAAAAACCTTTGGAATACTTGTTTGAAGAGACAATTAAAAGACAACATGATACAGATGCCTCCTGTTAGGTCTCAAAAATGCAGGTTATAAACCTTAAGAGGTTGCCAAGCTCTCTTAATGCTTTTGTCCTTAGTGATTTAATCACAATGGCATATAGATGTGAAATAGATGTAAGGCTGTGAATTACGATTGTGAATATGTGAATAAGGTTTTGAAATGTTATTTTGTAATGACCAGTACTTTATTTATTATGGGCAATGGAGTCAGGATGTGTATGATAGATGTGTCCTCCCTCTTGGATTAACTCAAATTATTTGGCACTTCTCAAGTGTTTATACCTTGTATAAATTTACAAGGTTGTAGGTCACTAGGTTCTTCTTACCAAATCTAAATGATATTTTCCTAGGTTACTGTGATCAATTGAAAGGATTTTTAATTCTGGTGTGAAGGAAACCAATCGAGATGATTTATTTAAAGGATTTTAACTCCTAGTAGAGACTGATAAACATGAATCACCTAAAAAGACTTAAATCAAATTGTCATAGAAACTAGTCAACTAGATCACATAGAAGTAGCAAATGTACCCTAATAAATTAAGCATATCTTTAATATACCCAATTTAAATAACAAAGAAAAACCATTCTGGAGACAACACAGATAACGCATATGAATGAATAAATGAATATCAACAAATAATTGAATGCCAGAAGGTTGGAAACCAAATAAAAAATATTCTTCTCCACTAAATTGTTTCAAAGATTTTACAATTCATGCTTGGAAGCCTTCATTTTTCTAGTATAATTCATCTATTACCTGACCCTAGTGATTGCTCCTACTACCACTTATTGATTGTTGATTCTTAATATATACATTATACTTCCAAAGGTTGTGACCTTCTTGATATCTTCTCGGTGCAGTTCTTAACTTAATTAATTATCTCCAGCAGATTAAAATATTTTAATTTTAATCTTCTTGAATTTTATACTCCCATGAAAATAATTTCAATAATTATTATTTCTCCTTTGTCACACTCATATTCACCTTTGTTGGAAATGTTTTACATTTAATCATATGCACTTTCATATGATTGAAATATTCTTTTAAGTAAAACAATTACCCTCTCCCTTGGTGAAAATATTTCACATCTTGGTGAAAAATAATTTACAACTTCATAAAATTTTCACCCTGCATACTTATATTAATATTTTACCTTGGGGGATACAATTTATATTCCTTCAACATTAGCAAATCTAATAGTTTTTCCAGAAAAATATTTACCATTCTTTAATAAATAACACTTTACCCCATCCTTCGCCTGGATTATTTTATTTGGCATCCAAATAATTCCTTTTCCGTAGTTTTGACAGAAAATAATTTTGGCATCGCATATTAATGAATCTCCTCTTAAACATAAAGTGCGCATTGTATTTTTAGTGAAATTGTATTCACTTTGTTATCATCGGAGGATCAAAGGGACCCATATTTTTGTCCCTTCGACACCATGATAAATCCTTCAAACAAATGTTTTAACTCTTTTCAGGATTTCAAAGGGACTGGGAAATCACTCACTCCAATATTCCGATATGATATTTCTTTTGTAGTGCTGCACAGGTTTTAGGGTTTGTGCCCGGTTTTGTGGTGGGAATGTAGGAGGTGTCTAGAGTGCTTCGCATCACCTTCATATATGTATACCATATATCTTGTAAATTATTTATATGTTGACACCATTTATAAACTAACAAAGGAGGTGGCTATGAATCTGTAGGTTTAATGCATTTTGGAAAGAGATGGCATTTGTCCCCTTCACATTCGAGATACTGATCAAGATATGCACCTGTGATTTTCTCCAGAGGTTCAATTTCATAAACAGGAATCAGATAGCTATACAAGTCCATAAACTCAATTCCTACTTCTTTGAAGGAGCGTTAAGTAAGCAGATGAGATTTAATACGTGATAAGGCCTCACGAGGATTGTCATATTCTTGTTCAATAAGAGCTAGCTCTTTTCTCTGTCACTGATTTAATCAGACTGCAACATTGGAAGATTCCTTCAATCACTTTAATGCCAGTATCAGCAGCTTAGTATCATGCTTATATGACAACGGTGGAAACAAAATAGGAGAAAACTTTCTTGATTCTAGCCAAAGCATCATAGTGGTATATATAGCCACAGTTTCCTCTAGTATCACATGAGGACCATCTTTCAAGTTGATTATGTTGTTGTTCCTCTTCCGCAAAGGTCATAAATAAGAGCACTATATGTATGGGCATCTATTTCAAACTTGTAACTTTTCATTTCCTCAAAAATTTTAAATGCTTGATCCACATTGCCATTTCAATCTGACCTAATTGTCTCTGTGTTGAATTGGCAACATCCATTTCTTTGGAAATTGTAGCAACCATCCCATTCTAGCTATTGGCACATTCGCACATCTGGCCATCAATCTCTCCCTTGGCCATTATAGTCTTTGACCCAAAGATACGCGAGATAAATCCCTATGTTGGAGATTTGAAGAGCGTGCCGAAAGCTTTTCATCATGTTGTTGTTGTTTCTTTATTATTGTTATTAAATGTCACGACTCACGGTCATGTAACTTTGAAGGGATTCAAAAAAAAAAAGATAAAACTTCCTGGAATGTGCCTCATTGCGAATTTGTATAAAAAACTGTTGGTGTATCATGCTGACAGGAAAGGCAATGACGACCTCTCCCAGCTTTATGCCTTCTCGATGTGGACCTAGAGTAACTCCTCCATTTCATTGAGCATGCGCTCATCCTCATTGCCCTCAACTGTCTTTTCAACTTTATTTGTCAAAGAAGAAAATTTCTTTTTAGATGACACAGCCTTTCGAATGTGCAAATGCTATTTCAGTAGATGCTTGAGGTCTTGTTTCCCTAGAACCCGCAAATCATCACATAAAGTTTTTTATCTCATCAGTTGTCAAATAATGCTTCTTTATGGAGGAGCACGCTGGATCCTTAAATGAAATGGAAGTAACTAAGCCAAGAACTTCCAAAGGTTTGTCTGACCCAAAAATCTGAAGCAAGGCAAGTCTTTCGTATTCTTGCAAGTCATTATTCATATCCTTCACGATTTCTCTTTTGTTTAGTTCCTTTCAGAACACCCACAACCTTTGGTGGCTCAATAGAATTCACTTTTGTTCTCTTATACACTTTTTCATTGTTTTTCCTTTGCCATAGGAACCAAAAACCACGATGATCAATGCTTATAACTCCATAACTATGTGAAGCATGTCGGGTCTCCCTGTTGGCCCGACCTAAAAAAAATTCATTTTGAAACAAGTTTATTGCCCTTAATTGACCTAGGAATGCCTCAATGTGCTATTGAGTAAAAAATTTGTAATGGGTAATCATTAAAATTTACTTTCTGACATATTTGTGTAGTGACCAAAACAATCCAAGTAGCCTCCAGAATTGCCCTAGGAAACTGGTCAAACCATCTCTTGGAGTCATGAAAATTCATAGGCATGAAAACTTTAGAACCAAAAATTTAGTGCAACAAATGGTTTGGCCAAATGCATCCTGAGGTGAAAGATATTATCATTCAAAGTAGCTCTTTCAATGTTTTATGCAACTACAACTGTCAAAAACCTAATTAGGGCTCACCTAGTCACTACCTTGAAAGAATATCAAATCTCTTCCTAGGAGGCTGTCACTGGAAACATTAGATCTTTTAGGTTCATTTAGCATGTGTCTAAGAGGAGTTTATATCAATCATTTTCTTTCACAAAATATTGAGGGTCAAAGTTGTCCTCTGAAACATTCTAAAAATGCAATTGTAAAAAAAGGATAAACTGCATTTGCTTTTGATTTGGGAAAAATACCAAATGGGATGCTGGGGCCTTGAAAATTGGCATGGAAGTAGATTATCATAAAGTAAATCTAGAACACCAATTGGTTTGTCATGAACATCATCCAAATGCTATATATTGGCCTCCAAAGTTGACCTCCCGGGAAGATTTCACACTGTGCAAACAACAAACCTTTCCAGAACCCTTTAACTTGATGCTTGAAAACTCAATCAAATCTGATCATGAGAGGCTGAAATTAGATATGCACACTAACATATGGTATATAAACATTCTTATGAAGTGATTTGGCATGAAACTAAATAGGTTTCAAATTATATGACACTCCAAAGTAGGTCACTGGGGCAGTTTCAGGTGCATTTTTAGTATGATACTCAAATTTTTCATCATGGAACCTAAAATTTTGCAAAAAATTGAAGGAAATTTTAGGTTCTAATAGTGGCTCTGTCTGGGGATGTATGCCTCTTGCAGGCATAGCAAGATCCCAAATTTTTGGAGGAGCAAATGAAGTGCCTTGTCCATTGGTTACATAAAATACAACCTCCTTCTTTGCCCTAAACTAGTATGGTTTGAAGAACCACACCATAGCTGATGGCATAAGGCCACTAGAAAAATAAAAACACCATATTTCCCTCTGTCATACACCTCATTTTGGTCCAATTTTATTAAACTCCGCTTGAAAATATTTATGCTATCATCATTTTGGTCACTATTGAATGTATCATGGAATGATCTCCCAGCTGAACTAAAAACTAAAAATATTTATAATCCACCACATAGTTGAGCTCATTAGTTCTGATTTCATCATAAGTTTGCATAAAAAATATGAAATTATCATATAGCCATAGATGCAAACTAAGCAAGGATCTTCCAGGTGTGTATGAAACAAAACAGTCATAACCTCCTTGTTGATGTGTTTTTTATGCACATGCAAACTCAGAATAAAATACCGAGGTATTCTATCCTCTCTTGAACAAAGTCTCTCAAAGGCTAAACAATGCGATCCAATGAGACAACTCCAAGGTTCCAGATGTCAGGTCTTGACTTGCAATGGATAGACTCAGTAGTTGATGTGATATGCTGAAAACTCACAAAGGGACTTACACTGAATTGACTCTTTATTCCAATGAAATATGTTTTTCTCCTTGTGAAATGGAACTCACTCTAACCGACTACGAAAAGAAAATACAAAAAGACAAGGGTTTAGGAAATCTACTCTAAGGACAAAGAGATAATGAAACATGTTGAGATAGATAAACTCCCCATGAAACCAAACTCCGTTTCGCCATGAGAACCAACAACTACGTGAAGTCGGTGCAATCTTCTAAGGAAACTCAAGGATTTTCATGTTGTAAATCTCCATCCAATCACCCATTGCTGGTGCAACTTGAATGAGCATCCACAACTGAACTAAAACATAGGTGGTTCAGGCTAACTTTGCAAAATGACTTATCAGCGACAAATCATAAAAAGTATGAACCAGAAGAATTCATCAAATATCTTTACATATATTCATTACATCAATGCACTTTTAATCTATTTCTACTCTACTTGGAAACATCTCTCCATCATATTCAAACATTAGAAACCATGCTAACATTCCTCAGTCAAACAGAATCACCATGCGAACCAACAATGAGCTTGTATTGATTTTGGAAATGTATTTTTTTACAACAGTTTCATATGTCTTCAATGACTTCGAAAAGTCCCCTCTAATCTACCTCTACTCTAACAACATCTACTCCTACTGCTTGATTCCTGCTCTCTCCTCGAATAATCCTCCCCCTGAAACCAAAACAGTCTCAAAGCCAAAATGAAGAGGGGTCTCCATTGAAAATGGGGCGATGTTGAGATTATGTCACAACATCTAGCACCAATTCGAATAAATGTTCCTGAACATTTCAAAAATAAGGACCCAATCCAAACCTAGAAATGTCAGACAGTACCTTTAAAGTCATCAACCGGTTAGGAAACGCACTTAAAAGGGAAGAAGAATCCTAGATTGGATCAAGACACTTCATAGTTAAACATTTTCAGAACAATGATTAGAATAAAAAATCTCACGTGTTCCAAAGATCAACAAGAATCACAACTTCAAAGTTCCTGCATACACCCACATATTAGGCCAAATAGACATGCATACTTGATCAAAGAGTCAAAATCGAAAGCTTAGGACAACCATTCACATCCTGAGGATCCAAGTCTGTGCAATTGAGTTCATTCCCATCCATCAGCAACTAAGATCACCTTAGTTCCTCCGCATTAAGCTACGTGATTGGTGCACACCTCATGAACTATCTGGACATGGCCCCGCTGCCAGCGAGCGTCTATAGCCCTGATGGGTTTGTCTCGTAATTCCACTCGAGCAGAGCTCTACTGCCGGCCAGGCATCTATAGCCCCGATAAAGATTACTCAATTGTCCATCTAATTGAGTTATAGTGTGTGATTGTGATTTTCTTTTCTTTTCTTTTCTCTTTTTTATTTTCAACATGCTTTTTGCTTGGTAGAGTACAATGCAGTACCACTACATGATAACTTAGCTAGCTGGGTGTGGACTTATGATGGCGGCAAAGGCGGACCTTTAGATTTTTCACTTAATGCAAGATCACAAAGATTCACTTAGGCACCTCTAGATTTTTAAAGCGTGAAAAGGTATAAGATCTCAAAACAGTTCAAGTCATTCTAAACAGTCAATTTATCTTCCAAGAACAAGCAACATGCTATTCAAACACTAACAATGGAGTCCACAATGAATCTATCCATCTGATGCAAGTTTCTCAAAGGAACACTAAGAGATTAATAAATAGATTAAGATTTGGCATTTTAAACATGATAATCAAAAGATTTCAGTGTCAAGACATAATATAGGATTCCCTTCCGAGTCAAGTACAAATCATAATTTGTTGATAAAGCTAAAGAAAATCATCTTCGGATTTCAGAGAATTTCATGAGAATTTATTAAAGAAATGAACTAGATATTTGATAAGAATCAAGCTAAATGTGCTTGAAGGATAACATCACTTATTTTACCAATGGGGAAGCCACAAAAGCAAACCAAAACTAAAGCAACAACCTAAACTATGGAAAGCAAACTAAACTAAAGACTAACAAAACACGGCAAACTACTCGAAAGCAACAGAAAGGAAAACCTACTCTAAGAAAGCTATGTACAACGAGCAAACATGACTCAAAAGACCCAGATATATACAAGACCTCGAATGATTTCTCAAAACGAAAAGCAACAATAAGGCACATGTGATAGTTCAGATTTTGGCAAATTTGTCCTTGAATTCGGAGAAAAAATCTATTACAACACAATCATCGAATTTAGAAAAAAATTTGCACAAAATCAGCAGTTGTGGCGACTCATTTGGACCATGATTAATCCATATGCAAGTTGTTTTTCCAAAATTTCCATAATCAAATTCATA
This sequence comes from Cunninghamia lanceolata, assembly GCA_027924645.1. Lineage (NCBI taxonomy): Eukaryota > Viridiplantae > Streptophyta > Pinopsida > Cupressales > Cupressaceae > Cunninghamia > Cunninghamia lanceolata. Next base: position 3,420,946 of record BSBN01000367.1, on the reverse strand, counting down.
CTCTTCAAATTCATAATTTGGAAATTCATGATCTTCAAATTCGTAATATTCATCACTAGGAGCAGGGAAAGATACAACCTGGTGGTCTTCATCCTCAAGTGGAAATTTATGTTTTTCGCCTACCAATATGTCTGGAGGTCAAAGTTGGTGATGAATCATCTCACTCGCATCCGCAACATGCAAATCAACATTATAATCAATAGTGGGCATCTCAAACTGAAAAGGTGAAACTAATAGAAATTTAGAAGCATGGAACATTTCACCTGTTAATTCATCATAGATTTTCAGCAATGGATCCAACATCGATTTGAATTGTTTTGTATATTTGGCCTCCATTTCTTCAACTTGTTCAATTTGGCATAGATTTGATTGTACTTCATCTATGAGAGCGTCGAGCGCCCCTTCTTATTACACTTGATTGTCAGGCTTTTGGATGATGGTTTGTAGTATATCTTCATGATTACCATCTCTTTCAAGGATTCTCAGAACCTCTTGCAATTCACTCTTAATAATCTCTTCTAGCAACATGAATGAGTATGTAGCAAGGAATTCCTCTTCTTGTAATGAACTCGATTCACTTTCTTCTTTGCTAGAAAAATCAACATCTTGTTCTTCAATTACCTTTGTTTGGATGTCTTCTATTACCTTTTCAACTTCTTCTGTAGGAGGCTCATTCTTACTTGGAAGAAGGTATGCAAATGGACCTTCCACTTGATTACTAAGTTTACTTGTGCTATCTTCACTATTGAATAACATGGGAACATCTTCTCCTTTGGGTGGTGAACTGATTTCTTGAAGACATTTGCTCCACAAGTCGTCTAATCTCAATTGCACTTTGGATTCTTCTTCTAACCTTAATTCTTCCTTCGCTTGATGAACAGCTTCCTGACAAGATGAACACATGAGTTCTGAATGAGTGGTGTTGTGAATCCTACACCAACCACCTGGAATCAACATTTCTTCTGCAGGCAGGTCCTTCTTAGTACTTAGTCTCTTCTTGATCATTTCCTTAAAACTTATGAAGAACTCTCTTTCATCATACAAGGCTTCAGGAACCACCTTCATAGAAACAATTGGCTCATGTACTTGTGAGAAAGAAATTTTTTCTTGCAATGCTAATTCCATCCTTGACAAGAACGTTAGGCAATATAGCTCCTCATGTCCATTGGTGTCGTGAATTCTACATCCCTTCCTTGATGCAAAGTTGTCCAAAGTCTTAGGATAGAGTTGCGCATTCAAAGTCCACCAAAGTTGAAGAATATCATCTTGAGGATGATCATATTGCTGCCCACAACCATGAGACTGCTTCGTGTATGCTGAGAAATCCATCCTTGTTTTTGGGTAATTTTCAATTTTTTACTTTTTGGGTTTTTGAAGTTTTATAATTTTTTGTATTTTTGGCATAAAAGAGATCTAGCAAATCTTGAATTTAGCTTTGAAAGCTCACAAGGTTCCAATTCCAGAATTCAGAATTCGTTCGTGTACGTGGAATGAAAGAAACAATGTAATTTCTTGTTCATGCCCTTTTATCCTAAGTTTGTCCCGGCCTCCTCCTTACTGAATTCTGTCGAGTAGTATGATAGAGCAATGAATGATAAAACACCAAAATATCTTTTGTATGCTTGGAACAAATGCAGAAATTTACTGTTCTCGCCCTCCTTCTAGCGCCAATTCTGTTGATGTGTTTTTTATGCACATGCAAACTCAGAATAAAATACCGAGGTATTCTATCCTCTCTTGAACAAAGTCTCTCAAAGGCTAAACAATGCAATCCAATGAGACAACTCCAAGGTTCCAGATGTCAAGTCTTGACTTGCAATGGATAGACTCAGTAGTTGATGTGATATGCTGAAAACTCACAAAGGGACTTACACTGAATTGACTCTTTATTCCAATGAAATATGTTTTTCTCCTTGTGAAATGGAACTCACTCTAACCGACTACGAAAAGAAAATACAAAAAGACAAGGGTTTAGGAAATCTACTCTAAGGACAAAGAGATAATGAAACATGTTGAGATAGACAAACTCCCAATGAAACCAAACTCCGTTTCGCCATGAGAACCAACAACTACGCAAAGTCGGTGCAATCTTCTAAGGAAACTCAAGGATTTTCATGTTGCAAATCTCCATCCAATCACCCATTGCTGGCGCAGCTTGAACGAGCATCCACAACTGAACTAAAACATAGGTGGTTCAGGCTAACTTTGCAAAATGACTTATCAGCGACAAATCATAAAAAGTATGAACCAGAAGAATTCATCAAATATCTTTACATATATTCATTACATCAATGCACTTTTAATCTATTTCTACTCTACTTGGAAACATCTCTCCATCGAACATTAGAAACCATGCTAACATTCCTCAGTCAAACAGAATCACCATGCGAACCAACAATGAGCTTGTATTGATTTTGGAAATGTATTTTTTTACAACAGTTTCATATGTCTTCAATGACTTCGAAAAGTCCCCTCTAATCTACCTCTACTCTAACAACATCTACTCCTACTGCTTGATTCTTGCTCTCTCCTCGAATAATCCTCCCCCCGAAACCAAAACAGTCTCAAAGCCAAAATGAAGAGGGGTCTCCATTGAAAATGGGGCGATGTTGAGATTATGTCACAACAGTCCTATGTTATTGATTCCATCATCCGAATATCTCTCACATGGGTCTGAAAAATCTGCTATATCTACATCTTCTAAGACAATCCAATCTTAAATACTTCCCATCTCTTTCATATCACTAATTGGGAGTGACATTGATTTCTGATCCATATAGTCATCATTATACACATTGAATCAGCCAATGTTGAACATTCATCATCCATGCTATGTGAATCAACATCATTTTCATATGAGCCCAAGATCTCTAATTCTGATTTACATGTCTCTTCTTGAATAGGGATGCATATAGGCTTTTGATCAACTTCAAGAGTACCTTCATCATTGCCACACAAAGTTCCTTCATCATCAAAGCAAATGTATGTTGGACATGGAATTTTGGAATCACTCTTGAGTGTATATTTCTGATATTCCATAGTCAGCAATTCTAAAATTTGTTCACTGGGTATGTGCAAGATCATCACGGACCAAATAGTGGTAATGGAAAAAAAAATCACGTCTTTACTTAACCAAATTTGTAAATTGGCTAACTTTGACTTTCATAGGCATGTTAAAAATATCTGTTTTGGTTTGGATACCAAACCAAAATGGATATCCATTTTGTGGTTAAAAAAATTATTTTTATAGTTTCAGAAAATGTATATCCATTTTATGGAATATTCCCAAAACATATATTTGTTTCCTGAAACTATAAAAATAGTTTTTTTTAATTCTTTTCATTGGTTTTTTAATTATTTTCATTGGTGTGTGTCATGGTATGATGTCTCAAGGAATGGGAAGAAAGGATGGTGATTCCTAAGATAATATGAAGAATGATGGTAGAGTGAATTGGCATTGTGGTAACTATAGCATGTCATGGGATGAATCATGCATTAGTATAGGTTGTGGAGTGAGAAAGGGGTGGTATGGGTATGGTTGAATGGAGTAATGAGGTGATTCAATTAGTGATTACCTAGGTGAAGTGATGGGTAAGGTGTCTTATGTGGGATTGCTAGAAAGTGTGATTGGTAATGGTGGGGATAGGTAAATGTCATCTTCTAAGGGTTCAAAGGTGAGGAAAGTGTAAGATGGGGATATAGGATAATCCATGGTTTAATGATTATTTAAGGGAGATTCCTTAAAATGATTATCAATGATGGTGTCAATAGGGGGAATGGAGTCTATGAATGTAGGTGTGGGAATGTGAGCTATGACATTGGGATTGTATTGGATGAATAATAGAAAGTAGGGGCACCTATCTAGTTATGGAAGGAGCCACATGATCAAATGATGTTTGGGGAAGGGCTTTTCTTAGGAAAGTAAGGATTTGGGTGAGGGTCTAGGGTTTGGTGGAGAAGAATTTATGGAAACTTAGGAGGTCATTAAAATTGACATGAATAGAAGAAGTACAAGACATGGCTAAGGATAAATGGTAGGCTCAAAATAGGATAACTAGGACTATGACGATGAAGATGGAAAGAAAAGTCAACAACAATAGTATGATATAGGGATAGGATTAGAAAAAAGAGAATACTACAACTAGCAACAGGAAAGTGAGGACATCATGCAAAGTTAACATGGCATGAACCATCTTGGAAGGCTAAGCATGGACTATAAGAAGATTGAACTAGTTGGATCTATTAGGATCACTAAATGAAAGAACCTTAAAGGTTAACCTTAATTATATAAGGTTATTTTTGAGTGTGGTTGTTTGTGCAACAATGTGTAAATTAATGTTACCTAAGCATAAATCTAACTATACTAACATTTTAATATCCATGAGAGTTACGACTAACAATTAGACTAAAAACTTGACAAACAATACAACTTGGACACATGTAGGACTTGGAAAATGGAAAAGAATAAGTATTAAATGTGGAAAATAATGAAAAAGTGGTATTAGTCGTACCTATGTAGAGAAGTGGTCTTTATGAAAGATGCTTAGAATTATGCTCTATATCTATTTGTGAAGTTTGGAGGTGATTGGACCTTAAGGATATGACCATCATATGCAAAATAGCCTACATAATGGGTATGTGCATGGAGAGAGAGAGAGAGAGAGAGAGAGAGAGAGAGAGAGAGAGTCCTAGTTTTCTTGTTTTCATTTCCTTCATCAATAAGCGAGAGGGAGAGATAGAGGGGAGATATAGGGAGATATAGGAATGATAGGGGGAGAGAGGCAAGATAGAGAGAGGGAGAGATAGCTAGGTAGAGAGAGATAGAGAGGAGACAGATAGGGAGAGATAGAGGAGACATAGGGGAGAGATAGGGAGATAGAGTGAGAGAGATGTCCAGAGAGATAGGGAGATAGAGGAATGATAGGGAGAGAGAGACAAGAGATAGGGAGAGATAGATAGGTAGAGAGAGGAGATAGATTGGGAGAGATAGAAGAGACAGATGGAGAGATAGGGAGATAGAGAGTGAGTGAGATGTTCAGAGAGATAGGGAGAGAGATTGAGAGGTAGAGGAATGATAGAGAGAGGAAGACAAGGGAGAGATGCTTGGAGATAGAGGTTTAGGGTTGTTCAGGTTTGGGGTTTAGGGGTTATGGGTTAGGGATTAGGGGCATTATTTAGGGTTGAGGGATTTAGAGAGAGAGAGACTTCTTTTTTCATGCAATCATAAACCCTGAATAATGCCCCTAAACCCTAAACCCCAGAAACCTCTAAACCTTAAACCCTAAACCCTAAACCCTAACCCCTAAACCATAAACCTTAAATAATGCCCCTAACCCCTAACCCCTAACCCCTAACCCCTAAACTCTAAACTTGATAAACCTTAAACTCCTAAATCCTAAACCCCAAACCCCTAAACCCTAAACACTAAACCCAAGCAACCCTAAAACTCCATCTTCATATCTCCCTATCTCTATCATTCCTCTACCTCTCAATCTCTTTCCCTATGTCTCTGGCCATGTCCCTCACTCTCTATATCTCCTTATTGGTCCTCTCTCTCTAAACACTAAACCCCAAACCTCTAAACCTTAACCCCTAAACCATGAACCCTAAACCCAAATTAATGCCCCTAAACCTTAACCCCTAACCCCTAAACCCTAAATCCAATCAACTCTAAACCTCTATCTCTCTATCTCTCCCATATCTCCCTATCTCTATCATCCCTCTACCTCTCAATGTCTCTCCCTATGTCCCTAGCCACGTGCCTCACTCTCTATCTCCCTATCTCTCTCCTTGGTCTCCTCTATATCTCCCAATCATTCCTCTCTCTCTATAAACCTTAAACCCTAAACGTCTAAACTTGAACCCCTAACCCCTAAACAATAAACCCTAAACACTAAATAATGCCCCTAAACCCTAACCCCTAAACCCTAAACCCAAGTAACCCTAAGCCTCTATCTCCCTATCTCTCTATCACCTTTGTCCCTCTACCTCTGAATCTCTCTCCCTATGTCTCTGGCCATGTCCCTCACACTCTATCTCTCTATCTCTCCTCCCAGTCCCCTCTATATCTCCCTATTGGTCCTCTATCTCTCTCTAAACCCTAAACCTCTAAACCTTAACCCCTAACCCCAAAAACATAAACCCTAAACCATAAATAATGCCCCTAAACCCAAGCAACCCTAAACCTCTATCTCCCTATCTCTCCCTATCTCCCTATCTCTATCATCCCTCTACCTCTCAATCTCTCTCTCTATGTCTCTGGTCATGTCTCTCACTCTTTATCTCCCTATCTCCCCCCTCTCTCTCCTTTATCTCTCCTAATCTTTATTAATCCCCTCTCTCTATCTCTCTTTAAACCCTAAACTCCAAACCCCTAAACCCTAAACCCTAAACCTGAGAAACCCTAAATCCTAAATAATTCTCGTCAACCCTAAACCCTAAACTTGAATTTAGGGTTTATTGTTTATTGTTTAGGGGTTCGGGTTTATTTAGTGTTTTGGGTTTATTGTTTAGGGGTTAGGGGTTCAGGTTTAGAGGTTTAGGGTTAAGGTTTGTAATGTCAGAATTTAAGGTTTGTAACATCTGATTATAAATTCAAAAATTCATCATCAATTGCTAATTTGTATTGCATTTTCATTGTCCATTCGGTCAAAATTGCTTGAAATTGTGTGTTTTTATAAGACCTAGTTTGTGCATGAGCTAGGGTTGGTAGCTAAAATTTTGTTTCATATTTTACTACTATCATTTACACTCTTTCAAAACTGATTTTGACCTATAGCATTCCATTTCATTGCATAATTTCATTTAGATCTCATACCTAGGGTTTGAAACTTGCATTTTCACTAGGTTTTGCACTAGATTACTCTCTAGGGTTGCATTCTAGGGGTGTTGTATTGGATTTTGTGGCCTTATTGGATTGTTGTTAGACATATTCCTCACTTCCCTCTAATAAATTCCTTTCAACACCTTTTCATTTCATGATTGCATTGAAAATTTGATGAAAATTGCATGATTTAAGGGTTTTTCACTAGCTTTTCATTTCTTATCTTCACAAGACTACTCTACAAGCGTGTTGTAACAGAATTTGTGAATTTATCAGACTTATATCAGACCTATTTACTTCTTCACTCAGTCGTATCCTTTACAACACCCTTTTTTTGACACTTTTGCATTGAAATTTGATCAAAAATTGCATGTTTTTAGGCTTTTTCACTAGGTTTGACTAGTCAACTCTCTACAAACACTCTAAAGGCATGTTGTGTCTAAATTTTCTCACAAGGTAACTGAATAAATGGTTATTATCTGATATCCATCATAAAATTTCACACAACACCCTTTCTATCAGTTGTTTGCATGCTTTTATTGTTGAAAAATTGCATATTTTGCTTGATTTTTACTAGCGTTTGACTTGCAAACTTGTTAAACTTGCATGGAATACATGTTGTGAAGGATATTATTGATCTAATTGAATTATATCCCTGAAATAATCTTCTTCACATATTAAATTTCATTGCCACACTCTTTATTTGGACATTTACATTCACATTTTGTGAAAAAATTGCATATTTTTGCATAATTTCACTAGTTTTTGGACTTACAATCATTTAGGATTGCATTCAGAAGTGTGTTGTGAAGCATATATCTGATTGAAAGGACTGATATTTCTATTATTTACTGCTGCACCTCATATATTTGATCACAACACCTTTGATTTACACAATTCACATTGAAAAAAAACAGCATAAAAATCTAGCATCTTTAGTTCATTTACATTCATATTTTGAGCATTTGATTGCTTGAATATTTCATGGATTCCTCTTGTTATTAAATGGAAGATTTATTTACATACTTTGAGATAGAGGTTTAGGGTTTCTTAGGTTTAGGGTTTAGGGGTTACAGGTTAGGGTTTAGGGGCATTATTTAGGGTTTAGGGGTTTTGAGAGAGAGAGAGAGGTTTAGAGTTGCTCAAGGTTAGGGGTTAGGTTTTAGGGGCATTATTTAGGGTTTAGGGTTTAGGGGTTAGGGTTTAGGGTTTAGGGTTTAGGGTTTAGAGAGAGATAAAGAGAGGGGACTAATAGAGATTGGGAGAGATTGGGAGATAGAGAGTGAGAGACATGTATAGATACATGAGAGAGAGAGATTGAGAGGTAGAGGGATGATAGAGATAGGGAGATAAAGGTTTAGGGTTTCTTGGGTTTATGGTTTAGGGGTTAGGGATTAGGGTTTAGTGGCATTATTTAGGGTTTAGAGTTTATGGTTTCAGGGCATGGGATCAGGGTTTAGGGGCATTATTCTCTATGTCCCTATCTCTTCCCTAAGTCTCTATATCTCCCTATTGGTCCTCTATCTCTCTCTAAACCCTAAACCCTAAATGTCTAAACCTTAACCCCTAACCCCAAAACCATTAACCCTAAACCCTAAACCTCTATCTCCCTATCTCTCCCAATCTCTATCATTCTTGTCTCTCTATCTCTCTTTAAACCCTAAAACCCAAACCCCTAAACCTTAAACCCTAAACTTGAGCAATGCTAAACTCATAAACCCTGTATAATTCCCCTAAACCCTAACCCCTAACCCTAAGCAACTCTCTCTCTCTCTCTCTCTCTTCATCCCTATCTATCTCCCTTATCGACAAAGCAAATGGGGGAAAGGGTTTTGATCATTGGGACTAATTTGGGTATGTGCATGGAAATGGAGAGAGAGAGAAATATGAGCGTGGAGTGACAACTATCTTTGGTTTTACATGTTCTAAGCAAGGAGGTACACTAGGTACCCCCAACACCATCATCTTAGAAATATTACTACAAAGTATATTAGTGAAGATTGAACTAACATTGTTGTTCTCTTGATTATACCCAACATCAATCCCTAAAGTTGTTGGTGTAGGAGATCTTTGCTCAGTCACTAATGCTTCATCCTCGTAAGGAAGAGAATGTAAGGAGGGAAAAGTGGATTCAATGGATGTCTCAATGATGTTTTTCACTAAAGGATCCCTAGTATCACATGGATTGTCTTGATCAATTTCAGCCTTATGTGTCATAGAGAGAATGTTTATTTTATCATGATGAAATGAAGGATTGTCATTTTTTTCAATACTTTCCTCTTGGTTGCTCATGAAATTAGTAAGATCATCCAATATTGAAGGCAACATACCCAAGATAGTAATATATTTTTCAAATTGAAGAATGTCATGTGTAGAATCTATCGTCATATCTCTGTTATGGATGGATGATATTTGTTGTGGGACCTGAGGATTCATGTTGATGAATTTGAAAAAGGTCTCCCAGTCCCTAATATATGTAAATAAAGCTTCCATTTAATAACAAGAGGAATCCATGAAATATGCAAGAAATCAAATGCTTGAAATATGAATGTAAATGAACTAAAGATGCTAGATTTTTATGCTTTTTATTTCAATGTGAATTATGTAAAGAAAAGGTGTTGTGATCAAATTTATGAGGTGCAGAAGTAAATAACAGAAATATCAGTCATTTCAATAAGAGATATGCTTCACAACACACTTTTGAATGCAATCCTAAATGATTTTAAGTCCAAAAACTAGAGAAATTATGCAAAAATATGTAATTTTTTCACAAAATGTGAATGTAAATGTCCAAATAAAGAGTGTTATAATGAAATTTAAGATGTGCAGAAGAGTATGTCAGGGATATCAGTCAATTAGATCAATAATATCCTTCACAACATGCATGCCATGCAAGTTTAACAAGTTTGTAGGTCAAACCCTAGTAAAAATCAAGCAAAATATGTAATTTTTTCACAATAAAAGCATGCAAACAACTGATAGAAAGGGTCTTGTGTGAAATTTTATGACGGATATCAGATAATAACCATGTAATCAGTCACCTTGTGAGAAAAAATCAGACGCAACATGCCTTTAGAGTGTTTGTAGAGAGTTGACTAGTCAAACCTAGTGAAAAAGCCTAAAAACATGCAATTTTGGATCAAATTTCAATGAAAAAGTGTCAAACAAAAGGTGTTGTAAAGGATGTGACTAAGGGAAGCAGTCAATAGGTCTGATATAAGTCTGATAAAGTCACAAATTCTATTACAACACTCATGTAGAGTAGTCTTGTGAAGATAAGAAATGAAAAGCTAGTGAAAAACCCTTAAATCATGCAATTTTCATCAAATTTTATAATTATTTTATAAAAATATATTAATAACCAATTTTTCTAAGGTTTCAGAAATGGATATCTATTTCTAGAACCTTGAAAATGATTTTATCATTCCACACAATGTATATCCGTTATTTAAATAACGGATATCTATTATTAACAAATATCCGTTAGTAACAGATATCCGTTTTGCTTCAGTTTTGCCTTGTATTTAGGCTTGGGACTATCATAGTTGACTTTCCCTGAATTCTAATGTATTTACTGGTTTCACTCTCTTCTTCAAACTTCACCCTTCGTGTTGACGAATTTTTTTTATGCAAAATTGATAAAACAAAAATGGTCTATAGAGGAAATTGTAAGCTTTCTAAAAATATAAGATTTTCTTGATTATCATTTTATTAAATAATTATTAATTATTTTCTATATAGTGTGTGTCGAAAACCCTGATGGATACACTGATTGAAAACATCCATAACTTTTAAACTGTTTCACCTTTTTTAGATCCAAAAGATGCATCACACTCTATGCTCCATTGGCTATAGGTTAAAAAAATTGAATTCCAAGTTTTCTGATCGAGTTAGGTTGGCTGGACAATTACTCTTTAGTTTTTAAAAAATGCCACAGTAAAAAAATCATAACTAATTATTTTATTGGAAAAAAATTTCAAAAAAATATGCATCACATCTGGGCATGAGTCCTCTACTTATTTTGAAAGTTTAAAAAAATAAATTTTTTTTTCTCATAGTTAGGTTGGCTGGACAGACACCCACTTTTTATTTTTTTCTAAAAAAATTAATAGTTGTTCATTGAAATATTCATTTTTCACTAAGTAAATTTAGTTTTTTTTTTTTTTAAATAGTAGCTCATAAACTAGATTCAATTTTTGACAAATTTTGTTCTTACATCTTTTTCAAATTATGTAGATAATCCATTCAAATTTTCACATGAACTTGATTAAGTCTGATTTTTTGTATTTTCATTGCCACTTAGAGGTATAGTTTGGCCCATCATGATCCTGGACATACCCAACTGCTGAGTGAACATGTCTCCTCTTCCACATCCTCCACTGTCTGTTCCTCATGATCTCTATAGGAACCACCATCCTCTATGGACTGATTGCAATCACTTCTCTCTTCATTGTTGCAAAGCATGTTGTCCCTTTATATTTTAGCTTCTAACTTATTATTATCAATGCTATGATATTGCACAAATGGATAAACCTCCATTGTTTGATCATGAAATGCACTTAGATTATTATGTATACCATAATCAAGTGTGCATATTTTTTCTTCATTGGGTGTTTGATTTCTTTCTTGAACATACAAATACTCATCCTCTTCTTCCTCACATTGCTGATTTAGGTATTGAGGTGGGCGGGCTAGGACAACAGGAACATCCACGTGCTTTGAAGACTTCTCTCATCTTTTAATGTATCATATGTCATTTCATTGTTTGTTGGAATATGCTGAGGCCCCAGGTCTTGTGTAAAATCTTCATAATTGTCATCAAATTGACTCGGAAATAACCTCTTGAAATCTTCCCATGAAGATACACTTTGCATGGGTAAGCTGATACACCATTCTCTTGCATAATCTCCCAATGATCTTGCAAATCATTTCATAATGACATCTTCTGGATAACTCTAAAAATCCTCAATAAAATCTCAAAATAGTTGTACATGCCTATGAGCTGATTCATGTACTTCTCCATGAAATATAGGCACATGTTTTATGAGCTTAATGGGATAATGATTTGGGTAACCTTGGATATTATTGAAGTTGAATGGTTTATCAATGTCTTGGACGTACACTTTTGTTTGTGGATATGGCTTGTTGGCAAGAGACACTGCTCCGGTATGGATCTCTATGTTGTCATTGATGGAAACAAGGGCTAGAGATCATATCACCATGACAGGAAGAGATATCTCTGGAAGAACATATTAGATTCTAGGTCCAGTTGATAGAAAATGGCTAAGTATAGAAACTATGCAGAGTAGAGGACACTAAGCTAGACAGTATGTCTCTGCAAATGATGATCAATTAGTGCGGTTTGAGTATGATGTTCTCAATTGTTTGATAGTGCTATGCCTCAGAGATTATGTCCTGACTTCCTATGGAAGCCACCTTAAAGAATTGTCTAAGTTCGGGTAAGCAAAGGTATAGAAGGAATAGTGAACAGGGCATAGTGCAGTGGTCCGCATTCCTCCACAGGTGAGTGTTTTGTTATGTGGTTTAGAGGTTTTGTAAACATTTATATGGAGTACCTTACTCCAGAGCTAGGAAATCTAAAGTCCACTAGAAGGTTAGCTGCAAGCTACTAAGTATTGGCATAGTGTTTGACAAAGTTTGACAAAGATAGAGTCTGAGTTCTGATGGTCTGCATTTCTCAGAAAGATGATATAATGTCTTGCAGTTCTAAGGGTAAGATTGGGAATGTGTATAGAGTCCTTGATATGATTTGGAAGGTGTTTTGAGATTATCAGTAAAAGTTGTTAAGAATGCTTTTGAGGAACATACCGACTAGTGAGATAAATCATTATGTGAAGAAAGGATAGAATGATTAGAGACAACCTATATGAACACATTTGAGGGAAGAATTGGGTCTGCATGACACATAGTTCATTGGATTGAGTGATAAGGTACATCTTTTTATGTACACGTTTCACTTCTTGGATGCTGACCTGATTATGGATTAAATCATGATGTGAATATATATATATATGAGTGATGATCTTCAGTTGAGAGTGTGAAGTAGCAGAGGTGTATGTGTGTGTAAGTGTAATGTGAGCATGCGAATAAAAAAGAAGAGTTAGAAGAGAAGTAGCAATGAAGACTTGGGATTCAAAATTTGGTTGCTACATGACTGTACCTTGGCATAGTGGCAAATGCTTAAGCAATATTCAATTTTCATGTGTGATATGATTGAAAGAAAGTTTTTGTCATCAAGGCAGTAAGTCGGTAGTGAGCATCTAGTAGGGTTTAACAACCCTCATTGTGATCTTGCTAGGTTTAGGGTTGAGGTAGTGAGCCTGCTAAATCTAGTTGTACTTCATGGATGTAAGACATCATGTTCTAGGCTCGTGGAGTGACCAAGCCTGAACATCATTTCTGTAAAGATTCCAGTATATTTATGAGAGATAATCCTCTCCATGGTTTTTCCCTCTTTGGGTTTTCCACGTAAAAATCTTGGTGTTATGTATCATGCTTTTGTGGATGTTGTTCAATTGTATATTTTGCTTCTATTGGATTATTCTTTTGAAATGGTTAAAATTAAAAGTACATGAAAAGATGTATAGAACATTGATTCACCCCCCACCTCTCAGTGTTCCTGACACTCAACAATGGCTGATATTGCTGACTACTCTAGTGCAGGTCTTGACATTGATAATGCCCAGCATACTGATTGTATTCATAATCTTGGTAGCCCACTATTCTTTAATGAGGGGGGATAGGATAAACATTTATTTGATTTGGGGCTTGTGGTATAAAAATGTCCTACTATGTATGATATGCACTACATCCATTGTCAAGATTTCTGATTGTAACATGAGATACATGTGGGGTCAAAGAGTCACTTGCATTCACATACCCATCCTCATTAGATGTTGCTGATATATATTGTGATGAATTTGAAGCATGTTTGGATCTTCATTGCTATAGTTCTTGAATCAATTTTTTCTCTTCCCTTAACAACTCTAGTTTTCTCTCTTCTTCTGACATATTTACTTTGACTGAAAAATGGTGTTGTTACAAGATGTTTTTCTAGTCTTCATTGAATTCCTTTTCAGAGTCACCACCTCTTTTCAACAGAGGACTGAATTTTCTCTTTACGGGTCCTTCTTTCTAGCAGAGTAATATTTTTTCAATTCTTGACTCTATGAATGGATAGGCTGAAACCAAATTTTCTAGAAGTGTCCCCAATAGAGTCACCAATTCTGTTAGGTCTCAAAAATGTAGGTTATAAACCTTAAGAGGTTGCCAAGCTCTCTTCACGCTTTTGGCTAACAAAATAAGGTTGATATGAAAAACCCCCTTCTCTTTAGGTTCTGCCAGACCTAGGTGAGTATACCTTGATAACTGATTCAGATTTGTTTGACCTTAGTGATCTACTCACAGTGGCATATAAATGTGAAATAGATGTAAGGCTATGAATTATTCCTAGTCCTAATGTGTAAGATTGTGAATATGTGAATAAGGTTTTGAAATATTATTTTGTAATGACCAATGCTTTATTTATTATGGGCAATGGAGTCAAGATGTGTATGATAGATGTGTCCTCCCTCTTGGCTTAAATCAAATTATTCAGAACTTTTCAAGTGTTTATACCTTGTATAAATGTGCAATGTTGTAGGTCACTAGGATCTTCTTACCAATTCCCAATGATATTTTCCCAGGTTACTATGATCAATTGAAAGAATTTTTAATTCTGGTGTGAAGGAAACCAACCAAGATGATTTATTTAAAGGGTTTTAACTCCTAGCAGCTGACCAATAAACATGAATCACCTAGAAGAACTTAAATCAACTTCTCATAGAAACTAGTCAAGTAGATGACACAGAAGGAACAAATGTGTCCTGATAAATTAAGCATATCATTGATATATCCAATTTAAATAACAAAGGAAACCCATTCTGGAGACAGCACAGATAACACATATGAATGAATATCAACAAATAATTGAACGCCAAATAGGTTTGACACTAGATCAAAATATTCTTCTCCATTAAATTGCTTCAAAGATTTTACAATTCATGTTTGGAAGCCTTCATTTTTGGTATATTTCATCTATTACCTAACCATAATGATTGCTCATAATACCGCTTATTAATTGCTGATTCTTTAATATATACATTATACTTCCAAAGATTGTGACCTTCTTTATATCTTTTTGGTGCAACTCTTAACTTAATTAATTATCTCCAACAGATTAAAATATTTTAATTTTAATGTTCTTGACTTTTATACTCCTGTGAAAATAATTTCAATAATTATTATTTCTCCTTTGTCACACTCATATTTTCCTTTACTAGAAATGTTTTACCTTTAATCGTGTGCACTTTCATATGATTGAAATATTCTTTTAGGTAAAACAATTACCCTCTCCCCTGGTGAATATTTTTCACATCTTGGTGAAAAATAATTTACAACTTCATAAAATTTTCACTCTGCATACTTATTTTGATATTTTACCCTGGGGCATACAATTTATATTCCTTCAACATTAGCAAATCTAATAGTTTCTCCGGGAAAATATTTACCAGTCTTTAATGAATAACAGTTTGCCCCATACTCTATATCAATTATTTTATTTGGCATCCAAATAATTCATTTTCCATAGTTTTGACAAAAAATAATTTTGGCATCGCATATTAATAAATCTTCTCTAAACATAAAGTACCCGTTGTATTTTTAGTGAAATTGTATTCACTTTGTTATCATTGGAGGATCGAAGGGACCGATATTTCTGTCCCTTCGACACCCTGATAAATCCTTCAAACAAATGTTTTAACTCTTTTCAAGATTTTGGAGGGACTGGGAAATCACTCACTCCGATATTCCAATATGATATTTGTTTTGTAGTGCTGCGTGGGTTTTGAAGTTTATGCCTAGTTTTGTGGCGGGAATGCAGGAGGTGTCTGGAGTGCTTTGCATCACCTTCATATATATGTATACCATATATCCTGTAAATTATTTATGCCTTGACACCATTTATAAACTAATAGAGGAGGTGGCTCTGAATCTGCAGGTTTAATGTATTTTGGAAAGAGATGGTATTTGTCCCCTTCATATCTGAGATACTGGTCAAGATACGCATCTATGATTTTCTCTAGAGGTTCAATTTCATAAACAAGAATCAAATAGCTATACAAGTCCATTAACTCAATTCCTACTTCTTTGAAGGAGCATTGAGTAAGTAGATGGTATTTAATATGTGATAAGGCCTCATGAGGATTGTCATATTCTTGTTCAATAGGACCTAGCTCTTTTCTCTGTCGCTGATTTAATCAGACTACAACACTGGAAGATTCCTTCAATCACTTTAATGCTAGTATCAACAACTTAGTATCATGCTTATATGACAATGGTGGAAATGGAATAGGATAAAACTTTCTTGATTCTAGCCAATGCATCATAGTGGTATAGATAGCCACAACTTTCTCTAGTATCACATGAGGACCATCTTTCAAGTTATTATGTTGTTGTTCCTATTCCGTAAAGGTCATAAATAAGATCACTATATGTATGGGCATCTGTTTCACACTTGCAACATTTCATTTCCTCAAAAATTTTAAATGCTTGATCCACATTGTCATTCAATCTAACCTAAAATTCTCTATGTTGAATTGAAAACATCCATTTCTTTGGAAATTGTAGCAACCATCCCATTCTAGTTATTGGTACATTCGTAAAGCTGACCATCAATCTCACCCTTGGCCATTAACAACCTTTGACCCAAAGGTACGTGAGATAAATCCCTATGTTGGAGATTTGAAGAGGGTGCGGAAAGATTTTCATCATGTTGTTGTTTCTTTATTATTGTAATTAAATCTTATGACTCATGATCTAATAACTTTGAAGGCATTCAAAAGAAAAATAAGAGGAAGCTTCCTAGAATGTGCCTCATTGCGGATTTGTATAAAAAACTGCTGGTGTATCATGCTAACAGGAAAGCCAATGACACCCTCTCCCAGCTTTATGCCTGCTCAATGTGGACCCAAAGTAACTCCATTTCATTGAGCATGCACTCATCTTCATTTCCCCCAACTGCCTTTTCAACCTTCTTTGTTAAAGAAGAAATTTTCTCTTTAGGTGACATGGCCTTCCGAATGTGCAAGCGCCATTTCAGTATATTCTTGAGGTCTTGTTTCCCTAGAACCCATAAATCATCATATAAAATTTTATATCTCATCATTTGTCAAAGAATGCTCCTTTATGGAGGAGCATGCTAGATCTTGAAATGAAATGGAAGTAACTGAGCCAAGAACTTCCGAAGGTTTGTATGACACACAAAATCTGAAGCAAGGCAAGTCTTTAGTATTGTTGCTAGTCCTTCTTCATATCCTTCATGATTTCACTTTTGTTTAGTTCCTCTCAGAATTTCTACCACCTTTAGTGTCTCAATAGAATTCACTTGTGTACACTTATACACTTTTTCATTGTTTTGCCTTTTCCATTGGAACCGAACACTGCAATGATCAATACTTATAACTCCATAACTGTGTGAAGCATATCAGGTCTCCTTGTGGGCCCAGCCTAAAAAAATCATTTTGAAACATTTTTTTTGCCCTAAATTGACTTGGGAATGCCTCAATATGCTATTGAGTAAAAAATTTGCAATGGGTACTCATTAAAATTTACTTTCTGACATATTTGTGTAGTGACCAAAATAGTCCAAGTAGCCTCCGGAATCACCCTGGGAAACTGGTCAGCCCATCTCCTGGAGTCATGAAAATTCATAGACATGAAAACTTTAGAACCAAGAATTTAGTGCAATAAATGGTTTGGCCAAATTCATCCTGAGGTGTAAGATATTATCATTAAAAGTAGCTCTTTCAACCTTTTTTGCAACTGGAACTGTCAAAAACCTAATTAGGGCTCACCTAGTCACTACCCCAAAAAAATACCAAATCTGGGAAGTTGTCACTGGAAACATTAGATCTTTTCGGTCCATTTAGCATATGTCTAAGAGTATTTTATACCAATCATTTTCCTTCACAAAATATTGAGGGTCAAAGTTGTCCTCTTTGAAACATTCTGAAAATGCAACTGTAAAAACAGGACAAACTGTGCATTTGCTTTTGATTTGGGAAAAAAACCAAATGAGATGTTGGGGCCTTGAAAATTTGCATGGAAGTATATTATCATAATGTAAATCTAGAACACCAATTGGTTTGTCATGAACATCATGCAGCTGCTATATATTGGCCTCCAAAGTTGACCTCCCGGGCAGATTTCACACTGTGCAAACATCAAACCTTTCTAGAACCCTTCAACTTGTGCTTGAAAACTCAGTCCAATCTGATCATGGGAGGCTGAAATCGGATATGTACACTAATGAATGGCATATAAAGATGCTTGTCAAGTGATTTGGTACAAAATTGAATAGGCTTTGAATTACGACACTCCAAAGTAGGTCATTGGGGCAATTTTTTCAGGTGCTTTTCTTAGTATGATTCTCAAATTTTTCATCATGGCAACCTAAAATTTTGCAAAACATTGAAGGAAATTTTAGGTTCCAACACCTCCTACTCATGCATTAGCTTTATACTTTGCCTCTCTTGAGGTCGAAGCAAAAATATGAAGAAGTTTGATTAACCTTACTGCCAGTGGCAATAATCACCTGGACCATAATTTTTCAACGTCTACATTCTAATGCAATGAGATAGTAGAAAGATCTGTGGCATCAAATTTTGTGGGTCAACAACAAGATGGACAAATGCCAACAAATAAAGCTCAAATTTTCCATCAACATTTTATCCAAGAAGATGAAGTGACATCATCTTCAACTATCTTTAATGCCAAAATTCTTAATAACTTTCTGCCAATAGAGCATGAATCTGATTCGCTTCTTGCTTTGGTATTAAGTTCATATAGCAGCTCTGGTGAAGCACCCTCAGACATCTCATCTACTTCTGTGGTAAATACCGACGTCTATGCAATATCAATTTCACAAGAGAAATGGCTTGAGATTACAGAATTTTCAAATAACTTCAAGGACATAGTAGAAACTCTAGGATCCAAGGATTTCAAGAATACATATACTAACAAAGAATATTGGAGGCATATTATAAACCTAGTAGATAAAAGATCTGTAGATATTGAATATATCATCACACACCAATAACATGTTTCTTTTATTTGATTTCATACATATTATTGTTGTGACCATAAACAACCATTCTATTTTTACGTATGTATTCAATTCCTAGTGGCATGTGTTTTAATACTATGCAGTCATTGGTTATGGGGAACTTCATACTTAGTTGTAGCATCTACCTCCACTAATTTTGATACAAACCAAGAAATTGGTGGGTTTCTCAAATGTACATAAACAATTTGTTTGATGACTATGAATATGATTTTCTAACTGAAAAACAATCACGTTAAGAAACGAGCTAAAATGGCTTGTACAAAATGGCTCTTTTGATGCATAGGACTCATGGTAGACTAGCATGGAATTTTCCTGGTCCTCAGGAGTTTGGAAATCATGACTAGTACAAACAGAGAAGAAAGGTCAGATTTGTGGAAAATATTCAAAAACTTGGCTTTAACCCAAGAAAGGAAATCATATTCCCTAAATGGTTGGAGAAGGCTTCAAAAAGGAAAGATTTTTTACTCTACATGAATCTGTTGAAATCACAGCAAAAAACCTTCCCTGAATTCTAGAAGGGGCCTTAGCCAAGGTCTCATCAAAGGGATATACACTACCATAGGGGGAGATCTTGGTTCAATAACAAGCCCTCAACTAGATTAAGGACCAATGACAGGAAAGCGCTTCGACCACACCTAGATAAACACAAAAAGGTAGGGCGAGAACCAAAATAGAAAAAAGTTTGGACTCCAAAAACCCCTATCAAGGAAGTTTCTAGACAAAAGGAATACTAAGAAGTTCATCTAGGCCAGGCAGTACGTAGAGTGCTCGAAAAGGCTTTAATCTTCCGCAAGATAGCTCTCATAGGTAAGGTCTTATCCCCTCACTTCTCTGTTGATGATCTTAAGGAATGGTACCAAAGGACATGGCCAGAGGTAGAGGATTCGTGTGAGCTAGGTAATGGCTTCTTCTTCTCGGCAAAAGTAGAAACGGATAAAGTTCTTAATAAGAAATTATGGAAGTTTGGCCAAACATTGGTCTTTTATCAAGAATGGAAACCAAACTTCCATGTGGGAAGAGAAGAAATCCCCATGGTCCCCTTTTGGATACAACTTCCCTATCTACCACTTGAATATAGAGGCATGGCGACTCTTAGCTGCATAGGCAATTCTTTGGGAATCTGCTGGGAAGTTGATATTCCACTAACTAATCTCATGTCTACAACTATAAGGATACACATTTTTCAGAGGCAAAAGAGCTCTTACCCAAAAGAGTAAAGATGAGGACCTCTCAAGGTTTCTGGCTTCAAGAAATTATACTAGAAGATGGGCTCCAATTGAAAGATCTTGCAAGACTAAATGATTCTTTTCTCTAGAAAGAGATGAAGGATAGCCTGGAAGTCAACTCCCCCAATCAGAGTTGGAGATGCCAGCCCTAGACCCTGCTTTAGATTTTCTGTCAAGAAATTCTATCCAAATTAGAGAGAAAGAGCCCTTAATAGAGCAAGAGGCTAACGAAATGGATCTCTATAAAAAAGGTAATGCTCCTGTAGATATACAAGTCATGCTCTTATCTCCCATTGATTTTAATAAGGGTCAGGAGGAGTTTGCTAAAGCTGTTGACGTGGTTCAGCCTGAGTTAGAAGGTGATGGGGCGATTAGAGATTCAGTTAGCTTGCCCCAACATGTCTCTCCTCTTCCTGGGAAAATGGAAGGAAGGCTGAAGTTTCTGGAGGGTACCATAGAGGAACTTGAACCTCAAAGGCTAGGTTCACAAAGAAAACCAGAAGATTGGATAAACTGGGAAGAGCACCTATTGTCTTGGAAGGATAACATAGATAAAGTTGTTCACCTAGCAGAGATAAATATCCCAGTGAGAATGGCTCCCCTAAATACTCAAATGATTTGATTCAAGATAATGAGACCCTCAAGGATTTGCTTCAGCAAGTTTTTTTGAAGGTGGCAAATAATGTGATTAAGGAAATAGCTGATGAGGTGATCCTGGAGGATGACGACAAGTTAGAGAAGATACCTTTAGGTATTTCCCAGATAGACATGGGGAGCCCCCTAAAAAAGAATCTACCTAGCTCCATCACGAAAAGTGTGAGACAAAAAAAATTAAGAAAGTCCAAAGGACAAGAGGATAATCCCATTTTTGAGTCTACCCACAGTCCAATCAAGAGGAGAGTACAAAGCTCTCCTTAGAAGCCATGAGAGTCCTCACGTGGAATGTTAGGGGTCTAAACACCCCTAACAAGAGATGTCTCATCAAGCTTCAAATTGATGAGGAGAAATGTGATATCATCTTTTTTCAGGAGACTAAGCTTTCATCTAAAATGAATGAACAAGTCTTCAAAAGGTGGATGGGATGGTAGTTTAACACAGTGACAACATGTGGCACCTCAGGTGGATTGCCAATCAGTTGGAGATCCCATATCTAAAACTTGGTAGTGTTTGAGAGAAATAGTCACTTCTTAATTGGAAAGTTCCCAGAATTGATTTCAGGTTCAGACCTTTGGGTTATTAATTTCTACGCTCCTATCGACTTGGCTCAGAAGAGGCAGGTCTGGGGAAATCTTTCCTCATGGTTAAATCTTCTTAAAAGGAAAAGAATCCTTCTTGGAGGAGATTCTAATGCAATTCTGGATGATTCAGAGAAAAAGGGAGGTATCTCACATCTTCCTAGATCCCAACAGGATTTTAAAGAGTTCATAAATCATAACTATTTGCTAGATTACATTCCAAATAATGGAAAATTCACATGGACAAATAGAAGAAAAGCTTTTTGTAAAATCGCCGAAAGGTTGGACAGATTTCTTCTCTTGCCAGAATGTTTTCACCTTAAAACCAACTATGAGGCCGTGATCCTACCAATGGTGGAATCGGATCATTTTCTGGTTAGGCTAAGAATTGGGACAGACTCCTTGCTGAGCAAGAAAAAGTTTAGATTCTAGACTATGTGGTTCAGGGATTCCTCCTTCATCCAAAAGATCCAGGGTTGGTGGAAGAAAGCCCCCTTTATAAAGGGTTCCCGAATGTTTCAGCTAGTGTATAAGCTCAAATTTCTGAGATAGAAGGTTTTGGATTGGAATAGAACCTAGTTTAGAAATATCTTTGTAGATAAACATAGGCTCCAACAAGACTTGAGGTCTCTTGAAGAAAGATCACTAGAAATGGAATGGATGCAACTTCGTATCAGCTAGAAAAAAGTCTTAGATTTGAGTTAGAGGAGGTTCTTAAGAGAGAAGAAATTTTTTGGAGACAAAGATCAAGGGAAAAATGGCTCAAAGAAGGTGACAATAACACTTCCTTTTTTCATCTATCAACTAAGATCTGTAAGGTTTCCAATTCCATTAAATCAATTGAGGCAGAAGATGGGACTTCTCTCATGGATCTGGAAGAGATTAAAAATGAAGCAAGAAATTTCTATAGAGATCTCCTCACCAAAACGATAGTTCCCGTGGGGGGCGAAGTCACCTCAATTAACTTCATTCCACAGTTGGTTATTGAGTGACATAACTTGGATATGATAAAATAATTCTCTATGGAGCAAGTTAAAGCAGTCATTTTTTCAATACTTGGTGAGAAAGCGTCAGGCCCTGATGGATGGACTGGGCTTTTCATCCAAAAGTGCTAGGATAGGGTAAGTAGGGACATCTTTTGGCTATGGAGGAATCCAAGAAATCCAGGAATGTGTTTAAAGAAATGAAAACCACTTGTCTCATGCTTATCCCAAAATCAAAATCCCCTCAAAGCTTCAAAGTGTTCAGGGCAGTTTCTCTATGCAACTTCATTTATAAGATTATATCCAAAGCTTTGGATTTGCATTTAACCAGTTTCTTACCTGATCTAATCTTAGAGGAACAAGGTAGATTTGTTCCTAGTAAAGAAACCCTAGAGGGTGCCATCCTAACTCATGAAATTCTACACTCACTAAATAAGGATAAAGAGGCAGCTATGCTCATCAAACTAGATATGTCAAAGGCTTACGATAGGGTGGAGTGCAATTTCCTTCTAGCCATGTTAAAAAAGATGGGTTTCTCAAAAGATATCTGCAAATGGATCTCCTCATGTATTAAAAGTTTCAAGATCTCATTCTTGATTAATGGAAAGGAATTAGAGACCTTTGAACCTTCAAGAGGCTTGAGGCAAGGGGATTCCATTTCCCCCTACTTTTTCATCCTCATGTCTGAAGCCCTCACATGGGCTATCAAGGAAGCTAAACCAAAATCTGAATGGCAAGGTAGTAGAATTAAAGGCATACAAGATTCTTTCACACATGCCCTATTTACAGATGATACTATCTTGTTTAGACAAGCCTCAGTGAAAGAAGCAAGATTCATCATGAAAATAGTTGATAATTACTACTTTTTTTCTAGGCAACTCGTCAATTGTAATAAGTTAGTGGTCTAAATATTCAATGTGCCTCAAGATATCCAAGATGAGATTAGCAAAGTTTTTAACTTTAAATTAGAATCCCTTCTAGCTAGATATCTTGGCCTACCACTTTTTAGTGGAAGACATAAGAACAATCTTTGGAATAATGTCTTGGGCAATATGAATTCCAAGATGGCAGCTTGGAAAGGCCATAGGCTTTCTCTGGCTAGCAGAATTGTAATGATCAGAGCTATGTTAGTTGTAGTTCCAACCTACATGATGTCAATCTTCCAAATTCCAAAAGGGATCAATTCAAGGATCAAGAGGATTTGCAAACAATTTTTGTGGCAAGGCACCTTTTAGGAGAAAAAAGTACATCTATTGGCTTGGGACAAAATCTATAAATCAATGGATGAAGATGGGGCAGGAATCCTGGAATTAAATGTTCATAATCAATATTTAGGGGCTAAATTGGCATGGGGTTTGTATAAGAAACCAAATTCAAAATGGGCCCAATTAACGAAAGTAAAATATTTTGACTCGCTAGAAAGTGAGATAATCTTCACAATCAAAAATCTACCTTGGGGGTCAGCAATTTGGAATTTCATTTAAAAAAGTAGAGATATCCTCCTTCCGAAATTGTCATGGGTCATTCATAATGGGGAAAAAGTAGATTTCTAGAACAACTCCTGGTGAGGGAAGCCTAAACTTTCAGGAAGGGAAGATCTTATAGAAGCTAGATTTTTCTTGTAGATTAACTGGGGTTATAAGGTGAAATACAATTGGTGTGTTTCAAGGGTTCACGATATAGTTTCTATTTATTGGAAATGCACTCAGGATTGTAACTTTCCATATGAGAAAAAAGTACTTCTGAGAAAACTTCTGGCCAAAAGAGTGGTTATCTTCTCCAATGAGGATGAATTGGTTTGGACTGAGGCAAAGATGGGCTCCTATTCAGTTAAAGATGGCTATAGGTCTGCCATGGAAAAGGTGAATTTGAATTGGCCATTGAAGTTGTGTTGGAATAAAACCATATTTCCTCAGGTAGGAGCCTTCTTTTGGCTGGCGCTTCATAACAAAATTTTAATGAGAGATAAAATTAAAAGGTTAGGCTTTGGTTCCAACTTTCTATGCACCCTCTATGGTAGAGAAGAAGAATCGGTGGATGATATTTTACTGCACTATCCATTTAGTAGAGAATGTTGGCTATGGTTCATGTAGAAGTTGAACTGGCACACTCCTCTCTCAAGGACCCTGGTTCTTATGTTTAAGTTTTTCAGGCTAGCACGAGTCGCTACATGGGTCACATCCTCAACTATTTTGATATTGTCTCTTAGCTTATTTCTAACATTATGGACCTGGTTCTAGATGGGGATTATGTCCATGCCCTTACCTCTGGTTTATTCTATAATAATATCTATATGGTGGAAAGATGGGAGACGACAATGAAGGGTTATAACATGGACCAACAAGATGCCCTGATTGGTGGATTGTTCAATCTCCACATGTTGTACACCTCACTTCCTCAATAGACAATCTATAGGGCCCTGCAATCAAGTCTCAAGTTGCTAAGCAGTTATAAAATTGACAATGAGTTAAGTGCTTACAACTTCCTCATCCCCAAGAAGAAGGCTCAATGCATTAAGGACATTTTCACGGGCATTAGATTCCTCAGGCTTCATGCTCCTGACCTAGCACCGCGTATCCCCAAGGATGCCTTGTATGATCTGAAGGAGGGAAGTGAAGCTGGTATTGCTACAGAGCTTGAGGTGTAGACTATTCTAGCTGCCAGCCCCATAGCTTGATCATGGTCGTCTTCCCTGGTGCAGTGTTTTTTGTTATAGCCATTCTTGTTGTTGCTGTTTTGTCCACTCCTTGGTGGGTGGCTTGGGTTTTTGTGGTCCTCTTGTTGCGGCTAGTTGTGTTGAAGTTTTTGGGTGGTAGGTTTATTTACTGGTGGCTTGTTGGTGGCCATGGTTACAGTTTGTAGGTGGCAGGATGTTTTTGGTCGACGATGGCTTCTCATTTTTTTTAGGTTTTTCGTTGTCTTCTATGTTTGAAGTGGTTGTTTTTTGGAGGGGAGGACTTTAGTCCCTTTGTTTCTATTCTTTAAAGCTTACTCTCTAGCTAGTTTGGGGCCTTTTTTTTACTATAATCTTTTACTACTAAACTTTGATCTATATTTGTAAAAACTTTATTATGCATTACTATGGGTGCTCTTACACCTTTTTCATTTAAAAAAAAAAACAATCATAATTACTTTTCTTTTCATTTCTGCTGAAGAAAATCTCAATCATCTAGTACTCTCATATTGTTGTAGTTAATCTCATATTAAATATAGAGAGAGAGGAGAAAGTATGTATGTATTTATGTATGAATATGCATGTATATGTGTATCTATATATATAATTGATTTAACATCAATTTTTTTTTTTAAATCAATTTTTTGTCTAACTAATTTTTAAGTTAATTTTGAGTACATCTCATTTAAATAGATTACGACCATAAAAAATAAAAAATAAAATGAAAGTGGTGATTGTTCTTACTATCATTAAATGTAAAAAAGTATTATCATAACAATAAAATAAACAAATTTTTATAAAGTTAAAATACAAAAGAGTCACTTTTAATATTGAAAAACTAAATAGACATATATTCGCCATCAAACATCATAATGCCTCTTTGTTGAGAGGGGATAAAGTTAATGAGTCTGTTGGTCCCTTGACAAGACCAAGTCCTTTTTTCACTCAAGGCCATTGAATTTGGGCCTCTGAATTACCTTTGTGTTTCCTTTGATTTTTTACCCTTGTAGGTGTGTTCCCAAACCACTTCATACTAGTTGTAAGGCCCCAAGCTTTTACATAAGACATTAACAAAAAAAAGTTGGATGAACAATGTTTTTGCAATACAAATGTGACACTAAGCACATCACATTAGACCCCTTGTAGACAAGGTGGCATGTCAAAATGCAATGATGCATTTGACATGCTTACTGATGCATTATACATGGAAACATAAGTGGAAGACTTACCATGCCATGGGCTTGAATGCCAAGACTTACTCAAGCTATGATATTTTGAGGAAGGTTAGGGTCCCTAGGCTAAAGGATAAACCCCAACATATCAATCAACAAACCACTTATTGAGGCATCTCAAGACTTAGAGATTTGAATGCCAACCTACTAAAATTTGGAATTCAAAATCCACTTGCAAAGAGTTCATACATCAGAGCCTATTCTATAAAATTTGGAATTGAAAGTCCAAATTGCATGCTCCCCTACATTCATAGATTTTAGATTTGGATTGTAGTTTGCATCCTATAGCACACCCTTGAACATTGGCCTCAAGTTGTAGTTTGTATCCTTTAACACCCTATCAAACTTCAGCCTGATGTTGTGGTTTGCATCCTATAGCACCCCCTAAGACTTCAACCTCAAGTTGTAGTTTATATCCTACATTGGTTTGGACCTTCAAGTTTGGAAAAATCATAATTCTGAGTTTGGATGATAACATGCATTTTGGGCTTCAGAATCTAAATGCAACTTGCAATATCTTTGGACAAACCCAAGTCATAGCACTACAAATTTGGACTTCAAGCTCGAACTGCATCCTATAGATTTTGACTTTGGACCTGAATTGTAGTATGCAACTTGGACTATTGAGAAAAATAGTGTTAAGGAAGGGACAACAAGCATAAATTTTGCAATCAATAGGCCAAAAATCTCTCATTTTGCATGATGTTTGAAAATAGTCTAGACCAAGCCCCCAAGCATATGTGGAGCCCATGTTGGCCAAGCACAAGGTTCCCAAACACCTTGGAAAGTAGTCCAAAACCCAAGACAAAACTCTCTCTCTTACTAAAGAACAAGTAAGCAAGAAAATGGCAATTCCTTAAGGGAATGCCAACAAGAAAGGATGGAAACACTACTAAACATCATGAGCCCAATTAGAAATGTGTAAATAACATGTGAAGCTTACAAAGTTCAATAGGCTCTTTGTATAAGTAGGACAAGGAGGAGGAGAGAAGGTAAAATTGATTGACTGACTACCTCTCTAAAAGTGTGACACATTTGGGCACACTTGGGACAAGTGTGATGACACATGTAGAGTACACATAAGGTGAGAACAAAAGGTAAAAGTCTCTAAGTGTGCTCAAGATGTATTATGAATAAGACCAAATCTGTAGGATAATAGCTAGTTAGGTAAAACCACTTTTCATACCAACACCCCCCTTAAGTGATACTTAGGGAGAAAGATAAACATTAAAAAATGTAAAGATGCAAGGATGTGTCCTAGAAACAAGGCCTGATGATTTACCTATGTACAAAATATCTCTCAGAAATAGAGAAAAGGGAGAAAACCCTATGGGAAAAAACTCCTCTCCAAAAGAAAGAATGAGAAGGACAAATAAATCTACTCAAAAGATGTGTCCTTGAAAGATGAAGAACATGAAGAACTCCTAAAGCATGTAGAAGCTATAAACTTAGTCAAAGAACAACTAGTTCTTGTTGGAATCAGAAAATCCTCTAATGAATGTAGATCAGGATAATTGAGGCACAAGACTCTTAATGAGTTCCCTCAATTACAACACTCAGTTCTATATATGCACAGATGGAAACAAGGCACAATAAACTATGTAGTGAAATAATGTAGATGGTGCAATGATCAATGAGACGAAGAATACTCTATGAATCACCTCAATGACACTACAATATATGCATGTGGTGCTCTACAGAGCTATCATAATCTCATGAATATTGATCAACTAAAAATGGTCAGTCACCTCCATAAATAGGAATGCAAGAGTATCTATATAGTGTGTGTTCCATCTCATTGAAATACATGGGTAACTAACTATTGCATCTACCTAGCATATAGGAATAACAAATATATACATAGCTCACTCCAAAGAAAAATCAAGGAAGCATTAGCATAACCATGTGATGATAGCCCCTATAATGCTAACAAGAGAGAGGTATTGGTAGATCAACTAAAATGTGGTACAAATGTGTGCGAAGAGATGTAAATGTAACATTAGGTCCAAAATAATGTATAAGCAATGAACTACCAAACAAGTGTGTGCAATGAACAAGGCACTCATGTATGATGATTATGAAGATTATGTTTGCTAAATAAGGCATACACAAGAACCCTCGTGATACTTGATAGGTAGTGCGAGTACAATAGACATAATATGATGTACAAGAATCCCCAAAAAAACACAAATTATATATGGCACTTTATAATAGTGCATTTACAAATAATGTGCAGAGATATAGGTCTTACAAGTGTCCAAACAAGAATGATTAGTTTATGTCATGAGGTGACCACAAGAAGACATAGTTCAAATATGCCTTACAACTCTCAAAAATGACAAAAACTAAAAACTAAAGCCCCCCGAAAGAAATAATTCTGTAAAAGATGCCCCCATATAATAAAATTACAAGATTTTGATTACAATTGTACAAGTTGGAAGCCTAAATTCATCATTTATTTAACACATGGTGATTTTATAAATTTCTAAGAAAGTAGTTTTTCCAATGGGAAAAACTACATGTACCATTAGGTTCCTTGCATTTTTTTGATATTTTTTTTTTAAACTTTACCAAATTTCGATAGTATGGAGAAAAAGTTATGCCCCATTAAAAAAGGCAAAAAAGAACTTACAAATTAGATTTTTGGAAATAAATCCTAGAAAATTACAATAAAATGGGGAAACATAAATACACCATGGTGTATTTGGCTAAACTAGTTTTTGGTTGACTATTCAAGATTGAAAAACAAAGCTCATACAAAAAAATTATGGAAAAATGAAAAAAATGCCCCTCTAGGAACATTATTTAGGCCCTAGTGGCCCTTTGGTGGTTGCAGGGAAGTGTAGACAGTGGTTGGCGAGGCAGAGATGGTGCTAGGGTGGCACATTGATGGCACTAGGGTGGTACATTGGTAGTGCAAAGGTGGCACACCAGTGGCATGACTGGACTAGCCAAGTGGAGGTCATCGGCCTAGCTAGGTGGAGGTGGGGTAATGAATCCTAGTAAACAATAGTGTGAATGGGTAATGTAACAATGATTTTTAGGCAGTGACCTTTATGTAAGACTTAAGTTCCTATGGACTAGATAAAATAGGGCTTAATCCCCCATGTGACCTCCTACTCTATGCTAGCATGGGGATAATGTCTAGGTGTCTACATAGAAACATATACATGAGGTAGGTGTACCTTATTGTATGCCTACAAACAAGTGACTATGGGCTAAAAGAAAGAATCTCCTAAACATGACTACCAAAAAAGACATTAACTACTGCAAAAGATATAATCTATCAAATAAACTGAGTTGAAGCTACAACATTATAGGTACAACTATACAATAGTATAATAATCAATACATCTATATGATCATATGGATCCATATAGGCAATACATAATTTTGTATGACATTGAATGGATGTCCTCTAAAAACCTCTAAATTTTTTTGTCTCCATACCCTATCATGCCTTATATGGATTTAGAGGTTTTTGAGTCTTGTTAGTGCAACTATGAGGTTGGTTTTTCTCCAAGATGCATTGTACAAAAGTAGGTGCCAAAAACCTCTTAAACAAGAGAAGGATCTTAGAAATTAAGACAATTTGGGAAGGTATTTTAAAGCTTTCTCTGATACCATGTTGGAGCAACCAAGATAAACTTGTAAGATCAAACCATTCCACAAAAGAATATGGAAGATAATTATACTATCATACGGAAGTGTAAACAATATGTGAATCTTACAAATTTCAATAGGCTCATTGTATAAGTAGGATTGAATGACTAACTACTTCTCCAATGGTGTCACACATGTGGGTAGACTTGGGAAAAGTGTGGGGACACATGTAGAGTACACATGAGGTGAGACCAAAAGGTAAAAGTCTCTAAGTGAGCTTAATATATAGCATGAATAGGATAAACTAGGTAGGATAATAACTAGTTAGGTAAAACCACTTTTCATAATAACAAAAATCAACATGATAAACTCATTTAGGATAGTCATATACAATCTAACTTACAGATCTCAATTACACCATAACAATGATGGAGTTTCTTAGAAAGATAGTTTTTGTTGCACCAAAAGATCAACCTGGTAATGCCTGATACAACCACTAGAATTAATGAATCCATGGGAGGTGGTTAAGCCTTATCATGAACCCAAGTGTTGTGCTACACAAAACAAGGAGACCAAGGGCGCAAACCTTACAACAATCCCCCCAATGCAAGCGAGGGGTTCAAACCCATGACCCAGGCTCTGATCTACCAATTGTTAGAAAGACAGTTGTTGTTGCACCAAAAGATCAACCTATTAATGCTTGATACAACTGTCATAGTTAATGAATCCATGAGAGGTGGTTAAGCCTTGTCACGAACCCAAGCGTTGTGGTGCACAACACAAGGAGACCAAGGCCACACACATTTCAACATGAGTTACATCACCACATTGGTGTAAAATAAGTACAATACATCACTAACCATTTACAACATATACAATTTAGAAATAAGTACATGGAAGGTCTTTAATTTATATTTTCCACAAGGAATAGTAAGAACATGATATCAAAATGATAAAAAAGAGTCCATTCTTATTCTCCAAACTACTCCAAGTACTCCACAAGTCCCCAATGATGGTTTAGTGCCACCCAACTTTGTGGAACCATTAGATCCACCCCTATAAAGTAGGAGACAGACAACTTAGATAATCCAACACACTCAAATTCACATACAAGGTTGAACAAACATGCTATCACCAAATGCATACAAGGACTCACCATTCACACACAAGTGTAGTAATAATGATATATACTTATGCGGCTATGTATAGGTAAATTTTTGATAATTTTGGTGTGCAGATTCCACCCTTTGCCATTGATGTCAAAGTAGGAGTGAGGAGTAGTGAAAAATGTGGAATCCAACTAAGGGGGAGCTCCAATAAAACAGTGCATAAGATAGAGCATCAGCCAAGGGGGAGTTTACTACAACACTTAGTCATTTTTCACTAAGTGTTGCCATCAATGCTAAAAGGGGAGATTGTTGGCAGGAGACACTGTGTGGCTTCATGAGTGTTTTCATTGATGGCAACAAATTCCATACCACACATCCGCAACATATAGTATGTATATACTGGAAGACAGATTGAAGAGTGTTTTGGTCCGGTCAGCAAGAACAGAGCACGCAGCAATGTCTGACAATCAGGCCTGGATCTCTCAAGATGATGTAACTCAGCAAGTTACAGACTTGGACAAGTCAAGAGGAGTACCATGACTACTACATTCCATAGATTGAGCCTCTGGTGATGAATGAGTGAAAAGATATGAGCATCTAAGTGTTAGGTTCCTGATAGGCAGAGTAGACTGAGGAAGAACTGACCGGCAGAGCATCAAACTTTAATCCAGATGCAAAATTGATGGTGATCAAGCTATTTGAGGGATCATACATGGTTGGCCGACATGATTGATGACTTATATGTCTATGTTTTTTATACGCATCACATATTAAGCATGGACACAACCGATAGATCAGTGTTTTGTAAATATCTTAAGTATTCCAGTTGCCAACTTGAAAGATGTTGAAATCCTCGATGCGGATATATATACCAGATGGATTTTGGTATGAAGGCGTGTGTGTGTTGTGATAGTGTGTGAGCAAAGGTAGAGATATGTGTGGAAGCAGCAATACAAGTTCGATATGTGACAGGATAGCAACACTAAAGCAGAGGAAGAATGAAGTGTAGTAGATCAATATATTGAGCCTAACCAGAACTGAATCTCAGCATATGTGGATGCCTCTCATCAGTTCAAACACCTGGTTACCTTCTATAAACTTTGTAGACAGTGAGTCTCTTGTAGACAGTGTGCCTCTTGTGAGTAGTGTGCTTAGGCAGTGAGCCCTAATTGGCAAGTGCCATTTTGTACTTCTTATTCTTTTAACAGAGAATACAATCTTGGGTTAGTCACCCCGTGGTTTTTCCCTTAACAGGGTTTTCCACATAAAAATCCTTATGTTATGTGTGTTGATTTTATTTCTGCTCTCATGATTATGTATGCTCTTATGTTTTGATGTTGCACTAATACTAAAGAAGAAAAGAATGTTAAGATATTTAAGATAACTAATTCACCCCCCCAACTCTCAGTTATCTGCCTCGTTTCAACATTCTCTCCTTTGTTGTAATTTTTTGGTGGGAGGTAAGGGTTTCAATCTCCCTATTTGTGCTTGAAATTTCTTACATTCATGTCATTCCCACCTTAAGTGGTTTCATTGACTTTTTTTGTAGGAAACATTGCTTTGGGATGATTTCTAAAACAATATAAATTGATTCAACAATCTCCATTTGTATGTATTTTTAATAATTTCATTCTAGGGTAAAACTATCGAAACATTTTCCTAAATTTAATATTTGAGAAAAATAGTGTTTTCCTTGTCATGGGCATCAATAGGGTATGTTTACATTTTTTACATTTGTTTTTTGGATTTTTGGTCAAAAATGCATTTGAAAACCCTCAATTTGGAAAAGTTTGTTAATGCATTGTTCAATTTATAATTGTGAATGAACATGTGAATGTGGGGATATGATTTGTTATGGAATGAGATGGTAAAGTGAATGGTTATGTGCATGCCTTTTTTGGACCTCAATATCAGTACCTTGTGATGTGCTTGTAAATGAAACTTTAGGAGTTGAGAAATCCTAGGCTATGATAGAATGGACTCTAATGCACATCCACTTGTATGTTAAGCAAGGATGAGGTGAGGAGAGGTTAAAACTAGATATAATTAAAAATGAATGAGGAATTTCAAAAATACACACTAAAAAGGAATAGTCCATGAGACACTTCTATATGGCCAAGATGATATGTGTAAAGGACCATGATGGGCATGCAAGATGCTCTAGCATCTCTAAGATCATAGTTCTTGGGACAAACTTGTGTATCAATACTAGTGTTGTTGAGGATCTCCATGGGATGGGGACATGCTCTTCAACTCCGCTTCATTCTGTCTAAAATTAAAATGTGACCACTCAGCAAAAATGCAAAAGCTTCTCCCCTTCTTAAGTCTACCGGATCACTGGTCTGGGCTGTGGTCTAAGCATCAGTTAGGGCCTCATGCATGGCCTCTAACTTAGGGATAATTTGTTGATAACTAAGAGGGGGGGTGAATCAGTTATCCTAATTGTTTCTTCATTTGAACTTTCTTATTAATCAAAGCAGCATTGAATCAAACAAACAAACATTACCATGAAATGAGAAACACATGACATAGTATTTTTGACGTGGAAACCCGGTTAAGGGAGAAAACCACAGGGTGATTAACCCAAAGATTATTCTCTGTTAGAAGAATAAGGAATTACAAAATGGCACTTGCCAATTAGGGCTCACTGCCCGAGCACACTGCTCACAAAGAGGCACACTGCCTACAAGGAGACACACTGTCTACAAAAGAATGTTTATACAATACTTGAACTGATTGGAAGCATCTACATATGCTAAAGTTTAGTTCTGGTTAGGCTCAGTAAACTGATCTGCTGCACTTCATCTTTCCTCTGCTCTTTTTCTTTCTTTTCTTTCACATACCGAATCTTTCTTGTTACTTCTGCTCTGCTCTGCACTTATTCGCATACCATCTAACACAACTTCTGTATTCACAACAAAATCCATCCTCTATTTATATCCGCACTAGTGATTTCATTATCTTTCTAGTCGGCACCCGGAATAGTCTATTTTCTCACCAACTTTGTTCTGTCGACTGAATCCTTGCATATCAAGTAATGCAGATCAAGCATATACTTGTAGATATCATTAATCATGTCAGCCAAACATGATTCATGCCTTCACAACCTTTACCATCAACACTGACACATCCAAAAAATAGTCTGATACTCTGTCAGTCAGTTCTTCCTCTGTTCTCACTGTCTTTCAGGAATTTGGTACTCAACTATTCATATCTTCTTTCTTGTCCATCACCGGAGGCTAAATCCTTGGAATATACTACTAAGGTAGTCCTTTTGACTTCCCCAAATCCACACTACACCAAGACACTTCCTCTGAGAGATCCGGACCAATCTGTCGAACCTTGCCACATGCTTTGTTCTTGTTCACCGGACCACAACAGTCTTCATTTTGACTTCCGGTAGAGACACACCATGACTTGCGGATATGTGGAATGACCTTTGTTGCCATCAATGACAATAACCATGAATCCATATAGTGTCTCTTGCCAACAATCTCCCCCTTTGGCATTGATGGCAACACTTAGTGAAAAATGACTAAGTGTTTACACTATGCTCCCCCTTGGCTGATGCTCTATCTTTATATACAATTTCTGGAACTCCCCCTTAGTTGGATTCCTCATTTTTCACTACTCCTCACTCCCCCTTTGACATCAATGGCAAAGGGTAGGGTCCGCACACCAAAATTTTCAAAGATTTACTATACATAGCCACATATTTACATACTCACATAAACTGAAGAATGTCTGCGAAGGATGTCTTCAATTGGACCAGTTCTGTAGCCCAACTTTGCTTCATTCTGTCCAAAATTGAAATGTGACCACTTAACAAAAATGCAAAGGCTTCTGCCCTCTTGAGATCTGTCGGATCATTTGTTTGAGCGGTAGTCTGAGCATCACTGATGGCCTCATGCATAGTTTCTAACTTAGGGATTATAATCCTTCTAAGTTCTCCCATCCGGTTAGTTATATGCTTCCTTTCCTTCTCAAAGTTCTTTATTGCATTTGTGATTGCAATAGTTTGACATTCTTGATTCACTATGGAGGAAGAGAGAGGATCAAAACTTTGAGACAGACTTTGTAGTTTGTCCTGTTCCTCTTTTATTTTCTTGCCAATTTCTGTTGTTGCCTTTGACCAGGAGATGCAAAACTTATAGATGTCAACACCATCCTTAAGAGCATTTTCTAAGCTCTTTATTCCAATACTCATATTTCTCCTATCATTAGAAATTAATCCTAGTACTTCTGAAAATCTCTTATCCAAAAATTCCTTCCGGACCTTTTCTTCAGCTGATTTTTCTGGAGAATCAAAATGTGTATCAACACTGCTGACTAAGGTTTTGAGATTACTGGAAGAGGAGGCTGTCGGATCTATCTGGACTGATGGCATAATCTTTTCAAGCACTCCGGAAGTAGCCTCTATCAACTCACAGTCTTCCATATGAGACTTTAGGAGTTTTTCATTTGCCTTAGCATTTGCAAATGAAGCTATCTTCATCATCTGTACTGGAGAGAGAGAGTCAAAGTTGAATGGGCCTTTTAGAAGCTCCAGTACATCAATCTCTATTGTTTCTTGGCTCAAAAATTTTTGAACAGTTTGTGCAGTGTCTCTTGCCGAAGACAGATGTTTCTTTTCTTCTGCAGTTTTGTCCTTTGGAATCTTTTCTCCTTCCATATTCTTACCACTTTCAGTTGTGGTTTTCTCTATTAGGATCTTCTCTTTCTCTGCATCCTTTGTGCTGTCAACCTCTTTTTCTTTTACTGTTGCTTCTTTCTCCTATAATTTCTCTTGGGATCTGAAGACTGTAGGGGAAACTGGAGGAGAGATGTTACTCTGTTCAAGGGCCACTTCTTCCGGAGCAGATGATTCCAATTCCATAGCTATTTCTGCACCTAAGTCCTCTACAATAGGAATGTTGAACCTTTTGAATGTATTCTGAAGGATCTCTTCAGTGTCCTTGGCTACTTTGTCGGTCTCACCAAGCATAAGCTGATTCATCCTTGCTTTGCTTCTGAATTCATCCTTGCAGTCTTTGAATACCATGTTCATTGTTTTGTGATCAATTGAAGGATATAGCTAAATAGCTATTTGTTCCCTGATCTCAAGGTCTTTTGCCATGGCATTGTTCTTTCTTATTTCTAATTCCTTCTCTAGACTCTTAGGAATTTCAGAGATAATCTCAATGAAATCTTTACTGTAAATGTTCAGGTACCTAATTGTAGCTTCCTGCAGGATCTTTTGATCTACCTCATTGTAGTCATCATAGAATTCAGCCACTGGTTGAAGGTTCCCATCCACAGTGACTGATTTGACTACACTGTCTAGAGACAGGGTGGGCTTTTCAACAAATTCCTCTGTCATTTCTTCCTTGTCTTGGCCTGTGGAGGGTTTACCAGATCCTTTCTTCTTCTGCTTCTTTATTTCTTTTACTCCCTCATCTGACTCAATTTCCTCTTCATCCTTTTGGGTTTCATAAGCCCTTGTGGCTTTTGTCTTAGATCTTTTACCGGATGCCTGGACTTCCAGTTTTGAGCTTTTGGTTGTGGGAGGTGCAGATCTTTTTGATGATCTGGTCCAGGTGGAAGTTTCAACCGGAACACTTTCTTCACTTTTCTTTTCTACCCTCTTCTTCTCTTTCTCATCCCCTTCCTTCTTCTTCCGGTGAGCATCAAGTGCTTCCATGGAGATTCCAAGGCCTTGTGCTATGTGTTCTACTTCTTTTCTGACTTTCCTCTTGATCTCCTATTCTCTGAGTTCAATATGAATTTTTATACTTAGTTCCTCAAATGTTCCGAACCTTTCTGCCTTTGGATCTTTAGGCTAACTTAGCATGTGTTGAACATGTAGCTCCACTATTTGTTCATCCACTTCATACCCCATGGGCATGATCCACACAGTTCTTGGTTCTACTGCCTCCATTAGACACTGATCTGTTTCTACCATAAAGCATACTGTGTCTTTGTACTTTTCAACAAGGGATTGGGGTATTCTTTCTCTTGCATGCATCATGCTCTGGAAGTTCTTGAAATATCCCCATAGAGCTATTTTTCTTGTTTTAGCATCCCCAAGTCCATGCAAATAATCTCTAATTTGGATGGCAACCAGTCTGTCATTTTGCCATATCCATCCACTGGATCCGGGAAGCTCATTCATGTAATAAAAGAAGAGACAAAGGATCAAATTGCCATACTTGAAGGAGTTTTTCTTGTCCTTCTTGATCTTCTGTAGATTTTCAAAAAGTTAGTTTACAAGAAGCTCACACAAGCCATAGTCTGCATTCTCCTTTAACATTTGATAAGCTATGTAGATTGCAGTTCCCGGTACTAAATTTTCCCTACTGGAGTGATAGATTTTGTAACCAATTATCATAGATGCAAATTTGACATCCTGTTCAGTGATGTCTTCAACTGTCATAGCTCTCTTGTCAAACTTAGATCTGGTTGCATCACTAACTGTCAGATTTTTGATAGACTTGAGAACAAGTAATCTACCGGATGAGTGCAGACCGGTTACAGCCCTAATTGCATCTTTGGTGATCTTGAAGGGCTTGTTCAACCATAGGAAGTTGTCATGCACTCTACTTAGTACATACCGGACCCATTCATCCTCTTCAAAACAGGGGAAATGGATGGACTGTGCAAAGTGTTTGTCCCGGATGGCTTTGTACTGAGGTTTAATCTCAAAGGAGTCATCTATCAACTGTTTGTGATAGATATCCATCAATTTTGATTCTCCAAAGTCTTCAAAATTTGCATGAATGTAAACCCTAATGTCCTCCATATGCAATACACCATGCGGAACACTGGAGAAGGCTCCTAGTGGATCTACTTCCAAAGATTTGTATGGATGTTTCTTGAATGTGGGGCGAGGTCTATCAGAGATCTTAACTATATTCGGAGTAGCCATTTTTCAAAGATTTGTAGTGAGATATTGGAAACGTAAAATACCTTAAGCGCCTTCGGTTATACGGAGTGGTTGGATTGATTTCTGTATGTAGTAACTTTTGCAAGTGATCTTCGGTGAACTTGATGAATTTTGTTGTAGAGCTCTGCTTTTCACTTCTTCTTGGGTGTGGAATGATCAAGTGATTATTGAGAAATCCCTTATATTGTTTCACAAACCCTAATATCTGTTTTCAATAAATGCTCGACCTACATTGTTCCGGTTTTGCCTTATTCGGATAACTTGGAATACCGGATCAGTCCTGATCTATCAACATCATGCGGATCTTCCAACCATGAATAAATCAAGATGACACATCACAAGGACATCCCAAACACTCTATCCAATCCGCAGAATAAGATAATGCATTTCCGGATCTCTCCGAATCCTTTTTGTAATCCTCTGTCATTCTGGAGCATCTCCCGGAATAGGTCTTATTTGATCAATCACAACTTCTTTACATCTCCATGCGGACCTCTGAAATCTTATCTGGATCATTTCAAGACTTATATCTTCAAACCCTTTACTCCGCATCTTGTGCCACATTTGGCACCACTTGATTGGCTGGGGGAACAGGATTTTCTATGAGTCTCCCCCTAAGCCAGAACTCATTTTTTAGTTTCTGGAAGGAATATTAGCACCAGAGTCTGGTGCGGATCCAACCTCTACATTCTCTAAACTTTTCTTTACCCAAATCTTGTTCATCTGATTCCTAACTTCATCTGCATTCATCTTTTGTTTACCCTTGTCTTGATTCTGATTATACACCGAACCTTTTTTGTCTTGATTCTTGCTTCTGCAGACGTTTACATTATGACTGGACCTATTATAGATTTGACAAATAACATTTCTTTGCATATTTGACTGATAGCCTCTTGATCTGCATTGATTAGTCATATGACCTATTCTATTATATGCAAAGCATCTACCATTGAATGATTTATTTATTTGCATATTTCTGCATTCATGAAACTTGTGTCCATACCTTTGGCAGTTAAAGCATTGTCCGGAGAAGGATGAATTAGTCTAATTCATTCTATTTCTGCACTGATTAGCTTTGTGACCAAAGTGATTGTAGCTGTGGCAGTATCCATTGAAGGATGGATATCTTTGAGCATTGGGCTATCTTACCGGAGATCTTCTAGGCCTATTCCTTAGATTTTCTGATCCAAAATTCTTTTGACTGGATCCGGAGCTTTCTCCTTTCTTATATCCCAAACCATACTTGTCATCTGTCCTCTTTTGACTTCCAAGAAGTACTTCAAGTTGGGCAGAACTTATCTTAAATTTTTCTTTATATTCATTTGCTGTTTGAAGATCTCTTTTGAGAGAGACAATTTGATCCTCAAGTTTTTCTTCATTATCTTTGGCATCTTCAAGATCAGATTCAAGATGTCTGATAATCCTGTCCATCTGGTGGCATTCTTCTGATTTCTCTTTAAGAGATTGTCTTAGATTGTCTTCAGCTTTTCTTTTTTCTTCAATCTCTTGAGTAAACTTTATAGTTCCTAATTCCATTTCATGTCTTAACATAATGACTTCTTTTGATAACTTTTCACATAACTTGGTTTTCTCAGTTAATTCTTCATTTGTATTGCTTTCTTCACTTTGTCTTGCCAATTGTTGGAGTAGCTCCTTTCTCTTTTTCATAGAGAGACTTAATTTGTCTTTTAGTTCTCTCATGAATTGATCAGCCTGTTTGAGTCTTTCCTTTAATGCATTGACTTCAGAGTTTGACTGTTCAAGATCCTCAAGGGCAGTCTTGAGTTGTTCCCTTAAACCATATGCATCCATTTAAACTCCCAGATGTTCCTCAAGCTATTAGGCTCTATTCGGAGGAACCTAGCTCTGATACCAATTATTGATAACTGAGAGGGGGGGTGAATTAGTTATCCTAATTGTTTCTTCATTTGAACTTTCTTATTAATCAAAGTAGCATTAAATCAAACAAACAAACATTACCATGAAATGAGAAACACATGACATAGTATTTTTGACGTGGAAACCTGGTTAAGGGAGAAAACCACGGGGTGATTAACCCAAAGATTATTCTCTGTTAGAAGAATAAAGAATTACAAAATGGCACTTGCCAATTAGGGCTCACTGCCCGAGCACACTGCTCACAAAGAGGCACACTACCTACAAGGAGACACACTGTCTACAAAAGAATGTTTATACAATACTTGAACTGATTGGAAGCATCTACATATGCTGGAGTTTAGTTCCGGTTAGGCTCAGTATACTGATCTGCTGCACTTCATCTTTCCTCTACTCTTTTTCTTTCTTTTCTTTCACATACCGGATCTTTCTTGTTACTTCTGCTCTGCTCTGCACTTATTCACATACCATCTAACACAACTTCTGTATTCACAACAAAATCCATCCTCTATTTATATCCGCACTAGTGATTCCATTATCTTTCTAGTCGGCACCCAGAATAGTCTATTTTCTCACCAACTTTGTTCTGTCGGCTGAATCCTTGCATATCAAGTAATGCGGATCAAGCATATACTTGTAGATATCATTAGTCATGTCGGCCAAACATGATTCATGCCTTCACAACCTTTACCATCAACAGTAACACATCTAGAAAATAGTCTGATACTCTGTCAGTCAGTTCTTCCTTTGTTCTCACTGTCTTTTAGGAATCCGGTACTCAACTATTCATATCTTCTTTCTTGTCGATCACTGGAGGCTAAATCCTTGGAATATACTACTCAAGGTAGTCCTTTTGACTTCCCCAAATCCGCACTGCACCAAGACACTTCCTCTGAGAGATCCGGACCAATCTGTCGGACCTTGCCACATGCTCTGTTCTTGTTCACCGGACCACAACAGTCTTCATTTTGACTTCCGGTAGAGACACACCATGACTTGCGGATATGTGGAATGACCTTTGTTGCCATCAATGACAATAACCATGAATCCATATAGTGTCTCTTGCCAACATAATTATCCCTCTAAGTTCACTCATCCTGCTTATTATATTCTTCATCTCCTTTTCAAGCCTCTTTATTTCATTTAAAATAGTAATAGCCTGGCACTCTTGATTCATTATGGATGTGGTGAGAGGATCAAAATTTTGAGATAAACTTGACAATTTATCTTCTTGTTCTTTCACCTTCTTTTCAATATCCTCAGTCACTTTAGACCAGGATAGACAAAATTTATACATTTCTCCACCATCTTTAAGAGCATTTTCTAGGCTCTTTATCCCAATATCTAGGGTCCTCCTATCATTAGCTATGAGTCCATGCACTTCAGTGAATCTCTTTCCCAAAAATTCTTTCCAGACTTTCTCTTTTGTCGATTTCTCCAAAGAATTAAAATGAGTGCTAACAGAGTTAACTAGAGATTTTAAGTTATCGAATGGAGAGGCCAAAGGATCCTTTGTTGGTAGGTGGTGATTGATCAAGAAAGTACTATACACTAGCCATGTATCCTTGCCGGGGTTCGGGAGATTGAAATTTTTTTAGAGCCGACATAAAAAAATCCTATTTTTTGTAACCGACATAAGGCTTGATAAAAAGTGGCTAAGGGTTAGGGTTTTGGTTGATATTGTATTGTAGTATTTGCAACGGTATTGAGTTGCAAGGATTGTTGGTTGTAATCGGTTTGATTTACTGGATAATAATATTGGACTCTCTATTGGTGGATGTAGCCCGAGTTTGGGTGAACAATGTTAAAACTTGTCTCTAGCTGTTATTATTTCTGTGTATTTTCATTCCTCTGTTTAATCTTTATTTGCATTTAATTGATATCTTCTGCCAGCTAACCCTAACAAGTGGTATCAGAGTAGGTTGTGATTATTGTCTGCAGGAAGGTCTCACGGTTGAGTGGGACCATTGGCAAATGAGGGTAAATTGAAGGTTGATAAATTCAATGGGCAGAACTATTAGTTATGGAAGATGCAAATGGAGGATTACCTCTATCAAAAGGATTTATGGATGTCGTTGGAAGGAGTAGCCAAGAAACTGGCAACAATGTCTATTGAGGATTGAAATCTTCTTGATAGAAAGGCACTGGGAACCATTCGGTTATGCCTGGCACCATCGGTGGCATTCAATATAATGGAAGCGAAGACAACATATGGTCTAATGAAAGCTTTGGCTAAATTGTATGAAAAACCCTCAGCCTCAAATAAGGTATTTCTCATGAAGCGTTTGTTTAATCTAAAAATGGTTGAAGGTGGATCTGTGATAGATCATTTAAATAAATTTAATATGATTGTTAGTCAATTAACTTCTGTAAATGTAAAATTTGACGAAGAAGTTACAGCTCTCTTGATATTATGTTCATTGCTTGAAAGCTAGAATAGTTTGGTAATGGTGGTTACTAACTATATTTCTAGTTCAAATACCCTAAAATTTGATGATGTTGTTAGCATTATTCTGAGTGAGGAAATTCGTAGGAAAAGCTCAAGTGGATCCACATCAGGTAGTGTTTTGAATGCCGAAAGCAGGGGCAGATCAAAGGAGAGAGGAAAAGGTTCTAGAGCTCATGGGATAAGAGATCCCAAACCAGAGGACAGAAGGATTGCTGGTACTGTGGGAAACTAGGTCATCTGAAGAAAGATTGCTTGTCTTGGAAGAATAAAGAAGGAGACAAACAAGAAGGCAATAAGAAGGAAAATGTGGTAAGTAATAAGTCTGAAGATGATGCTTTGATTCTCTCCCTAGATAATGCTGATGATTCATGGGTTTTACATTCAGAGGCCTCATTTCATGCTACACCCCATAGAAGTTATTTTCTTGATTATGTCCAAGGGGATTTTAGGCTGGTTTATTTGGGAGATAATGAACCCTATCAGATTGTTGGAAAGGGAAGAGTTAAGATTAAGTTATAGAATGGGAATCATTGGCTATTACAAGAGGTAAGGCATGTTCCAAGGCTCAGTAGGAATTTAATTTCAGCAGGGCAGCTAGCTGAAGAAGGTTGCATTGTTACATTTATTGATAAAAATTGGAAAGTTTCAAAAGGTGCATTAATAGTAGCAAAAGGTGTGAAAGTAGGCACCTTATATCTTTGTACAGGTCATATTGTTCCTTCTACTTAAGCTGTTACAAAGAAAAAACAAACAGGTTCAGGAACAGTTGCTGCATGTTCTGAGACAACATTGTGGCATAACAGACTTGGGCATATGAGTGAAAAAGGTATGAAGGTACTTCATTCTAAGAAAGTTTTACTAGGTCTGAAATGTATTAATATGGATTTCTGTGAAAGTTGTGTGTATGGAAAACAAAAGAGAGTTAGTTTTCTCAAGGACGGGAAGCAAAAAAAAAATGAAAAGTTGGATCTTGTGCATATAGATGTATGGGGACCATCTCAAGTATCTTCTCTCGATGGCTCTCAGTATTATGTTATATTCATAGATGATGCAACTAGGAAGGTCTGGATTTATTTCCTTAGACAAAAATCTGATGTATTTGAAACATTTAAGAAATGAAGAATTTTGGTTGAGAATGAGATGGGTAAAAGATTAAAATGTCTCAGATCTGATAATGGTGGTGAGTATTGCAGCAAAGAATTTGAAGATTATTGTTCCTTTAATAGAATTCGTAGGCAGAAAATAGTTCTAGGGACTCCACAGGAAAATGGAGTGGCTGAACGCATGAATAGGACAATAATGGAGCGTGCAAGGATTATGAGATTGCATGCTGGGCCGCCTTTAAACATGTGGACAGAGGCTATCAACACTACTGTATATTTAATTAATAGAGGTCCTTCAATTCCTTTGGGCTGTGGTATTCCAGAGGAAGCATGGGCAGGTAAGAAGGTGAGTTATTCTTTTCTCAAAACCTTCGGATGTGAAGTATTTGCACATGTAGATTTTGAAAATAGAACCAAGTTGGATGCAAAATCAAAAAAGTGTACCTTTGTTGGATATGGCATTGATGAATTTGGTTATAGGCTTTGGGATTTTGAAAATCAGAAAATTGTGAGAAGCAGGGATGTTATATTCAATGAGAAGGTATTGTACAAAGATCAGT
The DNA here is from genome assembly GCA_027924645.1 of Cunninghamia lanceolata. Classification (NCBI taxonomy): domain Eukaryota; kingdom Viridiplantae; phylum Streptophyta; class Pinopsida; order Cupressales; family Cupressaceae; genus Cunninghamia; species Cunninghamia lanceolata. The sequence continues at coordinate 3,376,947 of BSBN01000367.1, read as the reverse complement.
TACAGTAGCATGAGATGAAAGAAAAAGATTATGTGGTGCTAGATGATACTCCAAATAGTGATGTTCCAGTGGTTCCTCATGCTCCACAACAGTAACCAGAAATACCACAAACTCCAGTGAATGTTAGACGGTCAACAAGGATAAGTAGACCTCCTGAAAGGTTTTCTCCCTCTTTGTATTCTATTTTGTTAATAGATGCTGGTGAACCACAAGGGTATGATGAAGCTATGCAGGTGGATACATAGATTCAGTGGAAACTTTCTATGAAAGAAGAAATGGACTCCTTGCTGAAAAATCAGACTTGGGAATTATGTAAATTGCCTGCAGGTAAAAAGGCTTTACCAAACAAATGGGTTTATAGGCTAAAAGAAGAAAATGGAGATAAGAAAAGATTTAAGGTCAGGTTAGTTGTAAAAGGATTTGCATAGAAAAAGGGCATTGATTTTGATGATAGTTTTTCTCTGGTTGTTAAGATGACTTCTATTCGTACTGTTTTAAGTATTGTGGCTGTTGAAGATTTGCATTTGGAACAATTAGATGTGAAAACTACCTTTCTCCATGGTGATTTGGAGGAGGAGATATATATGGAACAGCCCCAAGGATTTGAGGTCAAAGGTAAGGAGAAATAGGTGTGCAGATTGAAGAAGAGTTTATATGGCTTGAAACAATCACCTTGGCAATGGTATCTAAAATTTGATAGTTTTATGGCTGAGCAAGGCTACAGTCGGTGTAATTCTGACCATTGTGTTTATTTTCAGAGGTTGGATAATGACAGCTACATTATTTTATGTTTATATGTTGATGACATGCTTGTAGTTGGGTCTAACATGGATCACATAAGAGATTTAAAACATCAGTTAGCACAGTCATTTGATATGAAGGATTTGGGGGTAGCAAAACAAATCCTTGGTATGAAAATTTGCAGAGATAGGAAGAACAAAAAATTGACTCTATCTCAGGCTGCTTATGTTGAAAAGGTGTTGCAGAGATTCCATATGGAAAATGCAAAAGCTGTTAGCACACCTTTGCCTAGTCATTTGAAATTGACTAAGGAGATGTGTCCAAAGACACAAGAGGAGGAAGAAAAAATGTCCAAGGTACCATATGCTTCAGCTGTAGTGGTGCAGGAGCACTTTCTCTATAGGATTATATTTTATTTTGTTGTTTCATAAGGCTATAAGTCATATCATATTGTAATAAGGATCAATTTGGTCCCATTGATGTAATTACGCAAGGAAAACATGTGGTTTTACTTGTTTGAGGAGTAAGACCAACGGCTAACTAATTTGAATATCAGTTTGCACGGTTGGAGGGAAATAACAGTTGACTCTACATCTTTTCAAGAGGCAAGCTATATGCAACACAGAGAGAGAAGTGTGTGATGCAGCGAAGACTTGATGAATGAATAATAAGAGTTTTCTGGGTGTGATATATATATATATATATATTGGTTTGTTTGTGTATTCTTTGTATTTGATATCTCTGTTAAGATAGTATGCATCCATGACCTAAACTAGATATTATCTGGTAGTTCTTAGGGTTCCCATAGTGTGCAGATGGTGTAATATTAGTATTTCCACAGAGGTTGGTTTGTAACCTAGGGGTTAGGGTTTGATTCATAAATGAAGACCCTTTCCTCTGTCCACTAAAGTCCTATGCAGAATCGGTGTGATGGGGGAAAGATACTTAAGTTTGTTGTTTTCTACATTCTCACCCAGGAATCCAGAGAACGCGGCCGGATTCGACTAGACATCTCCATGTGGCTAGTCAAGAAATCAATGAGAAGTGATCAGGGGTTGTTTGGGATCAGATTGCTTTAAGAGGTTGAAGGCTTGACTCAGGAATCGGTTAAATCCATTGTTCTGTCGAAGGGTTTTCGGTATCAGGTCATCACAGAGTATCTTGGAGTCCATCAGCGTAACACGAAGCGTCGGGATAGCTTTTTGAAGTCCCCACGATTCCTAGTGTCTAACCGATGGGTGGACATCGGTGACAAATGGCCCGCATCTTGCCGAAGACTGGTATGGTGTCAAAGACACATACAGTCGCATGTTCAGGAAAACCTATTGGGGCGGTGGACCCCACGCATTGCATAGTGAAGTGTATGCATCGGTGTGACCAGAGGCATCAGGCTGAGGAAATTACATTGGGCCAATGGTAGAAGGTTTCACCGATCAGGGTGACTATTGCGAAGTATCATCGATGAAGAGTATCGGCATAAGGAACATCGTCGGGAGAAGACTCAGAAGTCTCAACAAAAGGTAGGGTCACACCGACGGAAAACCTATCAGGGAGAAGTTCGAGAGTCCCACCGATGGAGGAGAGGTAGTTGATCGGCATGAGTTGTGGCTTCGGCGAACAAGAAGAAAGCTATGCTGATAAAAAGTGTCTCACCGACGGTCCATATTCATCAAAGAGAGGTGAATCATCAAAACAGAGGACTGAAGTCTGACTGAAGTGGGGAGTCTGGCCGACACAAGTGATTAACCGTTGAGGTTAAGTCATTGGAAGTCGCGGTCATCGGGAGGAGTAAAGCGATCGGCAAGAAAGAAAAGGAGGGATCCGATAGTGATATGTTTGGCTGATAGAGGAGACATCGCCAAGACATAAGTTGGGTCTGGCCGATCACAGTTGTTGGCATTTTCGCTACACACTCTGCTTCAAATTGGTATCAGAGCCAATATTCTAAATCAAAGCCATGTATGTCAGATGAAGAGCTGGAGATAGAGACAGAGGCTAGCACAATACCTCCCAAGTCGATGAGCAAAGCAGCCATCCAGAAGATGGTAGAAGAGATGCTCGAAGAGAGACTGAAGGAAGAAAGATCCAAAGAGAAGAATGGAAGCACTTCTGAGTTAGAGGAGGATGAAGAAGAAGAAGCAGGAGAAAATCCTCAAGGAGAAGGTATGTCTGCTAATCAAAAGGCATTCCTGAATGCACTCAAGGGTCATGGAAGTGGTGGTGATCCGAAAATGGATGTTCCCACGTTCAATTAGAAACTCGATGGAGACGCTCTTGTGGATTGGATTGAAGCCATAAGTAATTACTTTGACTTCAAGGAATATAATGACAACAAGAAAGTAAAGTTTGTAAAAACTAGATTGAGAGGTTCTGCATTAGTCTGGTGGAACTACACACAATGTGAAAGGGAGAAGGTTGGAAAGAGTCCAATCACCAAATGGAGTAGAATGGTGGCCATGCTGAGAACCAAGTTTTTGCCATGTGATTATGATTTACAGACCATCAGAAAATTTAACCATCATAGACAGAAAGATATGGACGTGGCTACATACACTGAAGAATTCCACAGATTGAGTATGAGAGCAAATCATAGGGAGGAGGAGAAAGAGATGGTGGCCAGATATCTTGATGGTCTAAGATATAACATAAAAGATGAATTCAGTATGGTGGTTCCCAAGACTGTAGGTGAATGTTTTCAGTTAGCCTCTAGGGCTGAGGATAAGCTGAAAAGGAAAGGGGATAAAAATAACAGAGGAAGAGGTGGCAGGAACAATAGAGGAATAGGTAATTTTGGTAGAGGATAGCCAAACAAAGGTGAAAGTTCAAGTCAGGAAGAATCATGCTCTGATACGGAACAAAAAGGTAGTGGTTTCAGAGGTTGGAGAAGACCTTGTTGGTTCCCAAAAATACAGGTTGCTAACCCTAAGAGGATGCAAGACTCTATGTTTGGATTTGCAACGTTTTTGGACCAATTGACAGAGCTATTAGCTCCCTACACTTCAGGTCCTGCAAACCTAGGCAGGTGTACCTTTGTAACTAAAGTAGAATGAACACTATATGACTTGATTGGATTAGTAAATCTATCACAATGGCATAAAATGTAATAGATGCAGCCTACAGATTATCCTACTCCTAATGTACTAACTTGAAATAGAAATATTTTGAATATGAGCTTAGATAGTAATGACTAGTGCCTACTTCTATTGGGCTATGGAGTCAGTAAATGGATGAAGATCTAATGGAAACGGATGTATGAGGTAAGTTGATCTACTTCACAGTTTAACTTGAACTTGTAAGGCACATGGGATGTTTGTACCTTATACAAATGTGCAAGAATGTCAGTTATAATGCTCTTCTTATACTATCCCAATGATATTCCCTGTATTACTGTGAACAACTAAGAGGATGTTTAATTCTAGTAAGAAGGGAATTTAGACCAGATTTGTTTTGTAGAAAGGATTTACCTCTTGGCAGAGACCTTATGACAATTCTGATCAACTTCTTTATAGAAACCAACCAATTCGAACACACTGAATCAGCAAATGTGACCAGATAAATCAACAATATTCTTGATACGATGATTTCAATAATATGGGAAAACCATTCTAGAGACAACATTACAACATTTAGGATTTAATATTAACATTACAGTTGAACACTGAAAACAGATAACTGAATTTAAGCATTCCATTCCATTAATGAAAAAATGTGTATATACAAGTTTTGATTAGGCGAATGGGTGGAGTGGAATTAAATAATTTCCTATTGCTACCCTAAATCTACTGATCTCTAATCTATTGATGTCTCTCTTTTTTTCTTTCTCTCATGCATATATACCTTGCACTTCTAGGGTTGCAACCCTTCATATAACAGCTGGGATGTATCTCTTTATTTAATTATCTTTCATAATTAATTTAATCTTCTCCGTGAAAGAATATTTTCAAATTCCATATTCCATTTCTCGTTTCACCTTTATTTGGAGAAAATATTTATTTGGGTGAAAATTATCATCCCTTTAACTTCTTCAGTGGAAGAGTTTTACCAGATTTCATAAAAATAGTTACCTTCTTGATTTAATCCTTCTGGAAAAACCTTTCCCTTTTCAAAAAATGTTCTTTAATAGTTTTTATTTCATGACCCTTTTAATGGAAAATGTAAAATTCACATTTTACCTTATAATCACACTTGATTAATTTATTTGCTCCCTTCAATACTTATTTTTTCCTTCGTATTATCAGATAGATGGACCTTTTTATTTTGATAATTTCTTCAAACAAATGTTTTTAATTATTGTCCTGGAAATATTTTACTTCTCGGAAATATGTGATTATTTAATCATGAAACTCCTAAATTCACCTAACACCTTTTAATATGGTGAATTTACTATACCTATCTTTTAATTTATCCATCGGCAGGATTCTTCCCAAAGTATCTCTCGAGTTTTCTAAAAGAAAAAATGTTCTTGGCTACTATTATTTTTACCATATTTAAATAAATATTTTTTTGGCAAAAAATAATCACCCACTTTTAACTCCTCTGGTAAAAATATTTCACATTGCATTTACTCTTTGTGTGTTCACCTAATAAAAAATTCTCCTTGGTGAAATCAATTATCTCAATCATCTAATGCATGGTTTTGCATTTCCTGGTGAAATATATTATTCCTCAACAAAAATACTTCCTAAATTCTCTCATCAGAGGAATATGCATCATCGTTAAGAAAATAAAATATTATCCTGACACAATTGATCTTCCTCATGCGTTTATTTTAATACTTTGCTCATTTGTGTGACATACGAGATCGGGAAGACTTGGAGATTTCTCACCGATTATGTATGTCTGGCAGATATATATCTTGTGCAATTTTTCATTAGTTACATTCTTGGGCCCCACCCCATAAGTATTTCAGGAGGATTAGAAATTAATTATTCTATTTTATATCCATCGGCATAAGTCCTAAGATCGGTATGATCTAAAAACTCTCTACCGATAGCAACTGTCTCCCCGATATGTTTTCTTTGTCCTCTCCCAAAATCTTCTATGACTTTCATTATCAGCGTGACCTATGCAGTAGGAGAGACTTGAAAACTTTATTCTGATTAGCTTGTTCTTGTCGAAGACATCTAGGGTTCTTCATTTTGTTTTTCATTGGTTTGCTAATTTCGCCATAGGCAGTGAGGATTCTGGCATATGTGCAACAACACCATTTTAACTCTGCTCTATTTAATTCAACATCTTCTAAAAGACCCAATAAGTCTGACTGATGACAGATTTTATTTTTGACATCACACATTACTGGCCCAATTTCTGCACTGGAATAGGGATATATTGCCATTGATCCGCCAATAAACTCTTCCTGTGTATGAGCTTTGCTCAAAATCAACAAGTACACTGGATGTGCATTATATTGCAAAGCTACTCCAAAATGAACAGAATTGTCTGTCCTTTCCTCTCCTAACTATGAAATTTGTAGAGCAGATATGCATGCCCATATGATATGGTACTTGTTCTCAACACTCTCATTTAGAAGGCTATCCAAAAGCTCTTTTAGGAGATGGTTACAATCACTTATCAACTTTGTTATTATACAATGAGACCTCTTGTAACTTGAGACAGAAATCCATCTCTCATAAATCTTGAACGGTTGTTAGGTACCTCAAGAAATTTGCTGAGTAGCTCAGTCAATTTATGAAGTATAAAGCCTTGTGATATATCCATATGAAAGTTTTTCTTAGATTCTTAATATACTGTGCACAACTTTCCATCTCCTAACATATGCAAACCTGCAACAATGAGTGCTTGTTCAAACAAACCCCTTATCTTTGTAATGCCTTCTGGTGTATATTGGGACACGGACTCATCATGCTCTTTTGCCTCCATAAACAAGAGCCTCCATTGTGCATACCTTGCATATTTGACACCAATGCAAAAACCCTAATGTTTCAATATGCTGCACAACTTGAATTGCCACTCCTACAACAGCCATTGTGCATCACAAGTCGGATCCTCTATGTGGGTCCCGACTAAAATTTTTTTGTTTTGAAATAAGTTCATGTCTCAGATTGTCCTGACAATGCATTTGTGTGTTCATGAGGTGTGAAAAAGAAATGGTTTTTCATCAAAATCTTCTTTTTGGCACTTTGTACTGTGAGCAAAACAAGCCAGGTAGCCTCCAAAATTGCCCTAGAAAACTGATCAAAGCTTCTCCTGGAGCCACGAAAATGCACAAACTTGTAGATTTTTGACTCAAGAATTCAATGCAACAAACGGTTCGGCATGAAGTTATTGGGATTAAAAGCTGCTCGCAATCAAAGTAGCTCACTCAGCATGTTTTGCACCTATTTAAACTCAACTGAAACCTATCATTTTGCCTCTTTGGAAAAATATCAAATCTAATTTTGAGAAGCTGCCATCCTGGGGATTAGTTCATTTAGGTCACGTGAACATGTGTACAAAATAATTTTTCATCATTCCTCTTCCTTCATAAGATATCATGTGTCAAAGTTGACGTTTCTGAAGCTGCCTAGGAATGCAGTCACAGAACTGTGTAAAATCCATTTGGATTTGCTTTTGAAAAAATATCAAACGAAGTGCTGGGACCTTGAGAATTGACATGTAAGCACATTAACATGGGAAGAATTTGAGACATCAATTGATTTTTTATGAACATGACCCGATTACTAGATATTACCTTCCAAATTAACCTCCTTGAAAACTGCCCCTGTGAAAACCTGATTCGAGCTCACTAACTTGCAATTTTAAAAACCCATTAAATCTCTTCCTAGGAAGTTGTAACTGGAAAGTTGATTTAATTTAGGCTTGATGAGTGCATGTGTAAGAGGATTCTTTTCCATCCATCTTCTGTCATGAAATGTTAAGGGCCAAAGTTGACCTATCTGCAACTTTATGGAAATGCAGATATGGCAACTGAACTTTTTACATTTGCTTTTGATTTTGAAAAAATAGCAAACGAGATGTTGGGGTCCCAAAAACTGGTATGAAGGTACATTATTATGAGGGGAATATGGAACACTTATGATTTTGTCAGGATCATCATTTAGCTGCTAGATATCAACCTCCAAAGTTGGCCTCTCGGGCTGATTTCACATTATGCAAGTAGCAAATTTTACCAGAACCCTTCAGCTCGACTTCTCAAAACTCAGTTAAATCATGTCACAGGAAGCTGTAATCAGATATGTGTGTTCACATATGATAAGTAATCATGCTTGCAAAGTGATTTTGCAAGAAAATGAACATGCTTCAAATTACAATGCTTCAAAGTAGGCCACTTGAGCACATTTTGCAGGTGCATTTTTGAGTGTTGAAATTGATTTTTCACATATGGGAACCTAAAATTTTGCAAAAATTGGTATGAAATTTTAGGTCCCAATAGTGGCTCTGTCTGGGGATGTATGCCCCCTGTGGGCATAGCAAGATCCTAGATCTTTGAGGAGCAGACTAGTGCCTTCTCCATTGGGTAACAAAGTCTACTTTTATCCCAAAATTGATATGGTCAAAAGACCATATCAAAAAAGAAAATCCATGTCTTTCCCTTACAAAAAACTTTGTTCTGATCATGTTGTAATGACACCCCATCTGCTTGACTGAATATGTTTGTATAGTTCATTAATGCATCATAGTTTATGCTGCAAGTTTGTTCTCTAGTATTCGGTATCTGGAAGTCAGGCACAATCTGAACACCTTCATTATTGTATGACATAAGGGAGTCCTGATTATTAGATCTTGTAGGATGTCTTACTTTATCATATCTATTGTTATTCACCAAATGCTGGTTTTTTAACTGAATTGGAAAATAGAATAAATCAAGCTGCTTCTGACACATGCTATCATCAATGTTGGCTCCAACATAAAACACCATATCCTTTTCCTTATCACATCCATCTTCCCCACATGCTTGAGAGTCAATAATCTGCCAATCATACATATTGGAATCCTCAACCTCCCTTGGTTCAATGGACATCTTTATCTCTGGATCAATGTCACAAGAGAACTCATGACCATTATCTGTCTCTTCTTTGCAAAAATGTGACTTGGGAAATATGGCCTCATATATTTCATCACCCTTACCATGTTGAATGGATTCACTGTCAAAAGATATATGCGCTAGACATAGTATTTGGGTATCATATTTATGTACATATCTTTGATATTCTTTGGTGAGCAATTTTGAAATATGCTTACTGTTAAGTGCTCGCATGTTTCTTCATCAACCCTCTTACTAAAATTTTCATCATTCTTTTCATCACTACTATAATGCTCAAAATTTGATATACATATTTCATCAAACTCATCATTTATAGACTCTTTATTAGAATATCCACCTCCTTGACTGTCTGAATGCCTTTCATCTTCTTGATAACATGGATTTGAGAACACTTGAAATTCATTTTCTGGCATACCTTGGCAAAATGTCATCTGATCTTCTTCCATCTTTTCATCATACAATGGGTTTGAAAAATTTTAAAAATCATTTTCAGATATGTACACTTCCTCCTCATTGTGAGTTTGCCCTGTTTGAAAATAGCCATCCTCTTCATCTTCTTGTGCTATATCATCATACAATGATTTTGAACAGGCCTAAAGATTATTTTCTGCTACGCGTATTTCCCCTTGATCAAGATTTTGTTCTGCTTGTTGAAAATATTCACCCTGGTTATCTGAAAAGATTTCATCCTCAGAATAGCATGGGTTTGGAAACACTTGGAGTTCATGTTCTGGTATACCCATCTTTTGAAAACAATGTTCTTCTTCCTCCCAACACTGCTAATTCATATATTGCGGTGGGTGGGCTGGGATAAAATTTGTCTGATATGGAGGCTGATAATAAATATTTTGTTGGGTGGGTTGATGAGAGTACAGATTCTGATGTGACATATGTAGATGATGATATTGTGGAGCATATCGTTGTCCAGGTGGTGGATAGTATTCATTTTATTGGTATGTTGCTAGTCCATCCATATTTGGCTGCATTGCCATATCAGTTTCTTCATATTTAATATCACCTGATTTAATATTGATAATATCCTCATGCCTTTTCCTTTCTATGATATGAATCAATTGAACCACTTGGTCTAGAGTAACTGGTTTTATTGATTCAGGCCAATTAGTTGACATAGGCACATAAGCAAGCATGAACATTTTAATGAATAAGGATACACTAGGTTTGAGATGAAAAGGTATCTATTCATAACTATCTGCCAACCTGATGAACAACCCATATCTAGATTCTCCTTGATGTCTTCTTAGTTCAAAGAATGTATCTAAAGGGGGTATGTTATATTTTTTCATGTTTTATTAATTTTATTTTGAGAGTCGCCACCTCTTGTGAGAAGAGGAAAATTTTCTTCTTTCCAGGTTCTTCTTGCCAGTAGAGCTACCTTTTTGTATTTGAATTTTAAAACTTCAATGATTTTTAAACAGGAGATTCTGAATGACTCCCTAGTAGAGTCGCCATTTTGTTGGTTCCCAAAAATATAGGTTGCTAACCCTAAGAGGATGCCAGACTCTATGTTTGGATTTGCAACATTTTTGGACCAATTGACAGAGATATTAGCTCCCTACACTTCAGGTCCTGCAAACCTAGGTGGGTGTACCTGTGTAACTAAAGCAGAATGAACACTATATGACTTGATTGGATTAGTAAATCTATCACAATGGCATAAAATGTAATAGATGCAGCCTATAGATTATCCTACTCCTAATGTACTAACTTGAAATAGAAATATTTTGAATATGAGCTTGGATAGTAATGACTAGTGCCTACTTCTATTGTGCTATGGAGTCGGTAAATGGATGAAGATCTAATAAAAATGGATGTATGATGTAAGTTGATCTACTTCACAGTTTACCTCGAACTTGTAAGGCACATGGGATGTTTGTACCTTATGCAAACGTGCAACAATGTCGGTTATAATGCTCTTCTTATACTATCCCAATGATATTCTGCGTATTACTGTGAACAACTGAGAGGATGTTTAATTCTAGTAAGAAGGGAATTTAGACCAGATTTGTTTTGTAGAAAGGATTTACCTCTTGGCAGAGACCTTATGACAATTCTAATCAACTTCTTAACAAAAACCAACCAATTTGAACACACTGAATCAGCAAATGTCACCAGATAAATCAACAATATTCTTGATATGATAATTTAAATAATATGGGAAAACCATTCTGGAGACAACATTACAACATTTAGGATTTAATATTAACATTACAGCTGAACACTGAAAAGAGATAATTGAATTGAAGCATTCTGTTCCATTAATGAAAAAATGTGTATATACAAGTTCTGATCAGGCGAATGGGTGGAGTGGAATTAAATAATTTCCTATTGCTACCCTAAATCTACTGATCTCTAATCTATTGATGTCTCTCTTTTTTTCTTTCTCTCATGCATATATACTGTAATGTCCTGTTTTCTAGATTGATCTTTTACAGTTGACCATTGGCCTATTCCAGAGATCCGTCGGCTACTCGGAGGTTGAAATTGGGGTTTCATGTTTTGGTGGTTGCTTTTGTTCGTGGATTGTGGTTTGGTTGGCAGTTTCTTTCCGGGTTTGTTCTCCTTAGTCCCTGTTGGTTACGGCTATTTTTAGTAAGTTCAGGATTGGCACCAGAACAGAATTTTGAGAGTGGAGTTGGATTCGTCTTGTCAAGACCTTTCCAACGAGCTATAGATCATTGATTTCTGACATCATCTTAGCCTCCGTTTTAAAGTCTGTAAATTAAATATTATTATTTAATATTAATGTTGTTTTAAAAGAGGGGACTTTAAGGTTGAGGTTGAAAAAGAATTGAAGAGTATTATATTATTTTCCCTCTCATGTTTTATCCCATATGCAAGAGGATTTTAGAGACTCCCAGTTGGAAAAGTATAAAAGGAGGAAGAGTGCTCTCATTTGGGCATCCGAAATCTTGATAATGTTATGCTGCCATAATGGTTTTGGGACTGCTTCGAGGAATGAATGCCTCCTAGCCTAGGCTCACTTCGTGCTTGAGAGATAGCACCTAGGGAGAGTTTGCTGATAGTAGTGATTTTGTAGTGAGGTTTGCATTGTAGCTTGAGTTTTGTTTGTAGTTCAATTATTAGCATTTTATGTCTTTTTTGGAGTTGCTGATAACAGGGTTGAATCTGTAGTTTCATTCATAAATTTGAAAATAAAAAGGCATTTGTTCTGGGTATTTCATATTTCCCTTTGTCTATGTTGAGTGCTCCATTGTGCCAATTTACAGAATTTATTATGAAGAATCTAATTTTCTAGAAGGAAATCACCCTTCTTGCTGGCCGCCCCTCTTTGGAGTGCATTAAAAAGCATGCTAAATAAATACTTGGGTTTAAGAGTGGTCTATAGTGTGTAGCTTGGTTGCCATTGTCATAGGAGTGCATTGCATTAGATTTGAGGTCATTTAGTTGAGAAATGAGTGAGGTGCGAGCATTTTTGTAGGGTTTTATGTTGTTGGTTTGGTTTTTCAAAGTTGCTGATCCATCATTTCAGTTTGTTAACTTCTATCATTTGAGTTGGGTTGGAAGTCTCTAATTATTTTAAGCTGAACAGTAGTACTGTCAGCACTTCATACTTCTTCTCATATTTGCTTTATAATACTTTGCATCTCCGTCATATGGTAGCTCCAATTCCACTTCGGGTTGGAAAGCACATTCTTGACGTCAAGTTATTTCAGCATAATAGTTGGCAGGGATCCTCTGACCATATGCTCGTCATCATCAGGCACATTCTTGGTTAGAGTTCTTTATATCAGCATTGCATCAAGACCCTCTGACCATATGCTTGTCGACATCCGGCGCATTCTTGGTTAGAGTTCCTTTATCAGCATTGCATAGAGATCCTATGACCATATGATCATGCCATCCTGGTGTACATTCTTGGTTAGAGTTGAATTCCGCATCATTTGGTTGAATTGCTAACTTCAACGATTGTGTATTGCTCCGCTTGTTGTAATTGGAAAAGTGAAAAAAATTGGTTTGGTATATTTCAGTGGTATCAGAGCCACGCATCCTGCCATCCTGTGAAAACAAACCTTCTATGAGTGTCAGAGAACAGAGGTACTTAGCAAGAGAATACAAGAAGGCTACCAGTCAGTTTCATTGGCATCAGGCCCCAGAAGGTCAGACAGCTTCAGAGGTATTAAGAGCCAATTGTGAGTCTTCTCCTGAAGGAGAAATGGGGGATAATGAGAGGACGTCGGGAAGTAACAGAGATGATAGTGGGAAAGGAAGAGAAAGATCATTAAGTCCAGCAAAGAGGTTTGAGAGGAAGATGGATACCTTAATGGATATGATATCTCTCATGATGGGGAGAATGGGTCAGAACCAACCTCCACTAAACAATTCAGGACATAGTGGAGAACATAGTGCCACCAACCAGCATAATGGACATGCTGCTCAGCCTACTTCAAATAGCACATACATTTCTTCCAGGCCATTCAAACCCACTTTCTTGGCACCAGTAAAACCTCATCTTGATCCAGAAGAAAATGTGTCCTTTGTTGAACAGTTGAGACTCGGCCGCGCTGAGTATGATTCTCTACCTGATGAAATTAAGGCAGATATGTCTTATAATGATTTTATGGATCATAAAAGGAAGGATAGAGGACAAGGAAGACATTATGAACAAAGGAGGACAATAGTTCATGGGGATTTGAATCAAGCTATCAACAAGGTTATGCTTCCACATTTTGATGGGAGTGACAATAGTTCAGCCAGAGCCTAGATACAGAAGTTAGACAACTATCTAACTCTCAGACCCATGGAGGAGGAGGAGGCGATTAAGTTCGCTACGCTACACCTGGATGGGGTGGCGCACGAGTGGTGGTACCATGGTCTAGTCACCTTGGGTCATCGGTCTATCACTACCTATGATGAGTTTACCAATAAGCTCATAGAGAGATTTGAGAAAAAAGATCCAGAAGTGCATTTTAGAGAATTGGCACAACTTAAGCAATATGGTACAGTTGATGCCTACATAGTTTAGTTTCAAAGGCTTTCAGTCATGGTCACAGGAGTCACTGAGAGGCGCTTGGTGATCCTATTCAGTGAAGGATTGACGGAGCCACTCAAGGGTTGGATTAAAGCTTTTGATCCACCCTCTCTACAAGAGGCAATGAAGAAGGCAAGAAACATGGAGTGGGCTACTCCTAAAGCAAAGTTTCAACCCAAGCCATCATTTCACAAAAGAGATAAAGGAAAAAGACCTCAGCATAAGGAGTTCAAACAGCATCAACCTCATGTCACAAGGTTGGATCATGAGACACTTAATGAACTCAGAAGAAAAGGGTTATGTTTCCGGTGTAGAGAAAAATGGTCCCAAGATCATGTTTGCCCAAAAGGAGGCAAATTTCATCAAATTGAATACTATTCAGCTGAAGAAAGTAATTCTGATTTGTCAGACCAGCAGTCTGATTCTGAAGACAGTGAAGTGGAAAAAGTCCCAGAGGAATCCGAAGATGAAAAGGGAAGTGGAGGTACTTTGGCTCAACTTTCGAGCTTTCAAAGGAATGAATCCTTCAAAGTTCGAGGGATGATTAAGGGGCAACACATAGTTGCTTTTATTGACACTGGAGCAACGCATAACTTCATTGACGAAGCTGTGGTGGCAAAGAAGGGGCTACAAACAGAAGAGTTTGAAGGCTTCAAGGTTATGGTTGCTGATGGTTTTTACATCACCTGCACCAAGAAGATCTCAAACATGACCATGCAAGTGGGAAACTATGAGGTCAAGGACAACTTCTATGTAGTTAAAAATGGAGATACGAATGATGTCCTAGGCATTCAATGGTTGCGTTCACTCAGGGAGATCACTCTAAATCTGCAAACCATGGAGCTCAAGTTTCAATCCGAAGGGAAGAATGTAGTGATAAGAGGAATGTCCAATGGTGGTCCTCGGATCGTGTCATTCAAGAGGATGGCGAGGCTAATTCGTCATGATCAAGTTGAGTGGGCTGTAGAGTGTATGATTCTTCCTGCTAGTCCGGTTGAAACAAAGAGAGACTACCCTCCTGATATTTAGTCTTTACTCAAAAAGAAGAGCAAGGTGTTTGCTGATTTACCTCCTGGACCACCTCCTGATCGAGGTTCGGAGCATGTCATAGAGCTCAAGGAAGGAGCTAAACCAGTTATTACAACTCCTTATCGGTATCCTAAGAAGCAAAAGGATGAGATTGAGAAAAACATTCGGGAACTCTTGGAGATGGGCTTCATTCGTCCAAGCAAGAGCCCCTTTGCTTCGGCAGTTGTCCTGGTGAAGAAGAAGGATGGTACCATCTGCATGTGTGTGGACTACCGTGCTTTGAATCAAAGCACTATCAAAAATTGATATCCCATCCCGAGGATAGATGAGCTCATTGATGAGCTACATGGAGCCAAGTTCTTTTCAAAGATCGATTTGAGATCGGGTTATTACCAGATTCGGATGAGTGGATCCGATGTTGAGAAGACAGCATTTAGATGTCACTATGGCCACTTCGAATTTCTACTCATGCCATTTGGGTTGACTAATGCTCCTGCTACCTTCCAGTCATGTATGAACAAAATCTTTCAGAAGCAGTTGAGGAAGTTTGTATTGATATTTTTTGATGATATCCTGATCTACAGCAAGACATGGGAAGAGCATCTCAAGCACTTGGAGGAAGTGCTTAGCATCCTGGAATCAGAGAGTTTGTTTGCCAAAGAATCCAAATGTGAATTTGGAATGAAGGAGTTACTTTACCTTGGCCATATAATTAGTGCTGAAGGAGTGAAGGTTGATCCTGAAAAGATCAAGGCAATTGTTGATTGGCCACCTCCTGAGAATTTGACTCATGTGAAAGGATTTTTGGGTCTTTGTGAATTTTACAGAAGATTTGTGAAGGGCTACTCTCAGAATGCTGCTCCTCTTACTGACCTCACGAAAAAGGGTGCTTTTTGTTGGTTAGAAAAGGCTTAAACTACTTTTGATAAATTTAAGGGGATCATGAGCTCTTGTCCGATTTTAGCTATCCCAGACTTCTCCAGGCCATTCGAGCTACAGTGTGATGCATCCAGTGAAGGAGTTGGGGCTGTTTTGATGCAAGACAAACATCCCATTGTGTTTGAAAGTAGAAAATTAAGAGGTGTTGAAAGGACCTACTCCATCTATGACAAGGAGATGCTTGCCATTATGCATGCATTAGCTAAGTTCAGACAGTACTTAGTGGGGAGCAAGTTTGTGGTCAAGACTGATCACAATAGCCTCAAGCACTTCATGCATCAAAAAGATTTGAACGAGAGGCAACAAAAGTGGGTGAGTAAGCTTCAAGCTTACGATTTTGACATCGAATATGTCAAAGGAAAAAATAATATTGTGGCTGATGCTCTTTCTAGGAGACCTCATTTGAGCTCATTGTGTGAGCTTACAGCTGATTGGAGGGACATGTTGCTAGCTGATTATGCCAAAAATCAATTTGCAACTAGCATCATTGAGGGTACTTTTCTTGACGAAAGGTACAAAGTGGTTGAAGGGCTAATACACTACAAGGGTAGAATCTTTGTGGTGGCGGATTCTAAGCTCAAAAAGAAGATTTTGTTGACCTTTCATGACATTCCACTTGCAAGTCATCAAGGGTTCTTCAAGACATATAGGCAGATCAGGGAAAGATTTTCTTGGAAAGGGCTGAAAGGGGAGGTTCAACGTTACATTCAGGAGTGTCCCACTTGTCAGATGAACAAGAATGAGCATACTTTACCAGCTGGTCTTCTGCAACCTCTTCCCATTCCCAATCAAAAATGGGAAAGCATATCAATGGACTTCATCACAGGGTTGCCCAAGGTTCAAGGTAAAGACTGTATCTATGTTGTAGTTGACAGATTAACAAAATTTGCTCACTTCTTCGCCATTGCCAGCTCTTTTTCAGCAGCCCAAGTTGCAGATTTGTTTTTTCATGAGGTGTTTAGATTACATGGGTTGCCAAAAAATATTGTGAGTGATAGGGACAGCAAGTTCCTAAGCACTTTTTGGCAAGAAGTTTTCAGAATGAGTGGTACAGTGCTTACTCCAAGCACTAGTTATCACCCTCAAACCGATGGACAGACAGAGATAGTGAACAAGTGGTTGGAAGGTTACCTGAGAAACTATGTTTCGGAGCAGCAAAGAGCTTGGGTGAAGTGGCTTCACATGGGCAAGTATTGTTATAATTCTACTTTTCACATGTCAATAAGGATGTCACCTTTCATGGCTCTTTACGGTTATGAGGCTCCTAGCTTTGCTGATTTGGTGTTTGGTGATAGCAAAGCCCCTCAAGCAAATGATTTGTTGTAGCAGAGTCAAGATATCTTGAACTCATTGAAGAATAATCTACAGATTGCACAGAATCAACAGAAGATGTATGCTGATCAGCGGCGTGTTGAGCGCTCTTTTGAAGTTGGAGATATGGTTTATCTTCGACTACAACCTTATAGACAGTCCACTCTCAAGAAAAGTGGAGCTGAGAAGCTCAAACCACATTTTTATGGGCCGTTCAAGGTCACTAGGAAGGTGGGGGCAGTAGCTTATGAGTTGGAGCTACCTTCGGATAGCAGAGTGCACAATGTATTCCACATGTCTCGCCTCAAGAAGGCACTTGGACACAATGTTGTTGCTTCATCACATATGCCACCCTTGGATGAAGAAGGACAGTTAGTTTTGATTCCAGAAGAGATTCTTGATTCTAGGGAGCATTCCTTGAGGAAAAGAACTATCAAAGAGTATTTGGTGAAGTGGAAGAACTTGCCTATAGAGGATGCTACTTGGGAGAATGATGAGATTCTGCAGCATCCAGGCTTACAATTGCTTGAGGACAAGCAATCTTGGGAAGGGCAGACTGTAATGTCCCGTTTTCTAGATTGATCTTTCACAGTTGACCGTTGGCCTATTCCAGAGACTCGTAGGCTACTCAGAGGTTGAAATTGGGGTTTCATGTTTTGGTGGTTGCTTTTGTTCGTGGATTGTGGTTTGGTTGGCAGTTTCTTTCCGGGTTTGTTCTCCTTAGTCCTGTTGGTTACGGCTATTTTTAGTAAGTTCAGGATTGGCACCAGAACGGGATTTTGAGAGTGGGGTTGGATTCATCTTGTCAAGACCTTTCCAACGAGCTATAGATCATTGATTTCTGACATCATCTTAGCCTCCGTTTTAAAGTCCGTAAATTAAATATTATTATTTAATATTAATGTTGTTTTAAAAGAGGGGACTTTAAGGTTGAGGTTGAAAAAGAATTGAAGAGTATTATATTATTTTCCATCTCATGTTTTATCCCATATGCAAGAGGATTTTAGAGACTCCCAGTTGGAAAAGTATAAAAGGAGGAAGAGTGCTCTCATTTAGGCATTCGAAATCTTGATAATGTTATGCTGCCATAATGGTTTTGGGACTACTTCGAGGAATGAATGCCTCCTAGCCTAGGCTCACTTCGTGCTTGAGAGATAGCACCTAGGGAGAGGTTTGCTAATAGTAGTGATTTTGTAGTGAGGTTTGCATTGTAGCTTGAGTTTTGTTTGTAGTTCAATTATTTACATTTTATGTCTTTTTTTGGAGTTGCTGATAACAAGGTTGAATCTGTAGTTTCATTCATAAATCTGAAAATAAAAAGGCATTTGTTCTGGGTATTTCATATTTCCCTTTGTCTATGTTGGGTGCTCCATTGTGCCAATTTACAGAATTTATTATGAAGAATCTGATTTTCTAGACGGAAATTGCCCTTCTTGCTGGCCGCCCCTCTTTGGAGTGCATTAAAAAGCATGCTAAATAAATACTTGGGTTTAAGAGTGGTCTATAGTGTGTAGCTTGGTTGCCATTGTCATAGGAGTGCATTGCATCAGATTTGAGGTCATTTAGTTGAGAAATGAGTGAGGTGTGAGCATTTTTGTAGGGTTTTATGTTGCTGGTTTGGTTTTTCAAAGTTGCTGATCCATTATTTCAGTTTGCTAACTTCTATCATTTGAGTTGGGTTGGAAGTCTCTAATTATTGTAAGCTGAACAATAGTACTGTCGGCACTTCATACTTCTTCTCATATTTGCTTTATAATACTTTGCATCTCCGTCATATGGTAGCTCCAATTCCACTTCGGGTTGGAAAGCACATTCTTGACATCGAGTTATTTCAGCATAATAGTTGGTAGGGATCCTCTGACCATATGCTCGTCATCATCAGGCACATTCTTGGTTAGAGTTCTTTATATCAGCATTGCATCAAGACCCTCTGACCATAGGCTCGTCGACATCCGGTGCATTCTTGGTTAGAGTTCCTTTATCAGCATTGCATAGAGATCCTCTGACCATATGATCATGCCATCCTGGTGTACATTCTTGGTTAGAGTTGAATTCTGCATCGTTTGGTTTAATTGCTAACTTCAACGATTGTGTATTGCTCTGCTTGTTGTAATTGGAAAAGTGAAAAAAATTGGCTTGGTATATTTCATATACCTTGCACTTCTAGGGTTGCAACCCTTCATATAATGGCTGGGATGTATCTCTTCATTTAATTATCTTTCATAATTAATTTAATCTTATCCGTGAAAGAATATTTTCAAATTCCATATTCCATTTCTCGTTTCACCTTTATTTGGAGAAAATATTTATTTGGGTGAAAATTATCATCCCTTTAACTTCTTCAGTGAAAGAGTTTTACCAGATTTCATAAAAATAGTTACCTTCTTGATTCAATCCTTCTGGAAAAACCTTTCCCTTTTCAAAAAATGTTCTTTAATAGTTTTTATTTCATGACCCTTTTAATGGAAAATGTAAACTTCACATTTTACCTTATAATCACACTTGATTAATTTATTTGCTCCCTTCAATACTTATTTTTTCCTTCGTATTATCAAATAGATTGACCTTTTTATTCTGATAATTTCTTCAAACAAATGTTTTTAATTATTGTCCTGGAAATATTTCACTTCTCAGAAATATGTGATTATTTAATCATGAAACTTCTAAATTCACCTAACACCTTTTAATATGGTGAATTTACTATACCTATCTTTTAATTTATCCATCGGCAGGATTCTTCCCAAAGTATCTCTTAGGTTTTCTCAAAGAAAAAATGTTCTTGGCTACTATTATTTTTACCATATTTAAATAAATATTATTTTGGCAAAAATAATCACCCACTTTTAACTCCTCTGGTAAAAATATTTCACATTGCATTTACTCTTTGTGTGTTCACCTAATAAAAAATACTCCTCGGTGAAATCAGTTATCTCAATCATCTAATGCATGGTTTTGCATTTCCTCGGTGAAATATATTATTCCTAAGCAAAAATACTTCCTAAATTCTCTCATCGGAGTAAATGCATCATCGTTAAGAAAATAAAATATTCTCTCGACATAGTTGATCTTCCTGATGCGTTTATTTTACTACTTTGCTCATCTGTGTGACATACGAGATTGGGGAGACTTGGAGATTTTTCACCGATTATGTATGTCTAGCCGATATATATCTTGTGCAATTTTTCATTAGTTGCATTCTTGGGCCCCACCCCATAAGTATTTTGGGAGGATTAGAAATTAATTATTCTGTTTTATATCCATCGGCATAAGTCCTAAGATCGGTATGATCTAAAAACTCTCTGCCAATAGCAACTATCTCCCCGATATGTTTTCTTTGTCCTCTCCCAAAATCTTCTATGACTTTCATTATCGGCGTGACCTATGCAGTCGGAGAGACTTAAAAACTTTATTTCGATTAGCTTGTTCTTGTCGAAGCCATCTAGGGTTCTTCATTTTGTTTTTCATTGGTTTGCTAATTTTGGCATAGGCAGCGAGGATTCTAGCGGATGTGCAACAACGCCATTTTAACTCTGCTCTATTTAATTCAACATCTTCTAAAAGACCCAATAAGTCTGACTGATGACAGATTTTGTTTTTGACATCATGCATTAGTGGCCCAATTTCTGCACTGGAATAGGGATATATTGCCATTGATCCCCCAATAAACTCTTCCTGTGTATGAGCTTTGCTCAAAATCAACAAGTACACTAGATGTGCATTATATTGCAAAGCTAGTCCAAAATGAGCAGAATTGTCAGTCCGTTCCTCTCCTAACTATGAAATTTGTAGAGCAAATATGCATGCCCATATGATATGGTACTTGTTCTCAACACTCTCATTTAGAGGCTATCCAAAAGCTCTTTTAGGAGATGGTTACAATCACTTATCAACTTTGTTATTATACAGTGAGACCTCTTGTAACTTGAGACAGAAATCCATCTCTCATAAATCTTGAAGGGTTGTTAGGTACCTCAAGAAATTTGCTGAGCAACTCAATCAATTTATGAAGTATAAAGCCTTGTGATATATCCATATGAAAGCTTCGCTTAGATCCTTAATATACTATCCACAACTTTCCATCTCCTAACATATGCAAACCTGCAACAATGAGTGCTTGTTCAAACAAACCCCTTATGTTTACAATGCCTTCTGGTGTATATAGGGACATGGACTCATCATGCTCTTTTGCCTCCATAAACAAGAGCCTCCATTGTGCATACCTTGCATATTTGACACCAATGCAAAAACCCTAATGTTTCAATATGCTACACAACTTGAATTGCCACTCCTACAACAGCCATTGTGCATCACAAGTCGGATCCTCTATGTGGGTCCGACTAAAAAATTTTCATTTTGAAATAAGTTCCTGTCTCGGATTGTCCTGACAATGCATTTGTGTGTTCATGAGGTGTGAAAACGAAATGATTTTTCATCAGAATCTTCTTTCTAGCACTTTGTACAGTGAGCAAAATAGGCCAAGTAGCCTCCAAAATTGCCTTCGAAAACTGATCAAAGCTTCTCCCTGAGCCATGAAAATGCACAAACTTGTAGAATTTTGACCTGAGAATTCAACGCAACAAACGGTTTGGCGTGAAGTTATTGGGATTAAAATTTGCTCGCAATCAAAGTAGCTCACTCAGCATGTTTTGCACCTGTTTAAACTCAACTGTAACCTATCATTTTGCCTCTTTGGAAAAATATCAAATCTAATTTTGAGAAGCTGCCATCCTGGGGATTAGTTCATTTAGGTCACATGAACATGTGTACAAAATGATTTTTCATCATTCCTGTTCCTTCATAAGATATCGGGTGTCAAAGTTGACCTTTCTGAAGCTGCCTGGGAATGCAGTCACGGAACTGTGTAAAATCCATTTGGATTTGCTTTTGAAAAAATATCAAACGAAGTGCTGGGACCTTGAGAATTGGCATGTAAGTACATTAACATGGGAAGAATTTGAGACATCAATTGGTTTTTTATGAACACAACCCGATTGCTAGATATTACCTTCCAAATTAACCTCCTTGAAAACTGCCCCTGTCAAAACCTGATTTGAGCTCACCAACTTGCAATTTAAAAAACCCATTAAATCTCTTCTTGGGAAGTTGTAACTGGAAAGTTGATTTCATTTAGGCTTGATGAGTGCATTTGTAAGAGGATTCTTCACCATCCATCTTTTGTCATGAAATGTTAACGGCCAAAGTTGACCTCTCCGCAACTTTATGGAAATGCAGATATGGCAACTAAACTTTTTACATTTGCTTTTGATTTTGAAAAAATAGCAAAGGAGATGTTGGGGTCCCGAAAACTGGTATGAAGGTACATTATTATGAGGGAAATATGGAACACTGATTAGTTTTTTAGGATCATCATTTAGCTGCTAGATATCAACCTCCAAAGTTGTCCTCTCGGGCTGATTTCACATTATGCAAGTAGCAAATTTTACAAGAACCCTTCAACTCGACTTCTCAAAACTTAGTTAAATCGTGTCACAGGAAGTTGTAATCAGATATGTGTGTTCACATATGATAAGTAATCATGCTTACAAAGTGATTTTGCAAGAAAATGAATAGGCTTCGAATTACAATGCTTCAAAGTAGGCCACTTGAGCACATTGTGCAATTGCATTTCTGAGTGTTGAAATTGATTTTTCACATATGGGAACCTAAAATTTTGCAAAAATTGGTATGAAATTTTAGGTCCCAACAGACCTAATGGAAGATTCAGAGGAGGTGGTATAGGCAGAGGACCTGGATTCTTCACTGGAAGATGCTACAACTATAATCAAGTAGGCCATACTGCAAGTAAGTGCCCTGAGAAGGCATCTAGCTCTCATGATGGTGGGAGAAGGAACCAACTATTGAAGGATGATGATTGTCAGAGTGTAAACTCACCAATTGGTAGTGCTGCACCAGTACTTGAAGGAGAGAGCATGATGATTAAGAGAACCCTAGTGAAGATGCCATTGAAGCAGGAGCCTCCACAAAGGAAGAATCTCTTCAGAACCCAAGGAGTAGCATATGGTAAGCTCTGTAAAATCATTGTTGATTCAGGTTCTACTGAAAATGTAGTGTCTGCTGAAATGGTAGAAAAATGTAAACTGAAAAGATTGCCCCATATTAATCCTCATAAAATATCTTGGTTGAATAAGAATCAGAACTATATGGTGGAAGAACAAACTTGGGTAGAGTTTGAACTAGGTGATTATAGGGATAAGGTGCTATGTGAAATTATTCCTATGGATGCTTGTCATCTTCTTCTTGGATGACCTTGGCAGTATGATGTGAAGGCATAGCATGATGGTGAAAAGAACACATATATGATCACCAAAAATGGTAAAAAGTTTCAGATGGATCCCTTACCAGAGCAGGTTGGAGATAAGAGTAGTGACAACATTGTCATGTTAGTTAGTGGCAAAGAGTTCCTACAACTCCTGAAGGAGGAGGATACCCAAGGATATGCCCTGATGATGAAGCCTAGAGATGTATCAAGTCAGCAAGGCAAGAAGCAGAAAGAGATTCCATTGGAAGTGCAACAATTATTGGATAGATACCAATGTCTTGTGGTAGAGGATACACCTGATTCTTTAACACCTATGAGGGACATAAGTCATCAAATTGGCTTGATTCCTAGCGCCACATTACCCAACAAGGCTGCCTACAAGTTGACACCATAGCAGAATGAAGAGGTAGGTAGACAGATTCAAGAACTCTTGGAGAAAGGTTTGATTAGGAAAAGTCTCAGTCCATGTGCAGTCCCTAGTGTACTTGCTCCTAAGAAGGATGGAAAGTGGAGATTATGTACAGACTCAAGGGCTATTAATAATATCACCATAAGGTATAGATTTCCTATGCCAAGAATTGAAGATCTATTGGACTATCTTGGTGGTACATGCTACTATTCCAAGATTGATTTGAAATCTGGTTATCACCAGATCAGAATAAGGCAGGGAGATGAATGGAAGACTGCTTTCAAGACTAATGATGGTCTTTATGAATGGCTTGTTATGCCATTTGGTCTTAGCAATGCTCCAAGTACATTTATGTATTTGATGAATGAGGTATTAGTTGAATTCATTGGTAAATTTGTTATTGTTTATCTTGATGACATACTAATTTTCAGCAGGACAAAAGAAGAGCATATGAAGCATGTTGGCCAGGTGTTGGAGAAGCTACATGAGCACAAGTTGATGATCAACTTAGACAAGTGTGAGTTCATGAAAACAGAACTTGTATACCTTGGATTTGTGATTTCTAATGGCTGTTTGAAAATGGATCCCTCTAAGGTTGAGGCTATTCTAAATTGGCCTACTCCTAAGACAGTTGGAAAAGTAAGAAGTTTCCATGGATTGGCAACTTTTTACAGGAAGTTTATCAGAGGTTTCAATCACATTAGTGCTCCCATCCTCAACACCATCAAGGGTGGAGTCAAATGTACATTCCAATGGACAAAGGAAGCCGATGTTGGCTTTGAGTTGTTGAAAACAAAGGTAGCTGAGTTACCTACTTTAGTACTTCTTGATTTTGATAAGGTGTTTATTGTTGAGTGTGATGCAAGCAAGCAAGCTATTGGTGTTGTCCTTAGCCAAGAAGGACATCCAGTTGCATTCTTCTCAGAGAAGCTGAATGAGGCCAAACAGATGTATTCTACCTATGACCTAGAGCTCTATGCAATGGTGCAAACTCTGAAAAAATGGAGACATTATTTGCTGCCAAAAGAATTCGTTGTTTTCACTGACAACCATGCTCTTAGTTTTGTAAATAGTCAAGAAAAATTGAACCATAGACATGTTAAGTGGGTGGAACAGTTACAAGTTTATACCTTCACAATTAAGCACAAAAAGGGTGTTTCTAATAAAGTGGCTGATGCTTTGAGTAGGAGGTTGCTCATTGTTCAGGAAATTCAGTTAGAAAGCATGGGTATTGACTATTTGAAGGAATTGTACAAAGAGGATTCAGATTTCAAAGAGGCTTATGATGTTTGTGTGAACTTGGCTAACACTTTCCATGGTGCATATTCAGATTTTTGTATTATAGGAAGGACTTTTGTTTAAGGGCAATTTGTTGTGTGTCCTAAGTGTTCCATGAGGGACAATACCGTCAAGGAGAAGCATAATGGTTCTTTGGGAGGACATTTTGGCTTAGACAAAACACAGGAACAAGTTATAAGGTTCTATTTCTAGCCAAAGGTGCAATCTGATATGAGAAGGTATGTTCCTAGTTGTGCAATTTGTCAAAGGGCCAAGGGTGTGTCTTCAAATGCAGGTCTATACCAGCCCCTTCCTATTCCCAACAGGCCTTGGGAAAGTATAAGTATGGATTTTGTACTTGGGTTACCTAAGACAGTCAGAGGGGTGGATAGTGTGTTTGTTATTGTTGATAGATTTAGCAAGATGGCTCATTTTGTGCCATGTAAATGCACAAATGATGCATCTCATATTGCAGGTCTATTTTTTAGAGAGGTAGTAAGAATACATGGTTTACCATTGTCTATTGTAACAGACAAGGATTCGAAGTTTGTAGGTCACTTCTGGAGGACCTTGTGGAGAAAGTTGAGCACACAGTTGTCCTTTTCATCAGCCTACCGTCCACGAACTGATGGTCAGACTGAAGTAGTTAATCGGTCCCTTGGAAACCTTCTACGGTGCCTTACAAAACAACATGGTTTGGCATGGGATTTAGTTATTAGTCAAGATGAATATGCCTACAATGATTTAGTGATTAGGAGTACTAGTAAAAGTCCTTTTGCAGTAGTTTATGGTTTTCACCCAAGGGGGCCACTTGAACTGAAGGATCTCCAAGGATGGGATAAAAGGAGTGCACTTGGTGAAGATTTGGCTGCCTCCATGAAAACAGTCCATGATCAAGTCAAGTTGCAATTGGAAAAAACAGTCACAAAGTACAAAGAAAGGGCAGATTTGAAGAAAAGAGAGGTGCAGTTCAAAGTTGGAGATTTAGTTATGGCATATCTGAGGAAAGAAAGGTTACCAAAAGGATAGCCAACTAAACTCTTGATGAAGAAGATTTGATGCAGGAGCATCTAGGGTGTAAGAGCAATCTTGCATCAACCAAAAAAATAAAAATTGTTGTTTCTTTTCAATAAGGGCTAAATTTGGCAAGGTTACTATTTTTAGTAAGTTTGCATTTGTGCACGGTTGGATACAAAATCTTACACAGACCTCTAGAATGGTGAATTGAAGCTAATGGTGAAGAAATCACTTCAATATCATTTGTGATTTGTGAGATATTAAAATTTCTAATTCCAAAAATCCTATTGAAATAATCAAAGTCAAATTTGAGGCACTTAGAGGCTCTGGATGGGCCCGAAATGTGGTGAGAAACCCAAGTAGTCTACCTATCGGTACTACTTGATGCTCCATCGTCTTTTCAAGAGCTTTCTGAAAAGGTATTATAATTGAAAATCCAACGGTCAGATCGAAAGTTATGGCCCTACGAAGTTGACCTATTTTTGGAGGGAGATGCAAATTTCAAAATTAAGCTGGTAGTCACCAAAAAGGGCTATATATAACCATTTTTGGGAACCCTTAGAGGAGAGAGTTAGGGGGGAAGGTGTAGAGTCAAGAAAGGAGGGAAATTAGAAACCCTAGTTGATTTGGGAATTACAGAAGGCTAAAGATTATAGAGTTTTTGGAGAGAGGGAGCTGTAATGTGTTGCAGCCTATAGGGGATTCATCCTCTGATTGTATTTGAGCTTCTGTAATGTAATGTTTTTCCCATATTAATAAAATATCATTCTATTTTCAGTGTGCAATTTCTGTTATTGTGTGTTTTATGATTTACCCAATTCATCAAGATTGGGCCATGCAAAATAGTGCATAAATTCGGTCCAAATGCATATGAGATTGAGTTACCACCTGGTCTTGGTATCTCTCCTATTTTTAATGTTTGTGATCTTTACCCTTTCAGACCTCCATTGCATTGTGAAAGTGGATCAGATGTGGTGGATGCAGATGTTGATTGGATCAAGGATTTGCCTCCAAGCAAACCCTTGTAGTTGAAATGTATTCTAGATTCCAAAATTGTCAAAAAGACTAGGAAAGGTGTCTACAAAGACTATTTGGTGAAATGGAAGGATCTTCTTGATTCAGAGGCCACTTGGATGACTGAGGCAGATATTTCGAAGCATGGCAAGACACTTCAGAAATTGGCAACTCAAGGGACTTGAGTTTTTCCTACTAGGGGAGTATGGTGTAGGAGCACTTTCTCTATAGTAGAGGATCATATTTTCTTTTGTTGTTTCATAAGGCTCTAAGCCATATCATATTGTAATAAGGATCAATTTGGTCCCACTGATGTAATTAGGCAAGGAAAACATGTGGTTTTACTTGTTTGAGGAGTAAGAGCAACGGTTAACTAATTTGAATATTAGTTTGCACAGTTGGAGGGAAATAACTGTTGTCTCTACATCTTTTCAGGAGGCAAGCTGGATGCAACATAGAGAGAGAAGTGTGTGATGCAGTGAAGACTTGATGAATGAATAATAAGAGTTTTCTAGGTGTGATATATATATTGGTTTGTCTATGTGTTCTTTGTATTTGATATCTCTGTTAAGATAGTATGCATCCATGACCTAAACTAGATATTATCTGGTAGTTCTTAGGGTTCCCGTAGTGTGCAGATGGTGTAATATTAGTATTTCCATAGAGGCTGGTTTATAACCTAGGGGTTAGGGTTTGATTCATAAATGAAGACCCTTTCCTCTTTCCACTGAAGTCCTGTGTAGAATCGGTGTGATGGGGGAAAGATACTTAAGTTTGTTGTTTTCTACATTCTCACCCAGGAATCTAGAGAACTTGGCCAGATTCGACTAGACATCTCCATGTGGGTAGTCGGGAAATCGATGAGAAGTGATCAGGTATTGTTTGGGATCAGATTGCTTTAAGAGGTTGAAGGCTTGACTCAGGAATCGGTCAAATCCATTGTTTTGTCAAAGGGTTTTTGGTATCAGGTCGTCACAGAGTATCTTGGAGTCCATCGGCATAACACGGAACATCGGGATAGCTTTTTGAAGTCCCCTCGATTCCTAGTGTCTAACTGATGGGTGGACATCGGTGACAAATGGCCCGCATCTTGCCGAAGAATGGTATGGTGTCAGAGACACATACAGTCACATGTTCGGGAAAACCTATTAGGACGGTGGACCCCACGCAGTGCATAGTGAAGAGTATGATCAGCGTGACCAGAGGCATCAGGCTGAGGAAATTACATTGGGCCGACAGTAGAAGGTTTCACCGATTGGGGTGACTATTGCGAAGTATCACCGATGAAGAGTATCGGCGTAAGGAACATCGTCGGGAGAAGACTCGGAAGTCTCAACGAAAGGTAGGGTCACACTGACGGACAACCTATCGGAGAGAAGTTCAAGAGTCCCACCAACGAAGGAGAGGTAGTTGATCAGCGTGAGTTGTGGCTTCGGCGAATGAGAAGAAAGCTACGCTCATAAGAAGTGTCTCGCTGACGGTCCATATTCATCGGAGAGAGGTGAATCATCAAAACAAAGGACCGAAGTCTGACTGAAGTGGGGAGTCTAGCTGACACGAGTGATTAACCGTTGAGGTTAAGTCATTGGAAGTCACAGTCATCGGGAGGAGTCAAGCGATCGGCAAGAAAGAAAAGGAGGGATCTAATAGTGATATGTTTGGTCGATAGAGGAGACATCGCCAAGACATAAGTCAGGTCTGGCCGATCACAGTTGTTGGCCCTTTTACTGCACACTCTGCATCATGTAGGAAGTTTAATGTATGCCATGGTATGCACGAGACCAGATATTGCACATGTTGTAGGAGCCTTCAGTAGGTATATGAGTCATCCTGGATTGGAGCATTGGAATGCAGTAAAATGGATTCTTAGATATTTGAGAGGTACATCCAATAAACAATTATGTTTTGGGGGCTCTAATACTGATTTAGTAAGTTATGTAGGCTCGGATTGGTGGGTGATATTGATACTAGGCAGAGTACTATAGGTTATGTCTTTACTGTAGGTGGGACAGCAGTGAGTTGGATCTCATGATTGCAAAAGGTGGTTGCTTTATCCACTACAGAGGTAGAGTATGTACCTGCAACAGAGGCGAGCAAGGAGATGATATGGTTACAATCTTTCATGGAAGAATTGGGCAAACAATAGGCTAACAGTGCTTTGTATATAGACAGTCAAAGTGCCATACATCTTGAAAAGAATTCTACCTTGCATTCAAAGACCAAACACATATAGTTGAGGTATCACTTTATTCGGTCGGTGTTGGATAATGGACAGTTAAGGCTGGAAAAGATACATACAGATGCAAATCCAGTGGATATGTTTACGAAGGCAGTGACAAGGGAGAAGCTGAGCTCCTCTTCAGCTTTGGTTGGTCTTCTAGACTGAAAACAACAAAAAATTGAATAGTAGAGTCCAGGGT
The DNA here is from genome assembly GCA_027924645.1 of Cunninghamia lanceolata. Lineage (NCBI taxonomy): Eukaryota > Viridiplantae > Streptophyta > Pinopsida > Cupressales > Cupressaceae > Cunninghamia > Cunninghamia lanceolata. The sequence goes on along the minus strand of BSBN01000367.1, from coordinate 3,347,493 downwards.
GCTTATTTCCAGTAGGAGCTGCATGCGCAGCAATGTCGTCTAGGCTTAGTCTCCAAGTGGGAGATTGTTCGGTGTGGAGCCTAATTAGTCTCCAAGTGGGAGATTGTTGGTAGGTGGAGATTTTTTTAGAGCCGACATAAAAAATCCTATTTTTGGTAACTGACATAAGGCATGATAAAAAGTGGCTAAGGGTTAGGGTTTTGGTTGATATTGTATTGTAGCATTTGCAACGGTATTGAGTTGCAGGGATTGCTAGTTGTAATCAGTTTGATTTACTTGATAATAATATTGGACTCTCTGTTGGTGGATGTACCCCGAGTTTGGGTGAACCACGTTGAAACTTGTCTCTCGCTGTTATTATTTCTTTGTATTTTCATTCCTCCGTTTAATCTTTATTTGAATTTAATTGATATCTTCTGTCAGCTAACCCTAACATCCTTTTGGAAGGATGGCATGATCTTCTCCAGCACACTGGATGCAATCTCTATCAGCTCACAGTCTTCCATGTGAGACTTCAAAAGCTTTTCTTTTTCTTTAGCTTGAGAAAAAGATGCTACCTTCATTGTTTGGACCGGAGAGAGGGAATCAAAGTTTAGAGGTCCTTGAAATAGTTCCTGTTCATCTAACTCCATCATCTATTTGTTCAAGAATTTCTTCACTACCTCTGCAGTGTCTCTTGCCGGAGACTGAGTCTTTTCTTTTGGAATCTCTAAGTTGTCATCAGAGATCTTCTCTGTTTTCTCTTCTTCTCTTCCCTTTACCTCTTCTTCTTGACTCACTTTTTCTTCTTTTCTTCCTTCTCCTTCAGCTCCTGAGTCTGGAATGTCTGCAGTAGGATCCAAAGGAGAGATGTTGACTTCTTCATGGACTTCCTCTTCTAGAACAGAGGAATCCAAGTCCTTAGACTTCTCCTCATCTATCTCTTTTAACTCTTCTACATTTTTCTCAGAAGATTCTCCATTACTATCATTGGCTTCAGTTTGACTTGCTAATTGTTGAAGTAGTTCCTTTCCTTTTCTCATAGAGATACTTAGTTTTTCTTTTAGTTCATTTATGAAATCATCAGCTTGTTTGAGTCTTTCCCTCAAGTTATTGACTTCAGTATTAGTGCAGCATCAAAACATAAGAGCATACATAATCATGAGAGCAGAAATAAAATCAACACACATAACACAAGGATTTTTACGTGGAAAACCCTGTTAAGGGAAAAACCATGGGGTGACTAACCCAAGATTGTATTCTCTGTTAAAAGAATAAGAAGTACAAAATGGCACTTGTCAATTAGGGCTCACTGCCTGAGCACACTGCTCACAAGAGGCACACTGCCTACAAGAGACTCACTATCTACAAAGTTTATAGAAGGTAACCAGGTGTTTGAACTAATGAGAGGCATCCACATATGCTGAGATTTAGTTTTGGTTAGGCTCAATATATTGATCTACTGCAATTCATTCTTCCTCTGCTTTAGTGTTGTTGTTCTGTCACATATCGGACTTGTATTGCTGCTTCCACACTTATCTCTACCTTTTCTCACACACTATCACAACACACACATGCCTTCATACCGAAATTAATCTGGTATATATATCCGCACCAAGGATTTCAACAACTTTCAAGTCGGCAACCGGAATACTTAAGATATTTACAAAACACTGATCTGTCGACTGAGTCCATGCTTAATATGTGATGTGTATCAAAAACATAGATATATAAGTCATCAATCATGTTAGACAACCATGTATGATCCCTCAAATAGCTTAATCACCATCAATTTCTCATCTGGATTAAAGTCTGATGCTCTGCCGGTGAGTTCTTCCTCAATCTACTCGGCCTGTCAGGAACCTAACACTTAGATGCTCATATCTTTTCACTCATTCATCACCGGAGGCTCAATCTCTAGAATGTAGTAGTCATGGTACTCCTCTTGACTTGTCCAAGTCTGCAACTTGCTAAATTACATCATCTTGAGAGATCTGGACCTGATTGTTAGACCTTACTGCATGCTCTGTTCTTGTTGACCAAACCAAAACACTCTTCAATCTGTCTTCCAGTATATACATACTATGTGCTGCGGATGTGTGGTATGGACTTTGTTGCTATCAATGACAACATTCATGAAGCCACACAGTGTCTCTTGCCAATAGAGAAGTGGTTGTCTATAGAATAGCTCCCTTCACAATCAAATACAAGAAATATCATCCACAAATCTTGTCCAAGATCCAAGAGTTTCACCTCAAAAGTTCCCTTGCAACTACAACCCCAACAAATGCAATACAAAGGAGAGGATGAAAACTCAAAAATAAAGAATGAAAATGTGAATCTTCTTTTTGCCCTGAAATCCCAATGCCCCATATGGGCCTTTTCTTTTAATTTCAATAAAATATAATTTCTTGAAACCCATTTTATTTCCAAAAAAAAAGTGATAATTAATTTAATAAAAATAACTTTCACAATTCATTTCACCAAATAGATTTACTTTAATTAATAATTTTCATGCTAGAGACTACTTGGAAAAAAATCACTTTTATAGAAGTAAAGGATACACATTTCTAACTAGGGCATAAGTTCATTAATTCACCCAATGACAACACACATACATATCGAAACATTTGAAGTTACCATTTAAATTTGTCACTAGCATATGTCCACTTCCTAGTGCACAAAAAATTTACAAAATATAATTAAATCATGAGAGTCAAGCAATTTTACAAAAATGATTAAATCTTATTTTTAAAAAATAGATAGCCATTGAAAAACTAATAGAATTAAATTGAATAAATTATATAACTAAAAATAATAGTAATGGTGTATACACACACATTGGAGGTATCTCGAAGGATACAAAAAGAAAGCACCATAAGAGGGAAATCCTAGAACAGACTGAGGCTTTCTAAAAGAGACAAGATTCTGGGAAAATATCTCAGACCATGGTAGATAAGCACAACATAAAGAAGGCTTACCTTGGAACGTCCCAAAAGGGTGGCAAAAATAGAGGAGCTCCAATGCATGAAACAAGAAGACAAGCTCACAGAGGAAAAAAATCCCCAAAAGAAGGCCATATAGAAGGGTTCATTTGTGTTTGCAAGAGGATGAACGAAAAGAAGGGGAGCTTCAACCTTCACGAGTGAGGAAGGAATTCTATATTCACATTCTAGAACCAATCTTGGTGAATAGGACAAATAACATCAAGGAAACGACCATTAGTGGTAAGTACTAGAAAATCCCCATCTCTAGAACCATTTTAAATGAATGGATAGCACAAACTTGGCTTGTTTATGAGGATTTAATTTTACTAGATGAAGGATTTTTCATTGTAAAGTTTTCAAAACAAGAAGATAGGGATATGGTTTTTCAAAAGAATACTTGGTTTCTCAATGATGCTGGTCTCTATTACCAACCATGGTGGCAAAATTTTAATGTGAGAAAAGAAAATATCCTTTGCACTATTTTAAATTAAACTCAAAAATTAGTCAAATTAAACTTGAATTTGTCAAAAATTAGATCTCCTCTTAGAATAGAACCCATTTTAGAAACATCTTTTTTGAAAAAGACAGAATACTCAGTGAGTTGGCCCTTGTTAATCAAGAAGTCACCCAGTTTTGCATGGATGCAATCAGATTTAAGAGAGAGAAGGGTTTGAGATCGGGTCTTGAGGAAATCTTACTTAGGGAGGAGGTCTACTAATGTTAGAAGTCCATAGAGACCTGGTTGAAGGAAGGGCATAGAAACACCACCTTCTTTCATCTATCTACTAAGATTTGGAGATAGACAAACAGGATCAATTGTCTAAAAAGAGATGACGGATCATTGATCTACGATGTGGAAGCCATCATGCATGAGGTGAGAAATTTCTTTAAGAATCTCCTCTCTCATCAAGGACTGCAATGGAATGCAAGCTTTGATGATTTCAGATTAGTAAGAAGATCTCTAGTGACCTCGACAAAGAACTTATCAAAGAATTCTCCTTCAATGAGATCAAAGTAATAGTGTTCACCATGGACGGTGAAAAAGCACCAGGCCTGGATGGTTGGATAGGTCTATTCTTCCAAAAGTGTTGGGACGTCGTAGGTTGTGACATCTTGTTAGAGGTGACAGAGTCAAGGAAGTTCAGTAATGTGTTCAAATCCTTTAACAAAACCACTATTGTGTTCATTCCTAAAGTTAAAACTCCACTAGCTTTAGGGGACTTTAGACTAATCTCCCTCTACAACTTTATCTACAAGGTGATGTCAAAGGCGGTTGTATTTTGACTGGCTTCTATTATCCCAAAGATCATATCAGAAGAACAAGGTAGTTTTGTCCCAGGTAAAGAAACGGTAGAAGGAGCTATCTTGACTCACAAGATTCTACACTTGATCAAACAAGAAAAGAAAGCCAGTATGGTGCTGAAACTAGATATGGCCAAAGCATATGACAGGGTGAGTTGGGACTTCTTCTTCCACATCCTCAAACTTTTTGGTTTTTCTCCTCATTGGATCAAATGGATTTCCTCATGTGTCACAGGTGTAAGATGATCAATTCTTATCAATGGTTCAGAGTCCCTCCCTTTTGAGGTCACCAGGGGGCTAAGGCAAGGGGATCCCATTTCCCCCTACCTCTTTATTTTAATGGCGGAAGCTCTCACTAGGTCTATTAAAGAAGCAAGGGCACATAAACTATGGAAGGGAGTCAAATTGAAATCTTCTCCTGAACCTCTAACCCACATGCTCTTTGTAAATGATACAATTATCTTTGGTAGAGCATGTTTAAAGGAGGCTATGGCCATTAAGCAAGTCCTGAATTCCTACTTTGAGGATTTAGGCCAAAGAATCAATGAGGTAAAGTAAAAAATCTTTCTCTTCAATATTAGCGAGGCTAGGCAAAAATTGACTGCAGGCTACTTCAATTTCAAAGCATAATTTCTACCTTCTAAATACTTGGGAATTCCTCTCTTCAACGATCATCATAAGAAAGCCCTCTAGAGTGGGGTTGTTGAAAATTTGAATCACAAGATTAGTGTGTGGAAAGGGAAGTGGCTATCCCTGGCAGGTAGAATAACTCTAGTTAAAGTTGTTTTGTCAGTGGTTCCCATCTACATGATGTCCTCTTTGCAAACTCCGAAGGGAATCATTGAGGTGATAGGGAAAGTTTGTAGGAAAATTTTATGGTAGGGAGCTTCAGAAGCAAGGAAAATTCATCTAATTTCTTGGGATAAGGTGTATAAACCCAAGTCTCAAGGGGGTGTTGGCGTGCTTAACCAGGAGTTGCAGAACTTAGCATTAGGAGCTAAGATGGCTTGGAAAATGTACAAAAGTCTACATACAAAGTGGGTCAAGATCATTCAAAAGAAATATTTAGACAGTCATGATCTAGCAAGAATTTTCATAGTTTCTAATCCGTCGAAGGGATCATTGGTGTGGAATTTTATCGTCAAAAGTAGAGAGGTTATTCTCCCAATGCTCACATGGACAGTCTTCAATGGCAGAAAGACCTATTTCTGGGATGACTCATGGAATGGGTGGCCAAAACTTACCTCGAGAATGGACTTGAAAGAGGATGAGATTTATCTCAAAATATTGTGGGGTGACAAGTTTTCTAATTACTTCTTTATAGAGACAAATGTCCACCCTTCGAGATCTATTTGGAAAAGATTTGAAAACTGCACTTTTCTAGAACCTTAGAAGATAGTATTGAAAAATATTCTAGAGAAGATAGTTGTCTATTTCACTCCTAGGATGATGAATTGACTTGGAGTGGAGATGGCTTGGGTAATTATAAATTATCCCAAGGCTACAATTTAATTTTTGTAGGTCAGAATGTTGATTAGTCTATGCACCTTTGTTGGAAAGACCCAATTCTTCCCAAAGCTAGCAAGTTTACTTGGCTAGCCCTGAATAAGAAAATACTCTTAGGAGATAGGATTGAAAAATTGGCACTGGGCTCTTCTTTTAGTTGTGTTCTCTATCAAGAAGCAAAAGAAACTATAGACCATTTGTTTGTTCATTGCAGGTTCAGCCATGACTGTTGGAATTGGCTCATGAAATAGCTCAACTGGCATACCCCCCTCCCAAATAGCTTGTCATAATGGCTTAAAAGATGGCCACTATTGAATCAAGAGGCCAACTTCCATCACCTATGGACTGTTAGCCCTTCTCTATTGATATGGAATCTTTGGAAGGAAAGAAATCACAAGATTTTTAGAAACAAATCGAAATCCATTGAAGATTTTTGCACAGATTTAGAATGCATCATCTCTTAAGTCATCAATGCCAAGCTCAGAAGATCTCATATTAAGGATGCTAAGTGGACCAGCTGGGATGACTCCATGGTAGCAAATTGGAAATCTCTAGATAGGAAATTGTGTGGTGGACTATCATCATCTTTCTTGAAGAAAGTTGACAGAGCTAGTATCAAATGGCACCTGCGAGATCATCCCTATGTCAAACTCAACTTTGACAGAGCATGTTGAGGTAATCCAGGGCCTTCAGGAATTAGATGTATCATAAGGGATAAGGATGGTGAACTCTTAGCAACTAAAGCTATGAAATTGCCTGACGGGACAAATAACATTGCTGAAGCCTCCACCCTCATCCATAGCCAAGGGTTTCAAAAATGTTTGGATAGAAGGAGATTCAAAGATCATTGTCTCAGCCTTGCAACTTTGGAAGCTGGACAATTGGAACATTAGATACATCTTAGATCAAGCTTGGAAGATCATGGAGTTTTTTTATTCTTTTCAAATATCTCACTGTTGTCGTGAAGGCAACATGGTTGCTGACTGTTTAGCAAACTTGGCTCTAGATCAAGATGAGTAGGAAGTCTTCTTCTATCAGTCCTCTTCTTTAGGTTTGGACATGCTTATTATTTTTATATCCGCTGATTGCAAAGGTCTAGACTTGGTCTCAGGGGCACTTGATTTGTAGTTTCTTGAGAGTTTATAGCTTCTTGTGCTCTCATTCTGTCAGGTTAGGATGAGGAGAGGTCGGCCTTTTGATTTAGGATATAATATGGCTTCTAGTTTAGACCATATAAAAAGGTTTCCATGAACCCAAGAGGTGTTGTCATGTGCACAAAAGATCTGAAAGGACATGAAGGGTAGTAGGTGGGTGGGGATTTTTTTGGGAGCTTGGGCTTTTGAGCATTTGGGTGGCTGGGTCCCTCTTCCTCCCCTCATCTAGGTGTCTTTTGAAGTTGATGAGGACATATTTGGAATCCTTCTAAGCATTCCAAGTGTCACCTTGAAATCTAAGGGCTTTGAAGGGCATTTAGGACTGAATGCTCATCTTTTGAAGGATCTTCATGATCACATCATCTCGTACCTTTCCAGACGAGGCTACTCACACTCCTCTCTAGGTTGTAATGCTTATTTCCTAGTGAATCTAGTTGCCAATGGATAGCCCTTTCCATAGACGACATTTACTACTGCAGTACCAGAAAGCCTATGGGGGATGGCACCAATTGCTATCAGTCATAGCTCACACACTTCACATTCGAAACTCACTTATACCTCTCTGAAATTCTCTTTGTCTTTAAACTCAGGGGATTAATTTTCCCGTTGGCTCTCAATTTGCATTTATTTTAGACTTGACATGATCTAGTCTACTGCGGATTCGTTTTAGGGATCCTTTCAGATTGGTACTTCAGAGGGATTTCCTCTTTGCCAGCACATAGTAGATTTGATAGGCTTTTAAGTTAGGTTTTAGTCTAAGCGGAGGCATCTAGCCTTGAGATGGATGCACAAGTGACATGTAATCAGCCACTCATCAGGGCTCATTTAATGATAGACGCTCCGTGGTGTCTATAAAGGGACACTCTATTATCAATTATCTATCTCATTTCTTCCCCCATCTTTCTACATTCCTTCGTCAATTACTCTTTGTTTCACTTCTAGTGTAGGTGTGCAAGTGTTATGGAGGGCTAGTTCACTAACTACAGGTTTTATTTCCAGCCCTTCAGTTGGGAGCTGGTCATTAAGGGTTGTGTGACCATTTTAGACCTCAATGAGATCTTCCAAATTGACTGTATGCTCACCCAATTCGCCATTAGACACATCTGCAATCAATGATAGCTTGACAGTACATTTGAAAGGGGTGTGAGATGGTCTAATGTGGTGTCTATTTTCCTATCTAGGCTTCTTGATATCACCCTGGATCCAAGATATGTCCTCCCCATTGCAATGGGAATGGTGAACAAAAACATGTTTAGTGCGAGCCGGTGGAACGAAGCCCTCCATAACTATGACATATTGATAGGTGATGCTTGGATTAGTGGGATTTACCCTATCCATCAACTCCGCTCTACAAAGGCTATTGAATGTCTTTATAGGATGATGTAGCACGGACTAGAGTGCAACTGTATCAACAGGCTGGAGAGGGCAATCAAGGGTCATGCATTCTCAGTGCCAAAATGGACTTGGACAAGGTGTAAGGACCTATTTGTGGCGATTAGTTTTCTACGTCTCCATGTGATGGACCAAGCCTCGTACCTTCCTAAGGATCTTGATTTGCCTGACATAGATACTGACACAGAGGAGGAGATGGAATAGACATTGGATGGTGAGCCTGCGGCTGAAGCGAGCAGGGTGGCTGGCATGGTGGTGCTTGGAGGTGGCTAGATGGTTTCTCTTTTTTTCTTGTCTAGATCTATTTGTGTCCTAGCCTTTTTGGAAAGGGTGACATTTTTTGACCCCTTTGCGTGCACGTACTCTGTAATACTTTCTTTTTTGTTATTTGGCTTGCTAGCCACATGACTTATTCTTGGCTCTCTATATAACGCTTTATTTTAATATAATGTATGGGTTGCTCACCACCTTATTTTTAAAAAAACTGTCAGTAGAATATAGAGACCATAATATCTTAAAGATTTTAGGGGACTCCATTGGCACATTTCAAATGTTGGATGTTACTTGAAATTCTCTTGAGGATGGTGTTAGAATGTGTGTTATGATTGAGGCCAGTAGAGGTTTTTACAAGACTTGAAAACTCCAAACATGAGGAGTCTGGATTCAAGAAATTTTCTTTAAGAGATTAGAGATTAAATGCATGTCCTATAATGGGTATGGTCAACTCATATGCAATTTTCAAACAATTTTAGATGCAAGAGGGTCTAAGGATTAAGCTCTCATAGAATCAGATAGAGAAGGTGGACCTCTCAAGTCAGCATCACAAGATTCACTCCACTAGGGCATAACTTGGAGACCGAAACAATTACAAGAATTTCCTAGGATGGATGTCCAACTAGTGGATAATGCGCCCAAAGAAATGCAAGAATTTTTAAAGAAGATGAAATCTAAATAGTTCTCCCATCAATCTCCCCAAATCGAAAAACCAAAAGAAATGTAGATGGGAGGGAAGAACCTAAGGTGGAGGAGGATAGGGATAGGGATGAAATGCAAAATACCTTATTAGAAGAAATCTTGTTGAAGGTCAGGAACAATGTGTGATGAATTAGTTGATGAAGTTGTGCAAGAAGACATAGAGGATAGGGTGATGGAACACCTTTCCATATCCTAGTCTAAACTAGAGGAAAGACCAAGATTAGTAGTCCAATTCAAGGTAAAAAGATAGAAAAACAAAGAAAAGAAAACTAAAGATGAAATTGTCATAGGCATCCAATCTACTGTAGAGAGATCTCTTAGAAAGAGGAGAGTGGAATCCTCTCCTTGGGGATAGTGAAGGTCCTTACTTGGAATGTTACGAGCATCAATGCCCCAAACAAAAGATGTCTAATTAGGCATCAAATTGAGGATTCAAAGGTAGATTTAGTTCTATTGCAAGAATCCAAATTAGCCAAGGGTACAGGTGATCTTTATTTTCAAAGTTGGTCACAATGAGAGAGCACATCCATGGAGGCTTGTGGTGCTTTTGGGGATATTTTGATCTTGTGGAAGATAAAATTATCATCCATGGAGATCATTCATCAAGGTAAGAATTGGATACTAGAAAAATTCCCCAACTATTTTGACAACTCAGATGTATGGATCATAAATGTATACAGACAGAGAGGAATAGTACAAAAAAAATTATGGCAGCTTATTAGTTCCATTGTCACATCTTTGAAAGATGAAACAATTATTGTTGGGGGAGATTTCAATGTTATTGCAGATGAAAAAGAAAATCTGGAAGCACCCTCACTTATATTAGAGCAATTGAAGATTTGAAGGACTTCATCCTCACCATCAATTTTTATGACTGCATCCCAAATAATGGCAAATATACCTGGAACAATAGAAGAAAAGAAACAAAATTTATTGCAGAATGCCTTGACAAATTTCTTCTCTCCCATTCATGGATTCAAACAACTCAAGTTTTAATAGAAATATCCTCCATTTGACTGGGTCAGATCACCATCCTGTATGATTAGAAGTCAACTCTGAAATGGGGAAAAGAGGTATTTTTTTTTTTAAATTTGAGGATATGTGGTTTAGGGATGATATCTTGCTACCACAACTTCAGCATCGGTGGGAAAACTTTCCCTTCACTCCAGGATCAAGAATGTTCTAGCTACACAATAAACTCAAATTTATTAAAGAATAGGTCAAAAAATAGAAGATCACAATCACTTCAAAAACATATTCAAGGAGAAGGATATGATACAAAATCAACTATCATCTATTTCTACTTTCATCATGAACCATGGCATGATGCAGAGAGATATAGAAAGGATAAAAATCTTAAAAGGGAGCTAAAGGAAGCACTATCCTCCATCTTACCTTATATCATATCATCTAAACTTGGAGACTTTATTCCTAGGCAGGAGATAGTGCAGGGGACAATTATGAATCATGAAGTATTATATTCCTTTTATGAGCACAAAATCTTAGCATATGACAAGGTGAAATGGTATTTCCTTATGCAGGTCCTCATAGGCTTCGATTTCTCAAGACAATGGTGCAAGTGGATTATGTCATGTAGTTCATGGATAAAGTTTTCAATTATAGTCAGTGGTTCACCATCTAGGTCATTCTTGTCATCCTGTGGTGTTAGACAAGGGGATCCTTTATTCCCACACCTATTTATAATCATGGTCAAGGCACTTAGTTAGGAAATCAAAGTGTAAAATCATAAACAAGCTTGGAGGGGTATCAACTTCCCTTTCCTCCCAAAACCTTTTACTCATTCACTTTTTGCTGATGACACAATGTTTTTTAATCATACTTCATGTGAAGAGGCCAAAACAATTAATGAAATAATAGCTTCATATTTCTAGTGATTAGGTTAGTTTGTTAATTCAGCTAAATCAAAGATATTTTTTCTCATCTCTGGCAGTTCAAAAAATAATCAGTAGCATTCTAGGTTATAAAATAGAAAGCCTCCTAGGAAAATATCTAGGCATTCCACTCTTCGTCTATAGGGAGAAGAAAGATCTATGGATTAACATCTTGACATGTATCAAAAACAAGATCCTTTCTTGGAAAGACAAGTGGTTGACTCTTGCAAGAAGATTTACCATGATTAAGGCAATTCTAGCAGCAATACCAACTTACATGATGTCAATCCTTAAGATGCCATCAGGCATACAGATAGAACTACAAAAACACATCAGGATTTTTTTTACGGCAAGGGAGTGCCGATACGAAAATAATACATCTATTTTCATAGAAAAAAATATGCAGACCAAAATGGTATGGTGGTTGTGGAATTCTCAACATGAAAAGTTAGAAGGGTAAAAGCCAGAAACTCAGTGTCATGTCCCTATATTAGTAATTTATAATTGAATCCAATATGTATTATTCATTCAAATTAAAGATATGAATAATATTATAAATGGAATATATTTAATATATTTAAATAATATTTATTGAAAACAATTAACAAGATATATTATCATTATATTTATAAATAACACATATAAATAATATAATATAAAGTATATATCATTTATTATAATGATATAATATAAATACAAATATTATTATTATTATCTTATATTGTAATATAAATATAAATAATATAATATAAATCATATATCATTTATTATGATATAAATGATATAAATGATATAATCTAAATAATATAAAATAAATGATAAATCATTTATTATAATTATATAATATAAATACAAATAATATAAATAAATAATAATATAAATAAATAATAATATAAATAAATAATAATATAAATAAACATCTTTTAACTTTTCCGCTTATGATAAGGGAGTTATGTATGGTTAGAACTAGTTTGACCACAAAAGGGAATTAATATAAAGTAATAAAAATTATAAGAGGGTAACTATGTCTTTTACTACCAAGCATAATAAGAGACGTGCCTCTTCAAACATATCGGAAATAAATAAAGATTGGGAGATAGAAGGAAAAGATCATGGAAAGAAAATATAAAAGGAAAGACAACATAAATTAATATATAGAGATATGTACATCAGTAGCAAATGGGAGGAATGATTCTATTAAAAATAAATAAATAAATATAATATATATATATAGTAGATAAAGGATGTGGTGTCCTGATAGAGATCGGTATGATTAAACATTATTAAAAATTGTATTCATGATAAAACTATAATAATAATGATACCATAATAAAAATAATAAATAATATTATATATATATATATAATAGTAATATTATAATGATAATGAATAAGTAATATATTATATAGTTATGTTAATAATAAAATAACAATAGAATTCAAGTGCTGACAAGCAATCAAATTTATATATAAAATACTATTAATAACATATGTAATAATATAATATAGAAATATTATTAATATTATAACAAATACTATAATATATAAATATTAAAGAATAGGCATGAGGCCGACTCAAGAAGAGCCACAATAGATAAAAAAGGGACATTATAATAATAAAGGCAGATTGTATGTTTTGGAAATGTGTGTGGAAACTGCATGTATTGCATTTTGTGAATTCAACCAGGAGAGGGAATGCATAGACCTTAGTAGATTGCCTATAAACCCCATCTAGGTTTCGTCCCCATAGGCCCGAGATCAAGAATGGGCATTATGCCCTGTAGGCCTGAGTCAAGGGTTCGGATCATGGAGGGATGGGGGTCCCACATTGGATTATGCCCCATAGGCCCGAGATGAGGGAATGGGCAATATGATATGCCCCGTAGGCCTGAGTCAAGGGATTGGGCAATAGGACTATGGTAGGCCTTAGGCTACTAAGGGCTTATGTGTTTACCTCCCTTAGCATAATGAATATTTTTCTTTTACCTATGTGTTTCAAATTGCAAGTGTGTTTATGTTGGACTGATGAAAACTAGATGTTAAAACTAACATACATAGCAATATGGACTTGAATATACATGATGCCACAAGTACTAATTCAAAAGAATGTGTGATCTATTCAACCCAAGGTTACCTCATTAAAAGAGAAGAAATCCTAAACCTAATTCACAAGCGAATTCTAGGGCAAATCAGGTAAGGGACATTACATTCAGTCCACATGTAGGGATGTCGCGCGGGCAAATTTTTTTTGACAGGAACAGGTACCCGTTTTCAAAGAAATGAGTACCCATTTAGAAACAGGCACCTGAAGCTAAATAATGGGTACCCATTTAGTAATGGGTACCATTTAGTAATAGGTACCTGAGCCTAAATGGGTACCCGTTATATAATAGATATAATAAAAACGGGTACTTGTTATAAAACAGGTACCCGTTCTGAAACATAACGGGTACTCGTTATATAACGGGTACTCGTTATATAACGGGTACCCGTTTTGTTTATAAATGGGTACTCGTTCTATGAATTTTGAAATCACTGACCACCTTTTCCCTTCCCTTTGCTTGGGTTTTAGGCTCAGGATAGGCATGGTTAGCCGACCTTAAGCCTTGGACCTGCAAGTTTTTTTCTAAGTACATAACAAGAGGAAAGACTGAGTTTACCTATATGGCTGACAACTTTTTTTTCTAAATTTTTTAATGAAATGAAAACTCATTACAGATGACAGTGTCTAGTTTTCAAATATGTAATTTTTTTTGTTATTGGACATGTTTTTCTATTTATTATTTAATTTATGAGCAAACTGGTCCAAAAACTTGAAATGACAGGTGTTTGTATTTTTTAATAACTTTTAATTTTTAATTTTTTTTAAAAAACAAATTATTTGTCATCAATCTACACATCATTCTTTACACAATGAAAAAATAAAATTATTTTATAATTTTTTTTGCTCAAATTATGTTGGTTGTACATGAGGGGTTTCAAAAGTAGCAATTAGGCCTAATAAAAAAGTAATAAAAAAAATTTATTTGGAAAAAATTATAAAAAAATATCCTCATCAAACTTCACTATACTACACATCTTTTCCAAAAGGATTTTGAAAAATAATTTTATTTAGGTCAAATTATGTTGGTCGTACATGTGCATGGTATGGTTAAAAAAAGTGACTTTTAAACAGTGGTTTTTAGAAATGCCTATTGAAAATCAATTTGTATCATCTGGGTATTGAAATAAATTACATAGTTGGAAACTAGACTCCGAGTACTACATTTTATATTTAGTGACTTTTTTAAAGATTCATATCTAAGTGCTTCAAATTTTAAGGTCAAATATGATAAATTCTGAAAATCAGGGAAAACACTTCCACTTTTTTGCCAAAAAGTGGACCCAACTTCTTGCACTGACCCAGAACTTGGCACTAGGAGCAAAATTAGCCTGGAACATGTACAACAAGTTGTACATGAAATGGGTTAGGTTTCTATAGGCTAAATACTTAGACAATGGACAAAGAGAATGTATATTTATGGTAGCCAATCCACCTAAAGGTTCCAAAATTTGGAAGTTTTTAGTCAAAGGAAGAGAGGTTTTATTACCTCATCTCACTTGGTTGGTTCATAGAAGAGATAAATCCCTCTTTTGGGAAAAATGTTGCAATGGCTTTCCTGCTCTATCTTTTAGAACTAATTTGAATGGAGAAAAGGAATACATAAAGCATAATTGGGGGGACAAGGTCTGTAATTATTGGATTTAAGAAAGGTTGCAATGTACAATGAATATTAGATGGAAAAGTTTCAATAATTGCCCATTTCCTACAAATCAAAAGGAGCTCTTGGGTAAAATTTTTATCACAAAGAACAATTCTCTTCTCAGATAAGGAGGATGAAGTACAATGGATAGTTGATCCTTGAGGTCTATTTATAGTGAAACATGGTTACAAAATTCTATCAAAAGAAGACCAGATCAAATGGCCAACCAACTTATGCTAAGGAAATGTGTGCCTTCCCAAAGCTAGAACCTTTTCCTGGTTGGCTGTCCATAATAAGATTCTCACTAAAAAATGATTGAATAATATGGGAATATGTCAATCTTTTAAATGTACATTATGTGGAGAAGTAGAAGAAAATGGAAATCACCTTCTACTTTAATTACCTGTTCAGCCTAGTGTGTTGGAGATGGCTCTACTGCAAACTCAATTGGAAAGCTCCACTCTCTAATTCTCTTATTAACCTTTTCATTAGGTAGCCACTTTTGTATAGGAACTCAAATTTTCCATGCATCTAGGAGGTGAGCCAACCATTGATTATCTAGCTATTTGGAAAAAATAATTTTTTGAATATTTAGAAAGCAAACTTCTTCAATTGATCAAGTGCTTGTGAGGATTGAAGGTGCCATTTCAAAAGTTGTGATGGAAAATGTGATGAAGAATACTAAATCAAACAATAAATTCTCAAACTAGGACAATTTGATTCTCAGTAGATGGCATCTCCTATGCACCCCCAAAAAATGGTTCAATTCTTCTCAAGACAAATAAAACCAACTGTAATCTAGTCAAATGGATACCTCTTGACAAACTTTTTCAAACTCAATTTTGATGGTGCTTCATCGGGGAACCCTAGCTTATTAGGGGTGGGTTGCATCATTAGAGATTGTTTAGGTAATCTCATAGTTGCCAAAGCAATTAAGCTCCCCAAGGGCACAAATAATGGAGTTGAAGCCTCTACTCTCCTAAAAGGAATAGAAATGGGTATTGATTTGAACATCAACCATCTTTGGATAAAGGGAGATTCCATGATTATCATTAGTGCCCGGAAAACAAAAAGAGCCATAAATTGGTGACTAAACTCTCTAATGCAAGCAACATGGAAAATATTAGATCAACTTAGAGATTTCAAAATTTCCCACTACTATAGGGAGGAAAATGGTGTGGTTAATTGGTTAGGTAATTTGGGGATTGACCAAGATCAATGCAACAAAGTCTTTGATCTAGGTCCTAAGTCATACCCCTTAGATTTTTGAAGCATTGTAGACAAAGAAAGAGTTTCTTAATAATGGAAAAGAAGGTGTGCCAGATCGTAAATTTTTATGTTACGGTCATCTCTAAAAGCTAGTTATGAGCTATCACAACTACTTTTTCCTACATCACACCATGTTGCCAAGTCCTTTCTAACAACCAACCTTTGGTCACAGTGGCATTTAATATTTCCAATGGGATGTTGGTCGTACATCATCTTAGTTGGGATAGATGCCAAGCCTAAGGGTAGACACTATGTCATCCTCAAGATCTTATATGTACAATTACATTGATGTGGCTTAAGTCTCTAGCTCCCATATCATTCAATTCATCGCCTACGAATCACCCAATTCAGTACTCTGAAAGGATGGTATCATCTTATGTGCACTTCTTATTTATCGTTGGAGATCTCCTAGATGTTGTACGATAGGACTTGAACATCCCATGCAGCTGCAATATATCTGTCCTTTAGCATCGATATTAAGTTCACCAACTCTACAACATATCATTGCTTTTTTCCTATATTGCTTATCTGCAACTCTTGTCTTGTCATTTTGGCTTCTATTTTTTATTCTGCAAGTCACCAAGTGTTGCTTCCATGGATAACGACTGCATGAATTTGCACATAAGCCTATCGGTGATGAGTTGGGAACTAGAGGTTAGGGGCAAATATGACACCGTCCAACTTCGAAAGGTCAACAATGACAACCCTCTCGTTCATTTTTCCATACATATGTAATCTCTAAAATTTGAAACTAATAAAGACTAACAAAGTAATTTAATTAGGAACAAATCTATCAATTACATGAAGATCAGATTAGCTTCAAAGAGCAATATTCTACTGCTATCCAATCAAGAAGAGCAAAATAGCTCTTATAAGATCTTACCCAGTTCTATACTAAGGAATTATAACAATTTACAAAGCAAGAACTATAAGGAATAGTGGAAAAAGTATAATTTTCTAAAAATCTAAAATTGATATCTTAGAAATGAATGTAGAGTAGGAAAGAGAAAATGAATAAGAACTTGGCATCGAAGGGAGAAGGTCTCAACCCAGGATGCTAGTGCATCATGGGGACATCAACATGGTGCATTATTTTCCACTCAGGAATAAAACTCAAAATTTATGTACTATACGATCTTATCAAGGTCTGTAACCTCATCTAGTCTATGTAGAAAACCAGAATGAGTTCCTAGCATTGAAGTATACTAGGAAATTGACAAAATGAAACATTTAATCATAGGAAAATGAATGACAAAGAGAGAGAGAAGAATTAAGCAAACTTTTGTGTGTTTGATTCTACTCTTCCAGCTTGTACAAAACAAAACAAAAAGGGTTGGGGTTGCTTCAGAGCTTACCCGAGTCAAGCCCCTATTTTGGTCTTCCAACCTCCATGAGAAGCCACTTTAAAATAAAAAATATAATAGTGTGTGCTCTTATTCATAAGTGTGTCTAGGAAGATAAAGAGTAATGACAATAAAAAGATAAACTAGAAATATTATTACTGGTCTACGGGGAGAAAATATTCTAGTGTGTGAAAGACAAGTAAGCTGGTGGTCTACAACATCAAATTTCCAAAATGTAAATAAAGCAAAGTATGCAAAAACCAAGAATAGCACTATTTCTTCTCAAAGCAACAATGTTACCTAGTTTCAAGATAGTAGAGGAGGCTACAAGCTCCTTGATGGCAAAAATTTGAGGGTAAACAACTTCAAACCCTTGTGAGAGAGCCTCTTCCAAGCACCAAACATAACCAAGAGCTCACAAAGCCAAAAATGGGAGATTTTATAACATGAAGGAGAAACCAAATCTCCAAATTCTTCTTGTGAGAGCTTCAAGATGCCAATCTAGAATAGCTTTCTTGGGTAAGTGCAAGAAGATGGGGGGCCAAAAAGGGGTCTTAAGTGGCCACTTTTTTTCTGAAATCAAGAAATACTAGCCTTGGATGAGAAATTGAGCATAGTTACACTCAAAATTTGGAGATGCAACCAAAACAATGTTCATAGTGCTCTGAGTCTACTTTCTAAACTACTATTTTTTTTAAAAAATGGCATAGATTAAGGCATTCAAAAGAGGGAGCCACAAAAATTGGTATTGTTTCTGTCAAAAAAACATAACATATCATGTTTTGTGGCTCCCTCAAAAGGTCAACATTTTTTTGGTATTTTTAAAATTGCTTCAGTGAGAAATTAGATAATAACATGTAGTTTATGCCCGATTTTTCTGATAATTTTTTGATGAATATTTTATTTTTTACTAATTTTCAAAGTGGACACATCCTAAAAAATAAAATTATGGCCGTGCTACCCCTATAAAATTTGAAATCTAATTGAAAATCATTTTTTTCTTTTTTTAATATTTGTAGAATGGAGTCTAGTTTCTAAATATGTAATTTTTTTGAAATTTCAATGAATAGTTAATTTACGATGAAAAAAAGACCAAATAGTGGTTTTGCCCAAAAATGGACACACAAACAAAAGAAATTAAAGATGAAAGGCTTAACATTGTTAAAATGTGAAGGAAATCACATCTTCAAATAGCTAAGAGAAAGCCTAACATTACCCAGGTGTTCGATTTGTTCGACCTTGAAACACATGCAAATTTGTGGGTTAGTATGAATGAACTTATGTGAAATCTTGAAGAATATGGAAAAACACGTGTGTGACTATTCAAAAGGCACTCTAAGCCTTTGGGTTGGAAATCCAAAGCAAATCCCAAGCCCAAGGCTTTGGATTCCCAAAGAAAAACATAATGCGAGCGTGTTATGTTTTGCTTTGCATTTTTCCTTTTCTGCAAAACTGTGTTGTTTGTCATGTTTGACATAACGCGAGCGCATTATAACGCGCTCGCGTTATGTTCCCCTTAAATTTTTTTATGTTCAAGGCTATTAATCATGTATGTATGTATGTATGCCTATATGTATGTATGTATGTATCTATCTATCTATCTATGTATGCCTATATGTATGTATGTATCTATGTATGTATCTATGTATGCCTATATGTATGTATGTATAGTGTCGAGGGTAGAGAAGGGTAGAGATGGGAGTGAGCTAGATAGGGGAGGAGAGGGGTGGATAAGGATTGAGTGATTAAGGTTTAAGGTTGAGGGTTGAGCGTTTAGGGATAGGATTTAGAGTTTAGGGATAAGGGATTAGAGTTTAGGACCTTGAGGGATTAGGGTTTAGGGTTGAGGCTTTAGGGATAGCATTTAGGGTTAAGGGTTGAGGGATTAGGTTTAAGGTAGAGTGTTGAGGGTAGAGGGATTAGGGATAGGGTTTAGGGTTGAAAGTTTAGGGTTAAGGGATTAGGGTTTAAGGTATAGTTTAGTAGTTCTTGTGGATAGAGCCAGTAAACAATGGGAGATTATTTGCCTGTTTCATAACAATATACCTTCCCTAAGTGCAGGGTGGACAACAAGAAACATAGATGTACCCCAATGCAAATCTTTTCTCATAATGATTATCCTTCTAATTTCAACTATTAATTACTCACTGTGGATGTACCATACGCAAAGCTTTTCTCATAGGGTTTAAGGTATAGTGTCGAGGGTTGAGGGTTTATTGATAGTGTTTAGGGTTGAGGGTTGAGGGATTAGGTTTTAGGGTTGATAGATTAGGGTTTAAGGTATAGTGTTGAGGGTTGAGGGTTTAGGGATAGGGTTTAGAGTTGACAGATTAGGGTTTAGAGTTGACAAATTAGTGTTTAATGTCGAGGTTAGGGTTAGAGTGTCGAGGGTAGAGGGATTAGGGATAGGGTTTAGGGTTGAAGGTTTAAGGATTGAGGGTTGAGGCTTTAGGGATGAGGGTTTAAGGCTTAAGATATAGTGTCAACTGTTGAGGGTGTAGGGATAGGGTTTAAGTTTTAAGGGTTAAGGGTTGAGGGATAGGGATTAGGGTTTAAGGTATAGTGTTGAGGGTTGATGGTTTAGGGATAGGGTTTAGGTTTGAGGGATTAAGGTTTAGGGTTGATGAATTAGGGTTTAATGTTGAGAGTTGAGGGTTGAGTGTTGAGGGTTGAGGGTTGAGATTGAGGGATAGGGTTAATGGTCAAGGAATTAGGGTTAAATAAGAGTGTCGAGGGTAGATGGATTAGGGATAGGGTTTAGGGTTGAAGGTTTAATGATTTAGGGTTGAGGCTTTAGGGATGAGGGTTAAGCGATTAGGGTTTAAGATATAGTGTCGAGTGTCGAGCGTGTACGGATAGGTTTTAGGGTTCAAGTTTTAACGGTTAAGGGTTGAGGGATCAGAGTTAAGGGTTAAGGGATTAGGGTTTGATGTTGAGGGTTGAGTACATTAAGGTTTGAGGGTTAAGGGTTTCAGGATAGGGTTGAGGGTTGAGGGATTAGGGTTAAGGGATAGGGTTGGAGGTTTAGGGATAAGGGATTAGGGTTTAAGGTATAGTATCAAGCCCGTTGAGGGTCTAGGAATAGGGATAGCGTTTAGGGTTTAGGGATGAGGGATTAGAGTTGAGGGATGACAGATTAGGGTTGAGGGTTGAGGGATTAGGGTTTAGGGATAAGGTTTAGGGTTAAGGGTTGAGGGATTAGGGTTTAAGGTATAGTGTTGAGGGTTTAGGGATAGGGTTTAGGGTTGAGGGATTAGAGTGAAGGGTTGAGGGATTAGGATTTGATGTTGAGGGTTGAGGCTTTAGGGTTTAGGGTTTAGGGATAGGGTTGAGGGTCGACGGATCAGAGTTAAGGGTTGACGGATTAGGGTTTGATGTTGAGGGTTGAGGGTTGAGGTTTGAGGGTCAAGGGTTTAGGAATAGGGTTGAGGGTCAACGGATTAGGGTTAAAGTAGAGTGTGGTGGGTATAAGGATTAGGGATAGGGTTGGAGGGTTTAGGGATAAGGGATTAGGGTTTAAGGTAAAGTATCGAGTCTGTTGAGGGTTTAGAAATAGGGATAGCATTTAGGGTTTAGGGATGAGGGATGATGGATTAGGGTTGAGGGTTGAGGGATTAGGGTTTAGGGATAAGGTTTAGGGTTGAGGGTTGAGGGATTAGGGTTTAAGGTATAGTGTTGAGGGTTTACGGATAGGGTTTAGGGTTGAGGGATTAGAGTGAAGGGTGGAGGGATTAGGATTTGACGTTGAGGGTTGAGGCTTTGGGGTTTAGGGTTTAGGGATAGGGTTAAGGGTTGAGGGATCAGAGTTAAGGGTTGAGGGATTAGGGTTTGACGTTGAGGGTTAAGGGTTGAGGTTCGAGGGTCAAGGGTTTAGGGATAGGGTTGAGGGTCGAGGGATTGGGTTAAAGTAGAGTGTGGAGGGTATAAGGATTAGGGATAGGGTTGGAGGGTTTAGGGATAAGGGATTAGGGTTTAAGGTATACTATCGAGTCTGTTGAGGGTTTAGGAATAGGGATAGCATTTAGGGTTTAGGGATGAGGGATTAGAGTTGAGGGATGACAGATTAGGGTTGAGGATTGCGGGATTAGAGTTTAGGGATAAGGTTTAGTGTTGAGGGTTGTGGGATTAGGGTTTAACGTATAGTGTTGAGGGTTTAGGGATAGGGTTTAGGGTTGATGGATTAGAGTGAAGGCTTGAGGGATTAGGATTTGACGTTAAGGGTTGAGGGTTTAGGGATAGGGTTGAGGGTCGAGGGATCATAGTTAAGGGTTGAGGGATTAGGGTTTGACGTTGAGGGTTGAGGGTCGAGGTTCGAGGGTCAAGGGTTTAGGGATAGGGTTGAGCGTCGAAGGATTAGGGTTAAAGTAGAGTGTGGAGGGTATAAGGATTAGGGATAGGGTTGGAGGGTTTAGGGATAAGGGATTAGGGTTTATGGTATAGTATCGAGTCTGTTGAGGGTTTAGGAATAGGGATAGCATTTAGGGTTTAGGGATGAGGGATTAGAGTTGAGGGATGACAGATTAGGGTTGAGGGTTGAGGGATTAGGGTTTAGGGATAAGGTTTAGGGTTGAGGGTTGAGGGATTAGGGTTTAAGGTATAGTGTTGAGGGTTTAGGGTTGAGGGAGTAGAGTGAAGGGTTGAGGGATTAGGATTTGACGTTGAGGGTTGAGGCTTTAGGGTTTAGGGTTTAGGGATAGGGTTGAGGGTCGAGGGATCATAGTTAAGGGTTGAGGGATTAGGGTTTGACGTTGAGGGTTGAGGGTTGTGGTTCAAGGGTCAAGGGTTTAGGGATAGGGTTGAGCGTCGAGGGATTAGGGTTAAAGTAGAGTGTGGAGGGTATAAGGATTAGCGATAGGGTTAGAGGGTTTAGGGATAAGGGATTAGGTTTTAAGGTATAGTATCGAGTCTGTTGAGGGTTAAGGAATAGGGATAGCATTTAGGGTTTAGAGATGAGGGATTAGAGTTGAGAGATGATGGATTAGGGTTGAGGGTTGAGGGATTAGGTTTTAGGGATAAGGTTTAGGGTTGAGGGTTGAGCGATTAGGGTTTAAGGTATAATGTTGAGGGTTTAGGGTTGAGGGATTAGAATGAAGGGTTGAGGGATTCGGATTTGACATTGAGGGTTGAGGGTTTAGGGATAGGGTTAAGGGTCAAGGGATCAGAGTTAAGGGTTGAGGGATTAGGGTTTGACATTGAGGGTTGATGGTTGAGGTTCAAGGGTCAAGGGTTTAGGGATAGGGTTGAGGGTTGAGGGATTAGAGTTAATGTAGAGTGGGGAGGGTATAAGGATTAGGGATAGGGTTGGAGGGTCTAGGGATAAGGGATTAGGGTTTAAGGTATAGTATCTGTTGAGGGTTTAGGAATAGGGATAGCATTTAGGGTTTAGAGATGAGGGATTATAGTTGAGGGATGACGGATTAGGGTTGAGGGTTGAGGGATTAGGGTTTAGAGATAAGGTTTAGGGTTGAGGGTTGAGGGATTAGGGTTTAAGGTATAGTATTGAGGGTTTAGGGATAGTTTTTAGGGTTGAGGGACTGGATTGAAGGGTTGAGAGATTAGGATTTGACATTGAGGGTTGAGGGTTTAGGATTTAGGGTTTAGGGATAGGGTTGAGGATCGAGGGATCATAGTTAAGGGTTGAGGGATTAAGGTTTAATGTTGAGGGTTGAGGGTTGAGGTTCGAGGGTCAAGGGTTTAGGGATAGGGTTGAGGGTCGAGGGATTAGGGTTAAAGTAGAGTATGGAGGGTATAAGGATTAGGGATAGGGTTGGAGGGTTTATGGATAAGGGATTAGGGTTTAATGTATAGTATTGAGTTTGTTGAGGGTTTAGGAATAGGGATAGCATTTAGGGTTTAGGGATGAGGGTTTAGAGTTGAGGGATTATGGATTAGGGTTGAGGGATTAGGGTTTAAGTTATAGTGTTGAGGGTTTAGGGATAGGGTTTAGGGTTGAGGGATTAGAGTGAAGGGTTGAGGGATTAGGATTTGATGTTGAAGGTTGAGGCTTTAGGGTTTAGGGTTTAGGGATAGGGTTGAGGGTCGAGGGATCAGAGTTAAGGGTTGAGAGATTAGGGTTTGATGTTGAGGGTTGAGGGTTGAGGTTCAAGGGTCAAGGGTTTAGGAATAGGATTGAGGGTCAACGGATTAGTGTTAAAGTAGTGTGTGGTGGATATAAAGATTAGGGATAGGGTTGGAGGGTTTAGGGATAGGGGATTAGGGTTTAAGGTAAAGTATCGAGTCTGTTGAGGGTTTAGAAATAGGGATAGCATTTAGGGTTTAGGGATGAAGGATGATGGATTAGGGTAGAGGGTTGAGGGATTAGGGTTTAAGGTATAGTGTTGAGGGTTTACGGATAGGGTTTATGGTTGAGGGATTAGAGTGAAGGGTGGAGGGATTAGGATTTGACGTTGAGGGTTGAGGCTTTGGAGTTTAGGGTTTAGGGATAGGGTTGAGGGTTGAGGGATCAGAGTTAAGGGTTGAGGGATTAGGGTTTGACGTTGAGGGTTAAGGGTTGAGGTTCGAGGGTCAAGGGTTTAGGGATAGGGTTGAGGGTCGAGGGATTAGGGTTAAAGTAGAGTGTGGAGGGTATAAGGATTAGGGATAGGGTTGGAGGGTTTAGGGATAAGGGATTAGGGTTTAAGGTATACTATCGAGTCTATTGAGGGTTTAGGAATAGTGATAGCATTTAGGGTTTAGGGATGAGGGATTAGAGTTGAGGGATGACGGATTAGGGTTGAGGATTGCGGGATTAGAGTTTAGGGATAAGGTTTAGGGTTCAGGGTTGTGGGATTAGGGTTTAATGTATAGTGTTGAGGGTTTAGGGATAGGGTTTAGGGTTGTGGGATTAGAGTGAAGGGTTGAGGGATTATGATTTGACGTTGAGGGTTAAGGGTTTAGGGATAGGGTTGATGGTCAAGGGATCATAGTTAAGGGTTGAGGGATTAGGGTTTGACGTTGAGGGTTGAGGTTCGAGGGTCAAGGGTTTAGGGATAGGGTTGAGGGTCAAGGGATTAGGGTTAAAGTAGAGTGTGGAGGGTATAAGGATTAGGGATAGGGTTGGAGGGTTTAGGGATAAGGGATTAAGGTTTATGGTATAGTATCGAGTCTGTTGAGGGTTTAGGAATAGGGATAGCATTTAGGGTTTAGGGATGAGGGATTAGAGTTGAGGGATGACAGATTAGGGTTGAGGGTTGAGGGATTAGGGTTTAGGGATAAGGTTTAGGGTTGAGGGTTGAGGGATTAGGGTTTAAGGTATAGTGTTGAGGGTTTAGGGTTGAGGGAGTAGAGTGAAGGGTTGAGGGATTAGGATTTGACATTGAGGTTTGAGGCTTTAGGGTTTAGGGTTTAGGGATAGGGTTGAGGGTCGAGGGATCATAGTTAAGGGTTGAGGGATTAGGGTTTGACGTTGAGGGTTGAGGGTTGTGGTTCGAGGGTCAAGGGTTTAGGGATAGGGTTGAGCATCAAGGGATTAGGGTTAAAGTAGAGTGTTGAGGGTATAAGGATTAGGGATAGGGTTAGAGGGTTTAGGGATAAGGGATTAGGGTTTAAGGTATAGTATAGAGTCTATTGAGGGTTTAGGAATAGGGATAGCATTTAGTGTTTAGGGATGAGGGATTAGAGTTGAGAGATGATGGATTAGGGTTGAGGGTTGAGGGATTAGGTTTTAGGGATAAGGTTTAGGGTTGAGGGTTGAGCGATTAGGGTTTAAGGTATAATGTTGAGGGTTTAGGGTTGAGGGATTAGAATGAAGGGTTGAGGGATTGGGATTTGACGTTGAGGGTTGAGGGTTTAGGGATAGGGTTGAGGGTCGAGGGATCAGAGTTAAGGGTTGAGGGATTAGGGTTTGACATTGAGGGTTGATGGTTGAGGTTCAAGGGTTAAGGGTTTAGGGATATGGTTGAGGGTCGAGGGATTAGAGTTAATGTAGAGTGTGGAGGGTATAAGGATTAGGGATAGGGTTGGAGGGTCTAGGGATAAGGGATTAGGTTTTAAGGTATAGTATTGAGTCTGTTGAGGGTTTAGGAATAGGGATAGCATTTAGGGTTTAGAGATGAGGGATTAGAGTTGAGGGATGATGGATTAGGATTGAGGGTTGAGGGATTAGGGTTTAGGGATAAGGTTTAGGGTTGATGGTTGAGGGATTAGGGTTTAAGGTATAGTATTGAGGGTTTAGGGATAGTGTTTAGGGTTGAGGGATTGGATTGAAGGGTTGAGAGATTAGGATTTGATGTTGAGGGTTGAGGATTTAGGATTTAGGGTTTAGGGATAGGGTTGAGGATCGAGGGATCATAGTTAAGGGTTGAGGGATTAGGGTTTAATGTTAAGGGTTGAGGGTTGAGGTTCAAGGGTTAAGGGTTTAGGGATAGGGTTGAGGGTTGAGGGATTAGGGTTAAAGTAGAGTGTGGAGGGTATAAGGATTAGGGATAGGGTTGGAGGGTTTATGGATAAGGGATTAGGGTTTAAGGTATAGTATTGAGTTTGTTGAGGGTTTAGGAATAGGGATAAAATTTAGGGTTTAGGGATGAGGGATTAGAGTTGAGGGATGACGGTTTAGGGTTGAGGGTTGAGGGATTAGGGTTTAAGGTATAGTGTTGAGGGTTTAGGGTTGAGGGATTAGAGTGAAGGGTTGAGGGATTAGGATTTGACATTGAGGGTTGAGGCTTTAGGGTTTAGGGTTTAGTGATACGGTTGAGGGGCGAGAGATCATAGTTAAGGGTTGAGGTTTAAGGGTCAAGGGTTTAGGGATAGGGTTGAGGGTCGAGGGATTAGGGTTAAAGTAGAGTGTGGATGGTATAAGAATTAGGGATACTGTTGGAGGGTGTAGGGATAATGGATTAGGGTT
Organism: Cunninghamia lanceolata; assembly: GCA_027924645.1. NCBI lineage: Eukaryota > Viridiplantae > Streptophyta > Pinopsida > Cupressales > Cupressaceae > Cunninghamia > Cunninghamia lanceolata. The sequence continues at coordinate 3,321,110 of BSBN01000367.1, read as the reverse complement.
TAAGGTCTAGTATCGAGTCTATTGAGTCTTTAGGAATAGGGATAGCATTTAGGGTTTAGGGACGAGGGATTAGAGTTGAGGGATGACAGATTAGGGTTGAGGGTTGATGGATTAGGGTTTAGGGATAAGGTTTAGGGTTGAGGGTTGAGGGGTTAGGGTTTAAGGTCTAGAGTTGAGGGTTTCTGTTGTCAAATGTAGATTTATGGGTTCGATTATATTGATTGCCTCTCCAGTTTTGGGGTGTGGATGTTTTGAAATCAATCAGGAAGTCTTCAGGAGACTTTGTGGAAGTGGATTGGCAATCGCTTGATAGAACCCCTACTATTTATGCTTGGATAAGGATTTGTCACAAACTAGAACTTCTTCTAAAGAAGATTTGTCTTTCTTCCTCGATGGGTATTTTCTATCAAGAACTTGATTATGAGGGCTTGCCCCTTCATTGTTATGCCTATCATATGGCGAAGCATCTGGCAAGCTCTTGCAGGAAACAGGAAAAGTTCTCCCTCAAAAACCTTGTGGTCATTCAAGTTTGAAGGGGAAGGTTTGGAAAGACAAATGCACAGGATGTGATCAATCTATTGTAGGACAAAACACGTGTGTGTTATAATGCTCTTGCATTTTGTCTTACTATAGAAATGGTAAAAAAGTTTTGACCCCCATGATCCAGGCCCACATGCTCTATTTTCGTACTGATTATGCGAATGCTCTGACAAAAAAGAAGTGCTTTCATGCTGTTGGGAAGTTCACATGCACATTTGACACATTATACCACCTTTGCATGATCTTTCCACCACCTCTTCTACTTTGCCAACTTGAGAAGGAGGAAATAACATAGTTTTCACACCGAGTTTGATATATATCTATTCAAATTTCAATTTTTTTAGTGTTGCAATGTTAATTGTGATTCAATTTTAGGAATTTAACATTATAGATTGGTTAATAGTATTGGTGTTAGTAATTATATTTGACTATTATTCAATTTAACATTGAAAAGGAAGCAAGTGGTGAAAAAATCAAATTGTTGAGGAGTTTGATGCAAGAAGAAAAAAACACTACATAATTGGCTACTCTCTCCATTCAAATCTTCATTTTTTAGGTATGTCAAGTCTTTACATGCATGTTCTTTAAATTTTCCTTAATTCAGATTGAATTACTTTATCATGCTTTATCATAGATGTTTAAAATAGACACATTCCCACTCAAGAAAGCAGCCTACAATCTCACATGATGCCATGTATATTTTCTACACTTGGGCTCTTTAATAATTATGTGTAATAAACAGACCTTAACATACCATGATGTCAAACTATACAAGAATAAATCCTTACAACATAATAAAAATACAATCCCACTATTATCTTGTATTCATTTCTTAGGAAGTAATATTGGTCTCTTTATCATGCTACAGACAAATTCTTTGTCATGCTGGGGAAACGATCAAGAATTAAACCAACACAGGAAGAGATAGAAGCTAAGAATGCAAAGGAAGTAGTGTCTATGAGGGAACTTCGTGAGAAGAGGAAATTGGACATGATAAATGAAGACATACCAATTGAAGAGGAACCACAACCATCACAAAGAGATATGGTATTGGCAGCACAAAGAGAATGAATGCAAAAACTTCATGCTACGAGAGATTTGAATACCATAGTTGGAGACACATACTCTACCACAAGTCAACATGTAGGGACACCATCTACCACATCTAAAGTTGAGAGTACATCATCACTCACATGTGATGAAGGAGGTACGACATCATTCCCACCTCAACCTCAAGGTATGTCATCTATTCCATCTTTGATCGAAGGTATGCCATCTAGCCCATCTCATTTAAATATTGATGAAATTCCTAATGTTGAGATGAATTTACCTAACTTAACACCACCTAGAATTTTGCATAGAAAGCTAAAGTATTTGATTGATATTGATGAGAATATTTTGCAGCCAATGGAAGGTAAGATTCCAAAACACACTTGTAGAAGATATGCTCATAAGATTTGGAGATTGTTCTTTGAAAAGTTAAGTGAGACTGTAAGATGTCAACTATTCATTGAAATGATGCAAAGTATAAAGTATAGGTCCATCATGAAGATTCTTGGGTTGATAACATCAGATGCTTCAAGTGAAAAATCTATTGTCAAGAATCTAATGAGTGCATACGAGAGTGTGGGTAACACCTCATGCACAAAAGATAGTAATGCAACATGGCATGTTATTACATCGACTATAGTAAGTAGTCAAATGAGGAAAGCTCATCTCATTAGAAAGACGAGTCAAGAATTGAGAATTAATAGGAAAACTTTATCAAGAGCCGTTGGAAGATGCCAAAGAATTGAGGACACTAATGCCAATGAATTATGGGCGTTCTCGGGGAGACTACCATGAAAAGATAAACCAATTGTTGAAGCATTGAGATCACTAATTGAAGACTTTTGGAAGAATTACACAAGGGTATCTCTGAATCAAAGGGATGTGGTAAGAAGGAGAATCGGTAGTCAAAACTGTGAGCCACATCCAAAGCATTTATTGGATGAGACTCAAACATAGTTTTATGGTAAATTTCTAGAGAAGTATCCTCAAATTAAAATTTGTCAAAGATATTTTGAAATACTAAAACCTTTATATGTCAAGATAAATCACACACACACTACTTGTTGTTGTAGATTACATATTGAATTTTCTAACCATTTTGATGCTTATAGGTCTATATGTTTAGATATGCATACTAATAATGATTTACAAGGTTGTACCATATGTGCCCCACCAACATCTTCAAGAGACTTCATATCAAGAATTTTATGTGAAAGAGAGGAAGGTCAAATATTCTACAAGAAATTATGCTTGGATGGCACATGTCATCGTTGCGGTGGCTTGCAACATTTGCCAATATGTGAACATATGGAAAGAACACATGCAGTTGGAAATGAACTAGTAGAGTTTGGCAGGTATAAAATAGTGGCATACAATACAAAAGATGGTAAAGAAGCAAAGAGGTGTGAATTGGTTATTGAAAAGATTCCAGTGTATCAATTTATGCCTATATTTCATGACAGCATAGTGTATAAGTATGCAAGACATGCCCATGGAGCTCGATGGTTGGACTTGCAATTCAAGTTATGCAAGGACACATTTCTGGTTGGTAGCATTGTTTCAATCATCAACTCTGTAGAGAACTACAGTCTACAGCCACAGCGTGAGGTGCAATCACAATATTACAACTCCACATAGGTTTCTATATTTGTGCACATCGCATTCATTCATGCGAATGATAGTACAGAGGATGACAGAAAGATCATAAGGGAGTATAATTTCTATATTAGTGATGATCGCACGCATTCTACGGAGTTCGTGCAAGGTTTCTTTCAAGTGTTCTAAAATGATTTGGCTAGAAGGGGCATAACGTTTAGTTAGCATATCATATGGTTGGATAACTGTGCGTCACAATTCAAGAACTCGTAGAATTTCTATTGGCTGAGTAGGAGGCATAATTTTACAGGTATTCAGCATATGTGTAACTTTTGTGAGGCCAGGCATGGAAAGGGGGAGCATGATGGTGTAGGAGCATGTATCAAAAGAGCCATAGCATGAGAAGAGTTAAAGTATAAAGACAATGCAAAGTTGATAGATGGAAAATTGATTGTCGAGTGGTGTAATGCTTCCATGGGTCCAGGTAATGAAGGTAAGTCTTCAGTTCGTAGATTTTTTTGGTTGATAGATGATACTAACATTGCACCATATGAGGATTGTTGTACATTGACAGGATCAAATGAGATGCACACTTTCAGAAGCTCAATTGCAGGTTCATGGAGTATCCATATGCGAAAGATGTCATGCTTTTGTTCTTCCTGTACAATTCAAGTCTGGGATGAGTGCAAGTCAAAGGAGTGGGTTGACAAATGGCAGTTAAGTTATATTAGCGCACATGACATGTATTGACCCCTGACGGAACTAGAACTAACACAGATGGAATCATTAGTTGACTTTGACCACATATTAGATTTAGTTCAACCAGGTAATATAGGGCATGCATATGCATCTAATTTCATCTAGTTCAACCAGGTAATGTCATCTTACTTTGTAGTGTTTTTGTAATGTTGACTAATTTCATCTAATTTGCTACACATATCAATGTAGAGCACTGTTGATGTGTTTTTTATGCACATGCAAACTTAGAATAAAATACTGAGGTATTCTATTCTCTCTTGAATAAAGTCTCACAAAGGCTAAACAATGTGATCTAATGCGACAACTCTAAGGTTCCAGATGTCAGGTCTTGACTTGCAATGGATAGACTCAGTAGTTGATGTGATTTGCTAAAAACTCACAAAGGGACTCACGCTGAATTGACTCCTTATTCCATTCTAAATATGTTATTCTCCTTTTTGTGAAGTGAAACCTCTTCTAACTAGCTATGAAAAGAAAATACAAGAGGACAAGGGTTTAGGAAATCTACTCTGAGGACAAAGAGATAATGAAACATGTCGAGATAGACAAACTCCCAATGAAACCAAACTCTGTTTCACCATGAGAACCAACAACTACACAAAGCTGGTACAATCTTCTAAGGAAACTCAAGGATTTTCATGTTGCAAATCTCCATCCAAACACCCACATCTAGCGTAGTTTGAACAAGCATTCACAACCGAACTAAAGAAAATGAAGGTTCAGTCTAACTTTGCAAAGTGGGTTGAATTTGACAATCCACGAAAAGTATGAACCAGAAGAATTCATCAAATATCTTTACATATATTCATTACATCAATGCACTTCTAATCTATTTCTAAGCTAGTTGGAAACATTTCTCCATCACATTCGAGAATTTGAAACCATGCTAACATTCCATCACCACACAAAATCACCATGAAACATTCAACAATGAGCTTGCATTGATTTTGGAAATGTATTTTTTTTACAACAATTTCATATGTCCTCTCAATGATTTTGAAAAGTCTCCTCTAATCTACTTCTACTCTAACAACATCTACTCCTACTCCTTGATTCCTGCTCTCTCCTCTAATAATCTCCTTTACAAATGAGAGAAATGGGCCCTTTTATAGGCACCAAATTTACATGAATGGCCAGGATTGATTCGAGAATCAATGGCCAAGATTTTGACAACAAGGCAGTCTATTATAAAAATTTACTATCTTTAGAACATTGAATACGGATTGATGACGTGGCAAAATGTAATTGGATTAATGTTGTGCACGCGCCACCTCAGCATCAAACAAACTGGTTTGATTTTCTTTGCATTCATATTGCTTGGCATATTTTCCAAAATTTTGTCATCTTTTGGAAGTAGTCTTCAAATCTTCAAATTTTCACCTCTGGAACTTGGCTGCTTTGAACTTGGAAAACTTGGAAATTTTTTGTCGAATTTCTTGTTGTTGTCGATCATGCAATTGTAACTCATGGAAATGTGATGATTACTTGTTGTTCATTTCTCCTGTCATCTTCATGTATTCTCGCAGGATATTACGTTCTGGCTCTGGAAGGTGCATGATGCTTCACACATGAATTCTGGAGTAGATTTGCATATGATGGATGTCCTCTATCCTTGCCAGTTGCATCAAATGAGTGACCTTTAAATTCTCTATCATAAACTTGAACCTCTAAAAATGAACTTCTTCATTGTGCAAGGTGAAGTGATGCTTCTCCTTGTGGTGATGATGTCTCCCTGATGTGAAGTCTTCTTCATGAACCCAAACAACTTCCCTTCATCTTTGAACCTTCATGTGCAAGCTCTCCACACTCTCCCTCTTGAATTACTCATCACCTGCAAAAGAAAAACAACTATCAATTGCAAAGATGATGATTATTAATAACACATCACTATGAATCTTTTTAACATTTATTCAAACAACCTACAAGATTTTAGGTATTGATCTTGAGTGTCTACATATACTATATTGAACCCTATTGACTTTTGTTGCTTTGTTTTATATGATCCGAGTGACTATGCAACTTTGTTTATCCATGGTGGGCAGGTGACTTTCATGCTTGGGAGACACTGCTATATATTTGAGTGATGTTGTTTATAATTAGCAGATGCATTATTATTTTCCACTAATAATAGCCTTTCGGTGCTTAGTAATATGACTATGAATCCTATGACACACTATCCATTCATTCAATAGATGCCTAGAATGGCATATACGTAAGGTGTTGTTTTTAGACAAGGCTATTTTTAGATAATGCATAACTTCCTGCCCTATATGCTTTGAACCAGAAATCATAACCGTCGAGAAAAATGAGGGGGTGGTCATGTGGACAATCTCCATCTTAAGGCATTCTTCATCTTGCATACCCATCACCAACTAGCATTACCTGGTGGACTTACTACTTTAACGTGCATACCATACAAATTGTAGTAGAATATCAAAAGTCCGTTGCACTTATGTGTTATGAATACGTGCCTTTGAATGGGTATTTGAAACAACCATGAAACTACAAAGGAAATGCGGATATCCACCTGAGGCAGGCATTTTGAAGCTCAGGGAAAAAAATACAAATAAATATGTCAGGTTGACAAAGTCTGCTTGGATAGACTTGAGTGGATAATTTGCCTCGGTATGGAATATTCAAAACATCCTTTATGCATTACATGAAGACCGAAAATATCTGCCTAAGCAGACCTCTGAGGCTACCTTTCATTGAGTGGGATAAAACAAAGTTTGCAAGAGGTATCAAAAAGTCCACCCGAGCGGACATTGGAGGGTGACATGGATGCCAAAAAAATGAGTATTCAATGTATCAACATAAGTCCACCTAAGCAGATATTCAAACGCATCCTGCACCAGTTAAACACCCATCAACTTGGACCCTTCAATGATGCCACATTTGAGCAGACATTTGAGTTGACAACACATAATACATTATTTGCAAACTCCCTTACTTAGGCGGGAACTCTCAAGCGAGATTACAGCCAAAACAACATAGCTCAAGCCAAAAAACTCAAAAAGATGGGTCCCTGTTACCAACGGGGCGATGTTGTGATTTGGTCACAACATCTAGCGCCAATTCGAATAAATGTTCCTGAACATTTCAAAAATAAAGACCTAATCCAAACCCAGAAATGTCAGACAATACCTTTAAAGTCATCATCTAGCTAGGAAACACACTCAAAAGGGAAGAAGAATCCTAGATTGGATCAAGACACTTCATAGTTAAGCATTTCCAGAACAATGATTAATATAAAATCTCAAGTGTTCCAAAGATAAACAAGAATCACAACATCAAAACTCCTGTGTACACCCACATGTTAGGCCAAATAAACACGCATACTTGATCAAAGAGTCAAAATCAAAAGCTTAGAACAACCATTGATATCCTGAAGATCCAAGTGTGTGTAATTGAGTTCATTCCCATCCATCAGCAACTAAGATCACCTCAGTTCCTCCGCATTAAGGTACATGATTAGTACACACCTCATGAACTACCTGGGCATGGCCCCGCTACCAGGGAGCATCTATAGCCCCGACGGGTTTGTCTCGTAATTCCACTTGAGCAGAGCCCTACTGCCATTCAGGCATCCATAGCCCCGGTAAAGATTACTCGAACGTCCATCTAACTGAGTTATAGTGTGTGATTTGTGATTTTCTTTTTATTTCTCTTTTTTTCTTTTGATTTTCAACAAGCACTTACTTGGCAGAGTACAATGTAGTACCGCTACCTGTGATAACTTAGCCAGCTAGGTGTGGACTTACGATGGCAGCAAAGGTGGACCTTTAGATTTTTCACTTAATGCGAGATTACAAATATTCACTTAGGTACCTCTAGATTTTTAAAAGCGTGAAAATATATAAAATCTCAAAACAATTCAAGTCATTCTAAACAATCGATTTATCTTCCAAGAACAAGCAACATGCTATTCAAATACTAACAATGGAGTCCACAATGATTCCATCCATCTAATGCAAGTTTCTCAAAGGAAAACTAAGAGGTTAATAAATAGATTAAGATTTGGCATTTTAAACATGACAATCACAAGATGTCAGTGTCAAGACACAATATATGATTCCTTTTCGAGTCAAGTACAAATCTTAGCTAGTTGATAAAGTTAAAGAGAATCATCTTCAGATTCTAAAGAATTTCATGACAATTTATCAAAGAAAGGAACTAACATTCGATAAGAATCAGGCTAAATGTGCCTAAAGGATAATAATGCCCACTTCACCAATCAGGAAACCCACGAAAGCAAACCTAAACTAAAGCAATAACCTAAACTAAGAAAAGCAAACAAAGCCAAAATCAACTAATCAAGGCAAACCTAATCTAAAACAATAGAAAAGAAAACTTACTCTAAGCAAGCAATGTACAAAGAGCAGACATGACTCAAAAGACCGAAGTATATACAAGACCTTGAATGATTTCTCAAAATGAAAAGTAGCAATAAGGCACATGTGATGGTTCAGATTTTGGCAAATTTGTCCTTAAACTCAGAAATATATTCTCTCACAACACAATCATCAAATTCACAAAAAAATTTGCACAAAATTATAAGTTGTGGCAATTCATTAGGACCATGATTTATCCAAATGCAGGTTGTCCTTCCTAAATTTCCATAGTCAAAATCATATTCTTCAAATTCATAATTTGGAAATTCATGATCTTCAAATTCATAATCTTCATCACTAGGCACAGGGAAAGATACAACCTGGTGGTCTTCATCCTCAAGTGGAAATTTATGCTTGTCACTTTTCAATGCATCGGGAGGTCAAAGCTGGTGATGAATCATCCCACTCACATCCACAACATGCAAATCAACATTATAATCAATAGTGGGCATATCAAAATGAAAAGGTGAAAATAATTGAAATTTAGAAGCATGGAACATTTCACCTGTAAGTTCATCTTGGATTTTTAGCAACGGATCCAGCATCAATTCGCATTGCATTGTATATTTGGCCTCCACTTGTTCAACTTGTTCAATTTGGCATAGCTTTGATTGTACTTCATCTATGAGAGTGTCGAGCGCCCCTTCGAATTGCACTTGATTGTCAGGCTTGTGGATGATGGTTTGCAACACATCTTCTTGATCACTTCCCTTTTCAAGGCTTCTTAATACTTCTTGCAATTCCTTCTCAATGATCTTTTCAAGCAACATGGATGAATATGTAGAAAGGAATTCTTCTTCTTGCATTGAACTCGATTCACTTGCTTCTTTGATGGAGGAATCAATATCATGTTCAACACTTATCTTTGTTTGAACATCTTCTATTCCTTTTTCATCTTTTTCAGTAGGAGGTTCGTTCTTACTTGGAAGAAGGTATGCAAACGGACCCTCCACTTGATTCCCAAGTTCACTTGTGCTATCTTCACTTATGAATAACATGGGAACATCTCCTCCTTTGGGTGGTGAATTGATTTCTTGGAGGCATTTGTTCCACAAATTGTCTAATTTCAATTGTACTTTGGATTATTCTTCCAACCTTAATTCTCCCTTCACTTGATGAATAGCTTCCTGGCAAGACAAACATATGAGTTCTGAATGAGTGGTGTTGTGAATCCTGCACCAACCACTTGGAATCAACATTTCTTCTGTGGGTAGGTCCTTCTCAATACTCAGTCTTTTCTCGATCATTTCCTTAAAACTTATGAAGAACTCTCTTTCATCAAACAAGGTGTCGGGAACCACCTTCATAGAAACAATTGGCTTATGTACCTGTGAGAAAGAATTTTTTTCTTGCAATGCTAATTCCATTCTTGATAAGAAAGTTAGGCAATATAGCTCCTCATGTCCATTGGTTTTGTGAATTCTACATCCATTTCTTGATGCAAAGTCATCCAAACTCTTAGGATAGAGTTGCGCATTCAAAGTCCACCAAAGCTGAAGAATATCATCTTGAGGATGATCATATTGCTGCCCACAAGCATGAAATTGTTTCTCATATGTTGAGAAATCCATCCTCATTTTTGGTATTTTTTTATTTTTTACTTTTTTGATTTTTTGAAGTTTTATACTTTTTTTTGTATTTTTTGGCATAAGAGAGATCTTGGAAATCTCAAATTTAGCTTTGAAAGCTCACTTGGTTCCAATTCCACAATTTGGAGTTTGTTCGCATGCTCGGAGTGAAAGAAGCAACGAAATTCCTTGTTCATGCCCTTTTATCCTGAGTTGAGATGTATGCAATTTTTCGCTCTGACCTTCTCCTTGCTGAATTTTGTTAAACAATGAATGATAAAACACCAGAATATGCTTGGAACAAATGTAGCAATTCACTATTCTCGCCCTCCTTCTAGCACCAATTCTGTTGATGTGTTTTTTATGCACATGCAAACTTAGAATAAAATATTGAGGTATTCTATCCTCTCTTGAACAACGTCTCTCAAAGGCTAAACAATGTCATCTAATGAGACAACTCCAAGGTTCTAGATGTTAGGTCTTGACTTGCAATGGATAGACTCAGTAGTTGATGTGATTTGCTGAAAACTCACAAAGGGACTCACGCTGAATTGACTCCTTATTCCATTCTAAATATGTTATTCTCCTTTTTGTGAAGTGGAACCTCTTCTAACCAGCTACGAAAAGAAAATACAAAAGGACAAGGGTTTAGGAAATCTACTCTAAGGACAAAGAGATAATGAAACATGTCGAGACAGACAAACTCCCAATGAAACCAAACTCTGTTTCACCATGAGAACCAACAACTACACAAAGATGGTGCAATCTTCTAAGGAAACTCAAGGATTTTCATGTTGCAAATCTCCATCCAAACACCCACAGCTGGCACAGTTTGAACAAGCATTCACAACTGAACTAAGGAAAATGAAGGGTTAGTCTAACTTTGCAAAGTGGGTTGCCTTCGACAATCCACGAAAAGTATGAACCAGAAGAATTCATCAAATATCTTTACATATATTCATTACATCAATGCACTTCTAATCTATTTCTAAGCTACTTGGAAACATTTCTCCATCACATTCAAGAAGTTGAAACCATGCTAACATTCCATCACCACACAAAATCACCATGAAGCATTCAACAATGATCTTGTATTGATTTTGGAAATATATTTTTTTACAACAATTTTATATGTCCTCTCAATGATTTTGAAAAGTCTCCTCTAATCTACTTCTACTCTAACAACATCTACTCCTACTCCATGATTCCTGCTCTCTCCTCTAATAATCTCCTTTACAAATGAGAGAAATGGGCCCTTTTATAGGCACCAAAATTACATGAATGGCCAGAATTGATTCGAGAATCAATGGCCAAGATTTTGACAACAAGGCAGTCTATTACAAAAATTTACTATCTTTAGAACATTGAATGTAGATTGATGACATGGCAAACTGTGATTGGATCAATGTTGTGCACACACCACCTTAGCATCGAACAAACTAGTTTAATTTTCTGTGTTCATATTGCTTGGCATATTTTCCCAAATTTTGTCATCTTTGGGAAATAGTCTTCAAATCTTCAAATTTTCACCTCTGGAACTTGGCTGCTTTGAACTTGGAAAACTTAGAAATTTTTTGTTGAATTTCTTGTTGTTGCCGATCATGCAATTGTAACTCATGGAACTGTGATGATTACTTGGTGTTCATTTCTCCTGTCATCTTCATGTATTCTCGCAGGATGTTTCGTTCTGGCTCTGGAAGGTGCATGATGCTTCACACATGAATTCTGGAGTAGATTTGCATATGATGGATGTCCTCTATCCTTGCCAATCGCATCAAATGAGTGACCTCTAAATTCTCGATCATAAACTTGAACCTCTAAAAATGAACTTCTTCATTGTGCAAGGTGAAGTGATGCTTCTCCTTGTGGCGATGATGTCTCCCTAATGTGAAGTCTTCTTCATGAACCCAAACAACTTCCCTTCATCTTTGAACCTCTCATGTGCAAGCTCTTCCCACTCTCCCACTCGAATTACTCATCACCTGCAAAAGAAAAACAACTATCAATTGCGAAGATGATGATTATTAATAACACTTCACTATGAATCTTTCTAACATTTATTCAAACAACCTACAAGATTTCAAGTATTGGTCTTGAGTGTCTACGTATACTGTATTGAAGCCTATTGACTTTTGTTGCTTTTGTTTATATGATCTGAGTGACTATGCAACTTTGTTTATCCACGGTGGGCAGGTGACTTTCATGCTTGGGAGACACTGCTATATATTTGAGTGATGTTGTTTATAATTAGCAGATGCATTATTGTTCTCCACTAATAATAGCCTTTCAGTGCTTAGTAATATGACTATGAATCCTATGACACATTGTCCATTCATTCAATAGATGCCTAGAATGGCATATACGCAAGGTGTTGTTTTTAGACAAGGCTATTTTTAGATAATGCATAACTTCCTGCCTTGTGCGCTTTGAATGATTCTACCAGAGATCGTAACCATTGAGAGAAATGAGGGGTGGTCGTGTGGACAGTCTCCATCTTAAGAAATTCTTCATCTTGCATACCCATCGCCAACTAGCATTACCTATCAAACTTACTACTTCAACGTGCATACCATACAAATTGTAGTAGAATGTCAAAAGTCTGCCGCACTCATGTGTTATGATAAGGAGTACCTAGACCTCTATAATGTACATTGGGCACTAGAATCAAGATGATTTTAAGTCACTTTGAGTCATTTGGGGTTAGTTTGAGTCTTTGAGTCATGTTGCAAAAAAGTGTCAATGTTGTCAAGTTGCACAAAGCAACTTTTGCATTTTTGGCGTCTTGCTCCTGATGCAACCAAACTGACAGTTCCAACACATCCAGATGGGTACGTTTAGGCTAGGCATGGTTATGTTTTTCACCCAAACATGTCAAAACGGTCTAAGCTACATTGTGCCGACGATATCCCTAAAGAGTCCAAAGTGCAAAAAGGTAGCAATCTTTGACGAGATGTTACTCAAAAATTGTGTCACTTAGAAACATTCCATCTAAGGCAACGTGATCACATAGAGTGCCTCTACAATAACCTCTCTTAGTTTTTTATATCTCTGAGTCATTTGCCCATGGTGAAAGGTTTTTTGTAGTCCCAAAAATCGTCAGAAGGAGGTAGTGTAAAGTTGCAAAGGGGTGTAACTTTCATCATGCTCCTGATGCGACCAAAATGACTATTCCAATACATTTGGATGGGTACATTTATGCTAGGCATGCTCTTTTTTTTCACCCAAACATGTCAAAATAGTCTGAGCTACATTGTACCGACGATATCCCTGAAGAGTCCAAAGTGCAAAAAGGCAACAATCATTAATGAGATGTTACTCAAAAATTGTGTCACTTAGAAACATTCCATCTGAGGAAACATGATCATGTAGAGTGCCTCTACAATAATCTCTCTCAGTTTTTTATATCTCTGAGACATTTGCCTGTGGTGAAAGGTTTTCTGCTGCCCCAAAAATTGTCAGAAGGAGGCAGTGTAAAGTTGCAAAGGGGTGTAACTTTCGTCTTGCTCCTGATGCGACCAAACTGACTATTCCAATGCATTTAGATGGGTACATTTACGCTAGGCATGGTCCTTTTTTTCACCCAAACATGTCGAAACAGTCCGAGCTACATTGTACCGACGATATCCCAAAGAGTCCAAAGTGCAAAAAGGTAGCAATCTTTGATGAGATGTTACTCAAAAATCATGTCACTTAGAAACATTCCGTCTAAGGCAACACGATCATGTAGAGTGTCTCTACAATAACCTCTCTCAGTTTTTTATATCTCTGAGGCATTTGCTCGTTGTGATAGGTTTTCTGCTGCCCCAAAAATCATCAGAAGGAGGCAGTGTAAAGTTGCAAATGGGTGTAACTTTCATCCTGCTCTTGATGCGACCAAACTAACTATTCCAATGCATCTGGATGGGTACATTTACACTAGGTATGGTCCTATTTTTTACCCAAACATGTCAAAATAGTCTGAGCTACATTGTACCGACGATATCCCTGAAGAGTCCAAAGTGTAAAAAGGCAGCAATCTTTGACGAGATGTTACTTGAAAACCATGTCACTTAGAAACATTATGTCTAAGGCAATGCGATCATGTAGAGTGCATCTACAATAACCTCTCTCAGTTTTTTATTACTCTGAGACATTTGCCCATGGTGAAAGGTTTTCTGCTTGCCCAAAAATCGTCAGAAGGAGCCAGTGTAAAGTTGCAAAGCATTGCTAAGAAATCCTCAATACTCAAACACTCCAATGAACTAAAGTAACTTCTTCTTAGGCACAAATGTAAGGGTACACAAGGGAAAAATGGCACCTAGATGACTTAGTGCATTTCTATGATTTCATTCACATGTTTAAATGTTTGAGAAACTCTCCTTTACTAAGTGCTTGTCCTCATGTCAATGTTAAGCTTTATACCTCCTAGGTGCTCAATTAGGTGATGTCATTAGATACAACTTACCCTTAGGTGCCAATGTAGCTTCTTCAATCCATCACACTTCTAGGCGCTCAAACTTGAGGTCTTGGACTTGTATCTTATTCCTAGGCACTCATGATGGTGGGAAATTACATGAAGGGGCGCCTAAGTCCAATTTGACTTTGTATTTGATATTTTATAACTTCAACTGACTAGGAATGGCTCAATTTCTAAAGTGTTGACTCAATAATGTAAGTTTAAGGTCTTTTCCTCCTAGGCACCAATTAATGAGTTCACTAGATGTAATTTCTCCTAGACTTGAAGATTGTGAAAGAACTTGAAGCTTGGATGGATGTCTTCAAATGTTTGATGAAGAAGTTTTCCAACTTGAAAGGTCCTTTGAAGTGTAGATATTGATGATAACACTTTCCCTTATATGTGAAGTAGATGACTTCTCAAGGAGGCTTGAATGTATCAGAGGGACTTGAAATTGAATGGATGTCTTTGGAATGCTTGATGATGATGAGAAGTTCCTTTGGAGTGGTTACATGTTGATCTTGAAGTGATGATTGATGAAGAATCTAGTTGATACTTGAAGATGAATGGAACTTGAAGTGATAGATGGAAGTCTTTGAACATGATGCAACTGGTGATGTCGTTGATGAAGAAGACTTGAAATATATCTTATTGTGACCTCTTGGAGCAGCTACCTCTTGAAGTGGTGTTTCCTTGGCAGTGATTACTTCCATCTTAACTCTCGGGCATGAATGAATGTGAAAGGCTCCTTTGGAGTAGCTACATGATGACTCTAGGTGACTCCAAGCTCTTGCTCCTACCTTTTCCTTCAATCTTCCTACAATACAAACCATGAAACACATCAATCCTCATGATAAACATTTTATAACACAAAGGAATCCTCTTTAAACATGGAATAATCTTACTACAAATCTAGACGCATATATAGGTAAAAAGAAGAGAAAAGGGTGCCTAACACAAGTTGGTCCATATTTATCACTTTAAATGATTTCAAACAATTGTAATGGCTTAAAGAGGTCAATCTCCCTTAAGAGATTCGTTCAAAAGGTGTCTTTCAATGCAATTTCTCCCTTAGGCACTAGAATGGGTTTGTACTGATGGAGAGTACGCCTAGATTTAAATGTCTTTATACTTGCAATTTTGTAATTCTAAATGATGAGACATGTCTTAGAATGAATTCTCTCTTTCAAGCGCTCACTCCAAAAGGTCATCTCATGCAATTTCACCCAAGGCGCTCATTGAGGTGTCCTCAGAGGCTAAAGTGTGCCTAACTCAATTGCCTTTATCTTTATCATTTTTGTGATTTCAACAATTGAAAATGACTTAGAGTGATCCTTTCTCTCAAGGCACTCACCTATTGATATGAAATCAAGTTATTTCCCTTAGGCGCAATTTTAGGCTTGTATGGGTGAAAAGTGTGCCTTACATCCTTAGGTGGTTCTTTTTAATTCTCAATGATTTCAATCAAATGCCAAGTGTCTAAGGAAGCTTTTGTCTTGAGATGATTAAATTTTGAGGTTCAAATCCCTTCCTCAATCAAGGCACAATCTGAGGGTTGTATAGATGAAAGTTGACTTCAACTTGGGCACTCATTTGAGTTGGGAGGAGCTAGAATTTGTGCCTAGATTGGAGATAGATATTTTGGCTTATTTGATGATGGTCTCAAGTCTCTCTACCAAGGCACATTTTGATGATGTTATTATTTAAACTCTTATGAAGACTATCTCATCCCTAAGCACTCATCCTCATGATTTTCATGCACTTAGACTTCAAGGCACCAAAACTAGTAGGAAAATTCACAATGAGCACCTTTGCTTTGGAAGAATTTCTTATTGATCATTAGGCACACTTTGGAGTTGATATGTACTTCCTTTACTTCCATGTACTCAATTCATCATAATTATTGTCAAAGACTTCTCCAAGCTGATTGATAACATGATTCTTGATGTTAAGATCCTTCATTCACTCCTTTTTAGATCTAGGTGCTCATGATGGTGGGAAATTACATGAAGGGTGCCTAAGGTTCAAGATAGGTTCTTTCCACTCATCTTAACTTTTAATCATTGTAGTTAATCTCAAAAGACATAATCCAAAATGAGAAACCTCCAAGACTTGTCATTGTAAGTTGATTTCCTCCAAGGCGCCAATACAAGGTTCTTTTGAAGGCAAAGGGTGCCTAGGCTTATGGGGCTCAATTTGATGTATTTATTGAAAGCTCAAGGTGAATTGATGCTTATTGGAAATGCCACTTAGTCCTTCATTTGCATTATAGGTGCCATTTCCTATTGACTTATATACTCCTCCTCATGCTAGGGCGCCATAATGAAGTGGTTTAGACAATAGGTGCACTTCACTTACTAGAGGCTTGTTCTCCTTCCACCTTAGCCACACTTTTATGGTGGAACAGGTCTCAATGGGTGCCTTGTCTTAAATGAATGCTCTCTCCGAGTTGGGCGCCCTTTTGAGGCTTTATGAGTTGCAAATTGCACCTTAACTCTTCATGCTTGTTGCTCAATGTTTGAATGTTTAAGAAAGTCTCCTTTAGGCGCTCATCTTAATGACTTTTTCTCAAGGTGCAATCATCCTAATGACTTGGATATTCATCCTAGTGTTTCAAGATATTAGGCTACCAGACTTAGTCATTTTCAGGATCTCAAACATAAAGAATAACATGATGATTCATTATTTTGTATTGCATATAGTTGACATTGTATGCTACTCATAAAGAATATTAATATTTTTTGTTCAACATGATGATTCATTTTTTTTTAAATACAACTTTTATCTTTTAGTTCCAAAATGAGGTTTAGGTGATACTTGAATAACAATAGCTAGCTTATTGGATGAACAAACATCCTATGTAATACAATTGGACTTTAAATATTTGAAGTAGCCATCTACAAATATCCATTCAAATGTGGATTTATAATGCAAGTATGGATGCCATCAATAAAAAGGATTTGTATTAACCAAATATCCATATAGGCATACATCAATATCTGTCGATATAAGTATAACATATGTACAAAATAGCCATATAGGCTTACAAGAATGCCATATAGGCATACAATGTCAACTATATACAATACAAAATATATGTCCACAAATGCCATATAGGCATGCAACAAAGGGACACAATAAAAAGTCATTCCCCTCTGGCTGGTGAAGAGAATAGATCACGAGCAGCCTTGGATCTTCTAGGGGATGGAGACGCGCATGTGGGTGGTCTACTACGAACTCGAGGGATGCTCCTTCTATTTAGTTCTTCTTGCATCTTTAGCTATTACAATAAAAAGTATAGACATTAATATATAGAAATTACATGTTATAAAAAATGAAACATTTCACAAAATAATCACTTACCACTACCAAATAATCTATCTCCTCACTTGCCTCAGTAGTAGGAATAGGTCGTGGTGATGTCATGTCCTATAGAAACCATCTAGATAGAAATTAAACTTCAAATCAATAATCTTTTGATTTTTCAAAAATAGACAACTATAATAATGAATGTAAATTGAAATTTACTAATCTGCCTCATACTCCTGTCAATGCCATGGAGCTATGAATCGTAGAGGCCACACCCTACTCCATTGCCCTATAAACATGGGGAGGTGTCTCTGTAGCCTGCATCATCTGGAAATAAAACAACATTATTCAATTACAATAAACATAGAAGTACACACAATAAATCACATAAGTTACATACAAAAATCTAGTAAGTATAATTCATTCATTAAACTATTTATTTTATTACCTTTGTAAAGCTTTGAAGTCCACCACTACTGGCAGGTGTTGCTGTGAAATCTACAATATTAACCTATTCAAAATCCAAAATCAGATATTAGAATACCATTCATATAATGATGCTATTCACATGTAATATTTATAATTGTTTACTAGTTACATACCCTGACAGTAGATGATCTAGTGTAAAATGCAGGTGGAGAACCACTGAAAACTACATCAACGCTATGACCCTAAAATTTCATTAAAATCATCAATTTAAATTAGTTAATCTTGCATTTCAAAAATGATATTTATTAAATTAAATTCAATAAACTTGCTAATATTTACCTGAGTATCAAGGTCAAATGTCTCACTTAGGACGGTATCTGTTATCACCATCTGCTTAGCTGCAGATGTAGCCTGTGCACCTACGTCCTGACTATCCATGGGGTCATAACCAAAAGCTGACCCGCAATCCTGACAAGCATGGGGTGGGACCCTACTCCTTGTACTATCTCCCAACCCACTCTGTGCTATAGGACCGGCATGCTCTATGATGCTCTGGGTCAAGGCACTAATGGACTGAAGTGTATCGACCTCAACACTCTCCTTCACAATGGAAGGGATAAAAACATGCTCATGGGATGGTCTGCTGATCACTCATCTCACTACCCACTGTGGGTCAAGACGTGCCCCTGGTCTATCTTGTGCTGACCCCCCACCTCTACCCTAGAAGTCTCACATATCAAAATAGTTTGGCACTTTATTGAGGACAAACTTACAATACAGTTTCCTCAAAAAGTATTGTGGGACCTCATTATTATTGCATGGAGGAAGGTAAAAAACCATCCACCACCTCTGCCCAAAATTGTCCCTTATTGCTTGGTTGTTGCACCAATTGATAGGGAACCTCTTGCATGTAATCAGTGGAGGTTGATTTGTTTGTGGGTTTGTGAAAATTGAACACAAGTCTAATTTTGTGATTTGTAATTTTTTCACATCTTGGTATGATAGCTTGTCTACATAATAATCTCTAAACTCTCTCCTCTTATCCATCCAACTAGTTATTTGCTTGCTAATTGAATCTACATTTGATAACATAGATTCAAGAGATTCAGCAAGTGTGGACCTATGCAAGGTTGAAGTGGAAGGATATTTCAACCTTGCAATTATATCTTCAATTTCTTTTTTGTTGTTTTCAATTTGCCCCATTATATTTTCTTGTGTTCCAGGGGCATGTCGAGGAATGGATGGAGGAGGTTGTTGTTCTGCAGGTATTTCCTCCTTAGGATTTTGTGGATTTTGAGGAGGAGGAGGAGGAGGTGCATTAACATTTCTTGACAATTAATGAAATATACATCAAAAATCAACTCAAACCTACCTATTTAGAAATAAATTCAAACAAAAAAATAAATATAACTCACTCCTTTGGCGTGCTCGACGTCGTGGCGGCATATTGGCAACGAATCGACAAGGTTTTTGTGTTAAATTGAGCTTTGCAAAACGCAAGTGTGCTTTCTAGGGTTTGCAGGCCACGGGCATAGAGGAGAAGAAAGAAATGAAATGAGATAGAAACCATTTTTTTATTTATAGCAAGTCAAAATGCGCTCATGTTATAATGCGAGCGCATTATAATGCGCTCGCTTTTTGTTTTTTTTTTTTTGAAAATAATTTGGCCACTTTTTGGCCCCCCATCTTTTTGCACTTACCCTCTTGAAATATTTTCTTCATTAGCATGAGAGAGAAAAGAGAAAAATCCAAGAGAGAAGAACCATTTTTCCTCAATCCTATATTTTGCATGAAGAAAGGGAATATGCAAGGGTCGAGTATTCTACAAGGGTTGTTTCACTTCCACTTGAGTGTTACTAGTAACTAATTCTAGAAAGAGTGGGATAATCAACATTTAAATTTTTTTGGAATATTTGAGATGATAGCGTGTCATGGAGACGTCCATGCATAGTGCTCACACCCTAGGAATATTCACTCAAATTTTGCACATGTTCTCACAAAGTTGTAGTAAATAAACATCTAGTATAAATTTTGGCAAACCTTGGTGTTGGGTAAAATAGGTCAAGGTATGGGTTAAATGACCCTAGAAACATGCTACGGCCATGGACACCAAAGTGAGTAAAATAATAATGTGAAATTTCAAGGGTACATGATTCTCTACATTACATTTTTCCCCTAGTTTAGCGGGTTGATGACACTAGGTGATAAGCTATGCTAAAGTACAAAAAAAAAAATGCTGAAAGAAAATAAACATGTAAAGGATACCCAAAAGGATACTACAGAGGTTGTATAAATTTGTCAGGTGGAAGAATGATGCCCTTGGACTAGGAATCTACAAAAGCATAGTGTTAGGTACCACATACTTGCAAAATCACTTTGTTAGAGAGAAAATAATTCGACAAGATAAAAAATGTGTTAGTTTAAAAAATTCTAAGAGACTGATGATAAGAAAAATAAGTTAAAACAAAAATAAGGGTGGAGATATACCCCCCATGTTTATGTCGGTTAGTAAAATGAAAGATAGAAACATGGAGAAAAATCTACCTCATTGAAAATTTTCATAACTATGATGAATATGTGCTTCACAAGGTTATGAAATGGAATAACACCAAAGTGAAAGGAATATAGCAAGAAAGAGGGTAGACCCAGAATTCCAACAAAATAAATAGAACAGAAATCAGAATTCACAAGCCCAAGTTATGAGACTTTTTGCGCCAAGGTGCCACAATTTTTTAAAAACTTTCTATAAATCGTAAATTTTTGTACTTTTTACTATTTATTTCAAATTTATCCATTAGAGAGATTTTGATCACCTAAGCAAATTTGAAAGCGAAAATGTTGTGTAGATGAGCATACCAACTGCCATGATTGGATGCCTTGAGGTAGAACTTCGAGTAGGGGATCACGCTATGCGGGGTACAAAAATTTTAAGCCTTACTCATTTTTTATCTCATTTTTCATGCCAAATGGGGCCCATGCAAAGCACTGGTATCCCATTTGAGAACTAGAGTCTGCTAGAAGCATTGGCATCCAATTGGCATTCTCACATCCTTCAGAATTGCTAGCATCTGAAAAAGGTGATAAGGTCCAAGGGATGCGCTAGCATCTAGGGGTGCTAGCATCGTAAAGACTTAGGGAAAATTTTAAATTTTTAAGATGAAACTGCTATCTAAAATTAAATTTCAATTTGCATTACCCTCCTATGATGTGGGAACATGCTGGTGGGATGATCTTCACATTATTTAGAGATCGAAAGAGTGCTCTTTCTCTAGAGGATGCCACACTACTATGCACAGTGGGAATGTACTAGGTGTACATGATGCTAGATATGTAATATCATGATCACATGATGATGGCATTAATGGAGCGATGGGGCACAAATACCTCTACTTTCCATCTTCTAATGGGAATGATGACCATTACACTTGAGGATGTATAAATGGTCCTACAACTGTCGATCCAGGGTCTAGTCATAGCAATCATGGAGCAGAGATCAGATGCATATATCTTAGATGGATAGATGTATACCCTTGGTCACACCATCCCTGGCGATACCTTAGGGAACATTCATCTGAGATGGCTAGAGTAAGGTGGGGATATTCCACTAGTCCATCACATCCTGGTTGCTATTGTCACCCTTTGTTTAACATAGGATAGACCAGATGTGTAGTTGCATGGTACCCTTGTCCATTCCATCAGAGTGATAGCAGAGTAGTGGATAGTCTTCTCATGGGGCTAGAACATGCATTCCCACCTATACCATGATATAGGATGATACATCCATTATGAGGGCCACATCTTGATGACCTGCACCCTACTCCAGGTGTGGGCATTTGAGCACATCAGGTGCATAAGGCTAGCGGGGGTACCAATAGTGGTCACCTAGATGCAACCATGATCCCACACTTACGATTGGAGGAGGCCATGGTAGTTCAGGCATTTATTGTACTGGGGACAAACATTTGACCATCTGTAGGACACAAACATTAGATGGTAGTCATACAAGGGGATGCACACATGGGTAGGACAAACGTATTAGCTCATGAAGATACATAGGTGGCAGCTATTAGTCAGTCACGTCAATCGTATTAAAGTGTTATTCTATCCAGACCAAGTGATGAGACAGTTCAGATAGGTGTAGGGCATTCTTTCTGTTAGGGTTAGCCAGCAGAAGATATCAATTAAATGCAAATAAAGAATAAACAAATGAATGAAAAATACATAGAAATAATAACAGTGAGAGACAATTTTAACATTGTTCACCCAAACTTGGGCTACATCCACCAAACAGAGAGTCCAATATTATTATCCAGTAAATCAAATCAATTACAATCAGTAATCCCTGTAACTCAATACCGCTGCAAATGCTACAATACAATCTCCATAGAAACCCTAACCCTTAGCCACTTTTATCAAGCTTTTTTTTGGTTACAAAAATAGGGTTTATTTATGTCGACCAATGAAAAATAACTCCCTGTGCCTTTATAAAATAATTAAAAACCATGTAAGGTTTTAGGGGCACTACCCCTCGACCCCGCCCTGTATCGCGATAGGGAGCGCGCCAGGGGTGCTGCCCTTAGACTCCGCTAGGGGCGCTGCCCCCAAACCCCTGCAAGGGGCATTGCCCCTTGACCCCATAGGAATTTGGGGGGAAACCACACCAATAAAAGTGGGGTAAATTTAACCTCTGAGTCTCATTAGGCTCCATATAACAACAATCTCCCACTTGGACATTGATCAAACTCCACACCATATCATCTCCCACTTGGACACTGATCATAACACCACTAACCCTATAGCTCCCACTGGAAATTGGCACCCTGGACTCTGCTGTTCTATTTTTGTTATTTTCAATCTAGAAGACCAACCGAAGCTAAAGAGGAGATTAGCTTCTCCCTTGTCACTACCTTTGTAAACATATCTGCTAAATTTTCATCTGTATGTATCTTTTCCAGCCTTAACTGTCCATCATCCAACACTAACCAAATGAAGTGATACCTCAACTGTATGTGTTTGGTCTTTGAATGCAAGGCAGAATTCTTTGCAAGATGCATGGCACTCTGACTATCCATCAACAAATAATTGGTAGCCTGTTGGTTGCCCAATTCTACCATGAAAGAGTTCAACCATATCATCTCCTTGCTTGCCTCTGTTGCAGCTACATACTCTACCTCTGTGGTGGATAAAACAACCACCTTTTGCAACTGTGAGATCCAACTCACTATTGTCCCACCTACAGTACAGACATAACCTATAGTACTTTGCCTGGTATCAATATTCCCTATCAAATCTAAGTCTACATAACCTACTAAATCTATATTAGAGCCCCCAAAACATAAGTGTTTATTGGATGTACCTCTCAAATATCTGAGAATCCATTTTACTGCATTCCAATGCTTCAATCTAGGATGACTCATATACCTGCTTACGACTCCTACAACATGTGCAATATCCGGTCACGTGTGTACCATGGCATACATTAAACTTCCTACAGCTGAAGCATATGGTAACTTGGACATTTTTTCTTCCTCCTCTTGTGTCGTTGGACACATCTCCTTAGTCAATTTCAAATGACTAGGCAAAGGTGTGCTGACAACTTTTGCATTCTCCATATGGAATCTCTGCAACACCTTTTTAAGATAATCAGCCTAAGATAGAGTCAATTTTCTGTTCTTCCTATCTCTACAAATTTTCATACCAAAGATTTGTTTTGCTACCCCAAATCCTTCATAGAAAATGACTGTGCTAATTGTTGTTTTAACTCTCTTATGTGATCCATGTTAGACCTAGCTACAAGCATGTCATCAACACATAAACATAAAATAATATAGCTATCATTAGCCAACCTTTTAAAATAAACACAATGGTCAGAATTACACTGGCTATAGCCTTACTCAGCCATAAAACTATCAAATTTCAAATACCATTGCCGATGTGCTTGTTTCAGGCCATATAAACTCTTCTTTAATCTACACACCTGTTTCTCCTTACCTTTGACCTCAAATCCTTGGGGCTATTCCATATATATCTCCTCCTCCAAATCACCATGGAGAAATGTAGTTTTCACATCTAATTGCTCCAAATGCAAATCTTCAGGAACCAGAATACTTAAAACAGTATGAATAGAAGTCATCTTAACAACTAGAGAAAAAATCTCATCAAAATCAATGCCCTTTTTCTATGCAAATCCTTTTACAACTAACCTGGCCTTAAATCTTTTCTTACCTCCATCTTCTCTTTCAGCCTATAAACCCATTTGTTTGGTAAAGCCTTTTACTTGCAGGTAACTTACATAATTCCCAAGTCTAATTTTTCAGCAAGGAGTCCATTTCTTCTTTCATTGCAAGCTCCCACTGAACCTTTGTATCCACTTGCATAGCTTCATCATACCCTTCTGGGTCACCAGCATCTGTTAACAAAATAAAATACAAAGAGGGAGAAAACCTTTTAGGAGGTCTATTTATTCTTGTTGACTGTCTAACATTCACCGGAGTTTGTGGTATTTCTTGTTGCTGTTACAGAGCATGAGGAACCACTGAAATATTGCTAAGTGGAGTATCATCCAGCACCACATAATCCTTTTCTTTCTTCTCATGCTACTGCAACTGATCTTTGTACAACACCTTCTCATTGAATACAACATCCATGCTTCTCACAATTTTTTGATTTTCAAAATCCCAAAGCCTATAACCAAATTCATCAATGCCATATCCAACGAATGTACATTTTTTAAATTTTGCATCTAGCTTGGTTCTATTTTCAGAATCTACATGTGCAAATGCTTCACATCTGAAGGTTTTGAGAAAAGAATAACTCACTTTCTTGCCTATCCATGCTTCCTCTGGAATACCACAACCCAAAGGAACTGAAGGACCTCTGTTAATTAAATATATAGCAGTGTTGACAGCCTCTGCCCACATATTTAAAGGTAGCCCAACATGCAATCTCATGGTCCTTACACGCTCCATTATTGTCCTATTCATGAGTTCAACGACTCCATTTTCCTATGGAGTCCTTGGAACCATTTTTTTCCTACGAATTCCATTAAAGGAACAATAGTCCTCAAATTTTTTATTGCAATACTCACCACCATTATCATATCTGAGACATTTTAATTTTTTACCCATCTCATTCTCAACCAAGCTTCTCCATTTCTTAAATGTTTCAAATACATTAGATTATTTCCTAAGGAAATAAATCCATACCTTCCTAGTTGCATCATCTATGAATGTAACATAATACCGAGAGCCACCGAGAGAAGATACCTGAGCTGGTCCCCATACATCTGTATGCACAAGCTCTAACTTTTCATCTTTCTTTTGCTTCCCATCTCTAAGAAAACTAACTCTCTTTTGTTTGCCTTACACACAACTTTCACAGAAATCCATATTAATACATTTCAGACCTGGTAAAACTTTCTTAGAATGAAGTCCCTTCATACCTTTTTCACTCATATGCTCAAGTCTGTTATGCCACAACATTGTCTCAGAACCTGTAGCAACTGTTTCAGTCTCTTCCTGTGAACCTGCAGCAACTGTTCCTAAACCTGTTTGTTTTTTCTCTGCAACAGCTAAAGTAGAAGGAATAGTATGACTTGTACAAAGATATAAGGTGCCTACTTTCACACCTTTTTCTACTATTAGGGCACCTTTTGAAACTTTCCAATTTTTATCAGTAAATGTAACAATGCAACCTTCTTCAGCTAGTTGCCCTATTGAAATTAAATTCCTACTAAGCCTTGGAATGTGCCTTACCTCTTGTAGTAGCCAATGATTCCCATTCTGCAACTTAATCTTGATTCTTCCCTTTCCAACAATCTGTCAGGGTTTGTTATCTCCCAAATAAACTAGCCCAAAATCCCCTTGGACATAATCAAGGAAATAACTTCTGTGGGGCGTAGCATGAAATGAGGCCCTTAAATATAAAACCCATGAATCATCAGCATTATCTAGGGAAAGAATCAAAGCATCATCTTTAGATTTATTACTTACTACATTTGCTTCCTTATTGCCTTCTTGTTTGTCTCCTTTATTTTTCTGAGACCAACAATCTTTCTTCAGATGACTTGGTTTCCCACAGTACCAATAATCCTTCTATCCTCTGGTTTGGGATCTCCTATCCTTTGATTTTCCTCATGACTTCCCATGACCTTCAGAACCTTTACCTCTCTCCTTTGATTTGCCCCTTCTTTCTGCATTCAAAATACTGCCTAATGTGGATCCACCTGAGCTTTTCCTATGAATTTCCTCACTTAGAATAACACCAACAACATCATCAAATTTCAGAGTTTTGAACCAGAAATAGAGTTACTAACCGCCATTACCAAACTATTCTAGCTTTTAGGCAAAGAACATAATATCAAGAGAGCTCTAACTTCATCAAATTTTACATTTATAAAAGTCAATTGACTAACAATCGTATTAAATTTATTTAAATGATCTCTCACAGATCCACCTTCAACCATTTTTAGATTAAACAAACGCTTCATGAGAAATACCTTATTTGAGGCTGAGGGTTTTTCATACAAGTTAGCCAAAGCTTTCATCATACCATCTGTTGTCTTCACTTCCATTATATTGAATACCACCGATGGTGCCAGGCACAATCGAATGGTTTCCAGTGCCTTTCTGTCAAGAAGATTCCAATCCTCATCACTCATTGTTGCCAGTTTCTTGGCTACTCCTTCCAATGGCATCCATAAATCCTTTTGATAGAGGTAATCCTCCATCTACATCTTCCATAATTGATAGTTCTACCTATTGAATTTATTGACCTTCAATTTACCCTCATCTGCCATTGCTCCCACTCAACCATGAGACCTTCCTGCAGATGATAATCACAGCCCGCTCTGATACCACTTGTTATGGTTAGCTGGTAGAAGATATCAATTAAATGCAAATAAAGAATAAACAGAGGAATGAAAAATACACAGAAATAATAACAGTGAGAGACAATTTTAACGTGGTTCACCCAAACTCGGGCTAAATCCACCAAACAGAGAGTTTAATATTATTATCTAGTAAATCAAACTGATTACAATCAACAATCCCTACAACTCAATACTGCTACAAATGCTATAATACAATCTCCATAGAAACCCTAACCCATAGCTGCTTTTATCAAGCTTTTTGTCGGTTACAAAAATAGGGTTTTCTTATGTCGGCCAATGAAAAATAACTCCCGGCACCTTTATAAAATAATAAAAAAATGTGTGAGGTTTCAAGGGCATTGCCCCCAAGCCCCCACAAGGGCGCTACCCCTAGACCCCACAAGGGGCACTGCCCCTTGACCTCGTCTTGGGGGCGCTGCCCCCAAAACCTTGCAAGGGGCGCTGCCCCTTGACCCTGTAGGAATTTGGGGGGAAACCACACTGATAAAAGTGGGGTAAATTTAACCTCTGAGTTTGATTAGGCTCCATATAACAATAGTTTCAATTGTACCTACCTATGTGCACTCATATTACAGTACAATGAGACTAGGGCACTAACCCTATCCTACCATCGCAGATGTAGAGCTGAGTGATGCTGATGATTATGAGAAGGATACAATAATAATTTCTGATGATGACAATGTGGGGGTGACCCTAGAATTTGTGGCATGATGGGCTACATCCTAACTACCACCTATCTTCCCACCTAACATGCCTGCCAGAGACCCACTACACCTTTCAAAGAAAGGCCTAGAGAAGGAGGAGGTAGGAGAGGAGACTAAGAGTGAGGATGAGGGTGTTGAGGGATGGGAGTAGTAGCCCACACTAATGTAGGTCGGGAGGTGTCGATAGTAGGATAAGAGCAGTGTCACTACAAGGGAGAGGCCTAGAGCCTGACCTTGAGCAACACTAGTATCACCACTGACCAGAAGTGTCTTGAGTCATAGGGAGAGAGGGGAGTCAAGTAGTGTAGCTATTGTGAGGCTTCCTTTAGTACTGATGATAGGGGTTACTATGGCAATTATGACCATGCCTAGCATGACACTAGTAGGGCATGCAACTCCTTTAGATCTTGACTAGCAGGTTGGTGATCTAGGTGAGAATTTAATTATGAGCATTGTCATTTGAGTATAATACTTTAGATGTATTTGATTTTAGGTTTTTAAATTATAAGATTTCTAACTATGTCTCTATTTAATTAGTGTACACACAAGAGTGGCTCAACTACATAGATCAAGTTCTAGCAAAGATGGTACTTGGTGTTTAGCTTGAGCAGACTATGTGGGCCAGTTATAGGCCTCAATAGATTATTGGATGATACATAGATATTTTTGAGCTAGTGACATAGCTAAGAGCTACATATGAGGGGTGCAGAGTGCACCATGACCAAGGTGTTGCAAAGGTCATTTCTATAACAATAGAGTTGGACAAGGCAGTGGCCCAAGTTATAGCATTCATAGTATAGCGAGATGTAGCTACCATGGAGGTGACCATGCTCATGGTAGAGAGAGACCAGGCTATAACGAAAAGAGACCTAGTATTGATGAGACCATAGACTACATAGAGCGCACATGACACTCTATAGAGCCATCTAGATCTCATGAGAGTTGACTTGTAGTGAGTACAGACCATGGCAGTGATAGATCTAGGCTGTTGGGTCCCAAAATAACTCCAACACAAAACTCTAAAACATTTCTAAATCACCTAGGCCCGAGATTGTCATCAGGTTGATAAAAAGAGGTTTATCAACAAGTTAGGAGTGATTTTGGCCAACTAACAAGAGTGGGTAAACTCCTTTGCTCTTTGATCTCAGCTTAAACTCTAGAGGGATATTCCAAGGGGTATAACTAAGAAAGTATTGACTTCAAACTAGATGAACAACTAAACTAATTGAACAACCAAACCCAAACTGCTTTCTTAGCCGCAGATTTGTCGCTAAACTAAGAACAATTGGTTGTTACAAGACCCCTATATAGATGATGAGGGAAATCCTACAAAATAAGGATGCATTTGGAAATACTACTATGTCTAAAGATATATTTATGAAGTTTTAGTTATAAAAGTTGGGTGATCACAGGCTACTTAGACTGGTGCCTATCCATTGGGCTATAGATTCTCACATTCAACAAAGGAATACAAATAAATATACGACTACCTATTTGAAGATTCAAATGCATGAAAATAATTACCAAATCACTGAGAATGCTTAATAATCCAACACCATACCATATTCTTCCTTATGCAATACTAAAATGATCATTTACAGAAATTGGAAATGAATTAAGAGCTGTTGCACTCATTCAAATTAGAGCTTACATTCACACCACTAAATGTGGCAAGAGCAAACTATAACTGTGATTAATTTTCCTAAGAAGAACATCTATGATAATTGAAAAAAATAGTGATTCCATACAAAGATTGCAAAATATGTAACATACATCTCACAATTGTTTCATGAAGAACAACAAACTACAAAGATGATCTTTTCTTTTCTGCCTCTGGATCTCTGAACCTGCCGAGAGAATAATGCCAAATTGACTAGCCCTTAATACATCAAAAACATATGCATATATAGCAATTCATTTCTCCACACAATCCCAAGCACTGCACTAAGTCAACAAGTACACCCATGCCTTATTGAATTTGGCCCACTGCAATGTTAAGAAAATTTGCACATTTTGAAGCCTACCCATTCCCTGACAACTCTAAAAATGGTAGAAGAAGATTACCCACACTCTTTGTGTACCTAGAGCAATAATTACGGAAGGTTTGAATCCTTTTTCTGACACCTGCAACACCTGATTTATCCATTTTGTCCTCCAAGAGTACCTGTCCATAAAAGAATTTTACTATGCCAACCACTTGCATAATCTTGGTTTTTAGAATCATGAAATTTTGGGTACAAATCTTCCTGCACAATCCTAGAATCATGGCGTGCTTTCAAGTAGATATGCAGTTGAAAGATAACCTGCCAAAATACTGCATAAATCCCCTTGCAACCTTCTAAAATATTTTAAACTAAGTTTAAAATATTCTAAACTATTACATTTTCCTTTGATTTTAATTTGATTTTGACACCCAACCCATCTATCTTTTCCCTTTATCGGTAAAATATCCTCATCATGAACCTCTTTCTTTCCTCTCCAATCTCACTTCTTTTATTCACTCTGTCAGTGAACTCTTACTTTCATGAAC
This sequence comes from Cunninghamia lanceolata, assembly GCA_027924645.1. Classification (NCBI taxonomy): domain Eukaryota; kingdom Viridiplantae; phylum Streptophyta; class Pinopsida; order Cupressales; family Cupressaceae; genus Cunninghamia; species Cunninghamia lanceolata. Next base: position 3,290,909 of record BSBN01000367.1, on the reverse strand, counting down.
CTTGGGACTGTCTCACTTTTCTTCTTCATCTTCCCTTCAAGCCTTTTTTTTATCGGCAAAATGTTACCATGGTGAACTTCTTTTCTTGACTTGTTGATTCCTCCATCCAGCTTTTTTCTTTACTATTGGAAAATATTCCCTTTACCAAACTTTCTTTATCTCCTTACTCAGCCATTTCACCTATCAGCGAAATTAGCTCGATGCAAACCTTCCTTTGTTTCTTCGATCATCTCCTTTGCTGATTCCTTTATCGATGATTTACCCTAGTGACAAACTACTTCATCAGGAAACCCAATGGTTTTCTAACCATACCTTATCCTGACGAAGTCTTGGTTCCCTTTGTCAGAAAAATGTCTCCTCGACAAAGTCTTTAGTCAGTGAACCCAATGGTTCACAAACTCCAAAATTCACGGACAAAGGCTTTCATCTACTTCTTCACTTGATGAATTTTGACTTCCTCTTGATTTTCTTAGCCATCAGCAAAGTAGTCATCAGCAAAATATTCAATTAGAGAACTTGGGGATTCGAGAACCTATAACTTCACTAACACAAACTTCTTTCTTTTCCTTAGGAAATTTTCTCTTTTAGGGTGGCTCTATCATTCCTTCAGTCAGCAAAATGTCTCCCCAATGAACATAGAGGCACATAAACCTTTCCTTGTTGATAAATACCGTTTTCTTTCCTTCACCCCTTTTTCACGCCTTCCTCTTGCCTTATCAGCAAATTGGGGAATCGGGAAAAACGTAAACTCATGACCTAGTTCTCTAGTTCGTGATTTTTCTAATTTACCAACCAAGGCCGTGAATAAAACAATTTTTTCAAAGGGAAAAAGAATGACAAGGGGAAACATTATACTTAGAATTTTTTTCTTTTTTAGTGAAAACCTATGGGTAATATCTTAGATCGGATCTAAACAATGGGTTTTTAAATGTAAAGATAAAAGTGTGAACCTTATGGATTCCTGGGGACAAATAATGCATTTTGGGAGCTAATTTTTATAGGTCCCAATAGTGGTTCTAGTTGGGGATGTGTGGCAAACTATGTCACAACGAGAACCTCAGATCTCTGAGCAGACCTAAAAACACAAAACACACAAAAGGGAAAAAAACACATAATGTATTTACAAAAATGGATTATATACAAGACAAAATGTAGTCATGAGCATCAGGAAATAAAAGTCATTTAACTATATTCAAAATTTAGAGGAAGCATTACCTATGAAAAATAATGCTTCAAATGCTAACTATGAACAAGCAGCTCCAAGAGCACTCCTAGAGTCATCAAATGGTAAACATTGAGCTCCAATTTCTATGCTACTTCATATGATCCAAGCCATAATGGATCAAATTTGTCATGTTTCCCTTTATCTTTAGAATTTACATCCCAAAGAAGTACCAAGTCACCAACCTGGAAATCTCTTGACACAGTACTCTTATCTAATAAAAGCTCCATTTTCTGCTTATGATTCAACATTTTATCATGTGGAGCTCTTCTATGTTCTTCCAACTCAGTCAGCTGCAAGATCCTCTAGGACATTGCATCATACTAATCTGCTTCTACATCACGTAACAACTAGTAAACTGGTAATTCCATGCTAATGGGCATCTTTACCTCTACTCCATACACCAGCTCAAATGGGCTTCCACCAATGGATCTCTTGAAAGTTATTCTATCATCCAATAGAGCATACTTTAACTTATCATCCCATCTTTTCTTATTATGATTCAATGTTCTTTTGATGATCTTCATCAGGGTTTTATTACTAGATTCAGCCTATCCATTACTTTTGGGGTGATAAGGTGATGAATGCACAAGGCTTATGCCAAACTTAGAACACATGTTCAACATTTCTTAAGACCTGAAACACATTGCATTGTCTACCAAAATCCTTGATGGCACTCCAAATCTGGTGATTATATTGCTGATTATGAAATCAAAAACTACTTTGGAAGTTGCATTGCGAGTGGGGACTACTTCCACCCACTTGGTGAAGTAATCAGTTGCCACAAGGATCCATTTAAATCCATTACTTGATTTCTCTTCTATCACCCTAATAAAATCAATTCCCCACTGTTGAAAAGGTGCATTAATTATGAGAGGCAAATGGGGAAGTGCTCTAGCAAACTTCATTTTAGCAAAAAATCACTGGCAAGTGTCACATTTTTTATTTTCTGTGCTACATCCTTGAACAAGGTCAGCCACCAATACCCAACTCTAAGGATCTTATGGGTGGTGGTTTTGGCTTTGAAGTGTCCCCCACAAACACCATGGTGACACTCAATCATCACTGATTCATCTTGATTTTGATCCAAACACTTGAATAGCACACCCTTGTGGCTTCTCGACATTAGATCATTTTGGAGTAGGACACACCTCTAAGATTTTTGTTTGAGGGTCCTTTTCAAATTTTCATCCATGCTTGGGGGCAATGCATGTTGAAAAGATAAAAGATAATATCTTTAGATGATGGATCATTTGTCAAAGCACACACATCAACAGGTGGAACAACATTTACCTCATTTATCTTAGCTACCTCTAAGTTGGAATGATATATCATCTTAACTAAACCCTGGCCTCTAACTAGTTTGGTGACCTGCACCTCAATGTCATATTCTTGGATCTTGTTGATCCATCTGCATCTTCTTCCAAAAGCTTCCTACTGCATGAAAATATATTTCACAGTTAAATAGCGTACATATGCAATTATCTTTGTACCCATAAGGTATGGTTTGAAACTTTTCACTCTCCTACCCAAGGAACACACATGCTTTTTGATAATTGAATAGTTTAACTCAACAGACTGCAAAGACTTACTAAAGAACCCTATTGGCTACTCAAATCCATTTCTATTCTTTTGCAACAACATAACAACAATAGTATAATATGAAGCAAAAGAAAAACTTTGGAATGGCTTTGCATAATCTGGGCTTACTAGCATTGGTGCATTCTTGAGAGCCTCCTTTATGTTAAAAAAAGCTTCAGCTGGTTCTTTTTCCCATGTGATAGAATGCCCTTTCTTCAGCATCTTGGAAATTGCCTTAGTTTTTTCAGCTAAGTTAGGGACAAACTACCTCACAAAGTTGGTATGTCCAAAGAAGGACTGGACACCTCTGACTGTCTTAGGTTTAGGGATAAGGTCAATGGCCTTTACCCTTTCAGGATTAATTCTAACCCCATCCCTTGACACAATATGTCCCAGTAACTTTCCTTCCTCTATTCCAAATTGGCACTTCTTGGGATTCAAATAGATCCCATAGTCCAAACATCTATAAAAAATCATTTGTAAAAGCTTGGAATGACCTTTCCTATCTTTAGAAAATATAGTAGGATCATCTTGGTATACAACCATGATCTCATCAATGAGGCCTACAAATACCACATCCATTGCCCTTTGAAACATTGATCCTACATTCTTCAACCCAAATGGCATTCTCAAATAACCATATGTCCCCCAAGGAGTAGTGAATGTTGTCTTGTACTATTCTGACTCCTTGACTAGCCCCTGATTGTATCTTGAGAACCCATCCATCATAAACATTAGCTCTGAACCAATAACCCTTTTCAAAAGATGATCCATACTTGGAAGAGGATAATTATCCTTCAGGGATTTGATGTTCAGATTTCTGATTTAATCTACATAGTCTAATCTCCCCATTCTTCTTCCTTACTAGGATAAGATTAGACACCCACTTAGAATGTTTGATTGGTTTAATAATACCTCTCTTTCATTTTTAACAATTCTTTCTGCATCTTCAGAGTTATAATGGGATTTATAGGCCTCTATTTTTGCCTAAACAATTTTGCATCAGGTTGAAGGGAGATAGTATGCTGAAATAAATCCTCCCTATAATCCTTGAGCTCATCATAGGACCATGCAAAACACTTCTTACATTTCCTCAGAAGAACAATTAACATCTATTTTTTATGAGGCTTCAACTTCTTACCAATGTAAACCATTTTAGGTGCCTCCTTAGTTCCAATGTTAACACCTTCAACACTATCCTCTTCAACAGGTTTACCTTTACTCTTTCAAAGGTCTGCATTGTGAAACATTCTCTACAGCACCACCAATCCCTTGGGAATGGTATTAGTCTTCAACTGTACTACCTCACTGCCAAACAACATTTCCTTGCCATTTTCCATCTCTATCATAGGCTGCCAATCAATCACTTGACTGTCAAACTCATCCATGCAATTGAGGAAACTAAAAATCTAATTATTTTCATTGAACACTTGCCAATTGTATATGTTATCAAAAATTGTAGCCCTGGCAAGCACTTCCACAACATGATATTCATGAGGAAAATCCAATTAAGGATCAAATTTTGATGCAACTATAGCTAGGGAATCTGGCTCTTCATTTTTAGTTCTCTCAATCTATTCAATTCCAATGGCATAAAACAACTCCATGGTGTCCCATATGACATTCTTGTATGCCCTTAACCTATTATCCTTGGTAGCAAATGTATTTCAAATCTGTTGCACAATCAGTTACGAATCACCATGTATCTTCATAAATGTGATTCCATGCTTATGAGCAACATTTAAGACTAGCAAGAGTGATTCATACTCAGCCACATTATTGGTGCACTAAAAATCAAGTCTAAAAGACTTGCCAAATTGTTAACCATCTAGGGATATCAAAATAATTCTAGGACCTAAGCCTTCCCTTGAGTATGTACCATCAAAATATAGCGTCCATAAATCACATGTACCACAAATAGAAGTAAGAGGATTGGAAGGTAAAATATCCAGGCTAGGATCATCATCACTACAATATCTGATAAAATGGTCTATATAAGTGTCAATGAAATCAACGTGATCTTCCTTTGTTTTATATTTGTCCTCTATGTTTTTCTCTTCCATCTTCTTCTCCCTATACAACTTCACCTCCACACCCTGGACTGGAATAGGGTGTGTGCAAGTTGTGTCCACTTTTTGGCCAAAAAGTGGAAGTGTTTTTCCTGATTTTCAGAATTTGTCACATTTGACCTAAAAATTTGAAGCACTTAAAGGTGGAATCTTGGAAAAAGTCACTAAATATGAAATGTAGTATTCGGAGTCTAGTTTCCAAATATGTAATTTTTTTCAATACACAGATGATAGAAATTGATTTTAAATAGGTGTTTCTAAAAGCCACTGTTTAAAAGTCACTTTTTTTTTTACTATACCATGTATGTGTACGTCATCCATATTTTGACCTAAATAATCATATTTTTTAAAATCCTTTTGGGAAATTCTTTGCAAATCACTAAAGCACATTTTCCATATTTATTTGTAATTTTTTATTGAATAATTTTTTTTTTTATTAATTTTTTATTGGTCAGTTTTTGTCTTTTAAAAAATCATCGTGTACGTCACGCATAAGATGACCTAAACTTAACATTTTTTGAATTTTTTTTTAAAAATTAAAAAGAATTGTCTAAAGTACGTTTTCATACTTTTTTTTTACAAAAAAATATTTTAATAAAAAGTTATTAAAATATTAAAAAACCCTGATAATTCAAGGTTATGAACCTATTTCATCAGAAATTGATTAAAAAATAGAAAAATTAATTCAATTGTAAAAAAAATTACATATTTAGAATCTACATTGTCTCCTCTATAATGGGTTTTAATTTTGTCAAAATATTCTGCAAAATAGACCTTTAAATATATGCCCAAAGTCACTATTTTGTTGTGACATTGACAGGGCCTTCAAGTTGCAGGTCAAACCAGGTCCAGAGGTCAGGGTCCGGTCCCCAAAGCATTTTTTGAAGCGGGTTACAAAGCAAAACCCGAGCCTAAAATTCAAATTTTGAATAACGGGATCCTGTTTATAAAACGCGATCCCGTTTATAAAACAGGATCCCGTTTCTTTCTTCATCGGTTGTAAATAAAACGGGATCTTGTTTAATAAACAGGATCGCATAGTAAATGGGATCCCATTTAATAAACGGGATCCTATTTTATATAACAGGATCCCATTTCTTATTTGCCCATTTTTTTAATAAGACTGTACTATGACTGTCATTTCTGGAACTTGCTCTACAGTACGGCCGACAACGACTCTTGCTGCATTCTTTGGCATGTTTCTTTCTTTTGTAGGTCCATCAACTTGAAGTATTGTTGGTATTTTGATAGAAGCCATCATGGAGACGTTATTTGACTGGAATTTTGTTGAATTGGTACTTGTTTGAAGGACTTGAAACACATTCAAGTTTTTGACATTCATTTGTACATGCTTCATAAATTTTTTAATCATGGGATCACAAAGTCGTAATAAGAGGAAAGATAGGAAGCTATTAACCCATGAAGAAATTGAAGCAAAGAGAGAGAAGAGGCAAAAAGACAAAGAGATAGAAGAGTAAAGATTCAATCAATGAACAATGCTGAAGCATCTAATTCCACAACTATTGAAGATAAAAACATTGAGGAGACCATGGATATAGACGATGCAAGATTGCAAGAGGTGAATGTGGAAACTAATACGATTATATAAACTACTCCTAGTATGTCTTCAAATCCCTCTATTAATGCTATGGAGAATGTTTCAATAGGCACAAATCCAGTTACTTCTTCAAATCCACCTTTGAATGAAATAGAAATAGTGTTGATAGGAGATTTAAAACAAGCTGGATATAACAATGTTGAGATTGATAATATTCGTAGAGATCAAAATTTGAAAAAAATTGTAGTTGAAAATGAAAATGAAAATCCTTTTGTTGAAAATGAAAATGAAAATCCTTTTTTTGTTTAAAATGAAAATGAAAACCGTTTTGTTGTTGAAAATGAAAACGAAAATCCTTTTGTTGAAAATGAAAATGAAAATTGTTTTGTTGTTGAAAATGAAAATGAAAATCTTTTTGTTGAAAATGAAAATGAAAACCGTTTTGTTGTTGAAAATGAAAACAAAAATCCTTTTGTTGAAAATGAAAATGAAAACCATTTTGTTGTTGAAAATGAAAATCATTTTGAAGTTGAAAATGAAAATGAAAATCTAGGAGGTGATGTTGAAAATGAGAAATATTTTTTCAAAATTGAAAGAGATGTTTTGGATAATCTTCCTGGTAAAATTTCTTGGAGACAAATAAGAACACATGCCAATAGATTATACAAGGAATTTTTTTATCGTAAAAAACTATCATTTCAATGTCAACTAATGATGCAATTAATGAGAATGTGGAAAATGAGAAAAGTAATGAAAATATTAGGCATTTTTGTTAAACCAAGAAGAAAAGATCAATCACTAAAACATGCTATGTCTACTTTTGCTAGTGCCATTGAGTCTATTGGAAGTAATAATTGATCCAAAGATAAAAATGCAGCAAGACAAACTATAACAACTGCTATAGTGAATAAAACAACTTTGAATAGAAGAATGGTAAGCAATATTAGTGGAATTCTAAAAATACATCTTAAAACATTGGTAAGAGTGGCAAAAAGAAGAGAAAGTATAGAAAATGATCCAATTAACCAATGTTGGAGTTTTAGTGGTCGACTCCCGAGATCTGACATGAAACTAAATGTTGAAATCAGATATTTGATTGAAAAATATTGGCATGATAATACTAGGGTATCGTCTAATGCTAGAGATGTTTTAAAATTAAGAGTGGGGTCCAAAGTTCGCGATCCTCATCCAAAACACCTATTAGATACAACACAAACTAAATTTTATAGAAAATTTTGTGATGAATTAGTGTTACCTGGTAATATTAAAATAAGTCAAAGATCTTTTGAAAAATGCAAACCATGGTATGTAAAGATTAATAAGGAACGAATATCTTGTTGTTGTAAAACGCATGTTCAATTTCATTATTATTATGATGTGTTTCAATATATACATTGTACTTTACATCGTAACATGATTATATAGGAATGTGATATTAAAATATCAACTGAAGCAATAAAAGAGTTTATATCAAGTTTGTTCTGTGAAAGATCTAATGAAAAAGGTTTTTATTTAAGTTCATGTATTTCTAGACAATGTACTAGTTGTGGCAATCTTTCTTTGTTAAGAGTTTGTATGCATGAAAGTGTTGAAAATAATTTTGGACAACAATTAGTGGATGTTAAAAGATTTAAGAATGTTGAATATTCTTTAAAAGATGGAAAATTTGGAAAGCGTTGTGATTTAATTATAGAAAAGGTTAGTGTGCATGCATTCATATCAGAATTTAAAAGTAAAATTGTACCAAAATATGTCAAGCACTCTCAACAAGTTCGATGGCTTGATGGACAATTTCGTGAATGTAGAAACACATTTCCAGTTGGTACTATACTATCAGTGGTTGATTTTGCGAAAAACTATACTTTAGCTCCGCAAGAGGAAATTCAATCACAATATTACAATTCAGTGCAGGTTGCTATGTTTGTTCATATTGTTTATAGACATGCAAATGATAGCACAAAGAATGATAGAAAAGTTTTGAGGGAGTATCATTTCTATTTGAGTGACAATCGGTTACACTCGTCAGAGTTTGTTCAATATTGTTTCAATATATTTTATACAAAGTTAAGAGAAAGAGGAATCCAGATGACTGAACATCTTATATGGTTAGATAATTGTACAGGGCAGTTCAAGAATGCTCGAATGTTCTATTGGTTATGTAGGGTTCACAAGGAGAATAATGTCCAACATATGTGGAATTTTTTTGAAGCTGGACATGGTAAAGGAGAACATGATGGAGCTGGTGCATGTGTTAAAAGAATTCTTGCTAGACAACAATTAAAATTTGAGAATGCAGTAAAATTTAAAGATGCACGTGGGATTGTAGATTGGTGCAATACAAGATTATGTACACCTGGATCAAGCGAGTACTCTACAGTTCATCGATTCTTTTGGTTGGTTGAAGAAGAAAATATTCTACCTAGACTTGATTGCCAGACAATAAGTGGATCTACTAAATGGCATTCATTTAGGAGTTTGAATGCAAGTACATGGACTATCTGGACAAGGGATCTTGCATATTTTTGTCAGTTTTGTATTTCAGGAGATTGGGAAGCATGTGATAATACAGAATGGGTTGAAGAGTGGAAACAAAGACCATTGACACTTGCACAAGCACACAATCAAAGTGAAACAACAATTGAAGACAATGATCAACTGTTTGTATCAGACGATTATGACTGTGTTTCAGACCTTGTCCAAGAAGGTAATTGAATTCAAATCATTTCATTTTATTTCACTTTGATTACTAATTTGTAGTGCTTTTATTTATTTATGTGTACATATGAATGCATGTATGTTGATTGGTCAAATTTTATGGACATGTGCAAGTTATTGAATCAAAATTTGTTTTGCAGGACATGTGTATGCTGTTGTTGCACCAAAGAATAATGAAGAGGAAACTGAATATTGGTTGGCTCGTTGTGTGGAGACTAAACATAAGTTAACAGCACCTCGAGAAGATGATGATGGCTTTCCTTATCCAACAGGTTTGGTGATCCCCTTAAGACATCCCCTTAAGCAAATTTTGATAACAAGTCTTTAATCCCCTTAAGCATATTTTAAGAACTTCTTTGATCCCCTTAAGCAAATTTTAAGTATTTCTTTGATGATGCCTATCATTATCCAATAGGTTCGGTGGTGGTTGTTGGCACTTGGCTACGGAAATACCTAATAAGGAAGAATGGTTTGCCTGCATTCGAAGATTATGAAACACATAAGAAGATTATACACTACTCACATTTGGTGTTGGCAACAAATATAAAACTGGAGAGGTATCACGGAAAACCTACAAATAAAGAGCTATGGAACATTTCTATGGAAGACCATGAGACAATCATCAATGCGTTGGAAAAAAGAGAGGATGGAGATGGTACAATGGAATAAGTAAATACAGGTAAATATAGTTAAATAGATTTATATTGTTGTTTTAAATATGTATTAAATACATGTTTTGATATTTCTTATGCGTTATTAGTTGAAATTGATTTAATTTATCCTTTTATATCCTCAGGTCATCATCACAAATTCATCACATACTTTGAAACAAAAACTTGAGAGGCACTTGTAAATATAGGTACAAATTGTGTCTATCTAGATAGTTTTATATAAATTAAAATACATGTTTTGATTAAGATATATTGATAAATTGCTTGTATTATTTTTACATCAGGTGGCATGAAGACCTGCTACATTCTCCTCAAGTTTTGGATTTTCTTGAGATGGCATATAATGACATTTTGTATTTACATTATTTTGAGTTGGCATATATGTACATACACAATTACATTATTACACATTTTGTATAGAAATTTGTATACATGTGTATGTACACAATTTTATACTCTATAGTATTAAATTTATCAAAATTATTATTTTATGTATTTTATTTGTTAAATGTCCATGTTTTTCTACTTAGAATTTACTTTAAATTTGATTTATTATATTGTTCAATTTGGTTGCCTTGGGCAACTTCACCAAATTTTGAGAACTTAAGACGTCCCCTTAAGACATCGTAAATTAGGACCCCTTAAGACATCCAAAAAGTTAGCATACAACTTCCACCTTAAGTGGACACTACAAATGCAAGAAGTTGTTTAATTTTGTTGAAGTTCTACATGGAGAACTCTACAAATGTATTATCTTTGTAATCCCATTCTTGAGATAATACATTGGGTTTGTGGTGCTTTGGAGGCTAGGTTTTTTCTAAAAGGGTTTTCCCAAGGTGCATCTTGTGTTATCTTGTAATTATGCTTTATTCTTCTTTTGTATTATAGATTCTGCATACTATTTAGCATAGTTTCTCTCATTAAGGTTATGTGGAATTAGTATTTGTGGCTTGAAACTCCTAACATTTGGTATCTATAAGTACTAAAATCACATCAAGCCTACATGACAATTTGATGATGATAAATAAGTCCTAATCATAGTCATGTAGGTGTGAATTACACTCCTACCAGTAGTTTCACTCTTGGTGGCATGTCCTATGTGTTCTTCCCCCTCTTGACCATCTTTTTCAACCCACAAATTGACCTTCCCTACCTCACATTTTTACCTAGTGCCCCCTTCATTTTTCCTACTTAGGGTCACCTCTTTGTGTCTTAGGGTTGCCCCTAGTGTCTCTAGGTTACTTGAGTGACCTTAATTAGTAAAAGTGGTGACCTTATTCCTAAAATGGGTGACCTTGTGGTTTTTAATGCATGAAATAACTCATATTTTTATCTTTTCTTCTTGATTTTTAACCCATTTTAACTCCCATTTTTTGTGCTAACTTGTGTTTTTCCTCACTTTATTTCTATTTTGAACTCATGATCAAATCTTATCTCTTCTAAATTGTTTCCATTTTCTCTTTGAGTTCATTTTAGTTTTCTTTTAGTTTTCTCAAGTCTTCTAATTTTATTTCTATCTTCTCTCTTATTCATGGAATTGCTTCCATTTCTTATTAAGTTAAATATTTATTTTGATCTAATCTCTTCTTCTCTTCCCTCTTATTTCTACCTACAAATACCCCTCATCTCTTCATTATTTATCATCAAGAAGTTTCACACACTTCTCTCATAGAAGCTTCTTTAAAAGCTTCCTCACAAACTTCTTTAAGATTCTTCATAGGTCTTTGAGCGTCTTAGTTTAGTTTGAGTTTTAATTTTGCAAATATTCAAATATTTCTTTTTAGGAGGTTGTCTTCAAGTATTATTTTCTCACCAAGCTTATGTATAGCACCCCCTCTAGCTTTTTATCCTCACACAAGGATCAAGTCTTCCTTCTTTCAAATTTGTTTTTGATTAAGATAAGCTAGAAAAAGGGTCCTATTCCCTTACAAATCCAAAGAGTTCAACAAACTAGCATGAAGAAAATTAAAGACCACCAATACAACAAAAAACACTAGCTACAATAAACTAGGATAGGTGACAGAACAGACAAAAAATAACAAGAAAATAACATACAGACAACAACAAAAACAACACCAAACCCTCCATAGAACATAGAGAAATTACTTCCTGCAACTAGAGAGCAGGGAATCCCAATCCTTTCTCATAGAATTCAAGGTGTCATCCCAATTAGCCACACCCAAAACCAATTCTTTCAAATTTGTTATTCCTTCTAATCCACTTTTCATTCCCTTATGTCTCAAAATTCATGTAATGCTCATGAAGACACTTAATAAAATTCCATATCTTCACTATTAATTTGTTCTTTTTAGATTACAAAGCCCTATCATATCCCTTGAAAGAAAACCCATGAAAATTACAATGAAAATGCTCTAAAATCTATCACTAGAACAAAACCCTAGAGGTTTATGCATGCTTTTCTTTGTTTTTCTTAGTCTCTCCTTTGCAACTAGTTTTCCATCTCTCAATTTAATGAGATACTATAATATATAGATCGTTCAATGTCAACAAGCAATGTTGGACAAGGACCTTGGTCACTTGAGAGTTAAATGTCCACCCATACTTTCACATGGCACACACTTGATTATCATGCTGAATTATACCATTATCCCATACCTTTATGCCCAAATCATATTTTTGAGGGGTCCACCGATGTTAAGAGGAATTTGGAGGAAATATTACATCATATCATGTCCATTTAAAGTCATTAATGGTGGTCCTAAGTCATGTAGGGGAGTACTTGTGGTGGGTGGAATCTTTTGAATAATTTGTAGAAATTTGACTTGGGACAGGGTATGAACTTGGCAAACTTTTGCAAAAAATGTTACAAAACTTCAAGTGGGAATTGGATGAAATGAATTGAAGAAAGGAATGATTTCTTCAAGGCAGTTAGGCTTCTACAATTAGGAAGAAATGAGAGTTTCGATGTTATGGGGAAATGATGTAAAACTAGACAATAGGATAGGAAGTGGGATGGGATAAATCATATCCTAAAGTTAATCTAGCTTTCACAAAGTGGAGGGAAGGGAAGATACAAAGGAATATAAATTGTGGGAGAACCATATGGGACCATAGCTAGGAAGTGGAGGGGAGAAATAGATGAGATCCAGGGCCTCAAGATGACTTGGGAAGAAAGTTCCATGGAACTCCAAGTATGTTATTCTATCTCCCTGAACAATAAACTTAAGCTTATCATCCATTGTTTTCTTGTTTGAATATGGTGTCTTCTTGATGATTATCATGATACACTTGTTACTAGATTCAACTTGACCATTGCCTTATGGATTATAAGGGGAAAAACGTATTAAAGCTATCCCATATTTAGAGCATATGCCAAGGAGGTCGTGGGATCTAAAATACATTGCATTATCAACAATTATCCTTGTAGGCACTCCTCCACCCATTTGGTGAAGAAATTGTGTCCACTTAAGACATCGTAAATTAGGACCCCTTAAGACATCCTAAATTACATGATCAACACAAGAACAAGCACCAAGGCACTTGGATAAATATAACTATAACCATGCTAGGATCATTTAATATAACTTAGTTGATCTCTAGATGAGAAGATGTGAGAGATTGATCCCTCATAGTAGGCAAGAGATCCTCATGAACTTATCTCACTTTTTAATGCTTTGTTTTGATTTGCTTACCATTTTATTGCTTAAAATTTGACCAGGACCTAAATATGCATATTGTGAATGAATGGAGGAACTTTATTAGGACCTCATCACTACATAAATTCTTTCAATGTAATTTCTTCATTAAGTGCAAATCTAGATCAACACTCTGACACTTGTAGATTTATATATGACAATTGATTATTTCTATTGATGTCAATCTATATATCTTATTATGGTTGATCTCAAATGTTTACATTTCTTTTCCTTCATGCACATGGTTAGATTAGAGTTTGATTTATGATTAAATTTAGGGATGCTTGTATATACATATGTATGTGATGTTATGCTTTTATAGTTTATGATGTATATGCAATGTATGTATGCATGGATAACATATATATAAATATGGATGCACCTAAACTAACATGATCGTTTTACATGATTATTACTTTGACATGTGTATGATTTTGAACTACGACAAGATTGCATTTATTGTGTGACATGTAAAAATATATAGTCCAGGTTCAACAATATATATATAAAGTCCAGGTCCATGTTCAAAAAATATATAAAGTCCACATGTTCAATAATATATATATAAAGTCCATGACAAACAGTATATAACAAATAGTCCATAATAGTCAAATATATAAAGTCCAGGTCCATGTTCAAAAAAATATATAAAGTCCATGTTCAACAATATATATATATATAAAGTCCATGACAAACAATATATAACAAATAGTCCATGAAATAGTCAAATATATAAAGTCCAGGTTCAACAATATATATAAAGTCCATGACAAACAATATATAACAAATAGTCCATGAAATAGTCAAATTATACATAGCCCATGTTCAATAACCTATCACATACTATCTCTATCATCAAGAGTCCTCTTCACACTATGCGAACTACTTAGATGACCTGAATCACTCTGCAAAAGAGAAAGATTTAGATGAAATTAGATGTAAGATGATAAGGAAATCTAATTTAATGACAATTTTTAAATTTATAATTTATCATAAAATTAAATTACCGTGTGAGGCTGAGAGGCATGCTCTGGTGCACCTGGACCTGTGTCTCCATGCTCTGAATCAATCTATTTAATACAAGAGAAAGTTCAAGTTGAAATTAGATATACTTGATGATTTTAAAAATGATTTAATTCAATTTAATTTATAAGAACTATCATATTTAAAAATTATTATATCGTAAGAGGAACTTGTTGTGAATCCTCTATTCCAAGACCTGTCTCTACAGGCTTAGCTCCATGACATGTATCGAGCTATAAAAGAAAAAAGAATTTTGAATGTACATGTCAACATATATATATATATATATGAAGAAATTTACTTTAAGTTCACAACGTATATTTTAATTGTTCAATTTAAATATAATCTAAATTTTAAATTATACCATATCAGGTTGCCCATCTCCTTTGTCCTCCTGCTCTGCATGTGCTATGTGTTGATCATGAAACGTGTCACTAACAAGCTCCTACAATGTCATTTATATTTAAGTTAGCACATGTGTGTACAAATAGGTTTTAAAACATATATATAATTGACTTACAGTGTACATGTTAAATACGTTTTTCAACAACCTGAAATGTAGTCGACTCCTGATATAAACTTAGATTATCCAAGTGTGCTACAATGCCCATCCTCATAGTTGTGTCAACCTGCATAGACATATTTATAAAATATTAAATAGTACATGTGCACGTTTTTAGATACACTGATATCAAAATAGAAAAATTTAAGTATATATATAGTTTTTTAAAACAATATACATACTATAAGAGTGTCATGTGAGATGCCCAATGATGGAGGAGTGCTCGAGACACCCTGAGATGGAGGATTCAATGTGGAAGAACCCTGAACCAGTTCATAAATAAGTTCATAAATATTTAATTGTACACACATTCAAGACTGAATTTTACAAATTTACAAATCATTGAAAATGTACCCCAAATGGGTGCCTGAGATGAACAGGTGTTGATGAAAAATTAATTCGATCAATGGTGACCCCTGTTGATCATCTACACCAAACAAACCAAACAATTCGATTGTTAAAATATTACAATTTAATTGATCATCTATATGTTGATTAAAAACACATGGTTAAAAAACTGTTTTAAATTCAACATGTGTACATAACCTATATATACTTGTGTCGAATGATCAGTGGGATGATCCTCAGCAAATAGATAATCAACAAATGATTCAGTGCCCACATTATCAGATGATGCATGTGCAGCTGAAGTGGGTGCAACTGCTTGATCATGTCCATAACACAACTAATTGCAACTCGTACATGTATGAGGCATCGACACATGTGGAGTGGCACTAGGACCACTTCCATCATCAACTCCTCCATGCTCTCTAACTCGAGCTACCATCATAGAAGTCTGCTCATGTAGGCTACCTGAGAGTGCACTCAATGTGCCTAGTGTGGATACCACTGCACGATGCTCGAAGAGCGAAGGAATGGCAGCAATAGGAGGGTCAATAAGAGGTTGAATAGGCACCAGTCGTTGGGGATCAACCTGTGCCCCCAACCTCTATTGTGGCATGCCACCACCAACACCCTAGAATGATCTAAAATCAAAGTAGTTGGGTTTTTTATTCATAACAAACTCTACATATAATTTTCTCAAAAAATATAAAGGAACCTCACAATTAGCATGAGGTGGATAATCAAACACCATCCACCATCTATCCCAAAAATTGGCAGACATTCCTTCATGCCTACACCACCTGATTGATATTCTTTTCTTATTTGCAGGAATAGGTTCATTTGTAATGGGATGTCTAAAATATTGTGCTAAATGAGCTTTTGTGATTTTAAGATCCAAAATAGTCTTATAGGAGAGGCCATCAGCATAAAATTGGCACCTCTCCTCTCTCCATTTCTAGAATCCATCAAAATCCGAGTCAATAGACCTCACATAATCTACAATGTTTTGCATCAAAGATGCAAAATGTACTATGTGAGGTGGCATGAATTGTTCATTGTGAATGGAATTTAGTTTTTCTTGTATTGAATCCACATTTTCATTTATTATGGCTCGCAAGCGAGCCTGGTCAGTTCCAGGTGGGGGTGGAGGTGGAGGTGGAGGCGGGTCATTTGCAAGTGGGGCATCTAGAGGTGGGGCATTTGGCACTGGGGGTGCGGGTGCGGGTGTGGGTGGAGGTGGGGGTGGGGGTGCGGCCGGATCATCTTGTGCATTAAGGAAGTCCTCAACATCAAAGTGAATATCATCTAGATTCATGATGTATATATAAAAATCTAGATATGAACCTGCATATATATACATATAAACATACAAACTTCAGTACAAATTTAAAATTAAATCAAGAATATATATATATATATGTTTCAAAAAATTACACTTGAAATAAATTTAAATTAAAAACATACAAATAATGTATACATGCATGTACAAATTTCAAAATGTAAGAGAGCTATTAGGACTACCATAATGATTGATACAATGGGAAAGGTGACCCATCTTAATGTATAATGTGCATTTAAGTAAGGAAACTTCTCTAGACAATCATCATGTATTTCTTAAATGTGAATATGCATCCCAAATTTTGGACTATTTTAAAGAAATATGGTGCATTTAGGAACTTGGTGATTGTTGGGGTAAAGAGGAATATATGATCATGCTAGAAGAGGCACTAATTAGGCTCATAATTGGCTAAGGTTGCTTTGAATAAGGTTAAAACAAGGAGATACCCATGTTGGTATTCACACCCTTTGGTCCACACCTACATTGGGATGGATTGAGCTTGAAATTTTGATGGGTAGCCCAGGGTAATCCTAGTGAAGTAGGAGGAGTATGTTTATTAAGAGATGATAAGGGAAAACCTCTACCTATCTTAAAGCTTATGATTTTGGTGTCAAGAACAATAATATGGTAGATTCTAGGGCCATGATATCTAGGGCCTCAAGATGACTTGGAAACTAAACAAGATATCCCTTAGTGTGGAAGGAGATTCCAAGATCAACATTGATCATATGCAAAAGCATAGATGAAGCTTGTGGTTATTGGAAAATATTATATATTGGAAGCTAGAAACTTGGTGAATACTTGTTTAAATCTATCTCCTTCAAACATATCAAAAGAAAAGGTAATTATATTCTAGACTAGGCAGATAATGGAAGAAATCATTAAATTGCTCCTAGACATCTAGCATTTGTTGGGAAGAATAATTTTTTTACATTCAACTTGAAATCCCTAAGTTGTGCCTCCATGCTATCAAATGTTACTTGTATCTACCTTCTATACAATGATATTGAATGGGTAGAAGGTTAGGCTAAGGATTTCTATATTGCTACTTAGATAAATTCCACATCTTCAATGTGCGGCATGAGAATATGCACAAAGCCTTGGAGGATATTTCTAAGATAATGAAGATAAACCTTCATGTCTTGATGCTAAATTGGATGATTCTATCCACTATGAGAATTAAGATGAGGAGGAGGTGACATAAATCCCTCCTATCAAATTTGAACAATGTTGAAAATGTCAAGGAAGTGGTAGAGGCTTTGTAAGGCTTGTGTAATTTGTCCCACCACCCTAGCATAAAGTTTTTTAGTTTATTAGTAATTCTAACACTACTTCAACTTATTACTCTAGGGTTAAGGCCACTATAATTTTCCCTACCACTAATATATCTTAAGACACCTATTGGTTTATGTTTGATGTCATTGTAGTATATTAATTTTCCCTACCACTATTGATTGAACAAAACTATACCATATATATTAAGTACTCTAGCTCAATGATCTTAAGATTAATGAAATCTGGACTAACTATATCATCATTATGCTTAGATACATCCAACATGCTAATCAAGAACTTAATTACCTTCACAACCCTATTAGCATTGTATCACTCCTATTAGGGAGTGGACTTGAATGGGGCCAAAAGATTCTTTACCTCTTACAATTGTGACTTTGGGTTTGGCATGGTCAACTTGGAGAGGCTGTGTGGCATATCCCTATAAGAGGATGAAGGGTGATAGGAGGTTGTAGGATGGCTAAAAGAATTCTCATGACGATAATGTTCAAGTTTAAATTTCAAGATATGCATCATGATCTACAAGGTTCTCTTGTTCAAAAGGTTCATCATATTCTAGAGAAGGAACTCACAATCATTGGTACCAAATTCAAGACCTCCTATTACAAGTCTCCATATAGCATTAAACATAACACCTATAAACACAAAATTTATAGGGCTTGAATACAAGCCCGCCTCCCAGTTAGGAGACTTCCAAATAATTGGTGAACTCACATGCAATAAGGGAATAACACATGCATACAAAATATGTAGAAGAAATCCTTGTAGCATGACTCGTGATTAATTAAAGTTAGGGTTAGGGTTTCAATTAGGATCAGGCTTAGGGTTAGAATTGAGGTTAGGGTTAGAATTAGAATTCAAGGGTTGCTAAATTAGGGTAAGTATTAGAGCTACAATTATGGTTTGGGTTATGACTAGAGTTAGGGTTACAATTACAATTACAAGTAGCTTGTTAGGGTTAGGGTTAGGGCTAGAGTTAGAGTTACAATTACAATTACAATTACAAGTAGAGTTAGGGTTAGGGTTATGATTAGGGTTATAATAAGGGTTAGGGTTTGAATTGCATATAGAATTAGGGTTAGGATTAGGGTTAGAATTAGTGTTAGGGTTAGGGTTGGAATTACATATAGAATTAGGGTTCAATCTAGCTAGAAATAGATAAATTAGTCAAGATGGTTCTAGCTCAATTTTTTTTCCTATTTCCTAGAAAATGCAAAACTAGTTATTGTTTTCTATTTAGTTGTTAGTCCCAACTCTTTCCTTTTAAGAAGTATATCAAATCTAATGTAGTAGTGGATACTTCTACATATACAAGTTTCTGTTACGAGAAAATATATTTTTCCAAATTTGTATAGAGTTGTCTATAGTGTGTTCCGAGGTAATCAAATGATGTAAGTCACAATTTAGAGGGTTGAGGGATAAGTTTGTGTTGAGTCTATAGGAGGTGTTTTCTTACATAGACCGAGCTCCATAATCTAGGTGTCTCCATGTCTAACTCAAATGTTTCAACTTGGTCCATATTATATCCAGATTAATGATAAAATTTTATATATATGGCTATGCACAAGATCCACGACCATATCAATGTTTGGTAGAGAAAAGTTATCTAAGTTGGGGTAGATCCTTTTTTAATGTCTCAAAAGTTAGTGCAAACATGAATTCCCTTAGTTTTCTTGTTAACTAAGACCACATTAGATCTACCCATTTAGGATAAGTAATAGTCTGAATGAACCCTAGACATCCAAGAGTTTATACAATTCTTCTATGACCACGAGGGCTACTTGGGGGTGCATTTTGCGTAGCTTTTATTGAGTAGGTTTGGCATTGAGGTGAACCACAAGATGATGCATGACTTTAAAGATGGAGTCTCAAGGCATATCACCATAAGACCACATGAAGAAATCAACGTAATCTTTAACATGGTGACATGGTTATATATGCCTTCTTTGATGTCAAGGTCCAGTGGAGCTACTATCTTAGAGAGTTTAGGGTCCAAGCTTCTATTCACAGGTTGATGTTTATAGCATCCTCAAAAAGGAGAGGGGAGTCATGTCTTGTATCTAAGTGGTATCTAATGGAAGGTGAAGTTTGTCAAATTGAGGAGCTCTTGGGAAGTGTCCATTTTTATTGTATCATTTTAATCGATCACAAGTTTCTTCTTATATCTTGTTGCTATTCTGCCTAGACTAGGGTGCCTTAGGACTAAAGGGTTCTTTCTTTCTCTCCAAAATAAGCATATGTAGGTGTTAAGTATGGTGGAAAAGTCTTTCTTATGATTACAATGGGGATGTGGTCTTGACACTTCATAAGTTTCATGATGGCTTCATCAATTTGGAAAACATCAAATCATAAAGGGTCGTGTTGGTCCCAATCGATATGCTCAAGGTATTATAGGTCTAAGGAGATGGTGAGGATAGTGACCTATCATGAAAGAGGTTTGTGGTGGAAAGGTCTTTGTAAGGATCATGAATGGAGCCTACATCAATGTCATTAAGATTAGGGAAAGCAT
Source organism: Cunninghamia lanceolata (assembly GCA_027924645.1). Lineage (NCBI taxonomy): Eukaryota > Viridiplantae > Streptophyta > Pinopsida > Cupressales > Cupressaceae > Cunninghamia > Cunninghamia lanceolata. Next base: position 3,270,366 of record BSBN01000367.1, on the reverse strand, counting down.
TACCAATGAGGTTGAGCTCGTATCACAATTAACATCATGATGTTCATTCCAGGGGCATAACCTAGCTAGTGAGGACAGCTACTTGAGTATATCAAAAGTTACATAAATGTTGGCTTCATTTCATTCTTGATTAGTTAGCTATCACAAAAACTGTAAAATTTTCTCAATTCTTGATTAGTTGGTTGTCTCTAAATGTTTGATTATGAAGGATGTGATAACTTGGTTTTATTATGGTTTGTTGTAATTTTTTTACATGATAGTTAGCTATTCAATAATGCCTTTAAAATACAATGACATACATTGTTATAAGTAAATTTTATAAAAACCAAATATATATATCATCCCAAAGCTATATAATTTTTGACAGTTTGTTCAAAATCTCTCCTTTCATATGATACAATCGTTTCAAAATTTCAATTGTATTTTCCAGCTAAAATGTTTAAATACAGCTATTCAACACTCAAATTGAACTCAAATTTTGACAGTTTGTTCAAAATCTCTCCTTTCATATGATACAGTATTTTTAAAATTTCAATTGTATTTTACAGCTAAAATGTTTAAATACAGCTATTCAACACTCAAATTGAACTCAAATTTTGACAGTTTGTTCAAAATCTCTCCTTTCATATGATACAGTATTTTCAAAATTTCAATTGTATTTTATAGCTAAAATGTCTAAATATATCTATTCAATTCTCAATTTTAAACATAATTTTGACAGTTTGTTCAAATTCTATCCTTTTATATGATATAGTCTTTCAAAATTTCAATTGTATTTTACAAGTAAACTGTCAAAAATTAGTTACTGATTTCATAAACCCTAAACCCTAAATAACAATTCAAAATTTAAATTTTGATTGTATTTTACACCAAAACAAACAAGGGAAGCTTAAAACAATTGATGGGTAATTTGTAGAAGTGGAAAAATCCACTTACCTAGTGGCTGGATGGTCTCTGAACTCTGGATCCCATTTTTGCCTGTCGACTGTCGCTGTTGAAAATGGGGTCTCTGCCATTTTTTTAAAATTTAATACTTTTCCAAAATGGGATCCTGTTTTATGAAACGGGATCCCATTATATATAACGCGATCCCGTTATATAAAACAGGATCCCGTATTTTGAAACGGGATCCCATATTTTGAAACAGGATCTCGTTTTTGGCCTCTAGGTTCGAGATCCTGGGAAAAAATGGGATTGCATTTTTGGTTCTAGGCTCGGGATCTCGAAGCAAAACAGGATCACATTTTATATAAACGGGATCCTGTTTTATATAAACGAGATCCCATTTTTGGTTCCCCAATTTTGGATTTTTTCCTAACTCTTAAACTTCCACCTTAAGTGGACACAACTTCTTGCATTTACCCAATAGTGACATATGAAATATCCATCTGCATACTTCCACTCATAGAGGCTGCTCATTTTCTTGATAATAGCATACCCCACTTGGTAGGGCAGTCTACAACAATAATATCCATCAAGAATGACTTGTTTGGCTAAGTGACAAGTTTGACCTCAACGTCCTTTACCAGACCTATGACATTAACTTCCTTCGAATCCATGGAAAAGAATTTGCCAAAAGACTTGGACACCTTCAACCCCAAATAATTCATGATTTCAAGTGGCATGACATTCCTAAATGCTCTTGAGTCCAACATACAATTATGAAGTAACCATCTGTTTATTATCAAGGTTGTATAGAAAGGATCCACAACCATCCAACTATTGACCATAGATGACCCTAAATAAACCTCAACTATTTCATCATGGCCTATGCCCTCCTTATAATTGCTAGGAACAACAACATGTTTTTGTGCATCTACAATAGTGACAAATGATGCTGCCCTATCTATATGTTCAAGGATTCTAAGGAGTTCCCCTATAGGCACAAAATTTTTGTTTTGGCTAAAGACTTGAGCCATGTCAATAGGGTTATATTTGGACAAAGGAGTATCACATGAAATAGTAACATCATTTGCACAAGGAATGTAAGGTATCACTTGATTGGATGAAATATCCTTACCTTTTTCCTTTGTCTTCTCCTTTTCTGGTTCTTTTTGTGCTTGAGGCTAAACATACTTGTTATTACCTTTCAGATAATGAACCCCCAGGATGGGTACAGTAACTAGCTACATGATTTGTGTTGGATCCTTCTGCACATATTTCTTTTTTTCTACTGGTGGCTATGTTGGAACTTTCTTCTTTTCTGACACATTCTTTTTGGGAGTGCTACTACTTTTCTACTCCACTTTCCCCTTACATTTGTCCTTATCCCTATTCAATCCTTGTTGTCTTGATTCCTTGACAGGGGTACTATGCATAGGGACAAACCTATTTCTCAGTTGATAGCCTCCTTGGACTTGCAAAATGGCTGCATCAATCAAGGATTTCATGTCCTCTTTTGAAGGCTTGGACTGCTAGTACTTCTTTTGCATAAGGTCCCTCAAGTGCCAAAAATCATGAGCTGGCAATTGATATTTCTTTGGACCTTCATAATAATCATATTGGAAAATATGATCATATTCTTCATAGCTATCACAATCAGCACCCTGACCCATCTGCTCATAATCTTTTGTATCAAACTAATTTATCTCCTCCTCATAATACTCAGCTGCACCTTCTTCATTTGGAAATTCTTCTTCTTTGCTCAATGAATGAGCCACCACATAATTTTTTGGATCATGGGGGAAGAAGCATGTCTGGCACCATAAATACTCATCTTGAAAGTTGACTTGATCCCTTCTCAATGGATTAGGAGTGTCCCTTTCAGGCTATCTGAAACTCACATGTCTGGGGGCATCTTGTCTGTCATTTGTCTATGGTCTCTTAGACCAATCAGTATTATAGGGCCTATTATGCAGTATTATAGGGCCTATTATGCATTCTTTGACCTTCATTAGAATGTGTTGCAGCACCCTAAGGTGGCAACCCTTTGTTATTTCTAGCAACTTTATAAGACAAATCTTTCACAACCCCCATGAGTCTATCTAATTTGTCATCAGTAGTGAGAGGTTTGTTGAAAGCTGGCTTATCTAGCTAGGATAATTTGATATCAGACCTTTTGATATGCTTTCCTAAATCTCTCATATTACTTTCTATGTTTATGGATGTAGCATATTCCTCTCTTAATGTTTGCGGTCTCTTGTCCCTCAAACAATTACCTATTTTTTAATCAAAGGCACCACAATATAAAACTAAACACATAGATTCATTAGGTCTCATATGAGGAGGTACCTTTCTCATTGTTATGATGAAGCAGTTGTTGAAGTCAACTACTATTTCATTTATTTCTTTCTTGATGGTTGTAAATTCATGGATAACAAAGTTGGGATCAATCCTATCCCCATATTGCAATATGAATACTCTCATGAACTCCTCCCAAGAATCAATACTCTTATTAGGGAGAGATTTATACAATTCTTTAGCACTCTCTTCCAATGAGTGTACAAATAGTTTCATCATAACATCTTCATCCTCAATTTCATATTCATCAGTGAAATTAATGAAATGTCTAAGATGTTCCTCACATGTGATAGCATTGTTACCTTGAAACCTAGGAATCTTTCCCCTAATCTCAGTTGGAATTGGATTAGGAATGTCAGATATGCAAAAGATTTATGCCCTGCTATCCAATTTAATGTCACTGTTGTTGTTGATGTTGTTGTTGTGTTTGATTGTTCTACAAGTTATGGCCCTGCTATTGTGCATTTTTGTTTTGATGGACTTATTAAGCAAGCTGTGCTAGTTATTGATCAAGCAAGGCCTGCACTCTCTTTGTCCATTTCTGAGGTGATCAAGCATGTTAAGTTCATCTTGGATTCTTCTTTCTCTATCCTCATCACCAGACTATTTTTGATCACCCTCATTTGGGATATTGACATGTTGACTTCTAAGTGATCCCGTGGGAGAACTATGATGCCTAATATTCTGATATGTTTCTTCACCCTCACTAGGCATCCTAAATGTTCTCACATGTGGACCATGAGATTTATCTCTATCTGCTATGCTAATAAAATTTTCATTTCTTCTAACATTATACTCAATCTTATTCATCCTTCTATTTGTTCTGAGTACATTATCAGCAGAGTCATCAGAATTATACTAATATTAGTCTCTCTAAGGTCAACAAATATATCATCTCTACCAGAGGCACCTACTAGATATTGAGTATTCAATGAAGGTACCTCACAGGATGGTAATCTTATTCTCCATCTACTCCTCCTATTTATTCCACTGGTAGAGGATTCCTCTTGTCCAGACTGCTCTGGGTTCCTTCCTCTATGAATTGTACATCTCTTTTTAGACTAAATTTAATTTTTGTGTTGTAAAACAGAGTGGTAACTTCTCTTGCTAGGAACAAATACTTGAACAAATATTGTACTTCAATATTGTAGCAACAAGAAATAAAATTTAGTGATTCCTTGACAATGACACCAATTTGTTGGGTCCCAAAATAACTGCAACGAAAAACTCTTAAACTTTTCTAAATCACCTAGGCTAAGGATTGTCATCAGGGTGATAGAAAGAGATTTATCAACAAGTTAGAAGCAATTTTGACCAACTAATAGGAGTGGATAGACTCCTTTTCTCTTTGAGCTCAGCTTAAACTCTGGAGGGATATTCCAAGGGATATACCTAAATAGCTGTTGACTTTAAACTGGATGAACAACTAAAATAATTGAACAACCAAACCCAAATCACTTTCTTATCCCCATATTTGTGACTAAACTAAGAAAAAATGGTTGTTACAAGACCCCTATATAGCTGATGAGGGCAATCCTACAAAATGAGGATGCATTTGGAAATACTACTGTGTCTAAAGATATGTTTATAAAGTTTTAGTTTTAAAAGTTGGGTGATCATAGGCTACTCAGATTGGTGACTATCCATTGGGCTATAGAGTCTCACATTCAATAGAGGAATACAACCATATAGAAATATATGACTGCCTATTTGAAGATTCAAATGCATGAAAATTAATACCAAATCATTGAGAATGCTTAATAATCCAACACCATACCATGTTCTTCCTTATGCAATACTGAAATGATCATTTAAAAAAATTGCAAGTGAATTAAGGTCTGTCACACTCATTCAAATTAGATCTTACATTCACACCACTAAATGTAGCAAGAGCAAACTGTAATTGCGATTAAGTTTCCTATCAAGAACATTTACAACAATGGAGAAAAATAGTGATTCCATACAAAGATTGCAAAGTATGTAACATACATTTCACAATTGTTTCGTGAAGAACAACAAACTACAAAGATGATCTTTTCTTTTCTGCCTCTGGATCTCTGAACCTACTAAGAGAATAATACCCAATTGACCAACCCTTAATGTACATCAAAAAATATGCATATATAGCAATTCATCTCTCCACACAATCCCAAGTGCTACACTAAGTCAACAAGTACACCCATGCCTTATTGAATTTGCCCCACTATAATGTCAAAAAATCTACATGTTTAGAAGCATGCCCATTCTCTGACAACTCTGAAAATGGTAGAAGATTTCCCACACTCTTTGTGTACCTAGAGTAATAATGAGGGAAGGTTTGAATCCTTTTTATGACACCTAAAACAAGTGATTTATCCATTTTTTCCTCCAAGAGTACTTGTGCATTGAAGAATTTTACTGTACCAACCACCTACATAATCTTGGTCTATAGAATCATGAAATTTTGGGTACAAATCTTCCTGCACAATCCTACAATCATGGTGTACTTTCAGGCACATATGCGCTTGAAACATAACCTACCAAAATACTGCATAAATCCCCTTGAAACCTTCTAAAATATTTTAAACTAAGTTTAAAATATTCTAAACTATTACATTTGCCTTTATTTTCATTTGATTTTCCCACCCAACCCATCTATCTTTTCCCTTTATTGGCAAAATATCCTCATCACAAACCTATTTCTTGCCACTCCATTCTCCCTTCTTTTATTTGCGCTATTAGTTAATTCTTACTTTCATGAACATTACGACCGTCTCTCTTTTCTTCATCATCTACCCTTAGCGCTCTTTTGCTTTATTGGCAAAATGTTGCCACAACGAACTTCTCTTGCTTGACTTGTTCATTCCTCCATCTGGCTTTTTTCTTTACTATTAGAAAATCTTCCCTTTACCAAACTTTCTTTATCTCCTTAGTCAGCCATTTCACCTATCAACGAAATCAGCCAGATGTGAACCTTCCTTTGTTTCTTTGGTCATCTCCTTCGCTGATTCCTTTGTCAGTGATTTACCCCAATGAAAAACAACCTCATCGGCAAACCCAACAGTTTTCTAACAATTCCCTATCCCAACCAATGCTTGCTTCCCTTTTTCAGCAAAATGTCTCCTTAATTAACTATTCAGTTGGCGAACCCAATGGCTCGTGAACTACAAAATTCACTGACAAAGGCTTTCCTCTACTTCTACACTTTCCTTAGAAGAATTTCCACTTCCTTTTGATTTTATTAGCTATCAGCAAAGTAGCTATCGGCAAAATATTCAATCAGTGAACTTGGGGGTTTGTGAACCTCCAATTTTGCTGACACAAACTTCTCTTTCTTTTCCTTAGGAAAATTTCCCTTCCACCGCAGCTCTATCATTCCTTCTATCGGCAAAATGTCTCCCCGACAAACCTAGAGGCACATAAACCTTTCATTGCTAATAAAGACCATTTTCTTTCCTTAACCCCTTTTTCTCACCTTCCTGTCACCTTATCGACAAATCTAGAAATCAGGAAAAAGGTGAACTCATGACCTAGTTTGCCAGTTCACAATTTTTCCAATTTACTGACCAAGGCCTTGAATAAAACAATTTTTTCAAAGGGAGAAAACAATGACAAGGGGAAACATTATACTTAAATTTTTTTTCTTTTTTAGTGATAACCCATGGGGAATATTTTAGATCAGATATAAACAACGGGTTTTGAAATGTAAAGACAAAAGTGGGAACCTTATGGATTCTTGGGGAAAAATAATGCATTTTTGGAGCTTATTTTTATAGGTCCCAACAGTGGCTTTGGTTGGGGATGTGTGGCAAACTATGTCATAGCGAGAACCTTAGATCCCCAGGTAGACCAAAAACACAAAACACACAAAAGCAAAAAAAATATGCAACGTATTTACAACAACGGCTTATATACAAGATAAAATATAGTCATGAGCGAGGGAACAAAAGACAGTTGACTGTATTCAAAATTTAGAGGAAGCATTACCTATGAAAATCATGCTTCAGATGCTAACCATGAACGAGCAGCTCTAAGAGCACTCCTTCTAGAGTTAACAAATGGTAAACATTGAGCTATAGTTTATCAACTACTTCATATGGTCCAAGCCATAATGGATCAAATTCACCATGTTTCCCTTTATCTTAAGATTTTGCATCCTAAAGAACTACCAAGTCACCAACCTAGAAATCTCTTGACATAGTACTCTTATAAAAAATAAAAGCTTCATTTTTGCTTATGAGTCAATATTTTATCATGTGCAACTCTTCTATGTTCTTCCAACTCACTCATCTACAAGATCATCTGGGACATTGCATCATACTGATCTCCTTCTACATCATGTAGCAATTGGTAAACTGGCAATTCCATGCTAATGGGCATCGTTACCTCTGTTCCATGCACTAGCTCAAATGGGCTTCCACCAGTGGATCTCTTGAAAGTTATTCTATCAGCCCACAGAGCATACTTTGACTTATCATCCCATCTTTTCTTATTTTGATCCAATGTTCTTTTGATAATCTTCATCAGGCTTTTATTACTGGATTCAGCCTGTCCATTACTTTGGGGTTGATAAGGGGATGAATGCACAAGGCTTCTACCAAACTTAGAACATATTTTCAACATTTATTAAGACTTGAAAAAATTACGTTTTCGACCAAAATCTTGGATGGCACTCCAAATTTGGTGATTATATTGTCGATTATGAAATTAGTAACCACTTTGGAAGTTGCATTACAAGTGAGGACTACTTCCACCCACTTGGTGAAGTAATTAGTTGCCACAAGGATCCATTTAAATCTGTTGCTAGATTTCTCTTGTATCTCCCCAATAAAATCAATTCCCCACTACTGAAAAGGTGCATCAATTATGAGCAGCAAAAGGGGAAGTGTCCCAGCAAACTTCATTTTACCATAAAATCACTGGCAAGCATCACATTTTCTGATTTCCTGCGCTACATCCTTGAACAAGGTCAACCACCAATACCCATCTCTAAGGACCTTATGGGTGGTGGTTTTGGCTTTAAAGTGTCCCCTACAAACACCAATTGTGACACTTAGTCATCACTGCTTCAGCTTGCTTTTGATCTAAAAACTTCAGTAGAGCACCCTCGTGGCTTCTCCACATTAGCTCATTTTGGAGCATGACACACCTCTGAGCTTTCAGTTTGATGATCATTTTCTTATTTTCATCCATGCCTGGGGGCAATGCATGTTGAAAAGATAAAAGATAATATATTTATAACACACACACAAGCAGGTGGAACAACATTTACCTCATTTATCTCAGATGCCTCTAAGTTGGAATGATCCATCAACTTAGCTAAACCCTGGCCTCTAACTAGTTTGGTGACTTGCACCTCAATGTCATATTCTTGGATCCTATTGATCCATATGCATCTTCTTCCAGAAGATTCCTATTGCATGAAAATATCTTTCATAGTTGAATGGGGTACATATGCAATTGTCTTTGCACCCCTAAGGTATGGTCTAAAATTTTTCACCACCTTACCAAAAGCATACACATGGTTTTCCATAATTGAATAGTTTAACTCAACAACCTACAAAGACTTGCTAAAGAACCCTATTGGTTGCTCAAATCCATCACTATTCTTTTGCAACAACACATCAACAATAGTATAATATGAAGCAAAAAAAAAGATGGAATGGCTTTGCATAATTTGGACTTACTAGCACTACTACATTCCTAAGAGCCTCCTTTATGTTAATAGAAGCTTCATCTGGTTCTTTTTCCCATGTGATAGACCACTCCTTCTTGAGCATCTTGGAAATTGCCTTAGTTTTTTCAGCAAAGTTAGGGACAAACCACCTCACAAAGTTAATATGTCCAAAGAAGCACTGGACACCTCTGACTGTATTAGGTTGAGGGATAAGGTTAATGGATTTTACCATTTCGAGATCAATTCTAACCCCATCCCTTGACACAATATGTCCCAGTAACTTTCCTTCCTCTATTCCAAATTGACACTCCTTGGGATTCAAAGAGATCTCATACTCCAAACATCTGTCAAAAATCATTGGCAAATGCTTACAATGATCTTTCCTATCTTAAGAAAATGTAGTAAGATCATCTTGTTATACAACCATGATCTCATCAATGAGGCCTGCAAAGGCCACATCCATTGCCCTTTGAAACATTGATCCTTCATTCTTCAACCCAAATGGCATTCTCAGATAAACATGGATCCCCCAAGGAGTAGTGAATGATGTCTTACAAGTACTATTATGACTCCTTGACTAGCACCTGATTGTATCCTGAGAACCCATCCATAATAGACATCAACTCTGAACCAACAACCCTCTAATCTAGACACAATCTAATCTCCCCATTCTTCTTCCTTACTGGGATAAGATTAGACACCCACTCAAAATGTTTGATTAGTTTAATAATACCCCCTCTTTCATTTTTTAACAATTCTATCTACATCTTGGGAGCTATAGTGGGATTTATAGGCCTCTGTTTCTGCCTAAATGGTTTTGCATCAGGTTGAAAGGGGATAGTATGCTGAAATAAATCCTCCCTATAATCCTTGAGCTCATCATAGGACCATGCAAAACACTTCTTAAATTTCCTCAGCAATCAAATCAACATCTATTTTTCATGAGGCTTCAACTTCTTACCTATGTAAACCATTTTAGGTGCTTCCTTAGTTCCAAGGTTAACACCTTCAACACCATCCTCTTCAACAGGTTTACCTTTACTCTTCCAATGGTCTACATTTTCAAACATTCTCTCCAGCGCTACCAACCCCTTGGGAATGGTATTAGTCTTTAACTACACTACCTCGTTGCCAAACAATGTTTCCTTGCCATTTTCCATCTCTATCATAGGCTGTCAATCAATCACTTAACTGTCAAACTCATCCATGGAATTGAGGAAACTAAAAATCTAATTATTTCCATTGAACACTTGCCAATTGTAGATGTTATTAGGAACTATAGGCCTAGTAAGCATTTCCACAACATGATGGCCATCAGAAAAATCCAATTAAGGATCAAATTTTGATGCAGCTATAGCTAGGGAATTTATCTCTTCATTTTTAGTCCTCTCAATCCATTCGATGCCAATGGCATCAAACAATTCCATGGTGTCCCATACAACATTCTTGTATGCCCTTAACCTACTATCCTTGGTAGCAACTATATTTCTAATTTGCTGCACAATCAGTTTCGAATCACCATGTATCTTTAGACATGTGATTCCATGCTTATGAGCAACATTTAGCCAAGCAAGAATGATTCATATTCAGACACATTGTTGGTGCACTGAAAATCAAGTCTAAAAGACTTTCCAAATTGTTCAACATCAAGACTATAGAGAGTGAACATGACACTCTATAGATTCATCTAGATCTCATGATAGTCAACTTATAGTGAGCACAGACCATGGCAGTGATAGATCCAAGCTATTGGGTCTTAAAATAACTGCAACACAAAACTCTAAAACTTTTCTAAATCACCTAGGCTAGGGATTGCCATTAGGGTGATAGAAAGAGGTTTATCAACAAGTTAGGGGTGATTTTGGCCAACTAACAAGAGTCAGTAGACTCCCCTTCTCTTTGAATTAAGGTTAAACTCTGGAGGGATATTCCAAGGGGTATAACTAAGTAGGTATTGACTTCAAACTAGATGAACAACTAAAATAATTGAACAAACAAATCCAAATCACTTTCTTAGCACCAATTTTGTCACTAAACTAAGAACAACTAGTAGTTACAAGACCCCTATATAGCTGATGAGGGTAATCCTACAAAATGAGGATGCATTTGGAAATACTACCGTGTCTAAAGATATGTTTATATGAATTTTTAGTTATCAAAGTTGGGTGATCACAGGTTACTCAGACTAGTGTCTATCCGTTGGGCTATAGGGTCTCGCATTCAACAAAGGAATACAACCATAAAGAAATATACGACTGCCTATTTGAATATTCAAATACATGAAAATCAATACAAACCACTGAGAATGCTTAATGATCCAACACCATACCATGATCTTCCTTATGCAATACTAAAATGATCATTTACACAAATTGGAAATGAATTAAGAGTTCTCACACTCATTCAAATGAGAGCTTACATTCACACCACAAAATGTGGCAAGATAAAACTGTAATTGCGATTAAGTTTCCTAAGAAGAACATCTATATCAATGAATAAAAATAGTGATTCCATACAAAGATTGCAAAATTTGTGTTGAGCACATAGTGATGCTGAGAGGGGAGTGATGAATCAACATATATTTAAAATTAAATACTTCATTTGTAGATTAGATTCATTTACTTAGAGAATTGAAAGTAAAACATGCAACACATTCATCAACACAATGACACCAAGATTTTTATGTGGAAAACCCAAAACTAGGAAAAACCACGATGAGTGTTAACTCACAATATAATGTTCACTACTATATAAAAGTTTACAACATTGTCTTAGGGCTACAACCCAAGGAAGCTACAGCTTCATGTTGACTTTGTTTTATGGCTACAACCCAAGGAAGCTACAACTCCCTGTTGACTTTGTTTTAGGTCTACAACCCAAGGAAGATACAACTCCCTACTAACTTTGTTCTAGGGCTACAACCCAAGGAATCTACAACTCACTACATAAAGCTCACTCCTACAAAGAATTATAATGATAAACAAAACTATGAATTGCTATGAAAGAAGCATCTAACTTATGTTGATGATGTAGTCCTCTTTTCTGCACAATTAGTCCATCATACTGATTCTGCACACTTCATACTTCTCATTCTACTCTCTTGCTTTTTTACACACATCTTCCATCCACAAATGAAGTTATCCTCTTATATATATCCTCCGTAACCACTTAAAACCTCAATTAGGTCGGCACTAGAAAGACCTTAAGATGCAACATGTAATTTTGTATGGGTCAGCTTGGAAAAAACACAATTTGAGTTACAGATTACTTCACACAACATAACAAGGTTAATTGCATCATAACACATCCTCCAATAGCACAACCACTAATTAGGATCCTCCTCACATGAAGGAGACCAAGTTGTTGGCTCAACCAGCACCATCACTACTAACTGTCCATCTTCACTCCACTTGGGAGAAGCCAAGAAAACTATGTGGATGAAGAATAACTACTCAACATTATCCATACACCATTCACCTAAAGTATCTGATCATCGTAAGCATCTGCAAAACAAGGAACATACCGAACTAATGAAAATAGGGCATTCTGGGCATATTGTAACCCATCCAAACTTGAGACATTACCTTGCAGTGCACCAAACCATTTGAAACTCTTAGGAAGGAACTCATACACCATTATTCATATATTTCTGGATCCATACATCCTCATTTATTACTTTTGGAGAGAATCAAAGACTTGACTCAAGTATACTATAGTTTAGAGGATAGTCATATGCTATTCTTCACTAACTAACTCAAATGCCTTATGTGGTACCAGAGATAAGAAATATTTGCATGTGGTTCAAGCTTGAGATAAATTAAGGCATGTAGAGTCTCTACACAAGCTCCTATTTCTGATTTGTACACTAAGTGCTCAAACTTGTGTTCTATAGAGTACTTTTACATCTAGAACTATCTGTGTTGCTTCTGTCACTTGAAATCTGACCTTGCGAACCAATAGAACACTTGATATAGCAAGGTAGTGTGTATTACACATCTCCAAACATATTTGTAAAAACCACATGGGCACATCTTATTATCCAATGGAATGCGGAGCATTCTAATAGGTCTCCACCATTGCTTTACTTTGTCTGAGGACTATCCGAAACTTTTTTGCTAATAAATTTGTTTACTAAAGGTGTAAATACCTAAAATCTTTGGATATAGCATGTTAATATCAATATCAACTTAACTACTAAAATGCAAGACTAAATCTTGCACTACGGAGGAATGTAGACCAAAATGTTGTAACACTGCCTTAGGATATACACTATGAGAGCCTTAACCAACCTTCTGCAACTTTTGTCTAAGTGCAGTACTCTAAACTGATGGGATATCATTGTAGATATATAGGAAGCATGTTATAACAAGTTTATATACCTCTACAACACATTTAGACATTAGGAAGATTACCATTCTTATGCTAGGACAATCTTTCTTCATCTACTAAGTCTTCTGGACTGACTTCCCTTAGGCATGCCAATTCTATGTCTTCAACTTAGTCAAACTATTTCTCTAAAATCTTCCATTGTCCATCAACTTCACCCATCTCTGACTTAGTTTGACACATATAGAGTTGACATCAATGACAACACATATTGCCAACAATATGTAGCATACATTTCATAGTTGTTTCATGAAGAACAACAAACTACAAAGATGATCTTTTATTTTTTGCCTCTGGATCTCTAGACCAGCTGAGAGAATAATGCCCAATTGACCAACCCTCAATGCATCCAAAACATATGCATATATAGAAATTTATCTCTCTACACAATCCCAAGCATTGCATTAAGTCAACAAGTACACCCATGCTTTATTGAATTCAACCCACTACAATGTTAGAAAATCTGCATGTTTGTTAGCCTACCCATTCCCTGAGAACTCTGAAAATGGTAGAAGAAGATTTCCCACACTCTTTGTGTACCTAGAGCAATAATGAGGGAAGGTTTGAATCATTTTTCAAACACCTACAACACCTTATTTATCCATTTTTTCCTCCAAGAGTACTAGTGCATTGAATAATTTTACTATGCCAACCACCTACATAATCTTGGTCTGCAAAATCATCAAATTTTGGGTAAAAATATTCCTGCACAATCTTGAAATCATGGTGTGCTTTCAAGAAAATATGTGGTTGAAACACAACCTGCCAAAATATTGCATAAACCCCTTACAAACTTCTAAAATTTTTTAAACTAAGTTTAAAATATTCTAAACTATTACATTTGCCTTTGATTTTCATTTGATTTTGCCACTCAACCCATCTATATTTTCCCTTTATCGATAAATTATTCTCATCAAGAACCTCTTTCTTGCCACTCCATTCTCCCTTCTTTTATTCACTCTATCGGTGAATTCTTAGTTTCACGATCCTTGGGACCGTCTCTCTTTTCTTCTTCATCTACCCTTGGCGACTTTTTGCTTTATCAAAAAAATGTTTCTGTGACAAACTTCTCTTGCTTGACTTGTTCATTCCTCCATTTGGCTTTTTTCTTTACTATCGACAAATCTTCCCTTTACCAAACTTTCTTTATCTCCTTAGTTGGCCATTTCACCTATCAATGAAATCAACCTGATGCGAACCTTCCTTTGTTTCTGCGATCTTTTCCTTCACTGATTCCTTTATCAGATATTTACCCCAGTGCCAAACCACCTCATCCACAAACCCAACGGTTTGCTAACCATTCCTTATCTCGACCAAGGATTGCTTCCCTTTGTCGGAAATGTGTCTCCCCAACGAACTCTTTAGTTGGTGAACCCAATGGTTCGCAAACTACAAAATTGACCGACAAAGGATTTCCTCTACTCCTTTACTTTCCTTAGAATAATAACTTCTCCTTCTTTTCCTTAGGAAATTTCCCCTTTCACCACTGCTCTATCATTGCTTCAGTCGGAGAAATGTCTCCCCACTGAACATAGAGGCACATAAATCTTTCCTTGCCAATAAAGACCATTTTATTTCCTTCACCTTTTTTCTTGCCTTCCTATCACCTTATCAGCAAATTAGGGAATCAAGAAAAAGGCGAACTCATGAACTAGTTTTCCAATTCATGATTTTCTGATTTGCTGACTAAGTCCTTGAATAAAACAATTTTTTCAAAGGGACAAAACAATGAAAAGGGGAAACATTATACTTAGAATTTTTTTCTCTTTTAGTGAAAACCCATGGGGAATATCTCAAATCATATCTAAACAGTGGGTTATGAAATGTAAAGACAAAAGTGGGAACCTTATGGATTCTTGGGGAAAAATAATGCATTTTGGGAGCTAATTTTATAGGTCCCAACACAGGTCATCCATGGGTGTAGGGTGTGATGACCGAGACTGTCGTTAGGGAAAAAATTAGGGCTAAATAATAAACATGAAGCATAAAACCCTAACAACACAATGGGGTACAAAATGAACATAGAAATCAAAGCATAAACAACAAATTAATCTAGATTCCTATGTCAAACTTGGTTCACCTCCATTGCTCTTCTCAATCATGGATAGGAATGCAAGCTATCGAAGGATGCATGTTGATTGCTCACTATTTCAGAAGCATAACACTAAGAAGAAGATAAATGAGAATGGAGATCATAGAGGGAATTCGACAACATGAGGCTACTTAGAGAATGGATCCCCCAAATGGCTTTGGTGAGGGTTAATTTATAGGAAGTGAGTGATTTGAATGAAGGGCTATGATTGAAATTTGGTTTCAATGATGTGGATGGCTAGGATCGAATAGGTTTTCCCACTCCATGAGGAGTTGTTGTCACGTGACAAGTGTAGGGTAGACCTAATTTAAATAATGTTTTATTTAAATTAGTGGGACATGTGAAGTGTATTAAATGGACAATGTAGTATGTGACATGTGTTGCAATGAGGTGAAAGGTGAGGACAAATTCAAATATTTTATTTGAATTAGTTGAAACATGTGAGAGGGAAATTAATTGAATAAATAGGATTTATTTAATTAATTGGATAGTGGGATGTCATGTCCCTATAATGATTTATAATTGAATTGTTCAATTAAAATAGAATATATAATATATTTATTTAAAATATTATATTAATATGTATTGTTTAAATAATATTATTAATTTGATATAATTAAATATCTTATAAATATAAATATTTAAATATTATAAAATATATGAAATATATAAATTAACTAGATATATTATAAATATAAATATTTTAATATAATATTTATATGAATAATTAATAAGATATATTATTATATATAAAAATAAATATTACAAATATTAATGAAGAGTCTTATCCATTAAAGTTTGAAAGTAAAATAATTTAGAATAAGGCAAAGTAACATATAAAGATAATAGTCTACTAAGACAAAAATATTATCCCACAATACATGCTTGTGAATAAAATAAGATAAAAGAGCTCCCAGTACTTAATAACAAATGTATTTATTTATACTATATATATTATATAAATAATATACTTTAATATATATTTATAATATACTTTAAATAATATAATATAGAATATAATATATAGTATATTATATAAATAATATGCTATTTATATAATATAATATATATTATTCAAATTAATATCACTCCTTACTATGTAAGGAAGGAGGATATTTATAAGTGCAGCAATTAAGTTGGTTGACACTAGCAATCATATTAATAAATAATATGTTATAAATATATCTAATAATATAAATACAAATATTATTATTATTGTCTTATATTGTAATATAAATATAAATAATACAATATAAATCATTTATCATTTATTATGATAGAAATGATATAATAAATAATATATCATTTATTATAATGATATAATAATATAAATAAATAATAATATAAATAAACATCTTACGTATGGTTAGAACTAGTTTTACCACAAAAGGGAATTAAAATAAAATAATAAAATTTATAAGAGGCTAAGTATGTCTTTTACCACCAAATATAATAAGAGACGTCCCTCTTCGAACATATCCTTGAAAGGGAAGTAAATAAAGCTTGTGAGATAGAAAGGAAAAGATCATTGGAAGAAAATATAAAAAGAGTATCAGATATTCCTATCGGCCCTCGTTTAAAATAGTTAGCCGAGATCAACCGCCGATAGCTTGCACTCGACCTTTCTTGAAAGTCAGGAAGGAGAGGGAGAGCTTGGTGCAGCCGATCAATAGGCACTCTACCGATAGATGGGGAGAGGGGCAGACCCGCCCCCGGGAGTGGGTGGGAGGAAATTGAAACTCCGCTTCTATAGTGGGGGGTTTGCTTCTATTCATCTTCATCGATGCCCCCTTCTTTTATTATTGTTGGGTGGGCAATACATATTTAAATATATAAAAGGCAACAACAATACAATAAAAATTATGCTACGTTGGCATAGGTAAGAAATTCCAGGTAAAGCTACATCAGGTAAGTAAGAAATTCTAGGTAAAACTACAGCAGGTAAGTCGGCATAGGTAAGAAATTCCAGGTAAAGCTACATCAGGTAAGTAAGAAATTCTAGGTAAAGCTACAATAGGTAAGTAAGCAATTATATTTACTCATTCAATTTATGATTTGTAAGAATTTATATTTACTTGTTCAATTTATAAGATATAAATGATAAGGTTATAAATATTGTGAATAATCCATTGAATGCTAGGAAGCTCTAATAATCTCAGAAAAGCTAATAATAATAGAGTAAACATCTAATGGACATATATATATGACTCACAATGGATGTGAAAAAGTAGGGAAATGCGGACAAGCAGGATAGCGCAAGCTTCACACATACGATTGGAGGAAGCTTCAAAGGTGAAGAAGAGTCATGGCATGGGCAAGGGCACGCACCATACGCAACGACAGGGGTGAATGCTATACCAATCAATAGCGAAAGAAGGAGCTATGCGACAATCACCAAAGAAGGAGCAGCCCCGAAACAAGAAGAGGAATTGACAATCAATGTGAAGGAAAAAGTTGACAAAGATATAGAAGCTCTGGAATGAACAACCATAATAGGAAGGGTCATAGGGTGAAACAGATCCAGGTGGCAAATCAAGGAATGGATTGGAGAACATTGGGAGAAGGCAGAGATAGTACATTTCTTCCCTAAACAATTCTTTGTTGTGGATTTTCAAGGGGAGAAAGAAAGGAATGCAATTCTGGAAGAAGTACTATGGAAGATAGGGGCAAATTATGTATACACGCAGAAGTGGAGACCAAATTTCAACCCTAACAACTTTGATCCATACAAGGAGCTAGTCTAGATAAGACTATACAACCTACCCTTCTAGTTTTGGTCAGGAGGATGCTTATACCAAATTGGAGACACCTTAGGGAATGCAGTGGATTTAGATATGGGAGACAGTGACTCGATTTTTTTCGCAAGAGTTAAGTTGATAGCAATTAAGAAAGTACCAAAGAAAATAAATTTGATTACTTCAGCTAGAATCTGGGAACAACATATCGAATTAGAAGAAAAGAAATTTTTTTGTTCTAATTGCGGCAGTAGAAGGCACATGGGAGATAGATGCCCTAAAAAAGCAAAAAAGGATGAAGCTAAGATAGTGGAAAAAACTAAACAAATTGAGGAGCCCCAAGCTACAGAGACACAAAAAAGGAACTGGAAAGAAGAAGCAAGAGTCTCGGCAGAATCTTCAAACAAGGAGGCTGCCTCACTTCAAGGGGAAAATAGGCGGAGTCAAAGATAGGAATGGATTCAGAAGACCCTGCCCTAAATTCACCAAAGGAACCCGGTGAAAGAAAGGATACCCAGGAGCAAATCACCGCACCTAAAGAGATAGAGGAAGAGGTGAATCAAGGCAGCCAAAATGATAAAAAGGATTCCAATCCCGAAGTGGTTTTGGAAACTTTGGAAGCAGTTGAGAGGCTAGGTGATGCTTGGTTGGAAGATGAAGGATTAGCAGAGGAGAGAGAGGAGATTGGTATTATTGATCCTAGACATATTAGTCAGACCGGGGCGAGAGGAGCACAAGGACAGTCAAGATCATCAAGGAAGTTGGGAAGGAAGACCGATAAGGAAAAAAGAGAGGAGTATGCAGTAGACCAAGGACTTTTGAGCATCAAAAAATATATGTTGAGATCCAAGGGAGGAAGAACCTCCCTTGAGAAGCCATGAGAATTCTATCATGGAATGTTAGGGGCTTAAATGCCCCTAACAAAAGGTGGGCAATCAAGCGCCATATTGCTAAGATGATTGTAGATGTAATCTTACTTCAGGAGACCGGGCTGATTCAGGAAGAAGCCACAAACTTCTTAAAACATTGCAGACCATTAACAGGTGTTTTTAGCGAACCCAGAGGCACAGCAGGAGGGGTCAGCTTACTGTGGAACCCTTCCAAAGTCGATATTAGGGAAATAGAGGTAAGTCAAAACTGGATTGTAGGGAAAGTATTTGATTTTCATTCAAATATGACATTTTGGATTTTTAGCATATATGGACCTATCAAGACAGAGGACAAAAGAGAAGTTTGGAATCACATAATAAGTACAATTCGGCAAATTGGTGAAGAAAGAATAATTTTAGGGAGAGATTTTAATGCTATTTTAAGTTTGGACGAAAAATCAGGGGGACTAAGAATAGAAAATAGAGCCACCAAAGACTTTTAGGATTTCGTAGCGGAAGGGAACCTTCTAGATATCCCGACTAAAGAAGAACAGTTTACTTGGACTAACAGAAGGGAAGGATTTACTAATATAGTTGAGAGACTGGACAGATTTTTATGCAGTACCAATTGGTTGGAATCAAACTTAGGGATAGAATCAAGCATACAACCCTGTTCCTTATCAGACCACTTTCCCATCAAACTAAAAATTAATTTACTAGTCAAACCTTGAAATTCATACTTTAAATTTGAAAAAATGTGGTGGCGTAGAGAGGACTTGGTAGATCAAATTGGGAAATGGTGGCTAGAAATACATGGAAATGGAGGTTCGATCAGCTTTGTATTCTGCAAAAGATTGGCACATATTAAAAGAAGGTTAAGGGAATGGAATAAAGCAACTTTTAAGGACATCTTTGCAGAAAAAGAGAGAGTGGAGGGCGAATTAGAGGAACTCAATCAAAAGATAAATTTGCATGGAATGTTTCAAAGCGATTACAAGAAAGAGAAAGATCTGATGGCAGAATGGGATGAGCTTCTTGCAAGAGAAGAAGAATATTGGAGAAATAAAGCAAGAGAAGTATGGTTGGCCTCTGGGGATAAGAATACAAAATTTTTTCACAACTTAGTTAAAGCTAGGAGAATGATAAACAAAATATCAGAGCTCAGAAACAACGATGGAGTTATTTTCAAGAAACCGGAAGATATAGAAAAGGAAGTAGTGAATTATTTCCAAAAATTTTTAGCACCAAAGGAAGGCCTAGATTGGAAAGATATTAGCCCAGCAATTAGTTGTCTTGATCAAATAATTACCAAAGAAGAGAAAGATGATTTGGAAAAACCTTATACAGAGGAGGAAGTTAAAAAGGCATCCTTTCAGCTTCATCCAGATAAAGCACCAGGCCTGGATGGATTCCTAGCTCTTTTTTTTCAAAAGTGCTGGTCAATTGTGGGCAAAGAGGTGTGGCAAATCATAGAGGAATTCAGAAAAAAGAATAAATTTGTCAAGGAGATAAATAATGCAGTGATCGCTCTCATTCCCAAAAATTTAGACTGCAAAATGGTGAGTGACTTCAGACCTATTTCCTTATGCAACACGGTTTATAAAATCTTGGCTAAATCAGTAGCTAATAGGCTCAAGCCAATACTGGGAAGAATAATATTAGAAAATCAGAATGGTTTCACCCCAGGTAGAGAAATAGTGAACAACATTATCCTAGTGAATGAAGTCATTCATTCGATTAATCAGAATCGGCAGAAAAGTATGCTAATTAAGCTCGATGTGAGTAAAGCTTATGATAGGGTTAAATGGAATTTCCTACTCAAAGTCTTGGAAAAAATGGGCTTTAGCAAGAAATGGTTAGAAGGCATATTCCAGTGTATATCATCTCCAATAATGTCTGTGGCAGTCAATGGTTCACTCAGCGGCTTTTTTGAAATCTCAGAAGGACTTAGGCAAGGAGACCCCTTGTCTCCTTGCCTGTTTGTTTTAATGGCCGAAGCATTGGGGAAAATGATTCATAAGTGTCAAGCAATGGGAGGTTGGAGAGGAATTAGGGTGGCCCGCGGTATAGAGCCAGTCACACATGCATAGTTCGCAGATGACACTTTTCTCTTTGGGGAAGCTACGCTTGCAGAAGCAGAGGCCATCAAAAGGACACTGGACACATATACAAATCTTTCAGGGCAGCTCATCAACAAAGAAAAATCTCGAATATATTTTTTCAACACATCCAAATGATGGCAGCGACAGTTAACTTCTATATTGGGGTGTCAGGTGGACTCACTACCAACAAAGTATCTAGGGGCCCCTTGTTTCAATGGACCAAACAAATCGGTCTTATGGGACAAAGTAATTGCCCAATCCAAAAACAAAATGGAAGCATGGAAAGGAAGGTGGTTAACTTTGGCAGGAAGGATTACCATACTTAAAACAGTTTTAGGAGCAGTTCCAATCCACTTAATGTCATGTTTTCAGGTTCCAAATAAAGCCAGAAGCAATTTGGAGAGCGGATGGAAGAGGTTTTTGTGGGAATGATCGAAGGAAGTAAGAAGAATTCCTCTTATCAGATGGAATAAAGCCACTTGTCCACTAGACAAAGGAGGAATGGGAATGAGAGAGTTGAGACTACAAAATGAAGCACTGGGAGCCAAATTAGTATGGAAGATGGTCAAGCAACCACAGAAACTCTGGTGTAGAATAATGCAAAGGAAATATTTGGACGAGCAGGATCCTATCAGAATTCTAACCATTGCTAATCCAGGTGGAGGCTCAAAGGTTTGGAATTTTATCAAGAAAAGTAGACCTTTGGTTCTAAACCATCTCACGTGGAGCATAAACAAAGGAGACAAAGCAAATTTCTGGACGGACTCATGGGAGGGTTGGCCAGCGTTAGACACTCTGGAAGAACTTCAAGAATTAAAAGTACAAATGTCTCAAGACAAAGGGGAAAAGGTGATGAACTATTTAGAAGGAATAAATGAAGACAGGACAATCAAATGGGCAAGCTCGATGGAATATAATATCAGTGAGGAAGTGAAAAAGAAATATTTGGAAGTGCTTAGCGAAAGAAGAGTTAGACTCAATAATGACGAAGATGAAATACAATGGTGTGGAGCCAAATCCGGTAACTACTCAGTCAAGCTTAGGTATCACATTTTAAAATTAGAAAGAGATAGCAATGACATTGATAGCTGGCCCAAAAAGTTATGCTGGGACAATCAAGTACTACCCAAGGCAGGAGCCTTTTTATGGACAGTACTTCATAAGAGCATTTTAACGGGGGACAGATTAATGAAATTGGGAATAAATGGACCTAGTAGATGTGTGCTATGTAAACAACATGAGGAAACACTGGATCATCTGCTATTAGGATGCCAGGTAGCTACCGATGTATGGTACTACTCCCTTAACCTACTAGAATGGAAAGGGGCTATGAACTCCTCAATAGTGGATTTCCTAAAGAGCTGGCCAATGTTACAAAAGAAAGGTTTTTAGGGTGGCATTTGGACCACCACCCCATCCATGATCGCATGGCATATCTAGAGAGAACGAAATCAGAGAATTTTTGAAGAAAAAGAAATATCCATAGACAGATTGATAAGAAAGACAGAATCAGGGTTGATAGAAATTCTAAATTCCAAAGAACTTCACAGGGGAGGATGCAACTTCACCAGTTGGGATGACTATCTTATGAAAATATGGACAGACCTGAAGATCTTGAAGGGATTAGGTGGAGGAAAGAAGAAGAGGAGTCAAGTTAGATGGTTGGCCCCTCCCAGTGGCAGGCTCAAGTTAAATTTTGACGGAGCTTCAAAAGGTAATCCCGGGCTTGCAGGATATGGTGCTATAATAAGGAACGAGAAGGGAGACCTTGTTTGGGCCGTGTCTGGCCAACTAGGAATAGCTTCAAACAACATAGCAAAATTAGAAGCAATGGCAAGGGGAGTGGTAGAATGTAGGAAACAAGGATGGGTCAACATAAATATTGAAGGAGACTCCCAGTTAATAATCAATGCAATCCAACAAAGTAATGTAGAAAATTGGCTTTTAAAGAAAGGAATCCAACGTATCAAGGAGGACCTAAGGTTTTTAGACTTTTCCATCTCCCATATCTTTAGAGAAGCCAACAGGGCCGCGGACCTCTTGGCGAACCATGGAGTCATGGGAGGTTCATAAGAACATAGTGGTGCGGACGCAGCAGAATGGACAGGTATGGCTACGGTACTACAGTCAGACAAGGAGCCTCCATAGATGAGAGATGAGCCTCCATGTTCACATCCGACGGTGAGAGATATGGATTCAGATGTCGAGGAGATCTAGGAGAACATCTCTCGTGGTTACTATGGCAAATATGGTCAAGATTCGCAATAAGCATGGGACGAAACAAAGGCCAACGAGAGATTTTGAGTTGGGGTCTCTTACAATAGGAGGTGTTTTTAACCAAGGAAAGGTCTTCCTTCCATTCTCAGAAATGGCACGGATCATGGAAGTAGAGTGCAGGTGCCTAGAGGAGGGGAAGGAGCAGCAAATAAGATGTTTGTTCAAGCTGAAGGAGGAAGCGGCGAGGACAATGATCCTTCAAGTGATTGGCGGGGGCTCTTGGAGTGGAGGCCATGTTCATGATGGTCAAGTATATCAACTCTTCTTTGCAAATATCTCTCTGATCATGGGAGGAGCTTTCTATGGAGTATCTTGGGGAGCCTGTTTGGTTGCTCAGGCCAATCATACTTTGATAATGGGACAAATCGATGATGTGAGCACTGATCGGGTAGAAGAGACGCTAAAATCTGCCTATGCAAGAATGGTCGGCTCAAAGAAATCCAAGGACATGCTGGCAGTATACAGAGAAGGAATAGAAAATCGCAATATGGAGCCCTTCCGCAAGCTACTACAGGAGAACAAAGGCGAATTCACTGATGGACAAATAGGAAGGTTGCTGGAGGCCGTAGACAGCATCATGATGATTATGCACCTCAATACTTGAAGCCGAGGGAAGTATGTTGTAATCTCTAAAGGCACTGATAGCCTTTAGATATGTAGACGTTATATTTGGCATACTCATTTGAGTATTAGCCCATAAATAAATTTAGTTTATTTGATAGGTGTTATATTTCAAAGGGAGCCATCCCCATGGTGGCATTTACCTAACAAACAAAAAAAAGAGTAAACATCTAATGAAATATGCATTCAAAGGAAAATATCAATATACTAGAAATGATTGAATATCCAAGAAAGTGAATTTTTAAATAGAAGGCATGATGCCTCGAATGATAACTATGTTCTATCAAGGGATTGATTATGAAATCATCCCTAAGAAGCAATCAACATGACCTTGGAGTACTAGGCTAGGATTAGTAGCCTTCCCCTTAATCCACCTACACACCTTATTATTATGACACTGGTGGTAGAAGGAATCTAGTGTCTAGCACTCAAGCTGGCAAGTCATTGCCCCTTCAAGCGAAGAGTGAAGTATTGCCGAGTGTAGCATGAAGCTCTTAGACCTAGGGTAAGAATGAAGTATTGCCAGGTGTAGCATGAAGTTCTTGACCTTATGGTTGCATAGGACCTAGATAATATTAATGGCCTAACGGTAGGTGAACCTCAAGCTGGCTATAAGCCCCTCTGAGCCAAGAGTGAATTACCTCCAGGTGTGAGGTGAAGCCTTGGGCCTACGGCCGTGGGTCTCGGGATCCTTAACCCACCCTCTTGTATCAGGTTAGTGGTCTGATTAATGGGTAGGATCACGAACGTCCTCCCTGAGGTATGTCCATGACTCATGTGATTAATGATATAAGATAGATCATGAACCTGAATATATTTTATATGAAACTTAATGTGAATATAGTCTTAATGATTATATGTTGAAAGAAATGATTAAAAGATTAGTAATGTTCTCTTTTACTAAGTTGAAGTTGTGTTGAATAGTGAAAATTTTTAGCTTACTAGAAGGGGACATTACAGTGGTATCAGAATAGTGACCGTACCATCCTGTGAAAAAATTAAAAAAATTAAAAATAAAAAAATAATAAAATAAAATAAAATAAAACAAGTGCCACATAGTGGCCAGTACCTGCCTTGTAGTGTTGTTATTATAGTATTTGTTTAGTTGTTATTTTTTTTTGTAATTTTTTTGTTAATTAGGTATTGGTTGTATAGACAAATTGCATTCCAATAGATGAAAAATTAATTTTTGAAGAGTGTTGAAATGTCTTGGGTAATAAAATTGAAATCCCAAAAATATTCTAATTTGGTAAAAATAAAATAGGACTAAAGTATTTCCTAACTATAAAACTAAACTTTTACAAAGTCTTTTAAATAACACAAATATTTCCTTAAAATGTAATAATACTAATACTTTTAAATAATTTAAAATGCATTTAAATATTGTAAGTTTGAAGAATAAAACAAAAAATATAATAACATGGCGAAATATTTTTTGTGATACTGTAGATTTTTAACTTTTGACTAAATAAAATTGAAATTCTAGATTTTTAACTCTTGAGTAAATAAAATTGAAATCCCAAAAATAATCTAATTTTATAAAATAAAATGTGTAGAACCCTAACCCTAACTGGGTGTGGATAGATTTGAAATGTCTGCCTAAAATATTAAAATGTAATAATATTGAATACTATTACAATTTAAAATGCATTAAAATATTGTAAGTTTGAAGAATAATTACATAATATAATAACAGTGTGGATAGATTTGAAATATCTACCTAAGATATTAAAATGTAATAATATTGAATACTATTACAATTTAAAATGCATTAAAATATTGTAATATTCATATTTACATCACTATAGTATTTTATCTTAGTCATAATAATAGTAAGTACTTTGAGAGAACATGATTTTAATTAATCTAATAATATTGTGGTTTAGTAATAATTTTGGGTGCATTTATTTAATAAAAGTATGTAGTTCAGCTCCATTTAATTAGACATCAATGGTTAAGATCAAATGAATAGTTACGAAATATTTTAGTGAAATTAGGTTATTTATGTGTAGAACCCTAAAGTATAGTTATAAAACAAATTTTAGTGTTATTTTATTTTATGAAGTTAGGTTATTTTTGGGATTTTAATTTTTTTTACTCAAGAGTTAAAAATCTAGTGTCATGAAAAATACTTTTATTTTGGGAATTTCAATTTTATTTACTCAATAGTTAAAAATCTAGTGTAATGGAAAATATTTAAATGAAGTGATGCCATGTTCGTAAACATAGTTAGTAAAATCTTAAAAATATAATGCACTTCCTTATCGCATACTTTTCCCTTTTTTATTTGATTTGATAAAACCCTAATAAAATATAGTTATAAAATATTATTATTAAACATAAATAAAATAATATATTAACTGCCACTCCCTTTTCATAATGCAGTATTACCGCCATTATTGGAATGGATGCGCATTAATCACCCTTATAATATAAAAGTTTTCTAAAATAATTTTTCAATTTGATATAATATTTGCATCTATACAATAGCAATAGCTAAATATTTTTTAAATAGAAAAAATATTTCACTTCTCATTGGTTATTTCACTTCTCATTGGTTGCAAAAGACTATCAGCTTAGGATTTGTTATTTGAAGCATTCAAAAACCCTAAAGATTTAAATGTCAAGATTAAAAATAAAAACCAAGGCCATCAAATATTAAAGTTTGATATTTTAAAATAAACAACACAAAGTAACAACCCATGGATTGAAGATTTAATGATCAAGAAACTATTGTGAATAACAACCACTACACCAACCCAAATCAATTGAAAAACCACAACTGCACCAACCCAAATCAATTGAAAAACCTGCACAAGCACAAGGGAATAGATAAAATCTAATTTGATCAATTTTTTTCGCAAGAGGAGATATCTCCATAAATGTACCAAAACCTGCATAACTCGTAGATTGTCCTCATCGTAATTTTGATTTGGGAAATGTACTCACCGGTTTTTAATATTTTCAATTCGTTATGAATAGATTTTGATTTAGGTTTTTATGTTTGTAAATAATAAATTAAATTTGTTAATTTCAATTTAATATTTACACTGGAAAGATTTAATTAAATACAAGCAAAGTAACAAAATAAGTTTTAAACTCTAAATTCATGATACTGTACATTTTAAAGTTTTGACTAAATAAAATTGAAATCCTTAAAATAATCTAATTATAATCTAATTACATAAAATAAAATGTGTAACCCTAAAAACTAAATTAAAATTAAATTACTTTTAAAGTTTTGACTAAATAAAATTGAAATCCTTAAAATAATCTAATTATAATCCAATTACATAAAATAAAATGTGTAACCTTAAAAACTAAATTAAAATTAAATTACTTTTTGTTTATTTGCCACGGCTCCCCTCAAACCAAAATTCTCTCCGCATTTATAATTTTTTGTTGCACTCTCCCAACAATTTGACAATCCGGAGAGAAGAGGTCTTTTTTTTTCAGCCAATGACAATAAAGATAAATCATTTCTAAATAATTTTTTGTTAAAAATTTATCATGTTGACATAGGAAAAGTACAAATTTAAATCAAATTTGTCTGACAAGAAAAATAATCCTATCTTTTGATTGGTTTGCAATCAATAGATTAATAACTAGATAAGTGCGAACTCATTGCAATAGTACTAGCCAAAGGCAAGTACTAATAAAAAAATCAATGAAAATCGTAGTATGAATTTCATGAATTGTTGGAATAATGTTGTTTAATACATTGCTAAAAAATATATATTTTAAAAAAATATATATATTTATGATGCAACATTAAAAAATTAAAATTTACTTACAAATATGTAATAAATAATGAGTATATGAGATAAAAAATAAAAATAAAAATAAAACAATTCTGAATAACAATAAAATTATACTAAATGAAATAGTAAAATAAAATAATTAAAATATAATTTATAAATAAATATATATTAAACATCTCTATTTAGTTCTTATAAGTAATATATTTCACAAAGTTATTTTCATCTACGGGTAACCTACGGCAGAGGTGAAATGAGTGAAAAAACAAATTAACCCAAAGTATTTTTTTTTTTTATTCATGGGTAAACGCTTTTGACCAAAACTATGAACCGGTTACAATTATCAGGTGGGCAGGGGGAGACTGGACCTCGTGACCATCTTTACCGCAACGGAATTACTTAGCCAATCGAGCCAAGGCCCCTGCCCAAATTAACCCAAAGTATTTATGGTCCACATAAACCTTAATTAAATATAGTTATAAAATAAATTATTAATAAAACTTAGTGAAGATAAAACCCAAATTTATAAATTATTATTTTAGAACACTATATTATTTATGGCACTATAGTTTATTAGCTACATTCATTGGTTACATTTTATACAAGTTATTTTTTACATTTTATAGAGGTTATTTTATTGGTGAGTGTAATGTTATTTTATGTAAAGGGAAACCTAATAAAATATAATGTTACTTTAGATACCTTATTATAGTTGCTTGAGGACAAGCAATCTTGAGTGGGGAGGGTTGTCATGTCTCTATAATGATTTATAATTGAATTGTTCAGTTAAAATAGAATATATAATATATTTATTTAAAATATATTACTAATATGTATTGTTTAAATAATATTATTAATTTGATATAATTAAATATCTTATAAATATAAATATTTAAATATTATAAAATATATGAAATATATAAATTAACTAGATATATTATAAATATAAATATTTTAATATAATATTTATATGAATAATTAATAAGATATATTATTATATATAAAAATAAATATTACAAATATTAATGAAGAGTCTTATCCATTAAAGTTTGAAAGTAAAATAATTTAGAATAAGGCAAAGTAACATATAAAGATAATAGTCTACTAAGACAAAAATATGATCCCACAATACATGCTTGAATAAAACAAGATAAAAGAGCTCCCAGTACTTAATAACAAATGTATTTATTTATACTATATATATTATATAAATAATATATTTTAATATATATTTATAATATACTTTAAATAATATACTATATAATATAATATATAGTATATTATATAAATAATATGCTATATATATAATATAATATCTATATTATTCAAATTAATATCACTCCTTACTATGTAAGGAAGGAGGATATTTATAAGTGCAACAATTAAGTTGGTTGACACCAGCAATCATATTAATAAATAATATGTTATAAATATATCTAATAATATAAATACAAATATTATTATTATTGTCTTATATTGTAATATAAATATCAATAATACAATATAAATCACATATCATTTATTATGATATAAATGATATAATAAATAATATATCATTTATTATAATGATATAATAATATAAATAAATAATAATATAAATAAATATTTTTACGTATGGTTAGAACTAGTTTTACCACAAAAGAGAATTAAAATAAAATAATAAAATTTATAAGAGGCTAAGTATGTCTTTTACCACCAAATATAATAAGAGACGTGCCTCTTCGAACATATCCTTGAAAGGGAAATAAATAAAGCTTGTGAGATAGAAAGGAAAAGATCATCGGAAGAAAATATAAAAAGAGTATCAGATAAATACATATTTAAATATATAAAAGGCAACAACAATACAATAAAAATTATACTACGTCGGCATAGGTAAGAAATTCCAGGTAAAGCTACATCAGGTAAGTAAGAAATTCCAGGTAAAGCTACATCAGATAAGTAAGCAATTATATTTACTTATTCAATTTATGATTTGTAAGAATTTATATTTACTTGTTCAATTTATAAGATATAAATGATAAGGTTATAAATGTTGTGAATAATCCATTGAATGCTAGGAAGCTCTAATAATCTCATATTAGGAAAAGCTAATAATAATAGAGTAAACATCTAATTCAAAGGAAAATATCAATATACTAGAAATGATTGAATATCCAAGAAAGTGAATTTTTAAATAGAAGGCATGATTCCTAGAATGATAAGTATGTTCTATCAAGGGATTGATTATGAAATCATCCCTAAGAAGCAATCAACATGACCTTGGAGTACCGGGCTAGGATTAGTAGCCTTCCCCTTAATCCACCTACACACCTTATTAGTATGAGACTGGTGATCAGAAGGAATCTAGTGTCTAGCACTCAAGCTGGCAAGTCATTGCCCCTCCAAGCTAAGAGTGAAGTATTTTCAGGGGTAGCATGAAGCTCTTAGACCTAGGGTAAGAATGAAGTATTGCCGGGTGTAGCATGAAGTTCTTGACCCTATGGTTGCGTAGGAATTAGATAATATTAATGGCCTAATGGTAGGTGAACCTTGAGCTAGCTATAAGCCCCTCTAAGCCAAGAGTGAATTACCTCTGGGTGTGAGGTGAAGCCTTGGGCCTATGGCCGTGGGTCTTGGGATTCTTAACCCACCCTCTCGTATTAGGTGAGTGGTCTGATTAATGGGTAGGATCACGAATGTCCTCCCTGAGGTATGTCCATGACTCATGTGTGATTAATGATATAAGATAGATCATGAACCTGAATATATTTTATATGAAACTTAATGTGAATATAGTCTTAATGATTATATGTTGAAAGAAATGATTAAAAGATTAGTAATGTTCTCTTTTACTAAGTTGAAGTTGTGTTGAATAGTGAAAATTTTCAGCTTACTAGAAGGGGACATTACATGGGATAAATGGGATTAGGAATGGGATTAGGACAAAATGTCATATGATGTCTCAAGCAATGTGTCGACAAGGTGATATTGCAAGACATGGAAAAATTTAAGTGTCTACATTTTGCCCCTCACTGAGATGATGTTGCGAATAAGTAACATCATTTCAAAAAAGATAAGGTGTGGATAGAGGAAAAGGAAGATGATGGGATGATGATGTTGCCTCGAGAGGATAGGTGGGTTGGACAAACATGGGTAGGCTCTCAAAATTAAAGGGATTGGTCAAGGAAGAAAGATAAGGGAACGGATAGAAGAAATTAATGATACGTTTTGCTACAATGAAGGTGACCAACCATGAAGTTTGATGTATGAATAGACGTTATGTACCAAGGTATAAGGACCAAGGTGGCAATATTTCTCTTGCACTCAGTATAATACAACCTTGTCTAAATGTATGAGGAAGTAAACTTAGAGCATTAAAGTCCTAATGCACAAAAGGTATGATATGACCTTAGATAAAAAGGTTAATGCAAAAAGCTATTCCAACATACACAGGATATGAATACTAGCTAGAATGATTATGAATTTGATACAAATGCAAGTTGAAATGATAACACGTACAAGCCATCAAGGAAGCATGCACAAATGATACAAAAACAAACAAGGTATTGACCTTGTCAAGCTATAAACCAATGATTAATTGGTTGTTTGATTGATTTGATTAATCATAGTGTCTAGTTTCAGGAAATGAAATATGTTGTATAAGACGCCTGGTTTGGTTTCAACAATGCAACATCCTTTATAAGACAATTGATTGATTGATTAACACTACTCTTGTTGGCCATGCGAATCAACACCAGGATTTGATTAATTGATTGATTGATTGGGTTTACAACAAGGCTAGGATCAAGACCATTGATATAATTAGATAATTTGACTAGATTGATTGACTTGATTGGTATGGATTAATGATTACTGCATTTGAGATTTATTACTTGGAATGACTTGATTGACTTGATTTGACTTGATGATTTGAATGATTGTATTGAAAGAATTTGATTTGAAGAATTGATGAATTGGAATGAGTTTATTGATTGATGTGATTGGAATGATTCTATAATTATTTGATTGATTTGAAGAATGTGATTTATATGGATGATTTGGAGAATTGATTTGATTTGAACGAATGACTTGATTTGATTGGATTGAATTGATTTTGATGAATTGAGTTGATGATTGGATTTGATGAATTGAATTTGATGGATTTAACTGGTTTGAGTTGATTTGATGAAATGATAAGGATGATTGAATTGGAAGAATTGAATTGATGATTGATTAGATTGGAAGAATTGGTTTGAAGGGTTCGATTGATTTGATTTGGAATTATTTGAAGAATTGAATTGGAGAATTGATTTGATTGAGTCTATTTGATGATTGGATTGATGAATTGAATTGGAAGAATTGATGATTGATTTGATGAATTATTTTCATTTGATAATTGAATTGAGTGAGTTGGTGTGAGGAATTGATTTGAAGAAATGATTTGATTGATTGAATGAATTGATGAATTGATTAATTTGATGTGATTGGAAGAATTCGTTAGAGTGGTTTGATTTGATTTTATTGCTTGGATTTTTGTTGGATATTTGATTTTTTTTGTATTTTTTAAATGTTTTGATTTTTTTGGATTTTTGACATGTTTTGATTTTTTTAGGATTTCGACATGTTTTGATTTTTTTGGATTTTGAAATGTTTTGATCTTTTGGTATTTTTGAATGTTTTAGGATGGCATTAGATGACAATTTTGGATAGCCTTTCTACTAGATATGACAAGGGGAGACCAAGTCTAGATGCAAGGGATGAAGGTGGGATTGAATGGATAAAAGGATGGCCGATAGTAAATGAAATGGACTCGTGCATCATAAGGGGGGGAATATGATCTCCAAAGACTATGTCGCATAAGAATAACATGCCCCATTCTAGATGTAATGCTTAGGATTTGACATGACAAAGCTTATGACAAATAGGATAATAAGATTGGTTTGGAAAGGATAAAGTATGTCAAGAGATATCCAAAACATTTGTCAACATTGTGCCCCCATTTCTTTGTCCAGATCAAAAGGAGGAAGGGAGGATGGATGCATTCAATAGGATACGTGTATGTATGTGGGTGAAATGGATAAGGATGGTAGGATGGAAATGATAGTGTGGTAGGGATGAGACAATGTTCCCCCAAGTGTAAGTGACATAGAAGATCAACCTACACATGACGCCTATTTGCCAGGTTTTCATCATGGTACTTATCTAAGGCACCACCAAGGGTGGGTTTCACTATTGGATGAAGGGATTTCTCTTTACTATTTTGAATTTTTCTTTTTTCCTTTTTTTTTTTTGACTTTTTTGATTCTTTGAATGGGAGAAGGGGAATATGGATAGGAGGGACTCAAGTGTTTAGTTCCTTGAAGGGTGATATTGTCCCATTAAAGATAGATGTCTCGCATGGAGCATGTCAAGTCATTATTCTCATAGATGTTGGTAATGTAGTGCACGAAAGAGGGAAATGAAGTAGGTAGATAGTGGTTTATGATGTGGATTATGTAGGAATTATGCAATGATGAATAGGTGAAAGTCTTATGCAAAAGCATGGGCCATAGGGAAATGATGATGAAGATATGTAGGATAATAGTTGAATGATGGGGTAATAGAAGTATGGGTAAAAATGTTATTAGGGTAGAAATTATGGCTAAATCATAAACATGAAGCATAAAACCCTAACAACACAATGGAGTACAAAATGAACATAGAAATCAAAGCATAAAAAACAAACTAATCTAGATTCCTATGTCAAACTTGGTTCGCCTTCATTGCTCTTCTCAATCTTGTATAGGAATGCAAGATATCGAAGGATGAATGCTGATTGCTTACTATTTCAGCACCATAACACTAAGAAGATGATGAATGAGAATGGAGATTGTAGAGGAAATTCAATAGCATGAGGCTACTTGCAGAATGGATCCCCCACATGGCTTGGGTGAGGGTTGATTTATAGGAAGTGAGTGATTTGAATGAAGGGCTATGATTGAAAGTTGGTTTCAACGATGTGGATGGCTAGGATCGAATAGGGTTTCTCACTCCATGAGTAGTTGTAGTCATGTGACAAGTGTAGGGTAGACCTAATTTAAATAATGTTTTATTTAAATTAGTGGGACATGTGAAGTGTATTAAATGGAAAATGTAGTATGTGACATGTGATGCAATGAGGTGAAAGGTGAGGACAAATTCAAATATTTTATTTGAATTAGTTGAAACATGTGAGAGGGAAATTAATTAAATAAATAAGATTTATTTAATTAATTGTTTAACTTGGGATAAATGGGATTAGGAGTGGGATTATGACAAAATGGCATATGATGTCTTTAGTAATGTGTCGACAAGGTGATGTTGTAAGACATGGACAAATTTAAGTGTCTATATTTTGCCCCTCTTTGAGATGATGTTGCAAAGTTAAGTAACATCATTTCAAAGAAGATAAGTTGTGGATAGAGCAAAAGGATGATGATGGGATGATGATCCCCCCTCAAGAGGATAGGTGAGTTGGACAAACATGGGTAGGATCTCGAAATGAAATGGATTGGTCAAGGAAGAAAGATAAGGGAATGTATAGAAGAAATGAATGATACATTCTATTGCAACAAAGGTTAGCAACCTTGAAGTTTAATGTACCATTAGAAGTTATGCACCAAGGTATAAGGATCAAGGTGACGATGTGTCTTGTGCACCCAGCATAATATAACCTTGTCTAAACGTATGAGGAAGTAAACTTTGAGCATTAGAGTTCTAATGCACAAAAGGTATGATATGACCTTAGATGCAAAGGTTAATACAAAAAGCTATTCCAACATACACAAGATATGAATAATAGTTGGAATGATTATGAATTTGATACAAATGCAACTTGAAATGTTAACACACACAAGGTAGCAAGCAAGCATGCACAAATAATACAAAAATAAACAAGGTATTGCTCCTGTAAGGCTGTAAACCAATGATTAATTTATTGATTTATTGATTTTATTAATGATAGTGTCTGGTTATAGGAAATGAAACATGTCGTATAAGGCACCTGATCTAGTTTCAACAATGCAACATCCTATATAAGACAATTGATTGATTGATTAACACTAGTGTTGTTGGCCGTACAAATCAACACCAAGATTTGATTAATTGATTGATTGGGTTTACAACAAAGCTAGGATCAATACCAGTTATTTAATTGGATAATTAGGTCCAAGATTGATTGACTTGATTGGTATAGATTAAGGATGACCTACATTTGAGATTTATTACTTGGAACGACTTGATTTCACTTGATGATTTGAATGATTGGGTTGGAAGAATTTGATTTGAAGAATTGATGAATTGGAATAAGTTGATGGATTAATGTTATTGGAATGATTTGATAATGATGTGATTGATTTGAATAATGTGATTGATTTGGACGATTTGGAGAATTGATTTGATTTGAAGAAATGACTTGATTTGAATGGATTGAATTAGTTTGAGTTGATTTGATGAAATGATAAGGATGATTGAATTGGAAGAATTGAATTGATGATTGATTAGATTGGAAGAACTACTTTGAAGAGTTGGATTGATTTGATTTGGAATGATTTGAAGAATTGATTGATGAATTGATTTGATTGATGAATTGATTTGATTGAGTTGATTTGATGATTGGATTGATTTGAAGAATTGATTGAGTGAATTGATTTGATTGATGAATTGAATTGGAAGAATTAATTATTTAATTGGGATGAAATTGAATTGATGAATGATTTGATGAATTGTTTTGATTTGATGATTGAACTAAGTGAGTTGGTTTGAGGAATTGATTTGAAGAAATGATTTGATTGTTTGAATGAGTTGATTAATTTGATGTGATTGGAAGAATTTTTTGGACTGGTTTGATTTGATTTTATTGCTTGGATTTTTGTTGGATATTTGATTGTTTTGTGTTTTTGAAATGTTTTGATTTTTTGGATTTTTCACATGTTTTGATTTTTTTGGATTTTGAAATGTTTTGATTTTTTTTTGTATTTTTGAATGTTTTAGGATGGCATTAGATGACAATTTTAGATAGCCTTTGTGCTAGATACCAATGACAAGGGGAGACCAAGTCTAGATGCAAGGGATGAAGGTGGGATTGAATTGATAAAATGATGGGTTATAGTAAATGAAAAGATGTGATCTCCAAAGACTATGTCGCATAGGAATAACATGTCTCATTGTAGATGTAATGCTTAGGATTTGACATGAGAACACTTATGACAAATAGGATAATGAGATTGGTTTGGAAAGGACGAGGTATGCCAAGAGATATCCAAAGCATTTGTCAACATTGTGCCCCCATTTCTTTGTGAAGATCAAAAGTAGGAAGGGAGGATGGATGGATTCAATAGGATAGGATAAGGATGGTAGGATGGAAATGATAGTGTGGTAGGGATGAGAAAATATTCCCCCAAGTGTAAGTGACATAGAAGATCAACCTACACATAACATCTGTTTGCCATGTTTTCATCACATTACTTATCCAAGGTGCCACCAAGATTGGTTTTCACCATTGGATGAAGGGATTTCTCTTTACTATTTTGATTTTTTTTCCTATTTTTTTGACTTTTTTTATTTTTTGAATGGGAGAAGGGGAATATGGATAGGAGGGACTCAAGTATCTAGTTCCATGAAGGGTGATATTGTCCCATTAGATATAGATGTCCCACATGGACCATGTCAATTCATTATGCTCATAGATGTTGGTAAGGGAGTGCATGAAAGAGGAAGATGGAGTAGATAGATAGTGGATTATGATGTGGATTATGTAGGAATTATGCAATGATGGACAGGTGAAAGGATTATGCAAAAGCATTGACCATAGAGAAGTGATGAGGAAGATATGTAGGATAATAGTTGAATGATTGTGTGATGGAGGTATGGGTAAAAATGTCGTTAGGGTAAAATTAGGGCTAAATCATAAACATGAAGCATTAATCCCTAACAACACAATGGAGTACAAAATGAACATAGAAATCAAAGCATAAACAATAAACTAACCTAGATTCCTATTTCAAACTTGGTTCACCTACATTGCTCTTCTCAATCTTCCATAGGAATGCAAGATATCAAAGGATGAATGTTGATTGCTCGCTATTTCAGAAGCATAAAACTAAGAAGAAGATGAATGAGAATGGAGATCCTAAAGGAAATTTTGACAGCATGAGGCTACATGCAGAATGGATCCCCCAAATGCCTTGGGTGAGGGTTGAATTAGAGGAAGTGAGTGATTTGAATGAAGGGTTATGACTAAAATTTTGTTTCAATGATGTGGATGGCTAGGATTAAATAGGGTTTCCCACTCCATGAGGAGTTGTAGTCATGTGACAAGTGTAGGGTAGACCTAATTTAAATAATGTTTTATTTAAATTAGTGGGGCATGTGAAGTGTATTAAATGAAAAATGTAGTATGTGACATGTGTTGCAATGAGGTAAAAGGTGAGGACAAATTCAAATATTTTAATTGAATTAGTTGAAACATGTGAGAGGGAAATTAATTAAATAAATAGGATTTATTTAATTAATTGGATAGTGGGATAAATGAGATTAGGAGTGGGACTAGAACAAAATGTCATATGATGTCTCTAGTAATGTGTTGACAAGGTGATGTTGCAAGACATGGACAAATTTAAGTGTCTACATTTTTCCCCTCTTTGAGATGATGTTACGACTAAGTAACATCATTTCAAAGAGTATAATGTGTAGATAGAGGAAAAGGATGATGATGGGACGATGATGCCCCTTTGAGAGGATAGGCGGGTTGGACAAACACGAGTAGGCTCTTGAAATGAAAGGGATTGGTCAAGGAAGAAAGATAAGGGAATGGATAAAAGAAATGAATGATACGTTATGTTGCAATGAAGGTGAGCAACCATGAAGTTTGATTTACCACTAGACGTTATGCACCAAAGTATAAGGAGCAAGGTGACAATGTGTCTCATGCACCCAGGATAATATAACCTTGTCTAAAAGTATGATGAAGTAAACTTAGAGCGTTAAAGTCCTAATGCACAAAAGATATGATATGACCTTAGATGCAAAGGTTAATACAAAAAGATATTCCAACATACACAAGATATGAATATTAGCTACAATGATTATGAATTTGATACAAATGCAACTGGAAATGATAACACACACAAGCTAGCAAGGAAACATGCACAAATGATACAAAAACAATGTATTGCCCATGTCAAGCTATAAACCAATGATTAATGAGTGTCTAGTTTTAGAAAATGAAACATGTCGTATAAGACGTCTGGTCTAGTTTCGACAATGCAACATCTCGTATAAGACAATTTATTGATTGATTAACATTAGTTTTGTTTGCCATGTGAATCAGAACTAGGATTTGATTAATTGATTGATTGATTGGGTTTACAACAAGGCTATGTTCAAGACCATTGATGTAATTGGATAATTTGACTAGATTGATTGACTTGATTGTTATGGATTAATAATGACATGCATTTGAGATTTATTGCTTGGAATGACTTGATTGACTTTATTTGACTCGATGATTTGAATGATTAGATTGGAAGAATTGATGAATTGGAATGAGTTGATTGATTGATGTGATTGGAATGATTTGATAATAATGTGATTGATTTGAAGAATGTGATTGATATGGATGATTTGGAGAATTGATTTGATTTGAAGGGATGACTTGATTTGATTGGATTGAATTGGAATAATAGAATTGATGATTCATTAGATTGGAGGAATTGGTTTGAAGAGTTGGATTGATTTGATTTGGAATGATTTGAAGAATTAATTTGGAAAATTGATTAATGAATAGATTTGATGGGATTTGATTGAGTTGATTTGATGATTGGATTGATTTGCAGAATTGATTGAGTGAATTGAATTGATTGATGAATTGAATTGGAAGAATTGATGATTTGATTGGGATCAAATTGAATTGATGATTGATTTGATTTGATTGAATTGATTTTATGATTGAATTGAGTGAGTTGGTTTGAGGAATTGATTTGATGAAATGATTTGATTGATTGAATGAATTGATGAATTGATTAATTTGATGTGATTGGAAGAATTTGTTGGAGTGGTTGGATTTGATTTTATTGCTTGGATTTTTGTTGGATATTTGATTTTATTGTGTTTTTCAAATGTTTTGATATTTTTGGATTTTTTACATGTTTTGAGTTTTTTTGGATTTTGAAATGTTTTGATTTTTTTATATTTTTGAATGTTTTAGGATGGGATTAGATGACAATTTTGGATAGCCTTTCTGCTAGATACCAATGACAAGGGAAGACCAAGTCTAGATGTAAGGGATGAAGGTGGGATTGAATTGGATAAAAGGTTGGGCAATAGGAAATGAAATGGATGTGTGCATCATAAGGGGGAGGACGTGATCTCCAAAGACTATGTCACATAGGAATAACATGCCCCATCCTAGATGTAATGCTTAGGATATGACATGACAAAGCTTATGGAAAATAGGATAATGAGATTGGTTTGGAAAGGATGAGGTATGTCAAGAGATATCAAAAACATTTGTCAACATTGTGCCCCCATTTATTTGTCAAGATCGAAAGGAGGAAGGGAGGATGGATGGATTCAATAGGATAGGTGTATGTATGTGGGAGAAATGGATAAGGATGGTAGGATGGTATATGGAAGGATGGAAACAATAGTGTGGTCGAGATAAGACACTGTGCCCCCAAGTGTATGTGACATAGAAGATCAACCTACACATGACACCTGTTTGCCAAGTTTTCATCATGGTACTTATCCAAGGTGCCACCAAGGGTGGTTTTCACCATTGGACAAAGGGATTTCTCTTTACTATTTTAATTTTTTCTTTTTATTTTTTGTCACTTTTTTGATTTTTTGAATGGGAGAAGGAGAATATGGATAGGAGGGACTCAATTGTCTAGTTCCATGAAGGATGTTATTGTCCCATTAGAGATAGATGTCCTGCATGGGCCATGTCAAGTCATTATGCTCATAGATATTGGTAAGGGAGTGCATGAAAGAGGGAGATGGAGTAGGTAGATAGTGGATTAGGATGTGGATTATGTAGGAATTATGCAATGATGGATAGGTGAAAGGCTTATGCAAAAGCATGGACCATAGGGAAGTGATGAAGAATATATGTAGGATAATAGTTGTATGATGGGGTGATGGTGCTATGGAAAGGAATCATGACCAATGGTTGCACACACTGTGATAAATGTTGAATCTTTTGATTTGGAGGTGTAGGAAGCAATGAAGATGTTTGCTTAGGTGATCGGTGATGTAGGAATTTAGGTACCCACACAGACTTAGGATATTTATGATTTCTATTTTTCTTGTGGGATGGAGTATGAGATTTTTGAATGGAAGAGGATGCCTCATTTGACTTGACTTCTTTTTTCTTAGGAACCCAAACCTTTTTAGTTTTGGACTTTGCTTGTGAAGGTATGGGCTTGGATATCTTTTTAGATGGATTATGCTTTGACTTTTTGCATTGATGTCCTAAGGTATGAGGATCCTTAGGATTTTTGGCTTTATAGGTGGAGGCATCCAAATTTTAATTTTTGAATCCCATGGCTTTGGTAGAAGCTTCATGTTTAAACGATGTGTGTATTTGTTGATTATGATTAGAAATGTGACGGAATTTATGGATGGATGGATGGATAAGGTGATTGAATGATAGGAATATTAGGTGTTGGAAGCAATGGAGGTAAAGTGGATAGAGGGAGGTGTATCATCACATGCTTTTGACATATGTAGGATAATCAAGGTGGAATGGCAACATATGTTTTGGGAATATGATAGGATTTATGATGGAAGGATGTGGATTTAGGAGGAATGGATGAGGTACAAACATCTTGAGATTATTTACCTTGGGGTGTATATCCAAGTCCATATGAGCATAGAGGAATGTTGACATGAATGGGCTCCAAAATACCTTGTTCATGAATGCCTAAGCCTTTACCTTGATAATTCATGTTTTGGAGTATGTGATGGACAATAGGACTAGGTGTAGTTTGGACACTAGACTTGAGTTCATTATTGGATGGACAAGGCGAGGTGATGGACAAAGGTTGTTGTCCTAAGGAAGAATATTCATGGATGAAGGTAGATAAGCCAAGGGTATATGATGGATTTGAAATGGGGTTGACAGTGGATGTGGAAGGATCATTAGGATCTTGATTATGTTCATTTAGATCCAAGTTATTGGTTTTGATCTTCTATGTTTGCTTGTGAGGCATGTGTCTCATCATGACAAGTGGAAGTTTGTGTATCATGGATAGGTGGAGCGATAAGGTCTTTTCCATTGAATGCATAAAGTTGAGTAAGAGGATCAACATGGTTTTCTTGATCATAGAGGGGATCTTGATCATACATAGGAGCTTTATCATAGATAGGATTAAGTGTGTTATGGATGGCTTGGATGGAAGTGATATGATCTTGATTAGAATGAGGGCTTGATGTTTTCACATGCTTGGGATTATACCCTTGGCATAACTCTTGACTTGATTGAATGGAAGTGGATGTGGATGACTTTTCAATGGGTTCAATGGGTCGTGGACTATATGATGGGGTTGTAGGAATAGATAGGATGTTTGAGGACTCTTTGATAGGATTAAGAATGGGTGTTTGACATGGAGATGATTGATTCCTCCCTAGTAGCCATTGGATCACATCCTTTGTAGGTGTATGGATGGTGGAAGTTGAAGGCTTATGATTAGGACTAGGTGGAGTGGAAAGATCCCATGGTGGAGGAATAAAAGGGATGGAAGGTGTTGGCTTATGATTAGGATCTTGATTAGATGGAGGGTCAAAGGGATTGAATGGATTGGTGGATTTGGAGGACCCCATAGGTTTGTTTTTGTAATGTTTGAATTTAGGGCGTGAAGTTGATGGATTGGAAAGTCAATTACATGGTGGTATAATATACTTATAGGTGGGATAAGCTAGACCAGTGTTCCCCTTGTCAAAGGTATGAGGGATTGAAGGCATTTGATCTTGTTATAAAGGTGGACTTGGGCTCACATGCTCTTGTTGTGAAGTGAATTGACATATTGATGTGGCATTGAAATGGAAAGAAGTGGGATAGGTTGATGTAAGTTTTACTTGATATTTGGATAGATTAGGTTGGTATGAAGTGGAGGGGGGTGATGATGGAGGTCACACATAGGATTTGTTCATGAGACTTGGCTCATCACTAGAATTTGAAGGAGGGCCACATTGGAGTATGAGCTTAGGTATTTGATTTGTCTCATCTTTAGGATTAGAGGGAGGGTCCCCTTGAAGTATAAGCATGGGATTAGGATTGGTTTCATCATTAGGATTAGAAGGAGGGCCTCCTTGAAGTATAAGCTTAGGATTTGGATTTGGCATAGGCTTGCTAAGGATTAGGACCATTTTGCAAGTATTTGACTAGGACTAGGATGATGATGTGGAATGATTAGGATATGATTAGGGTATGATTAGGGATGAGATGATTAGGATATGATTAGGAATAGACAAGTAGGATGATTAGGATGTGGATTAGGTTAATGGCAAGGATGATTAGTATTTTGATTAGGATGAAAGTGATAAGGAAGATGACTTGGATGACTAGGATTTTGATTAGGATGAGTTGTCTTAGAATGAATATGTTGGTAAGAATGTTTAGGATGATATATTTATGTGTTTGTGTTGATAGCTTTATTTGGAAATTCACAAACAAATGATTTCACATGTACACACACGAATCACACACGCAAGACACATAAGTAAGTTTGACTTTGAAATTTGAATGTGATGATTAATCAAGCACTTGAAGACACATCAACAATCCTAGGATTAGTCAGGTAGGTGTGGCCAAATAGGTCTTACTCTAGGATGCACAAGTTGACTAAGCATGTACCCAATATTCTCAAGGTACAGGGGGACTGATTTCATGAAATGAAAGTGACATAGTGCCAAATAGCCAGGAGAAAGGGGTAACCCACCCTTCACGTTCATTTCCCCAAGGTATAAAGTTCATGAGGGCTTAGCACGAATGATAGGATTTTAACTTCCAAGATGGTGTCTTTTGATTCACACCTTGCTATTTAGACTCCACTAGAATGCTAGAGTTGAGGTCATCCCTTGGAGTGGTGTGTCTCTAAGAAGGCCTCCTAGGAAGGGTGACAAAAGAAAATCTACTGGGTGCTTTTGATATCCAAGATCACCTTGCGATGCAAGGAGAGAGCATACACACGCACACTAGATTCACACTTGCAAATGTATATTATCCTTATAAATGAAATGTGTGGTGTGAAATTGAATGGATGAAAGGTGTTTTTGATTCTTAAGGTCGCACGGAGTACATGAGAAGAGCATACACACCTCTAATCTCACTCAAATTCACCAAACAATTGAAAGCACTTGTTTGTTTTAATCCAAAGTCAAAATGTATGATAGAAGACAATTGTTCATTTTATCTACCTGATTTGAATGTGTGACAACAAACAATGATTCTTTTTAAATGTCCAAATCAAAATGTGAAGGCAAACAAATGTTCTTTTTACGCCCAAATTGAAGTGTGTTTGCAAACAATGATTATGATGAAATGAATAGAGATGAAAGATGAATGGAGTGCATCTAAATATTTTGTCCTTCAATATTTTATTTTGATTGATGTTGATGTTGTTCCAGTGCTATATGAACAACTAAAAGTCACCAAAACCAATAATAAACAAGAAACTCACAAACCTTAGTGCGTTATGCAAAAAATGAGAAATCTATTTAAATATGATGTTAGATGAATGGCTATGGAAAAGTGTATTGCATATTCCAAAAATTTAGGAAATTCTATGCTATTTCAAAAAAATTGCACTGAAATCTGATAAAAATTGGTCAAGATATGCTCACTTGATGTTTAAAACTAGGGATGACTTTGACTGCAAATAATAGGCAAATCTAGAAGAATCTAACAATGAAACCTACAACACTGCAAATCTAGCTAAGTCACCTTTCCAACGAGTCCTTTTTTTCAAAATTCTGAACCCGTACGTGAAAGTT
Organism: Cunninghamia lanceolata; assembly: GCA_027924645.1. Classification (NCBI taxonomy): domain Eukaryota; kingdom Viridiplantae; phylum Streptophyta; class Pinopsida; order Cupressales; family Cupressaceae; genus Cunninghamia; species Cunninghamia lanceolata. The sequence goes on along the minus strand of BSBN01000367.1, from coordinate 3,226,637 downwards.
ATGAAGAAAGAAAAAATCTGCTCCTTTAGGGCTCAAGGAGGTGAAGGAGTAGGTTTGGTAGTTAAGGTAAGCTACTACTGGTTAAATGATGAAATGGTCACATAGGGTGGTTTAGGCAGACTGGTGGTTAAGTCTTAACCATGCCCCTGGTCATCCATTTGGCCATGGGTTGAGGAGGGCGAAAAATAAAAAAAAGAGAAACACAAGGGGGGGTGTGACAGCCCCCTAGCCCCTCTCCTGGTCACCAATGTGACCGTAGGAAGTGAACAAATAAAAAACAATGAATTTTTAAAGAAGGTGACCATAACAGGTACCATTGACTAGGGATTAAGACGTTGGTCAAGACTATCATAGGAGCTTAGGACACCAACCCAAGTGGTGACCACATGTAGCTTCTAGGTGACAGGTTTGGTTAATGGAAAGGGATGATACGTATAGGCGGTTTTGGTCAACAGAAGGGGAGGGCAGAGGAAAGGGTGGATGAGCAGTGGAGGAGTGGCGATGACTACTCCTTAGGGTCTTCAACCACAAGAGAATAGGAGGCGATGATTCAAACAAAGGCGGTGACTGAGAATGCAGAGCGGTGATGGGAGTTAAGTCGTAGTGGCAGGTAGATGCATGGAGGTGGTGCTTAGGGTTTGAACAAGGCAAAGTAGGGGGTATAAGGTGGCATAAAAATGTTAAACATAGGTGGTGACTGAGAGATGCTTGAGTGGGGAATGAACTTTGAGGAGCCACGATAGGGGGGATACTCATAGTGGTGGCTAGGGTATTAGCAGAGGACCAACAACAAAATTTTTGAACCTGCAACACAAAATCTAATGATGCAAAACCTTAAAAATCAACCTATAACCAATACTGAATCTGAAAAAAATGAATGTTAGCCAAAAACAACAAAATTAGATGCAATCATAGACTATGCAGTGGATATGTACAGTACGGATCTGCTACATAAAAAAATTTCAAAATTTTTCAAAAATTTTGCAATGACCAAAACATAGCAAATTTTATGTGATTTTTTGCCTTCAAGGCCTCCCGAACTCAATGGAGAGGTCTGTTTCAAGCAAAGAGGTCACCTGTAAAACCTAATTTTTAGAAATTGACAAAAAACCTTACATTCATGTTGGGTTCACCAAATGTCATTAGGGTAAAAATTAGGGCCAAATCATAAACATGAAGTATAAAACCCTAAAAGTACAATGGAGTACAAAACGAACATAGAAATCAAAGCATAAAGAGCAAACTAATCTAGATTCCTATGTCAAACTTGGGTTGTCTCCATTTCTCTTCTCAATCTTGCATAGGAATGCAAGATATTGTAGGATGAAGGTTGATTGCTCACTATTTCAGCAGCATAACACTAAGAAGAAGATGAATGAGAACGAAGATCCTAGAGAAAATTTGACAGCATGAGGCTACTTACAGAATATACCCCAAATGGCTTGGGTGAGGGTTGATTTATAGGAAGTGAGTGATTTGAATGAAGGGCTATGATTGAAAGTTGGTTTCAATGATGTGGATGGCTAGGATCGAATAGAGTTTCCCACTCCATGAGGAGTTGTAGTCATGTGAAAAGTGTAGGGTAGACCTAATTTAAATAATGTTTTATTTAAATTAGTGGGATGAGGTGAAAGGTGAGGACAAATTCAAATATTTAATTTGAATTATTTGAAATATGTGAGATGGAAATTAAATAAATAAATAGAATTTATTTAATTAATTGGCTAGTGGGATAAATGGGATTAGGAAAAAATGTCATATGATGTCTCTAGCAATGTGTTGACAAGGTGATGTTGCAAGAAATGGACAAATTTAAGTGTCTACAGAGACAACTAGACTACAATTAGAGGTTACTCAACTACAATAGAGTGATTTGCACCTGACAGTAAATATGATGAAGATGAGAGGCACAGTGAGGGGCCTACATATATAGAGTCATAGTTAGTAATGGTTTGTAACCTCCCAATAAGAGCCTTTTATGCAAAAACCACCACCAGGGATAGAGGGATTAGTCTAACATAGAGGGTAGCAAATTTTAGTGTATAAATGTATTTTGGCATGCCACATATTGATGTAGCAGTGATTTTGTACCATTTTGTATCGAGATACATTTGATATATATATACAAGATTTTAACTTTTTTGAGCAATATACATGTGCTATAAGATGTTGTATATTTTGTATATGTGATGGAAATTATTTAATTAATTTCTATTTAGATCTAATTAAATAGCTTAATAAAAGTGTTTAATTATATACTAGAATGATCTACATTAAATAATAATGAGATTTACACAATTAAATACAATGAAGACCTAGTTGGTAAATTGACCAAGAAAGTTATCTAATTAAATACATATAAAACATCTAATTAAATAACTAAATATGGATTAATTAATTGTTTACAAAATTAAATAATCAACATGGTAAAGAGGAATAAGGTAATTTGCATGTAAAAATGAAAACTACAACAAGCATTCAAGACAACATGAGACGTGTCAAGAATAGAAACTCACATGTAAAATAGGAATGTAAAGAATTAAGGAACACTAAACAAATGAACACATTGTGTTTTAAAAGGAAACGTGCATATTTAAAGAATATACAATTTTTGAAATAAACTATAACACTAAAATAACTATGTTGATGATTGAATGACATAAGGTAAATAAATATTATATCCTAAGCATAATATCGATACCTAAATGCCACATAAAGAAAGAAATCTAAGCATAAAATAGACACAAATGCTTAGAATTCATGGGCTCTTTAAGAGGCTTACCATCCATCATAGAGATACTATATGGATTGGATCCATAGATGGAGGTGACGATGTGGGGGCCCAACTAGTTTGGGCTGAATTTTCCTTTTGTACCTATAGGAGCATTCACATTTCACTAGATTGTGTACAACATGAGGTCACCAACTTTGAAGGATCACTATAAAATTTGTTGATTCTAACTATGATTTAAGGTCTTTTGGTATGCTTGAAGGTGTTCAAGAGTGTTTAGATGCTATTCATCAAGCATTTCAAGTTACAAAAGATATTGATCATGATAAGTGTTGCGATTGATGAGGCCTTGGAGGGAAATTCACAATGAAGGAATTTCAAACTCTAAAGACATAATAGCATCAACACAATAGATGAGATTGTACGGAGTTGTTCTAGTAGCCATATGAATACTCATGTGATAGGCCCATAATGCATAACAGAGTTAGTTATGCTGATCTTTACCAATTTTGTTGACCATTTTACAAAGAATTTGCTCAATAGTTTTATTACAGGCTTCCACTTGGCCATTTGATTATGGATAATATGGTGAAGAAAAGTGATTTTGAATATGAAATTTCTTGAGAAATTGCTTCATGTCCTTGTTCTCAAATGAAGTACCATTTTTTGAAATAAAGGTGGAAGGGAGTCTAAAGTGAAATAATGTTATCCAGAAGAAAGAAATAGATGACTTCAGCAGTGGTGGAGTAAAGTGGAACTACTTCAACCCCTTTTGTAAAGTAATCTATAGTAGTGATGGTAAAGGTATGACCTTGGAAGGAGGAGAAATTTTACCAATGATATCCAAACCCCAAACAAAAAATGGCCAAGGAGCTACTTGGGCCCATAGTTCCTATGTAGGAGCTCAGATCAAGTTTCTATGTTGTTGACATTGAGGGCACTTTTTAACAAAAGCAAAGGAATCTTGTTCCATGCTTGTCCAATAGTAACCCATCCGAAGCAACTTTTGAACTAAGGCATATCCACCAAAATGCCTCCCATAGGCACCTGAATAGGCCTTTTCAAGGGAAATGGGAATCTCGGCATAAATTAAGCAATTTAAGAGAATAATATTGTAGGCTCATCAATATAGGACATTAGAAATAATGATTTAACACGTTGCAAGCTTACAAATGTGAGTTCAAGCACTTTTGGAAGAAGCATTCAGGAAGGTACATGTGATCATGCAAATAATTTAATATGTGTGAGTACCATTCCTTAGAATCCACATTGTAACAACAAAGAGAATCAGAAGAAGAGTTTCAAATGATAGTAGTTGAGGATAAAATCATAATCAGTTGTGGAATCATCAATGGGTACAAGGGAAGAAGTGCTTGCCATTCTATCCACATGATTATCTTTACATGTAATAGTGTTAATAGTGAAATAAGAAAATTGATTTAATAGTGATAAAGCTAAGTCATGATATTGAGATAACTTATCTTGCTTATGTTGGGAATTAAGGTGTTTCAACCTTGGTAATTCTCTACATTTGTAATGTTTGTATTTATTATTCAATTGCCTATGTTGTAAATATTTGGAAAATCCATATTGTCATATTGTGGGATGTGGCACAGTGATGTGTCAATCCTACATGGATTATGACAACTTGTATTTTTGTCCTCACATGAGGAGATAGGCATCCCACTTAGTGGTAGGAATATTATGCCATGTGTCAGCATCTTCCATGTTGTGTAAGGAATGTTTGACCGAAACGGTTATGACAGATTCCTATAACGAATCTATGACATGTAAGAGTCAGAAATAGAAGGTTAAAAGGCAGGAGATGACATGTATCATGAAGCATCTTTGAATAAGGCATATTTGGGTGCTCCAAGGTGGAATATGACATGTTGTAAGAGAATATGCCATTTATAGCATGTGTATGATAGATTCTCTTACAGCTGTAAGTTGTAACCACTATGATAGATTCTATGACGGTCGTAAGTGTCGTAAGAACATCTGTCATAGCCCATTTTGTAAATAGGTGACCCCTTTGGGATGGGAGTTGTGGCCAACTATCAGGTACATTCTACAATGTTGACCAAGTGTCCTTGGGTGTGGGTTTTGGTCCATGAAGCCATGTTGGACGCCCATTCCAAGAAAGGTCCAATATTGTCTTGTATTTCCTATTTATACAGGTACTTGGAGATGGATTTTGTATCATAGGTTTATAGGTATTGTTATGCTACCAGATTAACTCCAGACATGAGTGTCAAAGACCATTGAAGCTTGCATTGCAAGTGTATTGTAAAAAACTTTCAAATTTATTAATACATTGTGCAGGTTTCTGAGTGTGAGGTTTTTCACCCGATAAGGGTTTTCCCCACTGTAAATCTTTGTCTCTCTTCTTCTGTCTACTTTCTGGTTCTTGTGTTTTGATGCAATATCTCATGTTAATGCTTTAACATTTCTGTAATAGTTAGGGTAAAGTTGAATTTGCATAGCCCTCTCCTCAATAGATTAGTGTAGGAAGCGATTTCCGCACACCTAGCTTCCTTTAAGTTGGTATCAGAGCTTGATCACCTTTGGTCCTAGTTGTTGGGTAGGTGTTTTTTAAGCTAATCTTAGGTTGAGTGGGAGTCTGTGTAGAGAATTCTGTATCTTATTGCAGCAAGGAGATGGCAGGCACATCAGGAAGGTTTGAAGTAGAGAAGTTCAATGGCAGTAATTTTGAGCTATGGAAGCTCAAAATGGAAGACATGTTAGTTGACTGAGACCTTTGGGATAGTGTGAAGAGAACTAAACCAGCTGTAATGTCACAAGCTGATTGGGATCTCAAGGATCAGAAGGCTAAGGGTCTCATAAGACTTAGTCTTGTCGATTCTGTGTTGTTAAATGTCCATGAGGAGACTACTGCAAAACTCCTTTGGAAGAAGTTGGGGGATGTGTATCAAGCCAAATCCCTAGTTAATAAACTTTTTCTGAGAAAGAAGTTGTATTCTCTTCGAATGGAGGATGGAGGATCCATTCCTGAGCATATGAATGCCTTTAACATGCTGGTTGCACAATTGACATCTATTGGTGTAAAGATGGAGGAGGATTGGTGTATGACCCTGCTTTGTTCTCTGTCGGACTCATGGGATCATCTTGTCATGGCAATTGGAAGCACCACATCTACATTCAAAATGGAAGAAGTGGTTTCTTTGCTTTTGTCTAAAGAGATGAGGAGAAAGTCTTCTGAAGTAGCCAAAGAGGCCCTTCCAGTTCGTGGAAGACCTAAGGAGAAAGGGAAGAAGAAGGACCAAAAAGCTGAGAAGAGTAGATCCAAATCCCATGAGGGATCCAAATCTCCTGGAAAGTCCAAGGCTCTTTGTTGGAACTGTGGCAAGACCGGACATTTCTGAAAGGAATGCAAAGAGGAGAAGAAGAAAAAGAAGAAAGCTCCTGATTCAGATTCTGACAAATCACAAGATGATGATGATGCTTTCATCACAGCCTTGGCAACCCATGCATCTGATGATGCGTGGCTAATCAACTCTGGTGTATCATTCCACATGCCCTCACATCGAGACTAATTCACTAAGTATGAGGAGTTCGATGGTGGAAAGGTGTATCTGGGTGATGACTCTCATTTGAAAATTATTGGTCATGGAAGAGTCTCTATCCGATTCCCTGATGGTCGAGTGAAGGGGATCTCTAGGGTTATGCACATCCCAGGCTTAGCATGGAACCTACTTTCTGTAAGTATGTTGAATGATGCAGGTGTGCAGGTTGTCTTTTCGAAAGAAGGATGCAAAATGACTAGAGGAGCTATGGTGCTTGCTAAGGGTACTAGGAGAGGTACTCTGTTTCAGCTGGAGGGATGTATTTCACAATGCAATAGTTCTTCTAACTCAAGGAAGAGGGCAGTAGTCACTTCATCCCCACCATCTAAATGAGCAATGAAGAAATTTGTTGTTTCTAGTCTTGATGCTTGTAATCATGCATTGGAAGTTAAACTTCCTGCAGAAAAGACAATTTTATGGCATAAGAGATTTGGCCACATTGGTGAGAAGGGTTTGCGTACCCTAAAAAATAAAAACCTCATTGAGGGGTTAGATGATTGTAATCTTGAGTTTGACTTTTGCGAACATTGCATTTATGGAGAACAAAACTATGTTCAGTTTTACTCGTGTTCTCATAAGTCTTCTAGTGTGTTGGACCTCATTCATTCTGATGTGTTTGGTCCTGTTAATGTTCCTTCATTATCAAAATCTATATACTTTGTATCTTTTATAGATGATTAGAATAGAAGGACATGGATTTATTTTCTCAGAAGCAAATCTGAAGTCTATAGCAAGTTTAAGGAGTTTAAAGCCTTTGCTGAAAATCAGACTGGTAAAAAGATTAAATGTTTGAGAACTGATAATGGTGGTGAGTTCTGTTCTATAGAATTTGATAAGTATTGCAAGAAACTTGGGATTGAAAGGCACAAGACAACTCCATACACACCACAACAAAATGGAGTTATAGAGAGGATGATGGAGAAGGCTAGGAGTATGCTTAGTAGAGCTGGCCTAGAACAAAAGTTTTGGGCTGAAGCTGTTGCCACTACTTGCTATCTGGTAAACAGATCTCCTACATCAGCTCTTGTTGGAAAGACACCCATGGAGGTGTGGTCTGGTAGAAAGCCTTCAGTAAGGCATCTTCATGTTTTTGGTTGTGAGGCATATGCACATGTGCCTAGGGAGAAGTGGTCAAAGTTGGAGAATAAAGATGTTAAGTGTATCTTCATCGGCTATGGTGTTGGTGTGAAAGGATACAAGATTTGGGACCCCGTGGCTGAAAAAGTGTTGTATAGCAAAAGTGTCATCTTCAGAGAGCTTACACCTTCTTCCACTGTTTTGCAGCCAAAAGAAGGAGAAAAGAAAGAGGATCTTGTTCAGTTTCCTCCCACCCCTGAGAAGACTGAATAGAAAGACAATGTTGGACCTGGTGATGAGGAGAGCTCTAGCAGCTCTGAAATCTCAGATGAAGAAGCTGAACCTTAACCTTAGCTCTTGAGGAGGTCTACACATATAAGAAAGCAACCTAAAAGGTTTGGTTTTACATTACTTGATTCTAGTTGTGCTTATGCTTTGCTTACTAACAGTGATGAATCTAGAATTGTATCAGAGGCTTTGTATATGAAGGATGCAGGTTCCTGGAAGGAGGCCATGGAGGAAGAAATGGCTTCTTTGGAAAAGAATCAAAATTGGGACTTGGTGCCTTTGCCTCCTAGATGGAAACTCGTTGGATGCAAATGGGTGTTGAAGAAGAAAATTGGTGCAGATGGCAGTGTTGAGAAGTATAAGACCAGATTGGTTGCGAAGGGGTATTCACAAGTGGAGGGTATAGATTATGGTGAGATCTTCTCTCCCATTGCAAAGCTGACATCCATTCGATTCTTGTTGTCTCTCGCAGCAGCTTATGACTTAGAGGTAGAACAGATGGATGTGAAGATAGCTTTCCTTCATGGTGACTTGGAGGAAGAAATCCACATGTCACAGCCAGAGCATTACATGGTGAAAGGTAAAGAAAACTTGGTTTGCAAACTTAAAAAGTCTTTGTATGGTTTGAAGTAATCCCCTAGGAGATGGTACTTGAGTTTGATGCCTTCATGTTGTTAATTGGATTTGTAAGATCAAAATCAGATCACTGTGTGTATTATAAATTTGATGGTGATCGTATTCTCATTGTTGCACTGTATGTTGATGATATGCTGCTCATTGGGAAGGGTAAGAATATGATTTCTAATTTTAAATCTCATTTGTCAGCTCAGTTTGAAATGAAAGATTTAGGGGCAGCCAGGTACATTCTAGGAATGGAAATCAAAAGAGACAGAACCAACAGAAAACTTTGGTTAAGCTAGAGTAAGTATGTGAAGACTGTGTTGGATAGATTCAGCATGGCAGATTGTAGACCATTGTGTGTTCCCGTTTCTTTGGGGACAAAGTTGTCTATTGAGGATTGTCCAAAATCTCCTAGTGAGGTGGAGGACATGAGCAGAGTACCTTATGCTAGTGCTATTGGTAGTTTGATGTATGCTATGGTCTGCACAAGACCAGACATTGCCCAAGCAGTGGGAGTCCTTAGTTGATTTATGGCTAATCCTGGATGGGTTAATTGGGATGCAGTTAAGCGAGTGTTCAAATATTTAAGGGGTACTTCCAAGTATTCCATTTTCTATCATGGTAATGTTTCAGGACCTCCTCATTCTATTGATATTCATGGATTTGTGGATTCAGATTGGGTAGGTGACATTGACAGCAGGAGATCCACCAGTGCTTATGTTTTTACACTTTTTGGTGGTGCTATTAGTTGGATGAGTAAGCGACAACCTATTGTTGCTTTATCCATGATAGAAGCTGAGTATATGGCAGTAACTCATACTTGTAAGGAAGCTATTTGGCTTAAGAGATTGTCTTCAGATATTGGTGTTGATGTAGGTTAGATCACGATCAGTTGTGATAGTTAGAGTGCAATTTACCTTGCGAAGAATTCGACTTTCCATCCTAGAACAAAGCACATTGATGTTCAGTTTCACTTCATGCGAGACATGGTTGAGGATGGAAAGGTAAATTTGGAGAAGGTAGATACTTTGAAGAATGTTGCAGATGCATTGACAAAACCAGTGGGCACAGAGAAGTTTAGATGGTGTTCGGAGTCTATGGGCATCTTAGCCTATAGTAGTTAAATCTTGTTTTTCTATTGGCTCTTACAAGGTGTTCAACAAGTGGGAGAATGTTGGGAATTAAGGTGTCTCAACCTTGGTAATTCTCTGCATTTGTAATGTTTGTGTTTTTTATTTAATTGCCTATGTTGTAAATATTTGGAAAATCCATATTGTCATATTGTGGGATGTGGCACGGTGATGTGTCAATCCTACATGGATTATGACAACTTGTATTTTTGTCATCACATGAGGAGATAGGCGTCCCACTTAGTGGTAGGAATATTCTACCATGTGTTGGCATCTTCCATGTTGTGTAAGGAATGTTTGACCAAAACAGTTATGACAGATTCCTATGACGAATCTATGACATGTAAGAGTCAGAAATAGAAGGTTAAAAGACAGGAGATGACATGTGTCATGAAGCATCGTTGAATAAGGCATATTTGGGTGCCCCAAAGTGTAATATGACATGTTGTAAGAGAATATACTATTTATAGCATGTGTATGATAGATTCTCTTACAACTGTAAGTTGTTACCACTATGACAGATTCTACGATGGTCGTGTCTTACGAGCATCTGTCATAGCCCATTTTGTAAATAGGTGACCCCTTTGGGATGAGATCTATGGACTAGTGTCAGGAACATTCTACAATGTTGACCAAGTGTCCTTGGGCATGGGTTTTGGTCCATGAAGCCATGTTGGATGCCCATTCCAAGAAAGGTCCAATATTGCCTTGTATTTCCTATTTATACAGGTGCTTGGAGATGGAGTTTGTATCACAGGTTTATAGGTACTGTTATGCTTCCAGATTGACTCCAGACATGAGTGTCGAATACCATTGAAGCTTGCATAGCAAGTGTATTATAAACAACTTTCAGATTTGTTAATACATTGCGCAGGTTTCTGAGTGTGGGGTTTTTTACCCGATAAGGGTTTTCCCCACCTTAAATCTTTGTCTCTCTTCTTTTGTCTACTTTCTGGTTCTTTTGTTTTGCTGTAATATCTCATGTTAATGCTTTAACATTTCTCTAATAGTTAGGATAAAGTTAAATTTGCATAGCCCTCTCCTCAATAGATTAGTGTAGGAAGTGATTTCTGCACACCTAGCTTCCTTTCAGCTTAGCTTGATAAGAAGATGTGACTTTCTTTATAATCAGCTATGAGTCACCATAAATGTGAAGAGACTTAATGTTGAGAGACAACGTAGCATGCAAGCTAGCAATAAGCGCTTCGTACTCAGTGATGCTATTAGTACAAAGAAAAGTGAGATGAAAAGAATGGGGAATTAGTTTACTTGAAGGGAAACTAGTATTACACTAGCTCCAAAACCATTTTGACACCTAGATTCGTTGAAGAACAATTTCCATGGATGATCATCATCTATGGAAAGGATATGTTCATCTAGGAAAGAGTTCTGATTGGGAATGGAGAAAGGAGAAGGTGCTTCAACTAAATCATTGACTATAGCTTGTCCTTTAATTACACTTTGGGAGACAAATTTCAGGGCAAACTCCATAAGCAACATAACCCATTTAGCTAAATGACTTGATAAATCTGTTTTAGAAAAGAAATTCTTTAGAGGATTGAACTTAATTATAACATGCATTTCAGCATGGAGAAGATAATTTATAAGCTTATTCATCATGAATATGATAGCTAGACATTCTCTTTAATACTATGTAACAAGTCGCATAGTCTAGTAGGGTTTAGCTAATATAATAAACAACAAATTCCCTACATTCATCATCATGTTGGGCTAACAAGGCTATTAAAGTATAAGATGAAGAAGAAGTATACAGGAGAAAAGGACATCATGTAATGGCTAGCATGAGGATAGGAGGATTAGCCAATTAGTGCTTAAGGTCGTCAATAGCTTTTTGGAAATCTGCATTTCAATCAAAATGGACATTCTTTTTAGGAAGATTCGTGAAAGAAAGAGTTTGATCTGCCAGTTGTGAAATAAAGTGGTGAATAACCTAAATTTTTCCTTGTAAACTATGATGTTGAGAAATGTTTTTCATAGGTGGTATATTCACAATGGTGTCAATTTTGTTCATATCCACCTCGATACCATGATGCAAGACTATAAACCCCAATAGTTTTCTGGAGTCAACTCCAAAGACACACTTATGAGGGCTTAAGCACATGATATAGAGGCATATATGTTTAAAGATATGATGATAATTATGTACATGACCTTGGCATAAAATAGATTTGGCCAAGATGTCATCAACGTAATCTTCTAAAATGTTGTGAATAAAATCATGGAAAATTTTGGCCATTGCATGTTGATAAGTTGATCCAGTATTCTTAAGACCAAACAACATGACCACATAGAAAAAGTTTCCCCAAGGAGAAGTAAAAGCAGTCTTATAGTGGTCCTCAAGTTTGATGTGAATTTGATTATATCCTAAAAACCATCCATAAAAGAGAGTAAAGCATGACTAGCCATATAATTAGATATCAAGTCAATGTTTGGAAGAGGAAAATCATCCTTTAAGGATTCTTTGTTTAGATCATAGAAATTGATATAGAATTGAATATGGTTGTTGGGTTTAGCGACAACAACATTATTCAAAATCCATGTTGAATAGTCAATAGGGCAGATAAAACCAACTTGTAGAAGCTTTTCTATCTTAGCCTTGATCATTAAAGCAACATTGGGGTACATTTTGTGAATCTTTTGTTTTACAGGATGAGCATCAAGATATAGCATGATGTTATGGACCACAACATTCAGGTCGACACTAGGCATTTCCTAATATGACCAGCCAAATAATTTAGGGAAATCATGTAAGAGAGATGAATGTGTTTGTCTCTCTTCCAAGGAAAAACAATGTATAATTTGTATAACTTTGTCTTTATTGTGAGGATCCATAAGGACATCAATAGTATCTCCAACAAGGAGAGTGCTACAGTCTAGAGGATCAAATGAAGGATATCCTTGAGAGTTGCTAGTGGATAAGAAAATACCATTTGACAATTCAATGGATTCTCAAAAATATGCTTGTGTATTTAAATAAAAGGAAAAACCATGGTCATGATGATATAAGGGCATGTGCTCATGTAGGCCCCTAGAAATTCAACAAGGGCTTCATCAATAGAGAAAGAATCTATAGGAGGTATATGAGAACCGAAATCTTGTGAGATAAGTTTAGGATATATGAAAGGAAGAGAATGATAACTTAAGGAAGAGGAAATCATATTAACTTCAAGGTAGTCTTAGTAAGATGTTGCGAAGGGCATCTTAGGACAATATCCAAAACCCATAGAAGAGTATTGCAAATTAGACTCTAGAAGAATCTTAATACCTTGTTCCTTTTTTCCCACATCGGTTGCCTTTGTAACCAATACTACTAAGAATATGAAAGCCATGACCATAATGGGATTGCATCTCCATAAAAGAGAGAGGATCACCATGTGTGGCATAATCTATGTAAGAAGTGTAGTCACACGTATCTTTAGAAGGAGAAGAGGAAGAAGCTTTTGTTGATGTAGAAAATTTATTCAGAGATAAGGAATTAGAAGAATCTTGTGGAATGTCTAGATGAGGGGTTGAGTTTATACTCTCCAACAAAAGAGGGTGTAATTTCTAATGAACCCCAAGCATCACCTGGACATTCATTTAGAGATGAGTCAACACCATGGTCAACCTCTTGAGTAGGGGTTGAGGGTGCGTACTCATATTTAGTAGAAGAAGATGGAATGAGATTTTGGAGAGTAGGAGAAATGTTAGGCTGAGTCACAGAATCTATTTGATTCATAGATAGGATCTAGATCAACTTTTATTGTGTACCTCTCATTTTCATGGATGAATTCAATTGAACCATGAAAGGTAGACATGACTACAGCCATAACATGAATCCATGGTCTACCAAGAACGAGGTTATAGGATAATGCTATAGGCATGACATGAATGAGGGTAGGTAAAGTAACAAAGCTTAATTCAATTGGTAATGTGATTATGATGAAGGGGGTAAATCATAAAACACACAACAACAGAAATTGCACAAAGAAAATAGAACGTTATTTATTGATTTGGACAACTTATTACATTACATAAGCTCAAATACAATAAGAGGAATCAACCCTCCATAGGCTACAACACATTACAGCTTCCTCTCACAAGACTCTGGAATCATCTACTATCTGTAACCCCAAATCTGCTAGGGTTTCTGTTGTCCCACCTATTCTTGACTCTACACTTTCCCCCTTAAATCTACTACTGCCCAGGGTTCCCAAAATGGTTATTAATAGCCTTTTGGGTGGCCAACAACCTAATTTCAAAATTTGCATCTCCCTCTAAAAATAGGTCAACTTTTGGGAGCCATAACTTTTGATTTGGGTGTCTGATTGACGAACTATTTTATGCGTCGGAAAGCTCATGGAGTGCACTACGCTCTAAAACTTGTTCTACTAGTTTTGGCCATTTTCCCATATGGGGCTGTTTAGTGCCTCAAACCTGAGTTTGAATAATTTTCAGGCATTTTTTAGGAAACATAAACATTAATATCTTTCAACTCACAAATGATATTTGTGTGATTCCTTTGCCTAAGGTCTTATTTTTCAGTTATGAAGCTTCCTATAAATTTTCACTTCAATCTATGTCCAAATGCAAACTTTCCTAAAATAGCAGGTTGCTATTTTTAGCAGTTTGGAAAAACTAAAGATTCTACATCATTATTCAAGTGATTATGGAACCAAAACCACAAATTTTGAAAAGAAATGGAAAGAACATCAACAATTTTGAAACACATCTCTCTTTGGGTGATGCAAGATTGCCCTTACACCACTAGATGCTCCTGCATCAGACACCCATGGTAATTTGAGAAGTGACCCTATCACGTCTCAGGTGTTTGTGTGAGGAAAACCCAAATGGTCAATCTCTACCTTAGAAAACCAAGAAGAATCTTTAATAGCCTTCCTTTCCATTTCACGAGATATTCTTCATATTGTTTGTTCTGAGTACTTCTTCCTACATTGCTACCCAAGATTTCTTCTATCTCCTCTATTGAAGTAGATGCCAGGATACTCCATTGTTCTTCTGTTGGTCCATCCTCCGTTCCACGTTCATGATATTCTGATAAATCAACAATGTTGAAAATAGGGAAAATGTTGAGCCCACTCAGTAGCTCCACCTCATATGCATTTCCTAAATCATGTTTCTTCAAAATTCTTCATAGTCCAAATTTCTTCATTTTTAGCTTATTGTATGTTCCAATTGGGAACCTTTCTTTTCTCAAGTGAACCATGACTTCATCTCCTACGTGGAACTCCTTATATCTCCTCTTCTAATCTACCTTAGCCTTTTACTAAATATTCATCTTATTAATGTGCTTTCTCACCTCTTCATGCAAATTTTTTAGATGTTCTACAAAGTCTTTGGCTTTAGTACTTGTCTTTTCTCCTTTGTCCAGCTTCCTTAACTCAGAAGCATTTCTTGGGTTATTGCCATATACAATCTAGAATGGTGATTTACCAGTACTCCTATTGACAAAATTGTTGTAAGTGAATTCTCCCTGTGGTAAAATCAAATCCCATCCCTTGGGCTTATCTCCTACTAAGCATTGTAGCAGGTTACCCAAACTCCTATTCACCACTTCTGTTTGTCCATCAATCTGTGGATGGTGTGTAGAACTGAACATCAAATTTATTTTCAACTTCTTCCATAATGTCCTCCACAAATAACCAACAAACTTGGTATCTTGATCTGAAACTATGCTCTTTGGTAGACTGTGTAATCTCACCACCTCTCTAAAAAATAACTAAGCAATATGAATATCATTAGTCTTCTTGCAAGGAATAAAATGTGCCATCTTCAAGAATCTATCCACCACCACAAAAATAGAATAATGTCCTCTATATGTCCTTGGTAAACTGAGAACAAAATTCATACTGATATCATCCCATGGCTTCTCTGGTATAGGTAATGGCTGATATAGCCCTATATTCTGACTTGTTCCTTTTGCCATCTAACACACTCTATAACTGTACACAAATTTTCTCACATCATGCTACATATGTAGCCAATAATAATTTTCACCAACAACAAAAATGGTCTTATCTCAACCAAAGTGTCCAGCCAATCCTTGACTATGCTTCTCCTTAATCAGGTTCTCTCTCGTGGAACTCCTTGGAATGCACAACTGGCTTCCTCTAAACAACATGTCATCTTGGATTATGAAATCCAACCATTTTGTCTTGTCCAAAGTAACAGGTTCCAAACAAGCTTTCTAGGCCTCTGCAAAATCTAGATCTTCAGGATATAAACTTTTGAGCTCATCAAAACCAACAACCTCTATCTTCATTTCTATCAACAAATTTTTCATTCTGCTCAAGGCATCTACAACTCTATTGGACTTCCCACTCTCGTGCTTCAAAACAAAAGTATAACTCTAAAAAAAATTAACCCATTTTAAGTGCCTCTGGTTCAACTTTCCTTGACTATTAAGATACTGCAAAGCCTGATGATCGATATATAAAACAAACTCCTTTGGCAACATAATGTCTCCATTTCTTCAAAGCTTGAACTATTGCATAAAACTCATGATCATAAACAAAATACTTTTTCTTGGCATCATTAAGCTTCTCACTAAAATAGGCAATGAGCTTACCTTCTTGGCTCAAAATAGCTCCTATAGCACTACCTCTAGCATCAAAATCTACCGGAAATACCTTATTGAAATCTAGAAGTGCCAAAATAGGTTGCTCTGTGACTTTCTGCTTTAATCTATCAAAGCTTTTATCTGTTGCTTTAGTCCATCTAAACTCTTTTCTATCCCCTCTCATTGTCTTAGTTAGGGGTGCACAAATGCTACTAAAATTCTTGATAAACTTTCTGTAAAAACTTGCCAAACCATGAAAAGATCTTACCTTAGAAGCACTTCTTGGCCCTTCCTCTGAGACAACAAATCGTAGGTATACCAACTCCTTCTTTACAAAACTACATTTCTTCAGATTGATCAATAACTTCTCCTCCCTTGACTTCTCAAAAACTCTTTTGATATGTATCATATGCTCATCCCAAGTCTTATTGAAATCAAAATATCATCTAAATAAACAATAACAAAACTTCCCAAAAATTCTTTCAATACCTTGTTCATGAGCCGCATGAATGTGCTCAATGCATTGGTTAGCCCAAATGGCATGACTAACCACTCATACAAACCTTCCTTTGTCTTGAAGGTTGTCTTCAACTCCTCTCCTTCCTTGATATGGATCTGGTGATACCCACTCTTCAGGTCAACCTTTGTGAAGTACTTGGCTCCACTCAAATAGTCCATTATGTCATCCATTCTAGGAAATGGAAATTTGTACTTGATCATGATCTTATTGATGACTTGAGAGTCTGTACACATTCTCCACTCTCCATCTTTTTTTGGTGCTAGTACTGTAGGTACCACACATGGACTTAGGCTCTCTCTTGTCAATCCCTTCCTCAACAACTCCTAAACTTGTCTGTTCAACTCTTTACTCTTTGCTGGAGTCATTCTATGGGCTGCCTTATTTGGCAAACTGGCTCCTAGTATCAAATCCATTTGATGACTTATCTTCCTCACTCGTGGTAAACCTTATAGTACATTATCAGAGACAATATCTTGAAATTCTTCCAACATTTCTGAGACTTCTATTGGTACATCTTCAAATTTATCCTGACTAATCTTAGGAATCAATGCAGAGCAATGACACTCATGCTTCACACCCTCCAAAATTTTTCTACCATCTACCAAACAAATTCTAGCAGTACTACATACCTTTTCTTCCACCTCCTTCAAGGGCTTCAACTTATGACGAACTCCATCCTTTGTTAGGGAGTATGTGTTTGCACAGCCATCATGGATAGTGCTCCTATCATACTACCACGACCTCCCTAATAGCATATGACATACATCCATTGGTATGATGTCACACAGCATGTCATCATGGTAGTCACCAATCTTGAACTTAACTAAAAACTACTCATTAACCAAAGCTCTATGGTCCTTCTGCAACCATGCAATCTGATATGGATGTGGATGTTTTCTTCTTGTCAACTTCAACTTGTCAACCATCTCCTCTAAAACAAGATTGTCAGTGCTTGCACTATCAATAATAATATCACAACACTTACCTTCACATTTTCACCTTGTGTGGAATAAACTCTTCCTATGATTGGGTTATTTCTCCTCATTCAACAAAGTTCTTCTGGCAACTAAGGTTTCTCCCCTTTCAGCATCTTCCAAGTGCTCAAATTGCGCATCTTCATTGACATATGCAACTCGTGCATTACCTTTAGGTCTTCTACTTGTCCTTCCTTGATGTTGTGGACACTTGTATGCTCGATGTCCTTCTTCTCCACATTGGAAACAAGTTCCTCTGAAACCTCTTTTTCCAGGTCCTTGCCCATGTCTGCCTCTTCCTCTTCCTCTTTGCTCACCATTGTTCTGGTCACGAGGGTGGTAGGTATTATCTCCTCTTTGATTTCAACTAGTGACATCTTCTTCACTTTTATTTGAATCTTCATTTCAGCCATCATAGGGTCTTCCACTTGTCCTTCCACCTTGACCTCTTACCCTTTGCTTGCTGTCAAATCTTTTACTTAGCTTCTCTTCCACCTTTAGGGAAAACTAGTATGCATCTTCTATGGTGGTCATTCTAACCAGGCTCAACTCCTCTTGAATACTTGGCCTCAACCCATTAATGTAACAGGGTACCTTCTGCTTGTTGGCCTCTGCATGACCGGTTCTGATAGTAATCTTATAAAACTCTTCTATATACTCCTTAACAGACTTGTTACCTTGCTTCAATCCTTGTAGCTTCTTCAACAACTACATCTCATAGTCCATAGAAATGAACTGCTTCTTTAGTTTCTCCGCCATCTAATCCCATCTGGTTATTTTTCCTTTTCCTCTTCTATTCCTCTCTAACTAGACCTCATTCCACCAAATACTGGCATGGCCCTTCAATTTTTTTTTGCAAACTTGACCTGATCTTGGTCTTCCATGTCTTCATACTCAAAATATTCCTCCATGTCATTAATCTAATCAATAAGTTGTTCTGGATTCAAATCTCTAGAATATGTAGAAACTTCGATCCTAGGCATCTTTCTAATCTTAGAAATGGCCCTTAAAAACCTAACTTCTAGAGGATCTCTTGTAGCTTCTTGTTCTTCCTCAGATAGCTCCTCTTCCGCTTCATCCTCACTTTCTTCTCTTTTTCTTGGCTCAAACCCTCTTTGCAGCTCCTCTTGCAATACATCGATTGGTCTTTGCAGGGCTCTAAAACCCTCTTCCATCAAAGCATTCTTCCCAATACGATTTCTTCGTGGAGGCATCTTCATCTCCACAGCAAACCCACAACCTCATCTCTTGGTGCAAACTGCCTCACGGTTGGTGATCTGTTTACACACTCAGGAACCCTTGCTCTGATACCACTTGATGAAGGGGGTAAATCATAAAATACACAACAATAGAAATTGCACATGGAAAATAGAACTTTCTTTATTGATTTGGACAACTTATTACATTATAGAAGCTCAAATACAATAAGATGAATCAACCCTCCATAGGTTGCAACACATTATAGCTTCCTCTCACAAGACTCTGGAATCATCTGGCATCTGTAACCCCAAATTTGTTAGGGTTTCTATTGTCTTGCCTATTCTTGACTCTACACTTTCCCCCTTAACTCTACTACTACCCAGGATTCCCAAAAATGGTTATTAATAGACTTTTGGCAGCTAACAACCTAATTTCAAAATTTGCATCTCCCTCCAAAAATAGGTCAACTTCTGGGAGCCATAACTTTTGATCTATGTGTTTTGATGAATTGTTTTATGTGTCAGAAAGCTCATGGAGTGCTCTACGTGCTAAGAACCCGCTTTGCCAGTTCTGGCCATTTTTGGGCCCGTACGGGGCAGTTTAAGGCCTCAAACATGAGTTTGAATAATTTTCAGGCATTTTTCAGGAAACAGAAACTTTAATATCTTTTAGCTCGCAAATTATCTTTGTGTGATTCCTTCGCCAAAGGTGTTATTTTTTAATTATGAAGCTTCCTATAAAATTTCACTTCAATCCGTCCCCAAATGCAAACTTTCCTAAAATAGCAAGTTGTTATTTTTAGCAGTTTAGAAAAACTAAAGGTTCTACATCATTATTCAAGCGATTATGGAACTAGAACCACAAATTTTGAAAAAAAATAGAAAGAACATCAACAATTTTGAAACACATATTTTTTTGGGTGATGCAAGATTGCCCTTACACCACTGGATGCTCCTGCATCAGATTATGCCCAGTGTTTGTCAACCCACATTATCAAAACCATAGATAGAAAGATTAGTAGGGGAGATGCAAGACATATCAATATTAATATGATTTAACAAGTCTACACTGCAAATGTTTAGACTTTAACAGTTGTCAATAAGGGTACACTTGAATTTGAAAGAATTGATTCCAAGAATCATTTTGTTTTTATACATCCAAGGAAGGTAACTCATATTGTTGAAATACAATATTAGGAGAATTTGTATAAATGTAATCTAGTAAGGTAGATACATCATCCATCCAAGCATAAGATGTGATTGAGATCTTTTGTAAGACTTCCCAGAGCATACCATGATATATTGGTGAAGTTTGTAGAGCTCCTAGAGAGAAATCTTAGCAAGAGTAACACAAAGATGCTCCATAAGATCATACTCTATTAGAGGCTTCTAAATCAAATGAGGAGCTAGAGGTAAAATAGGTGAATAAGTCAGAAGGGAAACAAGGACAGATGCATTTTTTTTGTTTTATTGAGTATTATAAGTGTGGTCCACTACATGATAATGAGGGGGCCTTGACATATTTAGTGTAATAGACTTAGCAATTCGTGTAAGGTAATCAACAAGTTGGGGGTGTGTTTGTAGCACTTTAAATAGTGGTCACTAGTTTGGAAGGTTGTTGTGTGTCAGAACAGAGATGAGCTACAATATTTGGTTTTGCAAGGTCTTGTGTAAAGATGGAAACATAATTTGTATTTATCATTTGCTAAGAAGGAATTTGTTTTGGTTTACAAGAGGAAGATTTAACATCAATGAAATCATCAAGGACTTTATTGAGCATGTCAAATTCGTTACTACTAAAAGGTTTTAAGAAGTGATGAAAGTCTGCAGAAATATATCCAACATCATTGAATTCTAATTTCTACCAAACAAAGATAGTTTATTAAAAGAAGAATGGATATGCCAGTGAACACAGTCAAGTTCACCAAAATGTAATGTCTAAAATTTGAAACTAATAAAGACTAACCAAGTAATCTAATTAGGAACTAATATAGAAATTACATGAAGACCAGATCAACCTCAAAGAGGAATGATCTACTACTATCTGATCAGGAAGAGTAGAATAACTCTAATAAGATCTTACCTAGTTCTATACTAAGGAATTATATCAATTTACAAAGCAAGAACTATAAGTAACACTGAAAACTATTTTTTTTGGAAATCTAAAACTAATATCACATAAATGAACATAGAGAAGGAAAGAGGAAAGGAATAGGAACCTAGTACTAAAGGGAGAAGGTCTCGGCCTGTGACACGAGTCTACACAACACATTGTCATCCATTCAGCAATAAAACTCAACATTCCTATACTATATGATCTTGTCTAGGTCTGTAACCTCATCTAGTCTATGTACAAAACTAGAATGAGTACCCAACATTCAAGTATACTACGAAATTGACAAAATGAAACATTTAATCATAGGAAAATGAATGAGAGAGAGAGAGAGGAAATAAGAAAACTTTCATGCATTTGAGTCTACTCTTCCAACCTGCACAACACATAACAAGAAAAAGGGTTGGGACTACTTGGGAGCTTGCCTAAGTCAAGCCCCTATTTTGGTCTTCCAACCTCCACGGGCAACCACTTTGAAATAACAAAAATAATAGTGTGTGCTCTTATTCCTAAGTGTGTCTAGGAAGATAAAGAGCAGTGGCCATAAAAATATAAACTAGAAATTTTATCCCTGGTCTACAGGGAGCAAATATTCTACTTAACGAAAGATAAGTAGGTTTGTGATCTACACCATTAATTTGCCATAATATAAATAAAGAAAAGTATGCAAAAACCAAGAATAACACTATTTCTTCTTAATGGAATAATTTTACCCAGTTTCAAAATAGTAGAGGAAGCTGCAAACTCCTTCAGGGAATAAATCTAAAGGTAAACAACTCCAAACCCTTGGGAGAGAGCCTCTTCCAAGCACCAAACACAACCAAGAGCTCAAAAAGCCAAAAATGGGAGATGCTACAACATGAAGGAGAAACCATATCTCCAAAGTCTTCTTGTGAGAGCTTCAAGTTACCAATATGTAATAGCTTGTTTGCAATATTTTCTTTAATAGCATGAGAGAGCAAAAAACCAAAATCCAAGAGAGAAGAATTATTTTTCATCAATCTTGCATTTTGCATGAAGAGAGAGAATCTGGAAGGTTCAGGTATGCTACAGGGACTATTTCACTATCGCTTGAGCATTACCACTGACGTATTTTAGAAAGAGAGTGAGAGAATCAACGTTTAATTTTTTTTGGAATGTTCTAGACACTTGTGCATCATGGAGACATGCATGCATAGTGCTCATGCCCTAGGAATATTCACCCAAATTTTGCATGTGCGTTCTCACAAAATTATAATAAATAAACATCTAGTATAAATTTTGGCAAACCTTGGTGTTGGGTAAAAGAGGTCAAGGTTTGGGTTAAGTGACCCTAGAAACATGCTACAAGGCATGGAGACTAAAGTGATTCAAATCATAACATGAAATTGTGAGGGTACACAATTTTCTACATGTACCATCTTAGGGTAGTAAATGTTGGGCACCACAGATAGGGTGATCAGATGGCCTGAAGTAGCTTCCGCTCTACTGTCCAACATTATGGACATTGTTTAGAATGTGGAGTATGTGCAAGCAATCACTTTTGGTCTCATCTTGGATTATGTTTTCAATGTAGAACATTGGAAATTGGCACTTCAGGGTTACGTGGAGGTGCTTCGCACCTCAAAAGTAGTTGAATGTGCATACAACATAATGAAAATAGGTCTGAGGTGTGGCTACATGAATATGTTAGACAATGCTTTAGACGCACATCATTTTCAACTCTCTACTGAGATGATGTACAATGTCAAGAAGGTTTTCAAGGACATATGTTTCCTCTGCCTTCACGCTGCTGACATGGCGCTTAGACAACCAAAAATTGGTGGTTTCATTTGCTTCTGTTTCTTTTGTGCCCTTGGCGTGCACATCCAACACTATAGTCCCTCGCACTTTGCCCCTCAATAACCACAATCCCAAGGGTTAACTCGGGTGTGTTATTATTTTTTGTTCTTTTGTTTTTTGGTCGAGTGCCTTGATCACCAATGTGTCAGTTATATTGCATCCTTTTTGTTTTTCTATTGCAACTATTCTCCATGATTCTATCTTAACCTTGGCATCAATATAGTATGGGTGTACTCTTACACCTTTTTAAAAAAACAATAATAATCTATATCCAACATAATAAAAATAATAATACAAGTAGAACATATAAATATACAAAATAAAAAATAAAAGAAATCAAATCAAATGAAATTAAAAAAATGAGTGCAGGGGAAAATAAATTTGAAAAAAGAAAGTAGAAAATAATTAGAAAAGGTAAGCAGTTTTTTAAATGTTTGCAAAATAATTTCTTATTGCCAATCACAGTAGGAGACCATCAAAATCCTGTCAACAGTCCATATTATTCTATGATTATTGTTAGTAGCATTATTATTTCCTCTTTTTGTAAATGCATCTGTACATTGTTACAATCTCATTCACCAAATCAATAATGTTTTATTGAAATTGTAAACTAGATTGGGATCATTGTTACTTTCCATTCAATCTTTACATATTTATAACATTTTAGAATTAAACTTGATTTGTCCATTTGATGTACTGCGTATTCAATTTAGGCCAACTATTTCACATAAAAGAACTTTTAAAGCTAAACAATACAACATTTTCCATCCTATTCATATTTGACAATTATTATAGCTTTCATTATTTATTTTGTTTTCCTATTTGCTTGGCCATTTTGATTTTTCTTATAAACATGCATTTTGAAATTAAAATATGCACATGATTGAGTGGAGTTCAATAAAAAGAATCGAGGTACAAGCATAATTAGTATACCAACCTTAGATAAATCTATGTAAAAGACAGGGAGATATTCTTCTCAAAAGACCTATTGTTTAAATAAATTAGTACTTATATAGATAAAATAGACACCTTAAAAAGGATATCTGGCATCTTTTACATAAATTTATTAAGAAAGTATACTTTATAAAAACTAAACAATGTTTACTTTATGTCGCATTTTTGGAGAGACATATGAAATGGACAAAAACAGAAATTCTTGGCCAGAAAGGTAAAGGGTTGTATGCACTGCTTTACTTTTCGTGGACGCAAACACTAAAATGAAGTTTCCCACAACACAGTTAGGAAGAAGTGATGTGATCTTAAAATATTGAAACATTACGAGCGAGCGTCTTGACATGCTACCATACACTCCCGACAATGACCTCCACTCAGAAACAATATTTTCCTGGAATATAAAACACAAACTAACATTCTTCCATGAAATATGAGAGATGTTTCTCAGCAGAATCTAACATTCTTCTCAGAAACTAACTGGACTTAATTGCCTAGGATTTGTTTTATTGGTTTTTAACATTCCAATAATTTTCCTTTTATTTTTCTTTTCTTCGCGCTCAAGAAAGCAATATTCTTGTGTCTGGAGGACGCTAACAAAAGTCAACTATCTATAGATTATAAAACTACCCACCAAACGTCAATTATAAAAAGAGAGACGGAAAAGAAACGGCGGTGATTCATCTGAATATTTTGTAACTATATTACTGAATCGCTATTTCATCATTAGATTTTGTAGGTTTCAGCAGTACTGTAGGTTGGATAAGTTAATGCGCTTTGAAGCGGCCATAAAAGGCAGGTGTCTCGCAATAAATCAAAAACTTTTGTGAGTGTTCAAATCTCGTTTTGTTGTATCTCGATTTAAATTTATTTCAAACTTAAGGATTTCTTTTAAAAGATGTTATAATTAACCAGTTTTTTCCTTTTTGGTGTTTTCATCCAACATCTAAATTCGATGTTCTTCATGAGAGAATTTACAACTAAAATGGTTGATTTTCAAATCAGTCATGGAAGCTTGAGAATATATAAAGTTGTTCTTAAATTTATGCTTAAATAGAAGCACACCATATATTTGGGAGGGGACCTACATATTTGTCTGCTCTTACAGTGATCACATATCACATGTTTTACATCTCCAACTAATTGAAATTTTGTATCGATGTATTGCAAGTCTATGTAGACATTGTGTAAACAGAAGCTTAAATGAATTTCAGCTAAATTTATTACCTTTGTATGGCTTATTTTTAGTAAAGCTTATAACAAAGTCAATCTTAAAAATGAATTCAGTTTGCAGGGAAGGAAGGTTTCAGTACTAGAGGGAGATATGGTGCGAGGCGCAGCTTGTTGCGATGAGAGGAAAGTGAAGAAGGGTCCATGGTCTCCAGAAGAGGACCATAAACTCATGCAATATATAAATAAGCACGGGCTTGGTAATTGGCATAGGTTGCCACAGCAAGCAGGTAGTTTTCTTTTATTCTTAGACTATGGTTTTATGGAAGATGATTATTTTAATTTTTTAAGCGGGTGTTGTTGAAAAAATTTGGAGTTTCTTTTTTGAATAATTAGTCAGTTGCATAGAATTTCGTAAGATTATTTACACCTAACAGGTTAACATGTTTAGGTGAGATTTTTTAGAAATAAATATAAAAAAAAAGAGTTTTTTCTCTAAAAATTTATCACTTTATTTAAATATAATCTATTTCAATGGTCAAACAATCAATAGTGAATTTACCTTTCATCCATATCAAGAAGTGATAATTATTTGTGTTATTTTTCTTGGTCAAAATTGACATTTGACTACTAAAATGCATGATTTTTATTATAATTATTTATAAATATTAATATTATAGAAATTTATTTAGTAGCTCAAATATTATAAATATATTTATCTAACAGAATGCCACTTTAATTTTCAAGCATGTATTACACTAATATGACAACTTAAAAAAAGACTTCTAAATTAAAATCTTTTACCATATTTTAAATATATTCCAAAAAATAACATATTAAAATTAATTTAAAAAATAACTAAAAATATAAACTAATTAAATAATAAAATAATCACTATTATTAAAAACCCATATAATTCTTTCTTTGAACATTAATAAACACTTTTAAACTAATGTCATAGGCTAGTAATAAACACTTTTAATATTATTTCTATTTCTTAACAGTATGTTTTTGATACTCCAATATCGACTTCTTTTCACCAAGTATGGGATGTATTTATTTTGGGAACTACATTTTTATATCCACTTATTATTTCTACCCTATCAACCAAGGGTATTGCCCACAATTATATCTAAGTCAAAACTAGTTGTGATTATCATCCCATACATTAAAGTCTTAGCACAAAAAAACCTAGATGAGCTATTATAACTATGTCATTGTACAAAAAACTTTGATATAAAAACACTTATACATCTCAACCCCTAAACCCTTGCCACAACAACTGTAATAAAAATCTCTCTAATAGTAGATATTTCAATTATAACTTATACCTATTACTCTAAATTATAATGGAAGGGTTCTCAAGATACTTAGTAATTCTTCTTGGTAGAATTGTGGCATTACAAAAGAGTGTCCAATAACTAGTTTTAGGAAATTTTGGTAGAATTGTATTGAACATGTATGATCTTGGTGTGACCATTGTTTCTTTTATTAATTGTATTAGAGTTGGGATTAAGGAAGTATCCCTAAAATTATGATGCTCTAACATTATACAAGACTATGCTGTGTAGAAGAAAAATAGCTTCATGACCTTGACAAGACCAACATAGTGAATGACATTTTCTCTTATTGACTTGTGTAAAGTGATTTGTAGAGGATTTGGAAGGCCATTTATAAACACGTCAACCCCTTATGTGCATGCTTCCTAATCCCCAATACCTACCTATATGACATTAGTTAAATTATCTCCTTTCCCCTTAATATATAAGTCATATACCAAGTCACTTTTGGTTATGTAAAAAACCCCACTATTTATCCACACAATAATGTATTTTTTTAAACTAATGGCATAACATGTGTATTTGTAGGGTACTAATAAACATCCCTAGTTTTATTTCTACTACTCAAATTTATGTTTTTGGTACCCCTTTATATACATTAGTATAATTAAAATACCTTAGATCTCTCTTCATCAAGTATCCTATGTAACTATTTTTGGGTTTCATTTTGAATATCCCATTATTATTTCTACCCTATCAACTAAAAGCATTGCTCACACATATGCCTGACTGAAAACTAATTTTGATTATCATTCCATACATTAAAATCTTAGCACATAAAAATTAGATAAACTATTATAAACATGTCATCCTCTACAAAGCTTTAACATTAGAGAACCTATACATCTCAACCCCCAAAACCCTTGCCACAAAAGATGGATCTTCGTGAGGTTGGGTTAGTTCCTAAAGATAGATGTCTAGCAAGAATGTAAAGCTATCACAAAATTTATGTGGAAAGAAACAACAAGAAACCTCAAAGCTCTCTAGAGCATTTTGACTTTATGTCACCATGAGTGTAGAGTTGTTTGGCTTCTTTCTTACTCCTTTTCGAGTGCTATCAAGTATGTGTTTGTTGTTTCCTCTCTATTTGTTTGACAGCACTTCATTGTCTTCATTTTTTTTTACTTTATGAATAAATATTATTTGAAAAACCCCCTATTGTTTTATATAATGATACAGGGTTGTTGAGATGTGGGAAAAGTTGCAGGCTACGTTGGATGAACTATTTGCAACCCAATATAAAGCGAGGAAAGTTTTCGTCTGCTGAAGAAGAAATAATACTATTCTACCATGATAAGCTTGGGAACAAGTAATTACCGAGTTGCCCCTATAGTAATTAAACAATAGAATAAAAACCCTCAATTCATTTTATTTGTTGACATCCTAAGGAACTGTTTTGACATATATCTTTTGTTTAGGTGGTCTGAAATAGCGAAGCAATTGCCAGGACGGACAGACAATGACATAAAAAACCTCTGGAATACTCGTCTGAAGAGACGATTAAAAGACAGCGTGATACACATGCCTCCTACTCATGCATTATCTTTATACTTTGCCTCTTTTGAGGTCGAAGCAAGAATAGGAAGAAGCTTGATGAACCTTGCTGCCAGTGGCAATATTCACCTGGTCCATAATTTTTTAAGGTCTGCATTCCAATGCAATGAGATAGCAGCAAGATCTGTGGCGTCAAATTTTGTGGGTCAACAACAAGATGGACAAATACCACCAAATAATGCTCAAAGTTTCCGTCAAAGTTTTATCCAAGAAGATGAAGTGACATCATTTTCAACAAGTTTCAATGCTGAAATTCTTAATCAAATTGGCAATGGTAATTTTCTGCCAACAGAACATGAATCTGATTCGCTTCTCGCTTTGGTATCAAGTTCACACAATGGCTCTGATGAAGCACCCTCATACATTTCATCTACTCCGGTGGTAAATACTGACGTCTATGCAGCATCAATTTCAAAAGAGAAATGGCTTGAATTTACAGAATTTAAAAATAACTCCAAGAACATAATAGAAACTCCAGCGTCCAAGGATTTCATGAATACAGATGATAACAAAGAATACTGGAGGCATATTCTAAACCTAGCAGATAATAGATCTGCAGATATTGAATATATCATCACACACCAATAACAGGTTTCTTTTATTTGATTTCATACATATTATTGCTGTGACCATAAACAACCATTCTATTTTTAGGTACGTATTCAATTCATAGTGGCATGTATTTTAATTAATTTGTCACAACCCACATACATTGAATTTTGAATTCGAATTGGAATACTATTGTAGGTATTTAATTTTCAAATAATATAAAAGCCAATAAAATTAAATAATAAAAAATAAAATATATATATATTTGAATGTTGTTAGAATAGGAACTCTACTTTTCCTTATATATAATAAGAATGGATGTTTTGTTGGTATGCTATCATGAAAGGTCATGAGAAGGTATAGTCCTTATGATACATGCAATAATTATTTGTAATTTGTTTTTGGAATTGTGATAAAATAAAATGGAATTAGTGAAATTGTATATGTTGATAATTGTACATGAAATTTAACAGTTGAACTAGTTATCAAAGATTCTTTATTTGACCTAGATCAAATTTTACTTTATTGATAGAATATCTTTTCTAGCTTATGAGTTGATATAAGTATCTTTCTAGTCATATGTTTTATGAAATTGATTAAATTTCTTTTCTAGTTCTATTCATTATAATCAAGCATCTTTTATTTGCATTTTGATTAAGGAAGTATTTTTCTTATCAACTGATATTATGCAAGTTTTCCCTTTGCTATTAGTTAGGTAAACCTTGTAAATAAACATCCAAACACAAACAAATCGTAGTGTTTGGTATTTATGGTATCTCTGGGTCACATTTACAGGTAATGCCGTCACGTTGAACCAAGTACCTCATGCCTAACATAGCTGTAACAATGACGTCTAGGCACCGTCCCTCTAAATCATTGGGAAGTAATGAGGGACATGTAAAAGTTAAATCTGTAGGAAGGAAAATCTCCTCGGATACCTCACTAAAAAGAAATGATGAGTCTATCAAAAATAGTTGTAGGATGATTTACGGAAAGACCTCATCGGGGAAATATGCGTCTTAGGTAAACTATTCACACCTAAAAACCTAAACCTCAAACACTCCTGGGAGGTGTGTTTGCAAAATAGTTTCTTAGGAATTCCATCCATTGTATCACTTGAGTGGGTGGTAGTCAGGGAAGAGCTGTGTACCCATTTACAGTTACATCAAACATAGTGCAAGATAAAACTACATATTCACATTCGCCATGTCAATCGCATCCGAAGAGGGCCTTAATCTCATGGATATAGGGTATGTAGGCAATCTAGATGGTGAAGGATGCCCCCAGTACTCAGGTCCCTCAGATATATGATACTCTTTTATGATCAACTTCGTACTTTCAATCCCTAGTTTAAAGGTTATCTAGGTACCTTAAGAACTCTCCTAGTACTCAAAAGAATCCCCAAGGTGGATTACTTGTACCTAGCTTTGCTATAAATTGAGGTGAGTACAAGTTGATGTTATGTGTTCCCTGGTTGACATCCTCAGTACAGTGTCTGGGCAGACTGTGGTCCCCAGGAAGTGACTCATGAACCTGTATTGGTCCCGAGGGAGTCAGAAGTCTCTGGCTAGAGCATAATGATTCCTGTCCTCATTAGCCGATTAGGCTTCCATGTTTACTTATCCTAGATTGGATAGAGTCTTGGTCTGTTTGACCCACTAGGCCTTTCAACCATTGTTTGTTCTACCCCGTATCAGTTAGCGATAAGGTCTGTTTGACCCGGTTCCATATGAACCTATTTGCCCAAAGGATAGAAGAGCCTAGGTTGGCTTAAGAATGTTCTGTTTGAACATATGGCCCATATTGGCCAAACTTTTCCTAAGTACTCAATCAAAGTCTTGATATATCTCATATAACTTGTCATTGAGGTAAAATTTTTTAAAATTCATGTTTGGACCAAGCGGGTCCTTACATGTGGTATCAGAGTGTGGTTCAAACACTCGGTCTGGGGGCCTACTAACTCAAAATCAATAATAATTGGTATTTAAGATAAGAATTGTAATAGATTTAATTACAGTCAATTTGTATGTTGTAAACCAAAAATTGTAGCAAGTGGTAAATCACCTCTCTCCTTGTTTTCAAAATTAAAATGGTGAAAGCCCAAAATTTACAAGAACTGTTTGGAGAGGAACTGATCAACCAAGAACCAGCTGAAAACGCACCTGAGAATCCAAATGTCAATATAAAAGCAATTATTAACTTGTTGACAGAGCAGAGAGAAAAATTGGAAAACCTTGAGAAAACTATACAAGAATTGAAGACTAGACAGGGGACCATAGAAAACATTTTGGAACCTGAAGATGAACATGAAAGTGAGGAAGTACCCATAGCTCAAACAACTAATGAACCAAAGGTTCCTAGGTCTCGGCAGGAAACCACCATCCTAGATATCTCACAATACTTTAAGAAGATAACTCCTCTAAAATTTGATGGTAAACATGTGGGGGATGCTACAGAAGGATGGCTCACTAAAATGGAAAAATATTTTGAATTAAGAAACTACTTAGAGAATATCAATGCAATCTAGGGAGCCTATCAATTAGAGGGAGAAGTTGCCAGTTGGTGGATAAACATAAAGGAACAATATTGCTATTCAAAGGAAAACCTAACTTGGAGGTAGTTTGTTAGCCACTTCCGTGAGAGATGGCTTCCACAACTATTTTATGACGAGAAGATGACTGAGTTTCTAAATCTCAGACAAGGAAATCTCACAGTCCAATAGTATTGGGATAGATTTGCAAAGCTACTAAAATATGTTCCTATCTATCAAAAGGATGAAAGATCTCAGGTAAGGAAGTTTCTTTTGGGGTTGAATACTGATATTGGGGTAGAAGTGGATATGTTTTCCCCTAAGAAAATGAATCAAGTCTTGGAGAAGGCACTCAAACAGGAAAAGAAATTACAGGCACTATTGGTGGCAAAGCAAAAATTTTGGGACAAGCAATTTGCCTTCAAAAGGAAACTAGACAATAGGGGCAATAGAGGAGATCAGAAGAACAAGAGGAGAGACTGGGGTAAAATAGAAGCTACTAGTAATCAGAACAATTATAATAGTAATGTAAGGAGGAATGATGGGAATGCACCACCCTGAATTTCTAATGGACCCCTGGTGGATGTTTTATGTGTGGAGGCAATCATTATGCAAGGGATTGTTCAAAAAGGAATGGGTACAATCAGCCACAGCAACCTTAGCAACATCAAATACATGCTACCATCAGGAATGAATACTTGCCATCAAAATATACCTATGGAGACAAAAGCTATGTTTTTTGGTAAATCCATAACTATTTTGATAGATACTGGTTCCTCTGAGAATTTTATTTCCCCATAATTGGTAAACAAAATGTCTTTGTAAACTAAGAATATGGAATTATCATGGACGGTTCAGTATGGTGACAAGGCTACATGGAGAGTGAACAAGTACATAAGAGGAGCCCTCATTAAGTTTCCTAAATTAGAAACCAAAGTCAACTTATATGTCACACCCCTGGGAGCTATGATGTCATATTTAGAATAAGTTGGCTAACGAGTCATAAGGCTAACATAGATTGCTATAACAAGGTGATAGAATGTGTAGATGATAAGGGGTGTAGAGTTAGGATCCAAGGAATTTACAAACCTATATCAGTGGGGACCATTTCTACTATGCAACTAAAGAAGGTAAGGCAAAAATGAGGAAATCAGATATTCTTAGTATCTTTAGATGAAAAGGGAGAAGAGAAAGAAGCCCCTACCTTTGAAAATAGTCCATTCCTTTGGGACTACAAGGATGTGTTTCCTAAAGAGCTACCTGGATTACCTCCTAAAAGGGAATTTGATTTTTCAATTGATATACTTCCCGGAACCGCACCTATATCTAAATCCCCATATAGGATGAACACCACATAAATCTAAGAGTTTAAAATATAGTTGCAAGAATTTCTAGAGAAAGGGTTGATAAGGCCTAGTGTATCACCTTGGGGAGCACCAATCATATTTGTAAAGAAGAAGGATGGGACATTAAGGTTGTGCATTGACTACAGAATGTTGAATAAGGCCACTGTGAGGAATAGATATCCCTTGCCTCATATTGATGATCTATTTGATCAAATGAGGGGAGCCTCAGTGTTCTCCAAAATTGACCTTCAGTTGGGCTATCACCAATTAAGGATAAAAGAAGAGGGCATCCCAAAGACAACATTTAGGACTAGGTATGGCCACTAAGAATTCACTGTAGTTCCATTCAGGCTAAAAAATGCTCTGGCTGCCTTTATGAATCTAATGAATAGTGTGTTCCATGATTTTTTGGATAAGTTTGTGATTGTGTTCCTAGATGACATCTTAATATATTCTAAGGATGAAGAGGAACACTTAACCCATCTACAGGTAGTCTTACAAAGGCTACGGAAGCATAAGTTATTTGGGAAGTTATCAAAATACTCCTTCTTTGAAAGGAGGGTCCACTATTTAGGGCATATCATTTCAGCCAAGGGTATATCAGTAGATCCTGATAAAGTAAAAGCCATCACTGAATGACCTATACCTACAAATGTGACTGAAGTAAGAAGTTTTATGGGATTGGTAGGGTACTATAGGAGGTTTGTGAAAGACTTTTCAAGGATAGCTAACCCAATCAAATCTTTACAAAAGAAGAACAAAAAGTTCATTTGGACTGAGCAGTGTGATAAGGCATTTTAGGTACTAAAGGAAAGGCTAACTTCACCCCCAATTCTAAAGGTGCCTGACCCTAATGGTAACTTCACAGTAGTAACAGATGCATCCGTAGAAGGACTAGGAGGAGTCCTTTTCCAAGGGGAAGGTGTAGTGACGTATGAATCACAGAAACTAAAAATCCATGAAGTCAAATATGCCCCCCATGACCTTGAACTTGCAGCCATAGTTCATGCCTTGCAAAAATGGAGACATTTCTTGTTGGCCAAATTGTTTGAGCTTAAAATAGACCATCAAGGACTAAAATATATCATTACTCAACCTCATTTGAATGCAAGACAGAGAAGGTGGTTAGAGTTCCTAAGTGAGTATGATTTTGAGATTGAATATATCAAGGGGAAAGAAAACAGGGTGGCCGATTCTCTCAGCAGGAGTAGACATATAATGACCATATCCAACTTGCACATAAACCTAAAGAAAGAAGTACTCTCTAAGAAGAAACATGACCCATGGTACACTCAGGTTAAGGCATCTCTACCTAATACCTTTGTGGAACCTAAGTATTTGGATTATGCTTTTGATTATGATGGACTAATAAGGTACTAGGAAAGAATATATGTTCCTGATAATGCGGAACTAAGGGGTATGATCTTGATTGAGGCACATAAGGATCCTTATTCAGGACATTCAGTGGTGAATAAGACGTATGCAGATCTCAAAATATTATATTTCTAGCTAGGAATGAAGAAGGATGTGGTAGACACAATTGCCAGATGCCTAGAATGTCAAAGGGTTAAGGCAAAACATGTGCATCCAACAGGACTTATTTATCTACATGATGTACCTTTCTATAAATGGCAAGTCATAAGTATGGATTTTGTCTAAGGGCTACCAATGACATCTCATAGGCACAATTGTATTTTGGTGGTAGTGGATAAACTCACTAAGGTTGCTCACTTCATACTAGGAAACCTAACAGATGATGCACCTGCCGCAGTGAAAAGGTTCAGAAAAGAAATTTTTAGGTTAAATGGAATTCCTAAGAAAATCATCTCTGATAGAGATGCAAAGTTCACTTCTAGATTTTGGACCACATTGCAGGCTGCCTTAGGAACACAGTTGAATTTCAGCACAGCCTATCATCCTAAGACGGATGACCAAACAGAAAGAACCAATCAAATTCTAGAAGACCTCCTTCGTATGTATTACATGGATCAATAGACTAAATGGGAGGAATATTTTCCATTAGTTGAGTTTGCCTATAACAACTCATTTCAAGCAGCTATAGGTATGGCACCCTTTGAAGCTCTCTATGGGAAACCTTATCAAACACCCTTGAGTTGGGATAAATTGGAAGATAGGATTCTGGTTGGCCCTAAAATGTTGAAAGATATGGATAAACAGGTGTAACTTATTCGACAGAGGTTGAAAGAAGCCTCGGATAACTAGAAAAGTTATGCAGATAATAAAAGGACACCCAGAAGATTTCAAGTTGGTGAAAAGGTGTTCCTAAGAGTTTGAACTCATAAAAGTACCATCTCTTTTGGAAGGAAGTCAAAGCTAGATCCTCGCTATGTCGGGCCTTTTGAAGTACTTGAGGAAATCAATCCTGTAGCTTACCGCTTGGCCTTACCTCTCGCACTCAGCCGCATTCATGATGTTTTCCATGTATCCTTGTTAAAAAATTATATACCTGACCCTAAGCATATTCTTAATTGGAATTCTCTATAGGTGGAAGAACCCAGTACAATAACAATAGAGCCATGTAGAATCATCGAGAGGTGCCAGTTCCAGCTCTGCAACAGGGTAGTGGATCAATCTAAGGTCCAGTGGGACCAGTACTCACCTGAGAACGCTACATGGGAAGACAGAGTGGAAATGCAACAGCTCTATCTGCATTTATTTTGAGAACTCTAGATAATTTATAAACTCGTCAAACTTTAAATTTTACTTAAAGATGTGATGTTTAGATGATACAGACAATCATGCTTAGATGATACTCTTTCATTTCATTATAAACGTCTTAATCTACTTTGTTGAAAAATGGAATTTAAAGTAGACAAGTATACTGATGTAAGTGATGCTTATTTCTATGGACTTATATGTATATGTTTGACCTTATTTCTAACATGCATCAGGATGATGCATAAATTTAGGGGGGAAGGATGTCACAACCCACATTGAATTTTGAATTCAAATTGGAATACTATTGTAGGTATTTAATTTTTAAATAATATAAAAGCCAATTAAATTAAATAATAGAAAAAACAAAATATAGTCCCAATTTGAAATTCTAAAAATGAGGACACTTCTAGAAAGGTCAATAAATGAGGAGCTTTCCCACTCATCCTCAAGTCAAGACTCCAATTTATGTGATGAGTCTTTTTTTCTCCTTAAATTTATGACTAGTGGAAAATTGGAGAGTCCTTTTCCACAAGCATTGAATGACAAATTGGAAAAGAGGGAGAGGGCAATTCATTGGAAGACTTGACTCAAGACTTTGAATTTCCTCCAAATGGGTCAAGTTTTCTATAAATTGTAGGGATTTTTGAGGAAGAAGACACTCATTTTTCTGGTTTTGGAGTGCTGGAGTAAATTAGTAAAAGCACTCCTCTCCTAAGCTTTTATTCTTTCCCTTTGAAATTTTTCTTGTTCATTATTAAGATAATTTGTTATCATGAATTATTTGTATGTTTGATTGTACAATTTCATTAGTCTAGAATTATGTAAAATGAGATTTCCTTTCCTTGAAAATTAAATTTCATAAATCTTATTTTGAGTTGCATTTGTTTTAACAATTTCAAAAAAAAAATCCCCTTTCCGTTTGTTCGAATGAATGACCATGCCCTGTTTCAAAGCTCTCATTTTATTTTAGGTAGTTAGGATGTTAGCAAAGGTTGTGGAATTAGCCTTACACACTGCCAATTACATTTGTTTAAAAATTTTCTGAAGCCTTTTCTGCAATTCTATTTAGTGCATATCCTACAAATTATGGCATTCCATGAGACGACTTCTCATTGAGGCATTCTGTCAAACAATTCACGTGCTTCAGTTGCATACGTGTCTACCAGAGTATTTCCAACTATAATGTCTGACGAATTGCAATAGAAAGTTGCTCATGATAAGCCTTCTCTATGGAGATTACAAGAGCATAGGATGAAACAAATTTACACCTTAAACTTATTCCAACGGACTTAGCAACAAACAACTTCTAAATCCTCAAACTTTAGAAAACTTATGATGCCACAAGAATCAAGGCTTACATGGCAATGAGTAGACGCAGTGTTATCATAGTTTCTTATTGCTTTTCTACTCTTCTCTTCCTGCACAGTGCTTCTCTCTTCTTATGTGGTGGCTTCCTGCGTAGCTCTGCTCTTCCTATGTGGTGGCCATGGGGTTTTCAAACTTTGGCACCTTCAGCAGACCCCTTCTCTCACAAGACAACTTCCACAGATTCTTCAATAGGCTTTGTAGATTGAACGCCTTCTCCTCGATGTAGAAAGGCACTTTATTACCTCATTAACCACACTTCACAAACCTCTCTTTCAAGAAAGAGATTTCAAATGGTCTCAACTACTTTGAATGCCTTTGGAAATAAAACTCTGAATAGTTTGTAATGCAAAGCTGCATATGCTTTCCTCCTTCGAACTCAAACTTTAAAAGAAATAGCAATACTCAACACTAGTCTTCAACATTTACAAGCATGTAACTACCATTCTTCAACGCACAGTTCGCCTCCACAAAGTATCACAAATTAGATTGCCCTTTGTTGTGCTTATGCCTTACTCTGACAAAATGTGCCAACTATTTTCTTTTTAGGCATTCAACCAATGGATTTGACACCTACCAACAGTCACGCAAGTCGGCAATGGAAGGTAGGCCAGCGATACTGCACTTCTCCATCAGCTAATCTTACACAAACTTCATGATCATGCCCAGCAAAGATCACATCGCTCTGATACCATATGAAAGGGCAGCAACCTCTTTATTGATTGATATGAAATGATACAATGCAGTGGATTTATACAAGGACAATACATTTCACATAACTGTCGATGTAGTTCACATAACTGTATAGCAACTTTATAACTACAACATTGTAAATGACAATGTAATTAACAATGTAATACCATTGTTACTATAACTATTATGCCAACAATATGCAAAGTGAGGAAAACTACAATGCAAAGCTAAGATGAAGATGATATGATTGATATGAAGCCATTGATAATGCTATGGATATTGATATGAAACTAAATGAGATTATGGAGCTAATGATTGTACAATAATGGAGATTATAAAACTAAATTCAAATGGGGGGCCAAAGGCACACTTGATTGCTTTATGGAATATCTGCAGCATATAATTACTAAAAGCTCTTGTGATATAAAATGGAGGTGAGGCACCTTCCTTTTATAGGCCAAGGAGGGGTCAAATCCAAAGTGTCAAAAGATCCATGGTGTAGGAACAAGTCTTGTGACATGTAAGGTTGAGATCAAATTGGTTGGATGAGAGAGATAAAGGTGGAAGATGTTCCTACTATGTTTACAAGGTAGAGGAATATGTGGAACCATATGCCACATGTCATGATGCTCACAAAGACCAGTGAAATAAAAGTGGAAGACTGTGAGAAGGTCATGGGGGAAGGACTCTTTGGTTGTTGGAATGTGAGAGAGAATATAGGATTTTGAAGACAAGTGTCTTTGACTATGGAGATGATTGAGAAATAATAGGACACATGTGGAGAAGAAATAGGGCACATGTTGAGAGGATAATTACTTAATTAAATATTGAGAATATTTAATTATTGGAGCAACATGGTGAGGTGTCCAAATGACATGGAAGTTGACATGGATGAGTGATGTGGAATTTTTTCATAAGACTTTGATTTAGAGGAAATGATTAAATAATTTAAGATTATTTAATTAGACATGACATTAGTGGAATTAGGATATTTAATTATTAGAAGAATATGATGAATGTGAACCAAATAAATAAATTAGGATATTTATTTATTGATAGAAGAATAAGAATAAAATAAATATTAAAATATTTATTTAATTCAACTCGAGCCATTTTTAGGTGTATACACACTGCATGATACTGCAGGGGCCCTAATACATTTAGTGTAATAGACTTAGCAATTTGTGTAAGGTAATCAACAGGTTGAAGTGTGTTTGTAGCGTGCTCTGAATAGTGATCACTAGTTTGGAAGGCTATTGTGTGTCAGAATGGAGATGAACTACAATCTTTTGTTTTGCAAGCTCTTGTATAGAGCCAAAAACATAAATTTTATTTATCATTTGCTAAGAAGGAATTTGTTTTGGTTTACAAGAGGAAGATTTAAGATGGATGAAGTCATCAAGCACTTCATTGAGCATATTGAATTCTTCGCTACTAAAAGCTTTATAAAAAGTGATGAAACTTTGGAGAAATAGATCCAACATCATTGAATTCTAATTTATACCAAACAACTTTAATAGTTTATTAGAAGAAGAATGTATATGCTAGTGAACGCAATCAAGTTCACCAAAATGTAATGTCTAAAATGTGAAACTAATAAAGGCAAAGAAATTAATCTAATTAGGAACAAATCTAAAAATTAAACAAAGACCAGATTAGCCTCAAAAAGGAATAGTCTACTGTAATCTAAGTAGTAAGAGCATTGTAGCTCTAATAAGATCTTACCTAGTTTTATACAAAGGAATTATATCAATTAACAAAGCAAGAACTATAAGGAACAATGAAAAACTATATTTTTGGAAATCTAAAACTAATATCACATAAATGAATGTAGAGAAGGAAAGTGAAAAGGAATAGGAACCTAGCACTGAAGGGAGAAGGTCTCGGCCTAGGATGCCAGTGCATCATAGGGATGTCTGTGTAGCTCATTATCATGCACTCAACATTAAAACTCAAAATTCTTATACTATACGATCTTGTCTGGGTTCGTAACCTCATCCAATCTATGTACAAAACTAGAATGAGTACCCAAAATTCAAGTATACTAAGAAATCGATAAAATGAAATATTTAATCATAGGAAAATGAATGACAAAGAGAGAATAAATAAGAAGACTTTCATGCATTTGATTCTACTCTTCCAACCTACACAACACAAAACAAGTAAAAGGCTTGAGGTTACTTACGAACTTGCCTAACTCAAGTCCCTATTTCATTCTTCTAACCTCCATGGGAAACCACTTTGAAATAACAGAAATAATAGTGTGTGCTCTTCTTCCTAAGTGTGTCTAGGAAGATAAAGTACAGTGATAGAAAAAAACTAGAAATATTATGCCTGGTCTATAGGGAGAAAATATTCTAGTGTATGAAATATAAGTAGGGTGGTAATCTGCACCATCAATTTGTCAAAATCTAAATAAAGCAAATTATCCAAAAACCAAGAATAACACTCTTTCTTCTCAAAAGAACAATTACCTAGTTTCAAAATAGTAGAGGAGGCTATAATCTCCTTAAGGGAATAAATCTAAAGGTAAACAACTTCAAACCCTTGTGAGAAAGCCTCTTTCAAGCACCAAACACAACTAAGAGCTCACATAGACAAAAATAAGAGATGCTACAACATGACGGAGCAACCAAATCTCCAAAGTCTTCTTGTGAGAGCTTCAAGATACCAATATGTAATAGCTTTCTTACAATATTTTCTTTAATAGCATGAGAGCCAAAAACTAAAAGGCAAGAGAGAAGAATCATTTTTCCTCAATATTGCATTTTTCATGAAGAGAGAATTTGGAAGGTCCAGGTACACTACAGGGATTGTTTCACTATTGCTTGAGCATTACCACTGACGAATTCTACAAAGAGAGTGAGAGAATCAACAATTAATTTTTTTTGGAATATTTTGGACACTAGTGCATTGTGGAGACATCCATGCATAGCGCTCATTCCTTAGGAATATTCGCCCAAATTTTGCACATGTTCTCACAAAGTCGTAATAAATAAACATCTAGTTTACATTTTGGCAAACCTTGGTGTTGGGTGAAATATTTCAAGGTATGGGTTAAATGACCCTAGAAACATGCTACAAGCATGGACACTAAAGCAATTCAAATGATAACATGAAATTGTGAGGGTACACAATTTTCTACATTACACATACCATCATAGGGCAGTAAAATGCAGAGTATGTGTAATAAATTACTTTTGGTCTCATCTTGGATTATGTTTTAATTGTAGAATGTTGGAAATTGGCACTTCAAGGTTATGATCTTATGTCTGGTGAGGCGATGGTGGGAGGTTTCATTCCCAGAGAGATGCTTCACACTTCACAAGTAGTTGAATGTGCATAGAACACCATGAAAATAGGTCTGAGCTATGGCTACATGAGTGAGTTATACAATGCTTTGGGTGTGCATAATTTTCAACTCTCTACTAAGATGATGTACAATGTCAAGGAGGTTTTCAAGGTCAATTGTTTCCTCCACCTTCACGCCCCTAACATGGAACCTAGATCACCAAAAATTGGTGGTTTCATTGCTTCTATTTCTTTTGTGCCCTTAGCGTGCACATCCAACACTACAGTCCCTCTCACCAAGCCCCTAGATGACCACAATCCCAAGGGTTAACTTTGGTGTGTTTTCATTTTTTGTTCTTTTTTTTTGGCTGAGTGCCTTGATCACCATTGCGCCAGTTAAATTGCATCTATTTTTTTTCTATTGCAACTATTGTCCATGATTCTATCTTAACCTTGGTATCAATATATAGTATGGGTGTACTCTTACACTTTTAAAAAAATGATAATAATCTATAGCCAACATAATAAAAATAATAATACAAGTAGAACATATAAATACAAAAAATCATAAACAAAAGAAACCAAATCAAATGAAATTTAAAAAAGAGTGTAAGGGAAAATATATTTGAAAAAAACAAGCAAAAAATAATTAGTAAAAGTAAGCAATTTTTTAAATGTTTGCAAAATAGTTTCGTATTGCCATTTATGGTCGGAGTCCATCAAAATCATGTCAATGATCCATATTATTCTATGATTATTTTTAATAGCATTTGTTGTGCCATTTTCAACACACTCCATATTTTGTTTTAGTTCCTTTTTCTTGCATTGGTTTGGGAGGTTGTAGAGATGATAGTTTGGAATGGCCTCTACAGAGTTTCAAAACTAAATAAAAGAAAGTTGTTGTAATCAAACATGGAAATTGTAGAGAGTGCTTTGTACCTAAGTGAAGTAAAAGGAACTCCTTGAATGAATTATCACCATCAGATGCATATGGGAAAATATTATGCTGATGTTCTCTATTAGAATAGTGTTAATTATAGACAAAGCACTTGCAAAAGAAATAGTTTGAGCACTATAATAATGAGCATTAGCAAGAGATGAGAGGTAAAGGTAAATTGCACTGTTGTTGTCATTAATGGCTAATAAGAAGCCATCTAAGGATTAGAGTATGAATTCATTATTAAAATAGGCAAGATTAGGATTTGAAACACATGCATGTGCTCTTTAAAAGTGGAAGTGGATCCTTATCAATGTGAAAAACAAGCTTTGCAATGGTCAAATTAAAGAATATTTGAATCTATCAATATCCATATAGAAATGATGTTGCACACCCCTGAATGTTGCAGCCGTGCATCTAACCCTTTCAAATTTTCAAGTAAAGTACATAGTTGCATAGGTAACAAGGATATTTCAAGTGAAGCGAGCTATTGGATAAGAGCCAATAATAATTTTTGGGTGCAATACTTGTAGAGCATCCACACAGGCACTTTAAAGCTCAGTGTACAACAGAGAAACTCCAACACCATCACCATTTTGAAATGGTATGTGACTCTAAAAGAGAAGTAGTGTGGCATGTCAAAGACGAGGTGCAACTTATAGAATGAAGGGCACAATTTAGAGGAGATCTAAAGAATAATGAAGAGGAGTTTAGAGGGTGTGGTCAGGTATGGCACACAAGCCATTTTATAAGGTACACAAGCCTCTAAATCAGTGATTCTTTCTACATAGCTATGACTAAAGTGTAACACAATCAACTAAAGCATGATAATATGGATTTATTAATAGATTAGAGGGAGTTCATGTGATTAAGAAGGCAACATAAAGTTTCATGGTTTATATAATGATTTGGATGCTGGGATGTTGATGCAGTGTCATCCCATTTTCAAATTTTGGATTGTATTTTTCAGTTTTGGTGTCTTGTTGTGGTTCAGCTCCTATCAACCTTCTAATAGTAACTTGTTTTGGCTATTATTTTATTCAACAATTGCTGAGTTATTAAATTTCTATTTTGAGAAGGTCGTGGCTTCTCCAAATGTAGAAAGAAATAAAGGCCTCATATCGTGCCTTAAGGAATAAACTAGCTGGTAGCAATCAAACTTAGATTCTTCTGATTTTTCCTTCTTTGTGGTTTGACATATTTAGAAACATCTGGCTATTCGATGGTTCTATTTTCTGCATGTTTGAAGGTCATGGGGGTCATTCCTTTATGGCAGCGCTATGTCTTTTGTAGACTTCAATGTGTGAAGTCGTGGTTCATGAATACCTCTGGCAACAGTGACTGAGGAAGATTCTTCTTCCTATAAACCATAAAATATCTATATATATTCTAATTGGTCAACTTTGGGGAGGGTGAATGACAGAGGCCTTCATATTGGCCGCGTAGTGTTAGAAGAGGAAGGTAGAAGTTTGATAGGGAGAAGGATTGATTTTTTTGAGGGAGGGATAGGAGGTTAAAAAGAAGAGAGATAGAGTAGAAGGTCTGGAGGTCTGAGTTTGATAGAAGGTTCGATTAGCATGAGGGAGTGTGATAGAAGTCTTAGGCATTTTTGTTTTTTGCACATTAGTAGGTCGATCAGAGCAGGCTGCAGTCAAATGTAATTCATGTTTTGAGAATTGAATAGAAACTCTGAGTGAAGTTGTGGTTCTCATATTAGCTCTATGATTTCAATACTTCTCTGAAATTGATCATTTCATTCATATTGTCATTATTCCTGCATATTGGTTTGATTTTATGTCCTTTAAATAGGTTTTGGGTCTGAATGTGTATATCTCCCATATCAAGTGGTATCAGAGAACAAAAGGTCCTAAGTGCTAATTAGATCACTGAAGGAGGCAACTTAGCCAGGTTGTGCAGGAAGGAGAGTATTGAGAGTTGCTGATTAACACGGTAACAGAAAGGAGAAGCACCAAAATACTAGACAAAGAGGGAAGAGAGAAGCCCTAGTTGAGGTGCTGAGGTGTGTTGTGTGTGAACAGATCGCCAATGGAGAGGAATTTTGCACTTGAAGATTGGTATAGTGATTGTGGAATTGCAGAAGTGAGAGGATGGGCATTTGTGTGAAAAGACCCATCATAATCCCATTGTGGGAAATATATTGGGATGAAGTAGAAAGTGGGAAATATCAAGAGGGATTGGAAGAGATCTTGAGAAGAATAGCAATCTTGGAAAAGATTTATTTTCTTGATAAGATTGTGGCTGTAGAAAGGAGAGAAGAAGAAAGTTCTCATTGTAGAGGACTTGGATAAAAGTAAGAAAAGAAGAAGAGAGAAGGTGTAGCAAGGAGCACTAGAAAAAAAAAGAAAAGAAAGTGTCCAAAAGGGAGGAGACATCTTGGTCTCTCGATTTATTTTCTAATGATCTTTTTGAAGTTGTGAATACAGGTGTGAAGAAGACTAAGGACAAGCCTTTGGAGGCAAAGAAATAAAGGGCAAGAAGAGATCCCATCAGTGGAACCGGAGATAAGAGAAAAATAAGCCATATTGTAGAAATAGATGATAAAAGATAGTTTGCAGCAGCAGTACTTGAAGGTGGAAAGAGGGTTGATCAAGAAAAGAAGAAAGCCTGTGAAGAAAGGGAGTTGGCAAGACATGCAACCAAGAATATTTGCAAATTGGGGCAGCAGACCAATGACAAGGTAAAAGTTCATTTTGATTGTGCAAGTGGTAATGGGAATGTAGATGTGCAAGTTCAAAAGGAAAAGGGTAAATTAGTAGATCATAGGTATATAATCCCATCTTGGCAAAAGAAATCAATTGTTGATGTGCAACAAAGAGGAGTGGTTTGTATTAACTTTTGTGACAGAAAAATGGCAACAAGGGTAGAAGAAGTTGACAGCAAGAAAGCGAACGATGT
The DNA here is from genome assembly GCA_027924645.1 of Cunninghamia lanceolata. Lineage (NCBI taxonomy): Eukaryota > Viridiplantae > Streptophyta > Pinopsida > Cupressales > Cupressaceae > Cunninghamia > Cunninghamia lanceolata. Next base: position 3,182,675 of record BSBN01000367.1, on the reverse strand, counting down.
TGATGAGGACTACGAACAATTTGGTAAGGAAGAAGATTATCTATTGACAAAAACTACTGCAAATATTAATTCTCCGAATCTAGTAAGTTCATATTTTGATTGTTTTGATAATCTAGGAAAAGATGGTGCTCAGCCTGATGATGAAAAAGATTTTGTTCTTGTTTTCATTTCTAATGATGGCAAATGTAGTGAGGATGAGGAGAAATTTGTGGTTGCAAAGGAGAATCTAGGAGTAGAAGAAATGTTTAGTTTATAATAATATTTGAAAGAAGAGACTACAGACTTAGTGAAGGTAGATGCAATAGAGAAAGAAAGTACAGAAGGTTCAATGAATGAACCAGAGGATATAGAAGAGGTAGAAGACCTAAGGGGACAAGATAACATTGCAGTCATAGAGATTCCAGTGGTAATTTCTTTTACACAAAATAAGGATGAAGTTTTGCTTTCATTTAAGATGATGTCAGTAGATGGTTGTGATAATGAGTTAGAATGGTGGATATTTGGAGTTGATAAAGAGAATCAAACGTGGAAGTATGCAAAGAGACAAAGAAGCCGACAAATACAGGCAACAAAACTTCGAAGGTGACAGTGCAAGTATGGAAGTGCAGAGTTAAGAAATTGGAAGATGATGAAAAAGAGAGTAGAAATGAGGTTCCATCATAGACCTCATGAGCAGGAGCTCATGAAGTTTTCTTCCTGGGGAGTCTAATGTAGTGGCATCTCATTTTCAAAATTTGGATTGCATTTTTCAGTTTTGGTGTCTTGTTGTGGTTCAACTCCTATCACCCTTCTAACAGTAACTTATTTTGGCTATTATTTTATTCAACAATTGTTGAGTTATTAAATTTCTATTTTGAGAAGGTTGTGGCTTCTCCATATTTAGAAAGAAATAAAGGCCTCATATCGTGCCTTAAGGAATAAACCAGCTAGCAGTAATCAAAAGATTCTTTTGATTTTTCCTTCTTTGTGGTTTGAAATATTTAGAAACATCTGGCTATGAATTTATATCTTTCATTATTTGATGGTTCTATTTTCTTCATGTTTGAAGATCATGGGGGTCATTCCTTTATGGCAGCACTATGTCTTCTGTAGACTTCAATATGTGAAGTCGTGGCTCATGAATACCTCTGGTGATAGCGACTAAGGAAGATTCTTCTTCTTGCAAACCATAGAAGATCTATATATATTCTGGTTGGTCAACTTTGGGGAGGGCGAATGGTAGAGGCCTTCATATTGGCCACGTAGTGTTAGAAGAGAAAGGTAGAAGTTCAATAGGGAGAAGGATTGATTTTTTTGAGGGAGGGATTGGAGGTTAAAAAGAAGAGAGACAAAGTAGAAGGTATGGAGGTCTAAGTTTGATAGAAGGTTTGATTAGCATGAGGGAGTGTGATAAAATTCTTAGGCATTTTTATTTTCTGCACATTAGTAGGCTGATCATGGTAGGCTACAGTCAAATGTAATTCATGTTTTAAGAATTGAATAGAAACTCTGAGTGAAGTCATGGTTCTCATATTCGCTCTATGATTTCAATACTTCTCTGAAACTGATCATTTCATTCTTACTGTCATTATTCCTGCATATTGCTTTTATTTTATCTCCTGTAAACAGGTTTTGGGTTTGAATGTGTATATCTCTCCTATCATATGTTTATGTCATTTGTCCACAAATAAAGGAGGAAAGAAGAATGAGTGAAGCATAGCTACGAAAAATGATACACAAAGGCATAAACCAAGGCACAACCTCTCACAAAGTGCAAGCATTCATATTGATGGCACACAAAAGCCATAAGTCTTTAGGCTCAAGTAATAAATGGAGTCACGGCCTATAGAAATGATAGCACACACCACAATAGGCGACACCATTTAGTCACACAGCCTATAGAGATGATGGTGCACACCACAATAGGTGCAACCATTTAGTCAGGCAACCATCATAAGGAACTCCTCACACCATTTTCTACACAATACAACAAGTTTTAGACTCCAACCTAGGCATATGGATAAAATAGTGCTATCTATTAGAAATGTGGCACTACCATTTCAAAGAAGGTACAGTGGATATAACCTTAACGCCTCATATTATACCTAGCTCAAGTGATATATTGTGTAGATCAAAATAATGGTGCAAGGGTTTAATGGAATGGAGCAGCTGATCAAAGCATACAAACACATTGCATAGAACCTTTAGATGCAACATCACTTAGGAACTGTTGATTGAAAGCAAGATTGAATGGCTTGCACTCTTAGAAGGAGTCATAAGGAAATTTTGTTTCAGAAGGAGCACCAATCCTCCACGTGGCAGGAGAGGTTAAATACAAGTTAAACTCATGAGAAATTTAAAAGTATTTAAAATCTTTTACTAAAGTCATTTAAAAATAAGTGAGGCATGAAGAAATGATGGTGGGTCCAAATTATAAATAAAGTAACATTTTGTTAATAAAAGTGTAGACACCTAAAATTGGCTTGCTTCGCAAACTAATTTTCCATATCTCTACACCCTCATTATTCCTCCTATTAATTAAATAAATTCATTTTATTTAATTAATTTATCCCTCATTGTCTACCTTGACCATTTACCCATTCCTTGTGATAAATTAATTCATTTAATTTATCACTTTTACCTTACAACATTATCCTCATTTGATTAAATAAATATTCACAATATTTATTTAGTTAAATTCTCCTTTTCCCTAATCCTCATTAATTAGATACATCATACTTATCTAATTAATCTAGTCTACTAATTGACCTACCCTAAGCTACCCTAGCCTACCTATCCCCTAGACCTAGGTTAATTAAGCTAAACACTCAATTAACCTTGCTTATGCCCTTCTTCCATGCACCTTTGAATAAAAATCAATCTTTTATTCAAATGGTCAAATCCTCCTTACACCTCATTTATCATTCTCTTACACATGTAAGAGTACCATCTTCACATCTCCACATAAAAGTGAATTAAAAATTCACTTGTCATGTCCCCTCTTCCCAAAATGAATCTTTTATTCATTTTAATCCTCCACACCTTTCCCCATGTGAATTTAAAATTCACTTTTAATGAGAGCCCTCCAATCCCATTGACCAAGTTTCAACCCTTGATCTCCCTCATCCACTCTCCTTGTGACACTTGTCACAAGGATATGGCTTCAATCCTAACCCTAACTCTCATTGATTCCTAGCCCTTGATCTTATTTTTCAATCCTCACCCTCCATCCTCCTTTCAAGAACTCTATAAATGAAACCCTCCCCAAGCCATTTTGGAGAGACTCAATCATGCACCAAACCTCTGCCAAAATCTCTCAACAATCTCCTTATCATGCCACCATAATGTCAAAATCTTGCCTCAATCCCATCTAATCTATCCATCCACCTTGTCTCTCATCTACATTTGTGTTGAAAAGCTTTGAGCAATCCACATTAGTCACACTGATCATGGGAACAATCTTGAGGAGCTCTTGGGTGCAACTCCTTCCCACATGGATTCGTGAGGTTTCAATGAAGGTATAATCATGTGTTGTTTGCATTAGATTAGTTTTAATCTTCATTTTAATCTCACTTATCACAAAAAGAATCACATGTATTTGTATTTTCACGAGGTAAAGTAAAATTTTCATTGAAAAGAAACTATATTGATACATGCAGCTATAAGAAATAAATAAAGGAGAAGCTTTATATTCTCACATAGTAAAAAGGAAGAGAAAACAACAACAAACTTCAGTGATGAAAGGCATGCAATAATAAGAGAAGTTTTGCATGATAAGAGAAATGGAATCAAAGATAGAAAAGATGGTGTCATCTCATGGAGATCAACATGCATCAGGAAAAGAGGTAGATTTGAATGATCTATTTTTTCCCTTATCATCCGAGTTTTGAAAAATAGAGAATTTTTATCACAGAGGACAGAAAAATAGAGAGGAGTAATCATAGGGATAGAGACAGGGAGAAGAATTTCTTCAACACAAGAAGATTTTGTTACAGGCCTGGTGTCAATTTTTCTCATAGTTAAATGCATCTTGATGCACTATGCTTTAGAGCCTTTTGTGTCTTCATTTTAATTTACCAATGAAGGGAAAATGGTCATTCTATGCCATGTTTCATGTTGAAATGTTTCTTGTATTCTTCTCTTAGATCTATGGCCTTCATTTGTAAATATCAGATTATCAAACCTAATGCAACTAAATGATTATGTGATTCTCACTTCTCATCATTGTATTCTTGTTTATCTTGTCTTCTAATTTTGAATCCCGTGCACAATAAAATCTTTTACAAGTTGGAAAGTTTGTCATTGGCACATCACCATATTAGCTAGAATTTGTTTTCAAGCTTTCTTTTCTCTTTTCTCTAGAAATTTGAAACAAAATATTTCTAAATCACCTAGGCCAGGGATTGTCATCAGGGTGATAGAAAGTGGTTTATCAACAAGTTTTGGGTGATTTTGGCCAACTATAGGAGAGGGTAGACTCCTCTACTCTTTGATATCAAATTAGACTCTAGAAGGATATTCCAAGGGGTATGCCTAAGTAGGGATTAACACCAAAACCAAATGCACAACTAAAAATATTAACAACCAAACCCAAATTGCTTTCTTAGTCCCAAATCTGTCACTAAACTATGAATAGTTGGTTGTTATAAGACAACTATATAGCTAATAATGGCAATCCTACAGAATGAGGATGCATAAAACTACTACTACTTCTAAAGATAAGAGTTATTGTTTTGTTTTGAAGATTGGGTGATCTAAGGCTACTTAGACATGTGCCTATCCATTGGGCTACATAGTCTAATGTTCAACAGAGGAAAAACAAACATACAAAAGTGTATAACTGCCCATTTGATAAATCCAATGCAATGAAAATCAATACAAATTCACTGAGAATACTTAATAATCCAACACCATACCATGTTCTTCCCTATGCAATACTGAAATGACCATTTACAAAGATTGAAAATGGATTAAGAACTGTCACATTCATTCAAATCAGAGCTTACATTCATACAACTAAATGTGGCAAGAGAAAACTATAACCACGATTATGGTTTTCTAAAAAAAACACCTACAATAATAGAGAAAAATAGTAATCTGATACAAATATTTACAAATTATATTACATACATTTCATGACTATTTCATGTTAAACAAAGACTATAAAAAATGTTTTCTTGATCTGCCTTCTAGAGCTCACAACCCTGCTAAAAAATTGCCCAACTCACCAGCCAACCACATTACATCTAAAAGCTATGTATATATAGCATTCAAACTCATTCCAATCTCTTGGGCTCCGCACCCTATCAAGGACTACACCCACACTATCATAAATTCCATTTCCAGTCTGCTAGAAGATTTGCATGGTAGAAGAGAAAAAACCCATGCTCAATTAATTATGAAAATGATAGAGGAAGATTGTTTGCACTCTTCTTGTACTTTGAGCATAAAGAGGGAAGGTTCTAATCCTTTCCCTGCCATCTGTAAAATTTTTGACTTATTTGATTTGTCCTTCATGCATTGAAGAATTTCACTATGCCAATCACCTGCATGACACTATTCTGCAAACTCATTAAATTCTAGGTACAAATCAATTGGTATATCCCTACAATCATGGCATATTTTCAGGGAATTATCCTTTTAAAGCAATTATAGCATTCCCAATATGTTGTCCAAATTTTTAGTTTTAAACTATCTGATTCTGATTGTACGTTTTTACATTTTCCACCTTTATCAGCCAATCCTCTCTAGTTTCTGACTTTTTTGTTTTCCACTATCTTTCTTTACCATCCATAGCACTATTTTTCCTTATCAACAAATTTCTGTTTTCTCAAACTTATCCATTGTCACACATTTATCTACTTTAGCTTCTCCTTCTTTATTGGCAAGTTTGATTTTTTACAAACTTGGCCTAGTCTTTACCCTCATTAGCAATTTCCACATTTGCTAAACCATCATCTTCCTTACCTCTTTTATGGGCAATTTTGGACATTTGTAAACTTCAGCTATTTTTTCTTTTATTAACAAATTCTATATTTTTAGAACCATTGCTATCTTCCTCTTGTCGACAACTTTACCTTTTGTTGAACTATTTATCTTTTGTCTTTATTGATAAATCTTCAATTTGTCAAACCTTTCTATTTCTTTTTCCTTATCACCCCTATCAACAAATTTACCTGTTTTTGAACTATCTCTTTGGCATCATCTTTCTATCTTTACTCTATCAGCGATTTTGCCTTATCGGCAAAATTTCAACTTTTCGAACCTTATCCTTTAGTGCCACTTTTTACTATTTGCCTTATCGTCAAATTTGGTGTTTTTCAAATCAAGCCTCAAAAGCTCCCTTGTCGGAAAATCCCGCCTTGCCAACTTTTTATGAAAAATTTGAACTTTTGGAAAGTTTGGGACTTCATCAACTCTCCAACAACGCCTTTCCATACTTAACCATTTTCACACTTTTTCTACCCTTCATTTTCATTATCAAAAAAAATGTCCCACACCGAACCTTTGACTTTTCAAACCTTTGCACTTATTAGAAAATATTTTTTTCCTAAACTTTGGGAAAAAAGCATTCCATTACCTTATTCTTGTGCTTAGCAAACCCTTCATTTATTGGAAAAATTGGCAAAACATGAACTTTTTGAACCATTGTCAGTGAAATCAGTGGTTCAAAAACTAGTTGATTCATTGACAAAGCCTTGGAAGCCCCTTTTTTATTCCTTCACCTTACTTAGAAACTTTTCCTTTGGTCGGGGAAGACACTATCAGCAAAACCTCATACTGGCAAACTAACAAGTTCATGAACCTAGGCCCCTGCTGATAAAGCTATCTCCAACTTCTTTTTGTGACTTAGGAAATTTTCAATTTCCTTTGCTCCTTCTTTCCTTTGCCTTTGTCGGTGAAGTGACAGTCGACTGAAGCATTGGGCTTTGAAACCAAAACACAATGCCGACAAAGACCTTTCTCTTTGCTCTTTATCATCTTGCTGCAACCTTTCCTTGCCTCCTTCTGCCTTGCCATCACCTTGTCAGAAAATCGGCAAACATGTGAACTTCTAAACTAGTTCGCTAGTTTAGACTTTCACTGATTTGTCGAATAAAGGTAAAAAATAAAAAAAATTCTAACGGAAAAAGAAAAGTAGAAATACTTGGGGAACCTATACTTAGTCATTTTTTGAGGAAAAAGACCCCTGAAAACTATCTCTGATCAGATTTAAACAAGGGGTCTTCAATGCTAAAGGCATAAAATGGGATTTTTTGGATTTTTTGGGGCAAAATAGAACACTTTTAAGAAAAAAATTTATAGGTGCCAACACTGGCTCTAGTTTGGGATGCATGACATATAGTGTCATAACGAGGGTCTAGATCTCTAGGTAGACCAAAAACACACAAAAAAGAAAAACATAAACAAAATGTATTTACTGCCACAAATTATATACAAGGCAAAATATAGTCATAAATGTTAGGGCACAATAATATTATTGACTACATTAAAAATTCAAGGGAAGCATTTACTAATGAGAAGTAAAGCTTCAAATGTTATCCATGAATGGGTAGCTCTAGAAATTCTTCCTCCATGTTTCTGATGTAAATGTGTCTTGTCTAGTTATTTCATCAATTTGATAAGGGCCCAACAACAAAGGCTCAAATTTGCCATACTTACCATTGTATTCTGAAATTGCATTCCATAGGAGAACCAAATCACCAAATTGAAAGATCCTTTTGATTGTTGTTTTGTTGAATAGATACTCAACCTTTTGCTGTTGAAGCAAATTTTTATCATGTGCCAGCCTTCTGGCCTCATCCAACTCAATCAATTCATGTTGTTGGCAATCAGGATTGCACCCTTAGCAAAGATAAACTTAGCTATCCTATTGCAATATGGAAACACTCTTAGATTGTGGGTAATCTATGTTGAGAGTGAATCTCCAGAGTGAGCTAGTTCTCCAAATGATTTTCCTAATCTAAATAGCTTTCTGGGAAAAGGGATAGAAGGATAACTGAAACTAACTCCTAAGGTGATGTACCAATACTTGAACTCCTATCAGATCTTACTAACAATCAATTCACATAACTATAACTCTCATAACCCTTTGTTTATACTCAATTCATTAATATTTCATATCAAGGCTCATCTGAACACAACATGCAACCTGAATCAAATAAAACACTTGCATACTCATCACAAAATTTAAGACAGAACAAAGGATAAATGACTATCACAATGCAATATCAAATCAACTTTGCAAATGAATCCAGAAATGGGAAGGAAAATTGCTGCTCTATAAACTAAAAGGAGTAATGAGTACAAAATATCAAAGTACAACTATCTTAGTGTGAGAGGAAGACTCTGAAAATCTGAACTCTAATCTCTAAAACTCTAACTCTCCCTGCAAGAAAGAACTATCTATCTACCATATATCCTATGGAAAGATCTCCTTGAAAGGCTAGGAAAAAACTCCCAATAATAGACATGCCAATCTATTTTCGAGCTCCTTAGAAAACCCAAAAAATGGGCCACTAAAATGCCTCCAAACTATGTACAAAACTTGCCAAAAAAACCTGTCAAGTGGCCCCCACTAAAATCTTCTTTAAAACAAGCTTTATTTGCTCACTAAAATCTCAAATTCATCCTCATTTGCTCCATTTCACCCAGGACAAAGCAAATCTAAAAATCAAGACCTTGTTTGCTTTATTTTGTCTTAACTGCATTAAAATAGCTTTTATTTTAAAGCAATTTATAAATTATTGCTTTACAATAATTGCAGTTTTGTCCTATATCTTGATTCGATTTGGTTTTTACAAAAAAAGAAAATGCAAGGCTTATAATTTCGCTAAGTATATTACATTACATAGCAATTGATTTTTCTATAAAAAATCATAAAAATATATCAAGGCATATTATATAATTTTGCAAAAATAAAAGCCTTTGAGAGCTTATCTCCATCTATCTCTGCAAAAGAAAAATCACCTAAGGCATATGGACCTACAGATGTATCTTCAAAAAGGACTAAAAGCCTTTAAGGCACCACACCTAGGCAATGAATATTCAAAGATCTCACCTCCAAAAGGCAAAGGGGCCATTGGGTTTTCAAGGCATATAGCCTAGGCTTTGACAATTGAAAGGGACTTGAGGCATACAAACTCCTAAGTCACATGACTAGGCACTCACAAGGTGGACATAAGGCCACGATGGCATTAGTTATGCAATGAAAAATAACTCAATGTGATAAAATGCTCATCGAACTTAGGGCTTTTGCAAACCCTAAGACAAAACCTCAGCCCTAGAATATTGGACTCAATTGACATTTGCAATACTTGAGATTTTTTGGCTCTACTACTGTTCAACTGCTATGGTAGTAGGGTTTGATCCTATAATTCCTTCATCGTACGCCATTTCTGAGCAACCTCCATGCAGTTTATATAAAGAAAAGAAAAGTAAAAAACCTTCAGTCACATATATGTGGTGCAGGAGCACCTTGACAAATTGAGACTTCCATAGGAGTTGGATTAAATTTGAATGGTTCAATATTGTAATAAGATAAATTATGTCATATTTCAGAGGATGAAGTCATTAGGAAGGTTAAATGTTCTAGGTTTGTCTTCATTTGCAAATTAGGAAAGTTATCTTTCAAAATAATGTAAAAACTTGGAATGTGAAGAGTCATTTGGCTCTTGGTTCATCCTAAATTAGTGGGAAAGTGAAAGTCATGGTAATGCCTTTAAATGGGCTTTGTAACCTTTGTAAATTCGTGGGTGGTTGATTGGAAAGTTCTAATGAATAAAAGAACACTGTTTTTATTGTCTTCCATCAGAAATCTGCTATTTCTTGGTACTGTACGGCCCTGTACGAGCAAGGACTAGTGCTAAATTGTTTGTAATAATAGTTTTATCAATCACCCTCCATTTGCAATTGGTCTCATGCATTTTGGTTTTATTTTGTGAAAGATATTGCAAATTTGGTGAAAACTGTCAAAAACCCTGATTAGGGTAAATAGTGGCATGTAAACTTGGTGTTTCCCCCAATTTATCCATTGTATGTTATTGATCCTTAATGGAAAGTGAGTGTGGTAGTATGTACCTTCAAATCCCTAAGGTCTCCGACCAAATAGCTAAGGCTAATGTGTAGAAAAGCTAAGTTTTATGACTGTTTTTCTGTGGCAGTCCAGAAAAGCAGAGTTCCAAGAGCAGTTAACAGTTTAATGAAGGTTTCTTTGATATTTTATGAGATGAGGAGTCCTTGCATGTATGATATGTTGAGAAACAAACTATATTCTTCTTGTGATCAGTGTTTAGACTAGATGGATAAGATTTAGATCGAATTTGATAAGGATCTAGGACTATTATACCCTGCTGCTGACTGGTAGAGGGCAGTTTTGGAGTTGTAAACAAGGTTTTCTTAAAATATTAGATGGAAAGGAATTTTTGATGATTCACTAAGAATTGGCAGACCTTTTATGAATTGTTCCAAGCATTGGTAAGGTGTGGGGAGTCATGGAGTGCCCACTTCCAATAAGCCTTGTGTATGCTAAGCCTATTAGGCCTCATTTACTCGGTGACAGTCCATTTTTGGACAATTATTTCCAAAGCAACATAGGTTGATTTTTTGGATATGTCTTAAAGCTCTCTGATGGGTATCCAAAATGCTTTTCATAGTCTAAAGAGGAGGTCTGTATCAAGAGTTATGCTCTAGACAGTCCTTAAAATAGGGCTACTAGCTTTCAGGACAGTCAACAAAGGAGTTGTTGCATGCATGTTGGGACAGTCTTTGGTAATTGTTGTTTTGAGTGAGTTAAGGGATGTGTAGGCATGGAGAAACCTAATTTGGGTTAGAGATGATAATACTCAGTTTGGTGTCACTGTTTTTGTGAAAGATTCTTATTGAAGTTTGTAGAGCCTAATGGATTGAAAACCATTTTATGAACTTTGCCAGTATGAAGTAGAATGATCTTTTCCTCTGCATCAATATGATCCATTCTTCTTTACTTTTGAGGTTTATTATTGGATTTTCTGTATGACTATGACTCAACTGAGGCATTTTCTTGTGTCCTCTGTTGTCTTGTGTCAAAACCCCTTGTATACGGGCCACCATGAGTGATTGGTCTAAGCTTTCGAGGGCAGAAAAGTGGGTGAAAACCCATAGTCTCATGTAGATAACTCTGCTCAAAAACAATGGTAAGATGTTCTCTTTTGAACCTCTGTATTTTCACTCACATACTGTATGAGCTAACTAGATTTGCAAAAGGAAAACCTTTGATCTTGTATATATGTGCTATGGTTTGTTCTAACTATTTACATGTAATGCCACAGCCATATATCTATCTTTTATTCTGTATCTGCAATTTTAGATTGAAACTTGAAATGGGTTTGTTATATTTGTGGGCCGTGAACTCTAAGACTTTTTATCGAAAACCCTCAAGTGGATCTTAACTTGTATTGGGCCGTGGATGTAGTGATATTCTGAGCATGTTATATAGACTAAGTTTTAGTTTGTAGTCTCTTTCCAAGTATTATCCTTGAAACCCTTGTATAGCAAAAACAACAATGCAACATGCTGCGGTTAGTCTCTTCACTTCTAAGAATGGTTTTGTTGTCCTGAAAACCCACATGGGTTCAACCTGATGCTTGAGTTATATGAAGAACACATATTTATGATCATAACTGTAGATGGCATATTTTGTTGTTACATTTGAGTTCCTCTTGAGCTTTAAAAGCTCATGACTTTTCATTTTGCTATGTATCTAAGACTCCCCACATGCAATTTATATGATAGTGGTTTTAACATTTTGCGTAGAAAAGTAGGTTCTTGGCTACAGCCTATACCTCTACACATTTGAGCACTTCTGAATGTATCTATGCACAACTTGAAACTCTCCATTCTCTATATTTGAAGTTTCAACTGCAATGCTCATCAGTTAGATCATTCTTTCTATGAAAAATGATGTTCATCTTTTATAATTGCTGCCCCACATCTAGCTGAAGCAATATGTATCATGAAGTTGTTTTGTTCATTTTATCATTGAGATTTGGCATTGATTCTTGAATACACTTGATGACTCCATACTGTATCCATCTTGTGGCTATTTGTCTTCACTATTTCAAATGCACAATATAATGATGTCATTTAGATGAGAAGTAAAGCTTGTAGCTGTATCTTACTGGCATATACCTTAATGACATTAGTTGACTGTTCTATAATTGATCACAAATGTTATGTGGCTATCTTCATTATTATTGTTGACATAGTGATTATCCCACATCATAGATGTTGTTTCAGAGATCATTGTCCCTCATTTGTTAAATGTGATAGTGTCTCATTCTGCTGGTAGAGCTCCATGATGCTACCATTCAACATGTTGAAGTTTTTGATTTGCTTCCTGTACTTGATATTCATGAGCTTATGGTTGTCCTGTCCTTGCCATCCCACTTGCTACTATGTTTTTATGCACATGTAGATGAACAACGATATTGGGATTGCACTATTCAAAGTCAAATTCATTGTTACCTATTACATACCTTCATGTGTCATCCTTCGTGCAAATAAGTATTACTATAGCTTCTTGATAGCTATACTGAAACTTATGATCCTCTTTTCATATCAGAAAGCTATTATGGTACTCATACTGTACTGCAGCTGTCCCACTATGCATATGATAATACTTTTTGCATCAAATTGAATTATTACAGCTCCTCCACTTCACTAGCAAGAATACATGTAGACATAACTTGCAACTGCATCTTGACTGTCAAAGGTAATTTACTGTGTGTATATCTTGTAATGATGCCATCATGGGTGTCCATCTCTCATGCTGATATGAAATACTACTTATTGATCAGCATAAAAATGCTCCGGTTCTCTTGTAACAACAAAATAGAAGAATCATCTCTTCAATGCCTCTACTCTATTTTAGACAACATGAATGAGGTCAAAGCTCACCTATGACTTTCACTTCCTCAATTGCTATTGAAGCAATGATGACAGTTGTTCTCATGCATTGAATCTTGTCCTATATGAGTTCAGTTCACCCTTATGGTTTCAATTCATTTTTTGAACTGCAGTCATGAGTGTGTACTATTCTTGAAACTAATGCACCTGATTGATTTAATACTCCTTCAGTCTAGTTATTCAATTTAAGTAATATGAATAATATTCCCTTATTCCATTCCATCCCCTTTGAGATTCAGGGGTAGCATGCTGGGCTCAACCCTTGTGGGACCCCACTTGACACCACATGCTGATGTGTCTTCAGCTCATCTACATGACTTATCCTATACCTGCACATGAAACAAACATGTTAGATAAAAATAGTGAAGTATAAAGATTGTTTCATTTTTAGTTTCTCTTGTCCATGGATGATTTGATGTCAAATCTAGTGCATTATAGGCAATGTATTATGCCTCTTTTGATAGGCACATAGGGAAATCATAACTGGAGATCTAACAGGTCTTTTCCCAATTTTGTAGGTTCTTGTCAAAGATCAGGAGAAAGGACAGAAGACATCCTCATAAACCGAAGACACTACAACACAATGATGGCTATGATCTTTCTCTCCTCTATCTTTAGATGCATAATATGTTTCTTTTATTTGCACTTGTTCAGCTATTCCCATGGCTTGTGTGGGACATTTGATTTATCATTCTTTCATTCAATGCAATGTTTATTTCTTTTATGTATTTCATTTGTAAAATGAATAAACATTGTATTGAAATGAAATAACTTATCTCTTATACACCCTTCTATAAATGATTGATAATCTAAAAAATTCTTTCTCTGTCATGACAATGAAAACTGAACTCCACATGTACCTTAGATTATGCAAAATAAAACATAGCAAAAAAATGTTAAAACCTTCACTCTAAAAATGAACTTGTTGTACCATCTCTACCAATTTGAGTTGTAAGTAAAAAATGGTAACACATGCATCCTCAACATCAAAGCATCATCCCCATCCTCTCTAATTTGTTGCAGAAACTGATATACTAGCAATTTCAATGGCATTGACATTTTTGCTTCTACTCCATATACCAGCTCAAATGGGCTCCTTCCAATGGATTTCTTGAAGTTTATCCTATCAGTCCATAGAGTTGTTGCAAGGTGTGGCCCTTGGTCTCCTTGTTCAGTGCAGTGTTGTGGTGGTTTGCGACAAGGGCTTAACCGCCTCCCATGCATGTTAACTCAAGTGGTTGTATCAGGCATTAAAAGGTCGATCTTTTGGTGCAACAACAACTAACAATTGGTATAAGAGCCGAGGTCACGGGTTCCAACCCCGCGCTTCCGCTGGGGGGGAGATTGTTGCAAGGTGTGGCCCTTGGTCTCCTTGTTTAGCGCAGTGCTGCAATGGTTTGCGACAAGGGATTAACCACCTCCCGTTCTTGTTAAGTCAAGTGGTTGTATCAAGCATTAAAAGGTTGATCTTTTGGTGCAACGACAACTAACAAGAGCATACTTCAATTTATTATCCCATCTTTTCTTATTATGATCTAACGTCCTCTTTATGATCTGCATGAGACTCTTATTGTTGGAATTAGCTTGTCCATTACTCTGGGGATGGTATGGTGATGAGTGAATTAGCTTAATTCCAAACTCAAAACTCATATCAATTATATCTTGAGATCTAAAGCACATGGCATTATCTGCAACAATTCTAGATGGCACTCCAAATCTGGTTATCACATTGTTCATAAGAAAATCAATCACCACCTTGGATGTGGCATTATGAGTGGGGATAGCCTCAACCCACTTGGTGAAATAATCAATGGCCACAAAGATCCACATAAATCCATTTCTTGATTTCTCTTGAATTTATCCTATAAAATCAATGCCCCATTGCTAAAATGGTGCTTCAACTGAAACTAGCAAAAGGAGTAATGCTCTAGCAAATTTCATCTTGCCAGAGAAACATTGGCAATCATCACATTTTTTGACTTGTTTGCGAACATCTTTAAAAAGACTCAACCACCACAAGTGGTGCAGGAGCACCTTCTCTATGGTGTAGGAGTCATGTTTTGTTTATGTTTTCAATAAGGCTTTTTAAGCCACATCATGTTTGTAATAAGGTTTTTATGTCAATTTGGTCACTAGACCTATGTAGACCATGTTTTCATCAAGTTTGATGTAATAACACGAGGAAAACATGTAGTTTTCTTGTGAGAGGAAAAACCCAATGACTAACTATCTTTCAAATTAGTTTGTATGGTTGGGAGGAATGTTAACTGATGTTTCAAGCCTTTTTTAGGTGAAGAAGCAGGATGTAATGAAAGGAAGCATGCATGAATGAATGAAGATCTAGATTTTTGGGTGTGTTGAAACATTGTTCTTTCTGAGTATTTCTCTGTAACAGTCATTTTGTATGGCCTGTGCGGATAGTTGATTGTTTGAAACCAACTGGAAATGTTCATGTATTGAAGTAGCTTTCATTTGGAAGTGGTCTGGTGTCTTGAAGTGTCATAGTCAGTGAGAAATTGTTCTTCTTGTAGAGACTGGTTTGAAAACCTAGGAACTAGGGTTTTGTGAATAGATGGACTGTATTTCCTCTGTCCGCTGAAAGTAAGATTCTCATTTTCATTGTGATGGAGGAATACAGTGTACATTTTGTGTTTTTTGTGGTTTTGGATCAAACACCTAAGGATCCAAGGAGTTTGGCATGAGTTTGACTAGGCATCTCTATGTGACTAGTCATTAAAAAGTGTTGTTATGTGAACAATTAGTGGAGTGGCCAAATTGATGGTGACCAAGTGTTTGCAGAGGATTTTAGACTCCTTCCATTCTATTCAATTTGTTTTTGTATACTGGTTTGGTGTCTGCGCAAGTTACAGAGTAACTGAAGTTGCCATCGGCATAACACGGCCCTCAGGGAAGCTTTTGGATGTTACACCGATTAACAGAGTTAGACCAATAGGATGTGTATCGGTGAAGAGTGAAGGGAGTCTCACTGAAGAGACATACATCGGTGCAAGTTTTGTATCGGTTCACCAAATGTACATTGCGAATGCATATCGTAAAAGCATGTTGAGAATGTATGTTGAGAATGTATCTTTCATTGGATACAAACGGTGACCGGTCGTAATGGTGAAATCAGGGTAAAGATACTTTAACCCACCGGTAATAGTAAGTCAAGTCAAGCATATACAAGTTGGTATATTGAAGTATTAGAAGGACACACAAGGAGGTCACCGACAATCGAAGTCTTACCAACAAGGTCATGACTAACCGCCACGGTTAAGGCGAGTGGAAGCTTAACCACCATCGGGGTATCAATAAGAGGTTTGAAGACACTGCCGATAGAGGAAGCCTCCCTGAAGACAAAGTGGAGTTGACTTTCAGGGAGAGTTGAGAGATTCACTAGAGAAATAGTAAGGTGGTCGATAGGGTCTGTTTAGCTGATGAGAATAGATCGCTAAGACATAAGACAGTCTCACACCGATACAGTTTGTGACAAGTTGTTCGCTTCCTCTATGCACTCTGCATCACATTGGTATCAGAGCTAGTATTTGAATTGAAGCAGTGTATGTCAGACATGGAGATAGAAACTGAGGCTAGGACAATGCCTCCCAAGTCTATGAGCAAAGAAGCCATCAACAAGATGGTAGAGGAGATGCTTGAAGCAAGGTTGAAAGAAGAGAGGCCCAAGGGTAAGAGTAAAGAGGATGGAAGTGCTTCTGATACAGAAGAAGAAGAAGAGGCAGAGGAGAGCCCTCAAAAACAAGATATATCTACAAACCAAAAGGCATTCTTGAATGCACTTAAAGGTGCTCGTGGAGATAGTGGTGATCCAAAGATGGATGTTCCTACATTCAATGGGAAACTAGATGGAGATTCTCTCATGGATTGGATTGAGGCCATGTGCAACTATTTTGACTTCAAGAAGTATAGTGACAGCAAGAAAGTCAAGTTTGCTAAGACAAGATTGAGAGGTTCTGCCCTAGTTTGGTGGAACTATATGCAAGGGGAAAGAGAGAAAGTTGGAAAGAACCCTATCACCAAATGGAGTAGAATGGTGGCCATGCTAAGAGACAAGTTCATGCCATCTGATTATGAGTTGCAGAGCATTAGGAAGTTTAATCATCTCAGACAAAAGGATATGGATGTGGCTACATATACTGAAGAATTTCATAGATTGAGCATGAGAGTGAATCACAAGGAGGGGGAGAAAGAGATGGTGGCCAGATATCTCGATGGCTTGAGGTATAACATACAAGATGAATTCTGTATGGTGGTTCCTAAAATAGTGGATGAGTGTTTTCAATTAGCCTCTATGGCAGAAAAGAAATTGAAAAGAAAGAGTGATCAAAGAACCAGAGGAAGAGGTGGCATAAATAATAAGGGAAGAGGCAGTTTTGGTAGAGGACAGTCAAGTAAAAATGAAAATCCAAGTCAACAAGAGTCTCATTCTGATGTAGAACATAGAGGTGGTCGTTTTAGAGGTTGGAGAAGACCAAATGGCAGAGGTAGAGGAGGTGGTGTAGGCAGAGGACCTAGAGTTTTCATTGGTAGATGCTATGGCTGTAATCAAGTAGGCCATACTATGAGCAAATGCCCTAAGAAGGCAACTAGTTCCCATGATGGTGGAAGAAGGAATTAGTTGTTGAAAGATGATGACTGCCAAAGTGTCAATTCACCCATTGGTAGTGCTGCACCAGTCCTTGAAGGAGAGAACATGATGATTGAGAGGACCTTGATGAAAATGCCATTGAAGTAAGAGCCCCCACAAAGGAAGACCCTCTTCAAAACCCAAGGTATTGCATATGGTAAACTTTGTAAAATTATTGTTGATTCAGGTTCTACTGAGAATGTAGTGTCTACTGAAATGGCAGAGAAGTGTAAGTTGAAAAGGCTGCCCCATGTTAATCCTCATAAGATCTCTTGGTTGAATAAGAGTCAAAATTACATGGTAGAAGAACAAACTTGGGTCGAGTTTGAGATAGGTGATTATAAGGACAAGGTACTATGTGAGATTATTCCTATGGATACGTGTCACCTTCTTCTTGGATGTCCATGGCAGTACGATGTGAAGGCACAACATGATGGTGAGAAGAACACATACCTCATCACCAAGAATGGAAGGAAGTTTAGGATGGATCCTATGCAAGAGCAGATTGGAGAGAAGAGTAATGACACCAATGTCATGATGGTTAGTGGAAAAGAGTTCTTACACCTCATGAAGGAGAAGGATACCCAAGGGTATGCCTTAATAATGAAGCCTAAAGATGAATCAGGTCAGCAAGACAAAAAGCAGAAAGAGATTCCACTAGAAGTGCAGTAATTATTGGATAAGTACCAAGATCTTGTGGTAGAGGATACTCCTAACTCCTTACCACCCATGAGAGATGTAAGTCATCAAATTGACTTGATCCCAGGTACCACATTGCGCAATAAGGCTGCCTATAAACTGACACCACAACAAAATAAGGAAGCGAGTAGACAAATTCAAGAACTCTTAGAGAAATGATTGATTAGAAAGAGTCTTAGTCCATGTGCAGTCCCTAGTGTACTTGCTCCAAAAAAAATGGAAAGTGGAGACTATGTATAGATTCAAGGGCCATAAATAAGATCACAATAAGGTATAGATTCCCTATGCCAAGGATTGAGGATCTTTTGGACTATCTTGGAGGGTCATGTTATTATTCCAAGATTGACTTGAAATCTGGTTATCATCAAATCAGAATTAGGCAGGGAGATGAATGGAAGATTGCCTTCAAGACAAATGAAGGTCTCTATGAGTGGCTTGTCATGCCATTCGGCCTTAGCAATGCCCCAAGTAGATTCATGCATTTGATGAATGAGGTACTTGTTGAATTCATTGGCAAATTTTTAATTGTTTATCTTGATGACATACTTATTTTCAGCAGGACAAAAGAAGAACATGTGAAGCATCTTGGACAAGTGATGAAGAAGTTGCATGAGAGTAAGTTGATGATCAACTTGGATAAGTGTGATTTCATGAAAACTGAACTTGTGTATCTTGGTTTTGTGATTTCTAATGGTTGTTTGAAGATGGACCTCACAAAGGTTAGGGCCATTCTCAATTGGCCTACTCCTAGGACAGTGGGAGATGTTAGAAGCTTCCATGGCTTGGCAACTTTTTATAGGAAGTTCATTGGAGGATTTGGTCACATAAGTGCTCCTATTCTTAACACCATCAAGGGTGGCATAAAGTGCAAATTTCAATGGACAAAGCAAGCAAATGATAGCTTTGAATTGTTAAAGAAGAAAGTGGTTGAATTACCTACATTGGTACTCCCAGATTTTGACAAAGTTTTTGTAGTGGAATGTGATGCAAGTCAGCAAGCAATAGGTGCTGTTCTTAGTCAAGATGGACATCTAGTGGTCTTTTTTTAAGAGAAGTTGAATGAGGCTAAACAAAGGTACTCTACCTATGACCTAGATCTTTATGCAATGGTACAAGCTCTCAAAAAGTGGAGACACTATTTTATGCCCAAAGAATTCATTGTTTTTACTGATAACCATGCTCTTAGCTTTCTAAATAGTCAAGAAAAGTTGAATCATAGGCATGTTAAGTGGATGGAACAATTGCAGGCCTATACCTTCACTATTAAGCATAAAAAGGGTGTTGCCAACAAAGTGGCGGATGCTTTAAGTAGAAGGATGCTTGTCATACATGAAGTACATATGGAAAGCATGGGGATAGACTATTTGAAGGAGTTATACAAGGAGGATGCAGATTTCAAGGCTGCTTATGATGTTTGTACTAGTTTGGCTAACATGGCTAACACTTTTCATGGTGAATATTCAAA
This sequence comes from Cunninghamia lanceolata, assembly GCA_027924645.1. NCBI lineage: Eukaryota > Viridiplantae > Streptophyta > Pinopsida > Cupressales > Cupressaceae > Cunninghamia > Cunninghamia lanceolata. The sequence continues at coordinate 3,162,942 of BSBN01000367.1, read as the reverse complement.
TTTTGTGTTGCAGGAAGGTCTCTTATTCAAGGACAGTTTACTATGTGTCCCTAAGTGTTCCATGAGGGACAACATCATCAAAGAGAAGAACAATGGAACCTTAGGAGGACACTTTGGGTTGGACAAGACTTTGGAACAAGTCACTAGATTCTACTATTGGCCAAAAGTATAATCAGATGTAAGGAGATATGTTGCAAGTTGTACCATATGTCAAAAGGCCAAAGGTATGTCTTCTAATGCTGGTTTGTACCAACCCTCCCTATTCCAAATAGGCCTTGGGAGAGTATTAGTATGGATTTTGTACTTGGTCTTCCTAAGACAGTAAGGGGTGTGGATAGTGTTTTTATCATTGTGGACAGATTTAGTAAGATGGCTCATTTTGTGCCATGCAAATGCACAAATGATGCATCTCACATTGCTAGTCTCTTTTTCAGAGAAGTGGTTAGAATCCATGGTTTTCCCCTTTCAATTGTCACTGATAGAGACTCCAAGTTTGTTGGTCATTTTTGGAGGACCTTATGTAGAAAATTGGGAACACAATTGTCTTTCTCATCCGCCTACCATCCCCAAACTGATGGTCAGATTGAGGTTGTTAATAGGTCCCTAGGACACCTTATAAGATGCCTTACCAAGTAGAATGGGTTGGCATGGGACTTGGTTATCAATCAAGCTGAGTATGCTTACAATGATTCAGTGAATAAAAGTACTCGGAAGAGTCCATTTGAAATTGTTTATGGTTTCCATCCAAGAGCACCACTTGAACTCAAAGACCTACAAGGATGGCATAAGAGGAGTGCTCTAGGAGAAGATTTTTCTGCCACCATGAAGGCAGTTCATGATCAGGTCAAAGTTCAATTGGAGAAAATAGTCTCCAAATACAAAGATAGGGCAGATCTCAAGAAAAGAGATGTACAGTTCAAGGTGGGAGATTTGGTGATGGCCTATCTAAGGAAGGAAAGGTTGCTTAAAGGATAGCCAACCAAACTTCTGATGAAGAAAATAGGACCATGCAAGGTAGTGCATAAGTTTGGTCCAAATGCTTATGAAATAGAACTACCATCCAGTCTTGGTATTTCTCCCATATTCAATGTTTCAGATCTCTTTCCATACCGACCTCCATTGAATGTTGAAGATGGATCAGATGTTGTGATTGAAGATGAATATTGGGTCAGAGATCTACCTACAAGTAAGCCTTTACAATTGGAATGCATCTTAGATTCCAAGGTTGTCAAAAAGACAAGGAAGGGTGTGTATAAGGAGTACTTGGTCAAGTTGCAAGATCTTCCTGATTCAAAGGCTACATGTATGAGTGAGGCAGACATCTTGAAGCATGGGAAGACACTCCAACAGTTGGCAACTCAAGGAACTTGAGTTCTTCTTGCAGGGGGAGTATGGTGCAGGAGTCATGTTTTGTTTATGTTCTCAATAAGGCTTTCTAAGCCACATCATGTTTGTAATAAGGTTTTTATGTCAATCAGGTCACTAGACCTATGTAGACCATGTTTTCGTCAAGTTTGATGTAATAACAAAAGGAAAACATTTAGTTTTCTTGTGAGAGGAGAAATCCAATGACTAACTGTCTTTCAAATCAGTTTGTACGGTTGGGAGGAATGTTTATTAAGATATTCTTTACTTAGAATCTCCTATTTTTAGTTAATGGTCATTTTCTTGTAACGATATGTAATTATGACAAGATCATGTGTCGATCTCTGGAAGTTCTTGGCAGTTTCTAAATATAGAAATGTGCCTATTCTTGTACATTCTGTAACCTATTTATTGAGCATTCGCTCATTGTTAATATCATCCAATATTTTACCAATTACCTATGTAATATGGTATCAAAGCCATTTTTTTGAAAATATAATTTCATTTTTTGAAATTATTCAGTTTTTTTGAAATAAGAAATTCTTCTTTAAAGCTCTTGGGTGGATTCAAAGCACGGTTCATTTTTTTGGTGCTCCAGTGAAGATTTTTCTTCTGGTTTTCGTGACTTCCTTAACTCTTAAAAATCAAGGGTTATTGTTTTTTGGAATTTCGTGGAAGCTTTTGCTTTGAAAAATCATGTTTTCTTCTGCAGTATCGTGGTTTTTTCTTCTGCTAATCGAGTGTCTTGGGCCGCAATTTTTCTTGGCTGACATTTTTTTTTGGTAGATTTTCGTGGTTGTTGGCATCACTGTTTATGGTCGTGGTCGTGGTTCCTGCGCAGCTGTCTGGGGTCACATTTTGGTTGGCGCCATCTGAAACCCTTTGAAACCCTTTTGTTTTGGAGGTCGTATTTTATTTCGGTGTTTTGAAATCATGTTTCTTACTCTAGTGTTGCTGTTTACCCGCGGGACCTTGGTTCTTTCCTATTGGACGCCATTCCTCTGACACCTGCGCGACCCTCTAAACAGGAACACAGTTGCTCGTGTCCTCTACAGGCATCGTCTGCCATTGTTTGCTCCTCACGGCTCCACTCGGCTAGGGTTCTTTCTCTGTCCACGATTTGGAAGTTTTTCTGGACTCGTGAATGTTGCGACATCACCATTTCAGACTAGTTTTAGTACCTTTTTTGCTGCTGCCTAGGGTTTTGCAAATGAACCCTCTATGTGAAGTCTAAACATTATTTTGATTTCAGACTAATTGTGGGTTTTTCACAACTATTTCTAGGTCCCTGTCAGAATTTTCTAGGTACATTATTTTTCGTGCATCATTTTTTGTGTAGCGTACCTGCTCTATTTTGTATGCTTATTCAGTTCTGTTCGGTGCAACAGTAGGTTCGTCTTGAAATCTGTACCTGTACCTGCCTCTGTGCATTGAACTTTGTGCTTCAAGTTTCGTGTATTTTGCCTCTTCTCAGTACCTCATTTTTCGTGCCTTGAAAAGCATGCAAGATGGCGAGTTTGAACAACATCATGTTGGAAGGTAGTCAGTGATTTAATGGTAAAAATTATAATACTTGGAAGCAACGAATGATGACAATCTTTGAATATCGTTGCCTCAATCAGATGATTTTGGGTACTGCTACTCATCCTGCAATAGCTGGAAAAGACCAGGACAAGTTTGATGAGCAGAACCATGAAGTTGTCATGCTTATTAAGCTTTCCATCACTAATGATTAGCTACCCCAAATTTTGGCTAGAAAAATAGCGAAGGAGATTTGGGACCATCTGAAGGGGTTGCACGAAACCTGTGACAAGAGCTGTGCATTCTTCTTGAAAAATATACTATTTTTCTATCATGATGGATGAGAAGACCTCTTTACAAACACACCTGAACAAAGATCCGAGATCAGCTGGAGGCTATTGGTTGAAAAATGGAGGAAGAAGACCTGGTTGTGATCACTTTGAAAAGTCTACCTAAGTCGTATGAAGATTTCATTGAGACTTTCAACATTACATCAGCTAATGTTGATCTGAAGTTTCCAAAACTCTATACTATTCTCTTGTAGTAGGATCGCTGGAAACAACAGTTTGGTAGTAGTGATTCTTCATCCTCTTCAGAGCAGGCTTTTGCAGCCAAGTTTCAAAATAAAGGCAAAAGTTAGCCTCCACAGCAGAATCAGCAAAAGGGTTCAGTGCCATCATTTGCCAATGGCAAGAAGAAAAATGTGTAGTGCAACTATTGCCACAAATTTGGACATCTGAAGAAAGATTGTTGCGCATGTCTGGCTTCTGAGCAGAAGAAGCAGGGAGGGTCTCAGCAGAAGGCCAACACAGTGGAGCACACTGAGTAGAGAGAGTTTGCCTTTTACGCCTTCGTGGCTAAACAACCAGCAGACCATGTCAAATCCTTGGCTTGGTACATAGATTCTGGTGCCTTGCGACATTTCACTCACAGATGTGATTGGTTCACCGACCTCTCTCCTTTCCATGATTCTATCATTTTCGGTGGTGGTGAAGAGTACACAGTTGCCGGCAAGGGCACTCTTCAGATCCAATTTGGTGGGAGGAATCTCATATTCCTTAATGTATATTATGTTCCTGGCATGGAACTTAATCTACTCTCAGTCAGCCAGATCATGCGACACTCTCCGCACCTTGATGTGGTCTTCAACACTCATAAGTGCTCTATCCTTGACCGACTGTCCAAATGCACTGTAGCTGTTGGCATTGAGGATCATGGTCTGTACAAACTTGTGGATTCAGGTGGTCCTCTAGAATCAACCCTCATAGCTCGGAACTCTTCCATCACCAGTCTCTGGCATCAGTGGTATGGGCATCTGAATGTGCACTACCTATCCCAGCTCTCCTAGCAACACCTTGTAGATGGGCTTCCTGAGATTCTGTCTTAGAACTTTGGCGTCTGTGGATCCTGTCAAGCTGGCAAACAACACCACACTCCTTTTCCGACTATGACTCCTGGCGTGCCTCCAAGTAGGAAAATGTGGGTTTACTTTCTTAGATCAGATGTGTTTTCAGTTTTTCAGAAGTTTAAGGCCTTAGTAGAAAAAGAGTCTGGTTGTTCCATTGTCACTCTTAGGTCCGATAATGGGGGGAATTTTGTTCCACTGTGTTCTCCAACTTCTGTGATACACATGGCATCAAACGCCAATTGACCACACCCTACACTCCGCAACAGAATAGTGTTGTAGAGCGGTGCAACTGCACTATAACTGAGTTAGCATGTTCCATGTTGGAGCTCAGATGTGTTCCTAAGAAATTTTGGGCAGAAGCAATCTTCACTGCAGTTTATCTTCTTAACCAGTCTCTGACCTATGCAGTTAAGGCTAAAACTCCAGAAGAAGTTTGGACTAGCCGCAAACCAAGGGTCAGTCATTTGAAGGTTTTTGGCTCTCTTGCTTATGTTTGGATTCCAGATGCCCAGCACTCCAAACTAGATTCCAAGAGTTAGAAACTCATGTTCACAAGATATAGCGATAACCACAAAGCCTACAGGCTCATTGACATTAAGACAAACCATCTCATCTTCAGTCGTGATGTGGTTTTTGATGAAGAGCAGGGACCTTTCTTTTCTCCTTCTTCTGTGCAGTAGTCTGAGGATCAGCCTTTGAAGGCTTCTGACCTGGGTGTTCATCTTCCATTAGGTCCACCTGATGGGAGGGATGTTGATTATTCCTCAGACTCAGATTCTGATGAGTCTCAGCCTGCAATTCTTGAGGATAATGCAGAACCTCCTCCTAATGCACCTGTTCCAGATGCAGAATCTCTTGTTGAACCAGATGTTGGCCCTTCTATCCATCGACCAAAATGGTGGTCTCAGATGATTGCTGATCTTCATGATGATGAACTTGTTGATGGTAGATCCTCCCAGAATAAGAGCAAACAACAGCCTATAGTAAACTTTGCTCTCATGGCCAATTTGCATAGTGTTTATGAGCCTCAAACTTATTCAAAGGCTAAAGGTATTCCAGAGTGGGATACAGTGATGGACTCAGAACTCCAGAGTCTTAAGAAGAACCACACTTGGGTCCTTTCAGATCTTCCTCTAGGGAAGAAACCCATTAGCTACAAATGGGTGTATAAAGTTAAGTACAAGGCTGACGGAACCCTCGACAAGTACAAAGCACAACTTGTTGCTCGGGGTTTCTTGCAAAAAGAAGGCATTGACTATGAGGAGACTTTTGCTCCTATAGCCAAGATTAGCACCATACGGCTTGTCCTTGCCTTAGCAGCCCAGTTTGGATGGACAGTCCATCAGATGGATGTGAAGAGTGCATTCCTCAACGGTGAGTTGCAGGAAGAAGTCTACATGACGCAGCCTCCTGGTTTCAAGGTTGCCAGTCAAGAACATAAAGTCTGTAGGCTGGTCAAAGCACTTTATGGCCTAAAGCAGGCTCCCAGAGCATGGTACATCAAAATTGACAAATACCTCACAGAACATGGCTTTCAGAGGAGTCCATCTGACTCCAATCTGTATATCAAACACATTGGCAGTGATATCTTGTTAGTTGTTGTCTATGTGGATGACTTGCTTATTACTGGCAGTTTGGTACACCTGATCGATAAGATCAAACAGCACCTATGCACCACCTTTGATATGACAGATTTGGGACTTTCTCACTATTGTTTAGGTGTTGAGGTTTGGCAAACTCAAAATAGCATCTTCATCTCTCAATCGAAATATGCTTGCAGTCTTCTAGATAAGTTCCGAATGCAGGACTACAAACCAACCTCCACCCCTATGGAAAAGGGACTTAAGCTGTCAGCTAAGTCTGACTCACCAGTGGTTGATGAGTCTCTGTTCAGACAGCTAGTAGGAAGTCTTATCTACTTAACTACTACTAGACAAGACATCAGTTTTGCAGTCAGCTACATCTCCAGATTCTTGATAGCCCCCAAGGATGATCATTGGGTAGCGGCTAAGCATGTGCTATGGTATGTGAAGGGTACATCTTACTTTGGTATCCTTTACACAAGGAATTTTGATCCCAGCCTTCGAGGCTTCACAGATTCAGATTGGGCAGGTTTAGTTGATGACAGAAAATCAACTTCTGGGTATGTGTTCAGTTTGGGATCCGGTGCCATCACATGGACTAGTAAGAAATAGCAGGCTGTGGCACTCTTCTCAACAAAAGCTGAATATCAAGGTGCAGTGAAGGCAGCATGTGAGGCAGTTTGGCTTTGCCGGATGCTTGCAGATATGCAACTATCTCAAGCAGGACCGACTCCCCTGTTCTGCGACAATCAGGGAGTTCTCAAACTTGCCAAGAATTTGGTCTTCCATGAGAGAACCAAGCACGTCGAGACACATTGTCACTTCATCTGATCGCTAGTTGAAGACCACACAGTTCAGTTGCTATATGTTTCCACTAAGGATCAGACAGCAGATATTCTCACCAAGTCCTTGAGTCCTGACAAGTTTGTAAAATTCAAGGGGTCTCTTGGTGTTGTAAATAGGTTGACCATTAAGGGACGGTATTAAGATATTCTTTACTTAGAATCTCCTATTTTTAGTTACTGGTCAGTTTCTTGTAATGGTATGTAATTATGACAAGATCGTGTGTCGATCTCTGGCAATTCTTGGCAGTTTCTAAATATAGAAACATGCCTATTCTTGTACATTCTGTAACATATTTATTGAGCATTTTCTCATTGTTAATATCATCCAATATTTTACCAATTACCTGTGTAATAATGTTAACTGATGTTTCAAGCCATCTTTAGGCAAAGAAGCAGGATGTAATGAAAGGAAGCATGCATGAATGAATGAAGATCTAGATTTTTGGGTGTGCTGAAACATTGTTCTTTTTGAGTATTTCTCTATAATAGTCATTTTGTACGGCCCATATAGAAAGTTGATTGTCTGAAACTGACTGGAAATGTTCATGTATTGAAGTAGCTTTCATTTGGAAATGGTTTGGTGTCTTGAAGTGTCATAGTCAGTGAGAAATTGTTCTTCTTATAGAGACTAGTCTAAAAACCTAGGTGTTGGCAAGAGACATGTTGTGTCTTCATGAGTGTTGTCATTCATGGCAATAGTCCATCCCACACATCCGTAGGACATGGTATGACCATACCGAAAGAAATACTGAAGTGTATCTTGGTCCGGTAAGCAAGAACAGAGCATGTAGCAAGGTCTAACAGTTAGGTCTGGATCTCTTAGAGGAAGTATCTCAGTAAAGTGCAGACTTGGGGAAGTCAAGAGAAGTACCATGACTAATATATTCCATAGATTGAGCCTCCGGTGATGTAAGAGTGAAAAGATATGAACAACTAAGTGTTAGGTTCCTATTTGGCAGAGTAGACTAAGGAAGAACTAATCGGCAGAGCTTCAGACCTTAATCTAGATGAGATATTGATGGTAATAAAGTCTCTTAAGGGATCATTCATGTTTGGTAAGCATGATTGATGACTTCTATAAGCATCTCTTTGATACGCATCACTTCGTAAGCAAGGATTCAACCGACAGACTAGAGTTTGAGAAAATATTGAGTATTCCAGATGCCGACTAGAAAGATGTTGAAATCTTTTATGTAGATATATATACCAGATGGATTTCGATGAGAAGAAGTGTGTGTGGTATTGTGAAGTGTGAAGAAAAGTAGAGAGTAGAGTGGAAGAAGTAACACAGGTCTGGTATGTGACAAGACAACAACACTAAAGGAGAAGAAGAATGAAGTGCAGTAGATCAGTGTCCTGAGCCTAACCAGAACTGAACCTTAGCATACATGGATACTTCTCATCAGTTCAATTATCTTGTTATTCTCTTTATAACTTGTAGACAGTGAGTCTCTTGTAGGCAATGAGCCTCTTGTGAGCAGTGTGCTCAGGCAGTGAGCCCTAATTGGCCAGTGCCATTTGTACTATCTTATTATTTTAACAGGGAATACAATCTTGGGTTAATCACCTCATGGTTTTTCCCTTAACAAGGTTTTCCACATCAAAAACATTGTGTTATGTGTATTGAGTTTATTTTTGTTTTCATGGCTATGCATGCTTATTTAATTTGATGTTGCACTAGTTGTTAAAGAAGAATAGAAAGTTAAAATAATCTAGATAACTAATTCACCCCCCCTCTCAGTTATCAACAATTGGTATCAGAGCCAAGTTCCTCCAAACAGAGCCTAACATCTTGAGGAAGATCTAGGAATTCCAATGGATATGTATGGTATGAGGGAACAACTTCAGTCTGCCTTAGATAATCTTAAGCAATCTCAATCTGAAGTCAATAACTTAAGAGAAAGACTCAAACAAGTTGATGATTCATAAATGAACTAAAGGAGAAACTGATTATCTCTATGAAAAAGAGAAAGGAACTACTTCAGCAACTAGCAAGTAAGAATGAAGCCAATGATGCAAATGAAGATCTGAATGAGAAGAATAAATTATGTGAAAAGCTATCAAAAGAGGTCATTATGGTAAGACATGAAATGGAATCAGGGGTTATGAAATTCACCCAAGTAATTGAAGAGAAGAGAAAAACTGAAGATAATCTAAAACAATCTCTCAAAGAGAAATCAAAAGACTACCACAAAATGGATAGAATAATTAGGCATTTGGAATCTGATCTGGAAGAAGCTAGAGATAATGAAGAACAACTTGAAAATTAGATTGACACTCTAAAAAGAGATATTCAAATAGCAAATGAATACAAAGAGAAATTCAAGATAAGCTCTGCTCAGCTTGAAGTTCTTCTTGAAAGCCAAAAGAGAGTAGATGACAAGCAAGGCTTGGGGTATGAGAAAAATGAAAGATCTGGATCAGGAAATCCAAGGAACGGGCCTAGAAGAACTCTAGTAAGGCAACCTAATGCTCAAAGATATCCATCCTTCAATGGATACTACCACAACTGCAATAACTTTGGTCATAAAGTAAATCAGTACAGAAGAAGAATGAATCAGACTAATTCATCCTTCTCTAGACAGTGTTTTAAATGCAAAAGGTATGGTCACAAATCTCATGAGTGCAGAAATATGCAAATGAACAATTCATTTAATGGTAGATGCTTTGCATGCAATAGAATAAGACATATGGCTAATCAGTGTAGATCAAGAAGATATCAATCAAATATGCAAAGAAATATTGTTTGCTACAATTGCAATAGATTTGGTCATATCGCTAAATTTTGCAGAAGTAAGAATCGGGACAAAAAGGGTCTAGTGCATCACAATCAAAACCAAGACAAAGGAAAAGGAAAAATGAATGCAGATGAAATTCAAAGGGAGATGAATAAGATTTGGGTAAAGAGGAGTTTAGAAAATGTTGAGGATGGATCTGCACCAGAATCAGGTGCTGATATTCCTTCCAGAAACTAGATAGATGAGCTCTAGCTCAGGGGGAGTCACAAAAGAAAACAATTTCCCCCAGCCAGTCAATTAGTGCTTGAAATTGGCACATGGAAGGTTGCGGATTGAAAGGGCTCTCAGAGAAACATCTAAATAACCCTTGGGAAGGATATGAAAGATCCGCAAGGAATTTGAAGAGGATAATCATATGAAATTAATCTAGTTTAATAGTCATCTGATAAGAATAGGATTTTCACAGTTAGATCCGATATGATTCAAATTTGAGGTATCTTGATCTGTGGAATGATTTGGGAAAGATAGATAGATAGCTAATAGTGCATAGTAGTGATCTAGAAAGATCTCTCTCAAAACAAGGAAAACAAGGCAACTGAAATAAGTTAGGTTGTGTATTTATTGCAAAATGAAATTAGGGTTTATGCAAAAATAAAAGGGTTCTTTGGTTCATCATTTACACATTTGCATTCAAAAAGAAGAGAGAAGGAGATCTGCAACAAGTTATCTCAATCCTCTCAATGATCAAAACCGGAAGATAGGACATTTGGAAAGGGAGAGAAGAGAACTAAGACAAAGGCCACAAGGTCTTACATCAGTCAGAAGGATGATGAAGAGACTGAGTCAAATGAGGAGGTAAAGAAAATGAAGAAGAAGAAGAAAGTATCTGGTGAATCCTCTACAGGTCAAGACAAGAAAGAAGAGACAGAAGAATTGATTGAAAAACCTACTCTCCGCATTGATGATATCATCAAATCAGTTACTGTGGATGGGAACTTGCAACCAATGGTTGAATTTTATGATGAATATAGTGAAATTGATCAAAAGATATTGCAAGATGCCACAGTCAGGTATCTAAACATCTACAACAAAGCATTCATTGAAATTATATCTCTGATTCCCAAAAGCTTAGAGAAGGAACTTGAAATAAGAAAGAACAATGCCCAAGCAAAAGATCTAGAAATCTGGGAGCAGATTGCTATTCATCTCTATCTGTCCATTACAGCTAAACAAATGAACATTATCTTCAAGGACTGCAAGGTTGAGTTCCAAAGAAAAGCTAGAATGAATCAACTTATGCTTGGAGAAACTAACAAAGTGGCAAAGGAAATAGAAGATATCCTTTGGAATGCCTTTAAAAGATTCAATCTTCCTATTATAGAGGACTTAGGTGATGAACCCTCTTCCATGGATGACAAAGGAGAATCTACTGAGATAGTGGTAGAAGAGGCAAAGAAGACAAGTGAAGAGAAAACTGAGGATCTAGATTCCTCTACTCCGAAAGAAGAAGTCCTTAAAGAAGGAAACATCTCTCCTCCAGTTTCCCCAGCACACTCCAGATCTAGAGGAGAAGAAAGAATAGAAGAGAAAATCAGTTAAGGAGAAGAGGTGAAGGAAAGAGAAGAAGGTCAAACAGAGAAGACCACAAGTGACAATGCTGAGGCTGCTGAAGGGAAGAAAACTCTATCTCTGGCAAGAGATACTGTAGAAGAAGTCAAAGACTTCTTGGCAAAAGAAATGATGGAATTAGATGAACCAGAGCTACTTCAAGGACCATTCAAATTTGATTCCCTCTCCCCGGTTCAGACTATGAAGATAGCATCCTTTGCCCATGCAAAGGCAAAAGAGAAACATTTGAAGTCTCACATGGAAGAATGTGAGCTAATAGAAATTGCATCTGGTGCATTGGAGAAAATCATGCCATCCTTCCAGAAGGATCTTTCAGCCTCTTCATCTGGTAACTTAAAATCTCTTGTCAATTCAATTAGCACACATTTTGATTCTTTGGAAAAGTCAGCTGAAGATAAAGTCCAGAAAGAATTTTTGGGAAAGAGATTCTCTGAGGTGGAGGGTCTAATAACAAATGATAGGAGAGTTATGGATATTGGGATAAAGTGCTTAGAAAATGCTCCTAAAGATGGTGGAGATCTATATAAATTTTGTTTATCCTAGCCTAAGGTGACCAAGGAAATTAAGAAGAAAGTAAAAGAGCAAGAGGATAAACTGACAAGTTTATCTCAAAGTTTTGATCCTCTCTCCTCTTCCATAGTAAATCAAGAGTGTCAGACTATTGCAGTCATAAATGAAATGAGGAAGCTTGAGAAGGAGAAGAAAAATAGAATAAATAGGTTAAGTGAACTTAGAGGGATCATTATCCCTAAGTTAGAAGTCATGCATGAGGCCCTAACTGATGCTCAGGCCAAAACTCAGACTAGTGATCCAACAGGTCTTAAGAAGGCAAAAGATTTTGCATTCCTATTGAGTGGTCACATCTCAATTTTGGATAGGATGAAACAAAGTTGGGCAACAAAATTTGTCCAGTTGAAGACAACTTTTGGAGATTTTTGTATGCAGATCCTACCCTTTTCCATTGATGTCAAAGGGGGAGTGAGGAGCAGTGAAAAATGTGGAGTATAGCTAAGGGGGAGCTCTGAAAAAATGTACATTAGAACAAAGCATCAGCCAAGGGGGAATGTAGTATAACACTTAGTCATTTTTCACTAAGTGTTGCCATCAATTCCAAATGGGGAGATTGTTGGCAAGAGACACATGGCTTCATGAGTATTGTCATTGATGGCAACAAATTCCATCCCACACATCCATAGGACATCGTATGACCATACCGGAAGACAGACTGAAGTGTATCTTGGTCCGGTAAGTAAGAACAAAGCATGTTGCAAGGTCTGACAGTCAGGTCTAGATCTCTTAGAGAAAGTATCTCAGTAAAGTGCAGACTTGGGGAAGTCAAGAGAAGTACCATGACTAATATATTCTAGAGATTGAGCCTCCGGTGATGTAAGAGTGAAAAGATATGAAGACCTAAGTGTTGGGTTCCTGATTGGCAGAGTAGATTGAGGAAGAACTGACTGACAGAGCTTCAGACCTTAATCCAGATGAGATATTGATGGTAATAAATTCTCTTAAGGGATAATTCATGTTTGGCCAACATGATTGATGACTTCTATAAGCATCTCTTTGATACGCATCACTTGGTAAGCAAGGATTCAGCCGACAGACCAGAGTTTGGAAAAATATTGAGTATTCCAGATGCCGACTAGAAAGATGTTGAAATCCTTTATGCGGATATATCTACAAGATGGATTTTGATGAGAAGAAGTGTATGTGGTATTGTGAAGTGTGAAGAAAAGAAGAGAGCAGAGTGGAAGAAGTAACACAGGTCTGGTATGTCACAAGATAGCAGCACTAAAGGAGAAGAAGAATGAAGTGTAGTAGATCAGTGTACTGAGCCTAACTGGCACTGAACCTCAGCATATGTGGATGCTTCTCATCAGTTCAAGTATCTTGTTATTCTCTTTATAACTTGTAGACAGTGAGTCTCTTGTAGGCAGTGAGCCTCTTGTGAGCAATGTGCTCGGGCAGTGAGCCCTAATTCGCAAGTGCCATTTGTACTATGTTATTCTTTTAACATGGAATACAATCTTGGGTTAATCACCCCGTGGTTTTTCCCTTAACAGGGTTTTCCATGTCAAAAACATTGTGTTGTGTATTGAGTTTATTTCTTCTTTCATGGTTATGCATGCTTATTTAATTTGATGCTGCACTAGTTGTTAAAGAAGAACAAAAAGTTAAAATAATCTATATAACTGATTCACCCCCTCTCTCAGTTATCAACACTAGGAACTAGGGTTTTGTGAATAGATGGACTATATTTCCTCTGTCCACTGGAAGAAAGATTCTTATTTTCAGTGTGATGGAGGAATACAGTGTGCATTTTGTGTTTTCTACCGTTTTGGATCAAACACCTGAGGATCCAAGGAGTTTGGTGTGAGTTTGACTAGGCATCTCTATGTGACTAGTCATTGAAAAGTGTTGTTATGTGAACAGTTAGTGGAGAGGCCAATTGATGGTGACCAAGTGTTTGCAGAGGATTTTAGAGTCCTTCCATTATGTTGAATTTGCTTCTGTATACTAGTTTGGTGTCTACGCAAGTTACAGAGTAACTAAAGTTGCCATCAGCGTAACACGGCCCTCAGGGAAGCTTTTGGATGTTACACTGATTAACAAAGTTAGACCAATAGGAGGTGTATCGGTGAAGAGCCAAGGGAGTCCCACCGAAGAAACATACATCAGCGCAAGTTTTGTATCGGTTCACCAAGTGTACATTGTGAATGCATATTGCAAAAGCATGTTGAGAATGTATCTTGAGAATGTATCTTTCATCGGATACAAATGGTGACTGGCCGTAATGGTGAAATCAGGGTAAAGATACTTTAACCCACTAGTAATAGCAAATCAAGTCAAGCATATAAAACTTGGTATATGGGCATATCGGAAGGACACACAAGGAGGTCGCTGATAATCAAAGTCTTACCAACAAGGTCATGACTAACTGCCACGGTTAAGGCAAGTGGAAGCTTAACCACCATCAGGGTATTGGAAAGAGGTTTGAAGATGTTGCCGATGGAGGAAGTCTCTCCGAAGACAAAGTGGAGTTGACTATCGGGGAGAGTTGAGAGATCAGCCAGAGAAATAGTAAGGTGGCCAATGGGGTCTGTTTAGCCGATGACAATAGATCGCTGAGACGTAAGACAGTCTCACAACTATACAGTTTGTGACAAGTTGTTCGCTTCCTCTATGCACTCTGTATCAACAAGCCTACTTTGATGATCTTGTGTGCTATGGTTTTGGCATGGAAGTACCCACCACATATTCCTTGATGATACTCTTCAATGACTACCTCAGATAGTTGCTGGTGCAAACACTTCAATAGCATTCTGTCATTATTTCTCCATATTAATAGACCTTGAATCAACACATACCTTTTGGACTAAAACTTAAGCATCTTCTGCTGGGTGACACTCAAGGCTGGTGGACAATGCATGTTGACAAGATAAAAAATAATATTTTTATACCATGGATCATTTGTCAAAACACATGATTCAACATATGGAACAACATCTATTTCATTTACCTCAGCAACCTCTAAGTTAGAATTTGCCATCAATTTAGCCAAAGCCTAGCTTCTAACTAGTTTGGTGATCTGCCCCTCATTGTCAAACTCATGGATCATGTTGATCCACCTACACCTTCTTCTAGAAGCCTCCTATTGTGTGAAAATATCTTTCATAGTAGAATGGGGCACATATGTAATTATCTTTGCACCTATGAGATATGACCTAAAGTTTTTTACTACCTTAACCAAAGCATATGCATGCTTTTCTATAATGGAATAATTCAACTCAATATCTTGCAAAGACCTGCTAAAAAATCATATTGGTTGCTCAAATCCATCACCATTCTTTTGTAATAATACAACAGCAATAGTATAAAATGAAGCAAAGGAGAAGAGTTGGAAGGGCTTGGAATGGTTAGGGCTTACTAGCACTGGTGCATTCTTGAGATAATCCTTTATGTCAAGAAAATCTTAGCTAGTTCCTTGTCCCATGCGATGGACTATCCCTTCTTGAGAATGTTGGAGATGGATTTAGTCTTCTCAGTGAAGTTAGGGACAAAACTCCTCACAAATTTAATATGTGCAAAGAAGGACTGAACACCTTTGACCTTTTTGGGCTGAGGGATAAGGTCAATAGCTTTAACTCTTTCTTGATCAATTCTAACCCCATCCCTTGACACAATATGTCCTAGTAGCTTTTCTTCTTCTACTCCAAATGGCATTTCTTGAGATTTAAAGAGATCCCATACTCAAAACCTCTCTCAAAAATCAATTGCAAATGCTTGCAATGATCATTCCTATCTTTAGAAAATGTAGTGAGATCCTCTTGGTGAAAAATAATGATCTCATTAATAAGGCCAGCAAAGGCCACATCCATTTCTCTTTAAAATGTAGATCCTACATTTTCAATCCAAATGGCATTCTCAAATAAACATACGTCCACCAAGGAGTGGTGAATGATATTTTGTACTATTCTGACTCCTTGACCAGCACTTGGTTATACCTTGAGAACCCATCCATCATAGACGTCATCTCTGAACCAGCAACCCTCTGCAAAAGATGATCCATGCTTGGAAGAGGATAGTTATCATTAAGGGATTTGATGTTCAGATTTCTGAAGTGAACGCATAGTCTAATCTCCCCATTCTTTTTTCTTATTGGGACAAGATTAGATACCCATTGAGAATGTATGATTGGTTTAATAATACCTCCCTCTTTCATTTTTAGCATTTCTTTCTACATTTTGGGAGCTATAGTGGGGTTTATAGGCCTTTATAGGCCTTTGTTTCTACCTAAATGATTTTGCATCATGTTGGAGGGGAATAGTGTGTTTCAAAATAGATCCTCCCTATAAGCTTTCATCTCATCATAGGAGCATGCAAACCATTTTCTAAATTTTCTGAATAAAGCAATCAACATTTTCTTTTTATGAGGCTTTAATTTCTTACCTATGTAAACCATTTTAGGTGCCTCTGTAGTTCCAAGGTTAACACCCTCAACACTATCCTCTTCAATAGGTTTACATTTACTCTTCCAGTGGTTTGCATTATCAAACATTCTTTCTAGTGCCACCTGTCCCTTGGGAATGGCATTTGTCTTCAACTACACTATGTCACTACCAAACAACATTTCCTTGTCATTTTCCATCTCTACCATAGGTTGCCAGTCAATCATTTGACTATCAAACTCATCCATGCAATTGAGGAAACTAAAAATTTGATTACTATCATGAAACACTTGCCAACTATATATGTTATAAGGGATTGTTCTAGCCTTGTAAGTACTTCTATAGCATGATGGCCATGAGGAAAATCCAATTGAGGATTAAATTTTGATGTAGCTACAGCTAGGGAACCTGGCTTTTCATTTTTTGTTCTATCAACCCATGCGATGCCAATGGCATCATATAGTTCCATAGTATCCCATACAACATTCCTATATTCCCTTAACCTTTTATCCTTGACAACAAATTTATTTCTAATTTGTTGCACCACTAATTCTCAATTGCCATAAATCTTCAAACACTAGTCTTATGCTTGTGAGCAATATTTAAACCTAACAATAGTGCCTCAAATTCAGCTATGTTGTTAGTGCACTAAAAATCAAGTTTTAAAGACATACCAAACTGCTCTCCATTTGGGGATGTCAAAACAATCCCAGTGCCTAAGCCATCTCTAGAAAATGCACCAACAAAATGCAACGTCCATAAATCAGATGTATCACACACAACTGCTACAAGGTTATGAGGTGAAAATTTCACACAAGGACCATTATCACTGCAATAGGCCATAGATGGTCTATTTCAATGTCAAATAAATTTGCATGATCTTCCTTTGTTTTATACCATCCCTCAATATTTTGGTCTTCTACCTTCTTCTCCTTGTATAGTTTCATTTCCACACCTTGGACTAGAATGGTGGCATATGCCAGGTCCATATGAATACTACCACCTATAGAAGCCATGCATTTCCTTGAAAATAGCATACCCCATTTGGCAGGGCAATCCACAATAATTATGTCCATTAGAATTGATTTGTCTAGGTATGCAGTTAATTTGACCTCAACATCTTTGATGAGACCAATCACATTCACCTCCCTAGAATCCATGGAAAAACACTTACACCTTCAATCCCAATTCATTCATGATTTCAAGTGGCATAACATTTCTAGATGCTCCTGAATCAAACATATAGTTTTGTAATAGCCAACCATTTATGATGAAAGTGGTGTAAAAAGGGTTAACCCCAATCTTGCTATTAAGCATGGAAGATCGTAAGTAAACCTCTACTGTTTCCTCATGACCCATGCCCTCATCATTACTACTAGGAACAATAGTAGGTTGTTTTAATGCATCTATAGTAGTAATAAGAGACTATGCCGTATCTCTATGTTCATAGATTCTAAGGAGTTTGACTATTAGCATAGAAATTTTGATTTGGTTAAACACTTGAGCCATATCAATAGGGAGATAATTGGGCAAAGGAGTATCACATGAAACAGTTACATCATTTGTAGGAGTGTAAGGTATTACCTAATTGGATGAAATATCCTTACCTTCTTACTTTGTCTTCTCCTTTTCTGGTTCCTTTTGTGCCTAAGAATGATCACACTTATTGTAGCCTCTTAGATAATGAACCCCTGAAATGGGTGTAGTAACTAGTTTCTCATTTGGTGTTGGATCCTTTTGTATACATTTCTTTTTTACTACTGCATCTGCATTGGATGCTTCTTTTTTGGCGCATTCTTCTTTGGAGCATTACTACTTTTCTACTTCACATTCCCCTTGCATTTGTCCTATCAGCATTTGATCTTTGTTGTTTTGATTCCTTGGTAGGGGCATTATGCAAAAGGATAGTTCTATTTCTCAATTGATAGCCTCCTTGGACTTCCAAGATGGCTGCATCGGTTAATGCTTTCGTGTCCTCTTTTGAAGGCTTGGACTACTGATACTTCTTCTACATAAGGTCCCTCAAGTGTCCAAAATCATGAGCAGGTGATTGATACTTCTTTGGACCTTCATCATAATCATATTGGAAAATATAATCATCTTCCTCATAACTAAGACAATTAGCATCCTGACCTATTTTCTCATAGTCTTCTCCATCAAACTAATTTATTTCCTCTTCATAATACTCAGAGCTGCACCATCTTCATTTGAAAATTCTTCTTCTTTTCTCAATGAATGAGCCACCACACAATTAGTTGGGTCATGGGGGAGGAAGCAAGCATGGCACCATAAAGACTCATCTTGAAAATTGACTTGATCCTTTCTCAAGGGATCAGGGGTGTCCCTTTCAGGATGCTTGAAGCTAACATGCTTGTGGGTAGCTTGTCTATCATCTTGCCATGGCCTCTTAGACCAATCAGTATTATAAGGCCTATTATGCAATCTCTGACCTTCATTAAAATGCATTGCTACACCCTAAGGTTGCAACCCTTTGTCATTTCTAACAAATTTATAGGATAAATCTTTCAAACCCCCATGACTTTATCCAATTTTTCATCAGTAGTGAGGGGTTTTTTAAAAGCAGGCTTATCTAGTTGGGGCAATTTTACATTAGACCTTTTGATGTGCTTCCCTAAAGCTCTCATGTTACAAGTTTTCTATGTTTATGGCTATAGCATAGGCCTTTCTTAATGTTTGTGGACTCTTGTCACTCATTTTTTAATCAAAAGCACCACAATATTAAACCATGTACATAGATTCATTGGGTCTCATATGAGGAGGTACCTTTCTCATTGTCATTATGAAGTCGCTATTGAAGCTAGCTACTATCTCATTGATGACTTTTTTGATGGTTGTGATCTCATGAATAGCAAACTTGGGGTCAATCCTCTCCCCACACTGTAGTCTAAACAACCTCATGAATTCCTCCCAAGAATCAATGTTGTTATTAGGGAGAGCCTTGTGCCATTGTTTAGTACTCTCTTCCAATGAGTGCACAAATAACTTCGTCACATTTTTGTCTTCAATCTAATACTCATCAGTGACATTAATGAAATGCCTCAAGTTTTCCTCACCAGTGATAGCATTATTTCACTAAAAACTAAGAATTTTCCCTCTGATCTCAATTGGAATGGGATTAGGAAAATCAGGTATGCCAATGAAATTGAGTTGCTTATACCTCTTAGTTCCTAGTAGCTACCTTTGTGCAATAAACCCTTGTTCTTGCCTTCACTATCCATGCCAAACATTTTGAATGTTTCCATGCTGTTGGTTAGCTTGATCCTACTACGGTGTAATATTGATATTGTGAATAGGGCATGATTTATACCTTGTTGTCCCATATGATATTATTGAACTGTCTCTGATTCTGTTGCTGATTGTAGTATTATTGAGGTGCACATTGTTACTATGCATTTTGATTTAAACCTTGTTGGGCAAGTTGATCTCCCTGTTGATTAAGCAAGGCCTGCACTTCCCATTGTATGTTTCTAAGATGATGAAGTAAATCTAGCTCATCCTAGATTCTTCTCTGTCTTTCCTCATCATCAGGTTTCTATTTTTTGATTGCCCACATTAGGGATATTGTCATAGTGACCTCAAAATGATCCAGTGGGGGAATTAGGATGCCATGTATTCTGATGCATTTCTTCATTCTCACTGACATTCCCAAGCATCCTCAAATATGGATCATGAGATCTATCTCTACTTCTTCTGCCAATAACATTCACATTCCTTCTAACATCATAGTCACCTCTATTATGTCTTATGTTTGTTCTAAGCATGTTATCTACAGAGTCCTCAAAAAAATAGTTGTATTGGCTTATGAGGTTGACAAATATGTTGTCTTGGGCATTTCTTGTAGGTACCACATTGGGTCTCCTTACCCTAACCTATACTCCTATTTCCAACATTACTAGAGGATTCCTCACATTTAGGTTTCTCTTGGTTTCTTCCTCTCTCTATTATGAAGCTTTCTTCAAACTGAAATTAATTCTAGGTTATTAACACAGAGTCAACACTTCCCTTGCTGGGAAGAAAACTTGAAAAAACATTGTACTTCAAAATCTTAGCAACCAGAAATGAAATGTTTACTGTTACCAAGGGATTCAAATTTGAATCAAAATATTTATCCCCAGCAACGACACCAAAATGTTGGCGTAAGTTAATAGGCCGTCAAATTATACACACAACAAATTACACCTGCCAACGACTGTTACAAGGGTCTTTAAATTCTTTGTCCTTTCAAATCCTCTAGAGTAACGACACCAAAATGTTGGGTCCCAAAATGATGGAAACAACAAAACTCTAAAATATTTCTAAATCACCTAGGCTGGGGATTGTCATCATGGTGATAGAAAGTAGTTTATCAACAAGTTTTGGGTGATTTTGGCCAACTACAGGAGTGGGTAGACTCTTCTTCTCTTTGAGCTCAGCTTAGACTCTGGAGGGATATTCCAAGGGGTATACTTAAGTATGTATTAACACCAAAACTAGATGAACAACTAAAAATATTAACAACCAAACCCAAATCACTTTCTTAGTCCCAAATTTGTCACTGAACTAAGAACAATTGGTTGTTATAAGACCCCTATATAGTAGATAATGACAATCCTACAGAATGAGGATGCATAAAACTACTACTGCTTCTAAAGATAAGATGTATTGTTTTGTTTTTAAGATTGGGTGATCTAAGGCTACTCAGACTAGTGCCTATCGATTCAATCGCAGAGTCTCATGTTCAACAAAGGAAAAACAACCACATAGAAGTGTATAAGTGCCTATTTGATAAATCAAATGCAATGAAAATTAATACCAAATCACTAAGAATACTTAATAATCTAACACCATGCCATGTTTTTCCCTATGAAATACTGAAATGACCATTTACAAAGCTTGAAAATGGATTAAGAAATGTCACATTCATTCAAACCAGAGCTTACATTCATACCACTAATGTGACAAGAGAAAACTATAACTATGATTATGGTTTGCTAAGAAAAACACCTATAGCAATGGAGAAAAATAGTAATTTGATACAAAGATTTGTAAATTATATTACATACATTTCATGATTGTTTCGTGTTAAACAAAGATTGCAAAAAATCTTTTCCTGGTCTACCTTCTAGAGCTCACAACCCTACTGAAAAATTGCCCAACTCACCAACCAAGCACAATGTATCCAAAAACTATGCATATATAATGTTAAAACTCATTCCAATCTCCTAGGCACTACACCCTATCAAGGACTACACCCATGTAATAAATTCCATTCCCAGTACACTAGAAGATTTGCACAGTGGAAGAGAAATACCCATGCTCAGTTAATTCAAAAAATGACAGAGGAAGATTGCTTGCACTCTTCCTGTACTTTGAGCAATAAAGAGGGAAGGTTATAATCCTTTCTCTAACATCTGCAACATTGGACTTATCTAATTTGTCCTTTGTGCATTGAAGAATTTCATTGTGCCAATCACCTGCATGGCATTGTTTTGCAAACACATTAAATTTTTGGTACAAATTAGTTTGTATATCCTTGCAATCATGGCATATTGTCAGGGAATTATCCTTTTTAAGAAATTAGAACATTCCCAATATATTGTCCAAATTTTCAATTTTAAACCATCTGATTTTGACTATACCTTTCTGTATTTTCTCACCTTTATCGGCCAATCCTTTCCAGTTTTTGACTTTTTTGTTTACTACTATATTTCTTTACCATCCATAGCACTATTTTGCCTTATTAGTAAATTTGCATTTTCTCAAACTTCTCCATTGCTGCATCTTTATCTGCTTTATATTCTCCTTCTTTATCGGCAAGTTTCAATTTTTACAAAATTGGCCCAGTCTTTACCCTTGTCAGCAATTTCCACATTTGCTGAACCATCATCTTTCTTGCCTCTTTTATCAGTAATTTTGGACTTTTGTGAACTTAAGATATTTTGCCTTTTATCGAAAAATTCTATCTTTTCAAAACCATTTCTATCTTCCTCTTGTCAGTAACTTTACCTTTTACCGAACTATTTATCTTTTGTCTTTATTGACAAATCTTCAATTTGTTGAACCTTTTCGTTTCTATCTCCTTGTCACCGCTATCGACAAATTTACCTTTTCTCAAACTATCTCTTTGGCATCATCTTTCTATCTTTACTCTATCAGCGATTTTTCCTTGTCAGCAAAATTTCAAAGTTTTGAACCTTATCCTTTAGCACCACTTTTTACTATTTGTCTTATTTACAAATTTGGTGTTTTTCAAACCAAGCCTCAACAACTCCCTTGTCAACAAATCCTGCCTTGTCATTTTTTATGAAAATTTTGAACTTTTGGAAAGTTCAGAACTTCGCCGACTCTCTAACAATGCCTTTGCATAATTAGCCATTTTCACACTTTTTTGTATGCTTTATTTGCCTTATCGCAAAAATGGCCCAACTGAACCTTTGACTTTTCAAACCTTTGCCCTTATTGAAAAATATTGTTTTTCCCAAACTTTGGGAAAAAGCATTCCATTACCTTATCCTTGTGCTCAATGGACCCTTCATTTATCAGCAAAATCGACAAAACATGAAGTTTTCAAACCATTGTTGGCAAAATCGGTGGTTCAAAAACCAGCCAATTTGCTGACAAAGCCTTGGAAGCCCCTTTTTTCATTCCTTCACCTTACATAGAAACTTTCCCTTTGGTCAAGGAAGACACTATTGGAAAAACCTCATACCAGTGAATTAACAAGTTTGTGAACCTAGGCCCTCACCGATAAAGCCCTCTCCAACTTCCTTCGGTGACTTAGGAAATTTTCAATTGTCGTTGCTCCTTCTTTTCTTTGCCTTTGTCAGCGAAGTGATCATCAGCTGAAGCTTTGAGCTTTTGAACCAAGAAACAATGTCAACAAAGACATTTCTCTTTGCTCTTTATCACCTTGTCGTGGCCTTTCCTTGCCTCCTTCTGCCTTGTCATCGCCTTGTCGATGAATTAGCAAACATGCAAACTTCCGAACTAGTTCGCTAGTTCAGACTTTCACCAATTTGTTGATAAAAAAGAAAAAAAATCTAAGGGAAAAAGAAAAGGGGAAAGACTCGAGGAACTTATACTTAGTCATTTTTTGAGTAAAAAGACCCCTGAAAACTATATCTGATGGGATTTAAACAAGGGGTCTTCAATGGTAAAAGCATAAAATAGAAATTTTGGATTTTTTGGGGCAAAATAGGGCACTTCTAGGTGTAAAATTTTACATGTGTCAACAGAGCTGACTTCTAAAACACTGGAGCTCATCTGGCAAGCCATGCCCTACATTTGCGAGGTTTCCCATGTTGGTGTAGGTTTACATGCAGGTGCAAATTTCATGTGCAAACTTTATCATCAACAACATTATTATTTACTCCTTTTGTAAATGCATCTTCACATCATTACATATTTCATTCATCAAATCAATAATACTTTATTGAAATTGTAAACTCATATTTTAGTCATTGTTACTTTCCCTTCAATCTTTGCATATTATTGAACTTGATTTGTCCATTTGATACAAACACAATACTTGTGTTCAATTTAGGTAAACTATTTCACATAAAAGAACTTTTAAAGCTAAACATGAATGCTTCATACGACATTTGCCATCCTATTTATATTTGATAATTATTATATTTATTTAGTTTTCCTATTTGCTTGGTCATTTTGATTTTTCTTATAAACATGCCTTTTGAAATTAAAATATGAACATGATTGAGTGGAGTTCAATAAAAAGAATAGATTTACAAGCATAATTAGTATACCTATCTTAGATAAATCTACGTAAAAGACATGAATATATCGTTCTCAAGGGATCCATTGTTTAAATAATTTAATGCTTATATAAATAGAATAGACACCTTGTCAAGGATATCTCAACATCTTTTACATAGATTTATTAATAAAGTATACTAGTATAAAAACTAAACATGTTGAAAGCCAAATCATTTGCAAAAATGAAAGAAAGTTCAGTTTATGTCGCATATTTGGAGAGATATGAAATGGACAAAAACAAAAATTCTTTGGTAGAAAGGTACAAGGGTTGTGTGCACTGCTTTTCGTTTCGTGCACGCAAACACTTAAATGAAGTTTCACACAACAGAGTTAGGAAGAACTGATGTGATCTTAAAACATTAAAACATTGCGAGCGAGCGTCTTGACATGGTACCATACACTCCCGACAATGACCTCCACTCAGAAACTAACATTCTTCCATGGAATATAAAACGCAAACTAACATTCTTCCATGAAATAAAAGAGATGTTTCGCAGCAGAAACTAACATTCTTCTCATAAAATGAGTATCGTAATACTTGATTGCCTACGATTTGTTTATAAGGTTTTTAACATTCCAATAATTTACCTTATTTTTCTTTTCTTCCAGCTCAAGGAAACAATATTCTTGTGTCTGGAGGACGCTAACAGAAGTCAACTACCTACAAATTATAAAACTACCCACCAAACATCAATATAAAAAGGAGAGACGGAAAAGAAGCAAACGGCGGGGATTCATCTGAATATTTCGTAACTGTATTACTGAATCATTGTATTTTGTGCGTTTCAGCAGTACTGTGGGTTGGATAAGTGCCTTAAAGCCTCCATAAAAAGCAGGTGTCTCGCAATAAATCAAAAACATTTGTGAGTGTCCTCATTGTTCAAATCTCGTTTTGTTGTATCTCGATTTAAATTTATTTCAAACTTAAGTATTCCTTTTGAAAGATGTTATAATTAACCAGTTTTTCCCCTTTTCGTGTTTTCATCCAACATCTAAATTCGTGTTCTTCATGAGAAAATTTACAACTAAATGGTTGATTTTCAAATCAGTCATAGAAGCTTGAGAACATATAAAGTTGTTCTTAAATTTATGCTTAAATAGACGCACACCATATGTTTGGGAGGGGACCTACATATTTGTCTGCTCTTACAATGATCACATATCACATGTTTTACATCTCCAACTAATTGAAATTTTGTATTGATGTATTGCAAGTCTATCTAGATTTTGTGTAAAGAGAAGCTTAAATACGAAGCGTCCATGCTTGAAGCTTGGGTCTGATAAATAGTTCTCGCGTGAATAAGCTTTGGGTGCCTCTTAATTGGCGCACACATCATTTAGTCATTATTCTCACTTTTAAGATTCTGATACAAACTTGAATGAATTTCAGCTAAATTTACGACCTGTGTATGGCTTATTTTTAGTAAAGCTTATAACAAAGTCAATCTAAAAAATGAATTCAGTTTGCAGGGAAGGTTTCAGTACTAGAGGGAGATATGTTGCGAGGCGCAGCTTGTTGCGATCAGAGGGGAGTGAAGAAGGGTCCATGGACTCCAGAAGAGGACGATAAACTCATCCACTATATAAATAAGCATGGGCTTGGTAATTGGCATAGGTTGCCACAGCATGCAGGTAGTTTTCTTTTATGCACTTGATTTTTTTTCTTAGACTATGGTTTTATGGAAGATGATTATTTTAATTTTTAAAGCGATGTGGTTAAAAAAATTTGGGGTTTTTTTTTTAATAATTAGGCAGTTGCATAGAATTTTATAAGATTATTTAATTACTTAATAATCAATTTACACTTCATCCATATCAAAAAGTGTTAATTATTTGTCTTATTTTTATTGGTCAAAATTGACATTTGACTGATGAAGTGGATGATGTTTAAGAATAGCCAAAATTTATCAAGTGTTTTTTAATCTAATGTCACTTGGAGAAAATTTATCCTAAATTATTGAGAAAAAAATTTAGTCTAATTTGACACAAGAATTTTAAGATAAGATTCCAATTTATTGTATATTTATATTATAAAACTTGTCCTTATTAATCAAGACTTTATCTTCAATTCAATTATTCTTTTATAATTATTTATAAACATTAAATGTTATAGAAATTTATTTAGTAGCTCAAATATTATAAATATGTTTATCTAAAAGAATGCCACTTTAATTTTCAAGTAGGTATTGCACTAATATCACAACCTAAAAAAGACATCTAAATTAAAATCTTTTACAATAGTTTAAATATATTTGAAAACATTATATATTAAAATTAATTAAAAAATAACCAAAAATATTAATTAATTGAAATAATAAAATAATCACTATCATTAAAAATCTATATAATTCTTTCTTTAAATGTTAATTATATGTAAATATTATTTATGTGTGGGGCATTCACTTGATAAACTAATGTCATAGGTTAGTAATAAACACTTCTAATATTATTTTTGTATCCACTTACTATTTCTACCTTATACCAAGAGTATTGGGCACACTTATATATAAGTCAAAGCTAGTCTTGATTATCATCCCATACATTAAAGTCTTAGCAGAAAATACCTACATGAACTATTATAACTATGTCATTCTACAAAAAATTTCATATAAAAGCACTTATACATCTCAACCCCTAAACCCTTCCCACACCAACTATAATAAAAAATCCCTCTAAGAGTAGATATTTCAATTATAACTTATATATATTAGTCTAAATTATAATGGAAGAGTTCTCAAGATACTTAGTGATTCTTCTTGGTAGAATTATGGCATTACAAAAAAGTGTCCAATAATTAGTTTTAGGAAATTTTGGTAGAATTGTATTGAACTTGCATGATCTTGGTGTGATCATTGTTTCCTTTACTAATTGTATTAGAGTTGGGATTAAGGAAGTATCCCTAAAATTATGATGCTCTGACATTATACAAGGCTATGTGCTGTAGAAAAAAAATAGCTTCATGACCCTAACAAGACCAACATAGTGAATGGTATTTTCTCTTATTGACCTCTATAAAATGAACTGTAGAGGATTTGGAATGTCATTTATAAACACACCGAACCCTTATGCACATGCTTCCTAACCCCTAATACCTACTTATATCACATTAATTAATTATCTCCTTTCCCCTTAATACATAAGTTATATACCATGTCACATTTTGGTTATGTAAAAAAACCCACTATATATGTACACACAATAAGGTAACTAATGGCATAACATTAATTAAAATACCTACCTCTCTTCATCAAGTATCCTATGTAACTATTTTTGGGTTTCATTTTTAATATCTCCTTGTTATTTCTACCCTATAAACTAATGGCATTGCTCACACCTAAGTTTGACTCAAAACTAATTTTGATTATCATTCAATACATTAAAATATTAGCATATAAAAATTAGACGAGCTATTACAATTATGTCATCCTCTAGAAAACTTCAACATTAATGAACTTATACATCTCAACTCCCAAAACCCTTGCCACAAAAGATGGCTCTTCGTGAGGTTGGGTTAGTTCCTAAAGATGAATGTCTAACAAGAATGTAAAGCTGCCACAAAGTTTATGTGGAAAGAAACAAGAAGAAATCTCAAAGCTCTCTACAGCATTTAGGCTTTATGTCACCATGAATCTAGAGTTGTCTGGCTTGTTTCTTACTCCTTTTTTAGTGCTATCAAGTATATCTGTTGTGCTCAATGCCTTTGTTTGAGGTCCTGACTATTTGCTGATGCATTGTGATCTTCGTGCTAGTAGTTCCTTGTTGTTTTCTCTCTGTTTGTTTGACAGGACTTTATTGTCCTATATTTTTTTTGCTTTTATCATTAAACATTCTTTGAAAAACCCTATCTTTACCCTTATTAAAAGTTAAGCTTATTGTTTTATATATTATACAGGGCTATTGAGATGTGGGAAAAGTTGCAGGCTACGTTGGATGAACTATTTGCAACCCAATATAAAGCGAGGAAAGTTTTCGTCTTCTGAAGAAGAAATAATACTGTTCTACCATGATAAGCTTGGGAACAAGTAATTACCGTCCCTCCAATAGTAATTAAACATTAGAATAAAAATCCTCAATTAATTTTATGTGTTAACATCCTAGGAAACCGTTTTGACATATACCTTTTGTTTAGGTGGTCTGAAATAGCGAAGCAATTGCCAGGACGGACAGACAATGACATTAAAAACCTTTGGAATACTCGTCTGAAGAGACGATTAAAAGACAGAATGATACACATGCCTCCTACTCATGCATTATCTTTATACTTTGCCTCTCTTGAGGTCGAAGCAAAAATAGGAAGAAGCTTGATGAACGTTGCTGCCATTGGCAATATTCACCTGGACCATAATTCTTTAAGGTCTGCATTCCAATGCAATGAGATAGTAGCAAGATCTGTGGCGTCAAATTTTGTGGGTCAACAACAAGATGGACAAATACCACCAAATAATGCTCAAAGTTTCTATCAACGTTTTATCCAAGAAGATGAAGTCACATCATCTTCAACTAGCTTTAATGCTGAAATTCTTAATCAAATCGGCAATAATAACTTTCTGCCAACAGAACATGAATCTGATTCGCTTCTTGCTTTGGTATCAAGTTTACACAGTGGCTGTGATGAAGCAGCCTCAGACATTTCATCTACTACTGTGGTAAATACCGACGTCTATGCAGCATCAATTTCAAAGGAGAAATGGCTTGGCTTTACAGAATTTTCAAATAACTCCAAGGAGATAATAGAAACTCCAGCATCCAAGGATTTCATGAATACAGATGATAAGAAAGAATACTGGAAGCGTATTCTAAACCTAGCAGATAATAGATCTGCAGATATTGAATATATCATCACACACCAATAACAGGTTTTCTTTATTTGATTTCATACATATTATTGCTGTGATCATAAACAAGCATTCTATTTCTAGGTACGTATTCAATTTATAGTGGCATGTATTTTAAATACTGTGCAGTCATTGGTAGTGGGGAAGTAGATGCTTAGTTGTAGCATCTACCTCCATTAATTTTGATATGGACCAAGAAATTGGTGGCTTTCTCAAATGTACATAAACGATTTGTTTGATGGTTGTGAATATGATTTTCTATCTGAAAAAACAATCATAATTATTTTTCTTTTCGTTTCTGCCGAAGAAAATCTCAATCATCTAGTACTCGCATATTGTTGGGACTCAAAGATTCAAATGCCAACCTACTAAAATTTGGACTTCAAAATACTTTTGCAAAGAGTTCATCCATGAGACCCTATTCTACAAAATTTAGACTTGAGAGTCCAAATTGCATGCTCCCCTACAATCTTAGACTTTGGCTTCATATTGTAGTTTGCATCCCATAGCACACCCTTGAACGTTGGCCTCAAGTTGTGGTTTGCATCCTTCAACACCCTATTGATCTTCAACCTCATGTTGCAGTTTGCATCCTATAGCAGCCCTCAAAATTTATCCTCAAGTTGTAATTTATATCCTACATTGATTTGGACCTTGATGTTTAGACAAATCAAAATTATGAGTTTGGATGATAACATGCATTTTGAGCTTCAGAATTTGAATGCAACTTGCAATTTCTTTGAGTAGATAAAACTTCAGATTCTATATGCAATGTTCATTTCTCACTTTGGAGTCTAAATGCAACTTGCAATTTCTTCAAATGAATCCAAGCCATTGCACTTCCTATAATTTGAACTTTAGACTCAAACTACATCCTATAAATTTGGGCTTTAGACCTGAATTGAAGTATGTAACTTGGACTATTGAGAAAAATAGTCTTAATGCAAGGACAACAAGCATGAATTTTGCAATCAATAGGCCATAAATCCCTCATTTTGTATGATGTTCAAAAATAGTCTGGACCAAGCACCCAGACATTTGGCCAAGCATGGTTCCCAAACACCATGGAAAGTAGTCCAAACCCCAACACAAAACTCTCTCTCCTACTAAAGAGTAAGTAAGAAAGAGAATGGAAAGTCCTTAAGGGAATACCAAGAAGAAAGGATGGAAACACTACTAAACATCATGACCTCAATTAACATTTAGGGGAATATATTGACTCCCTTATAAGGCCATGATATCACTAGGTTAAAAATATAAGAAATCATACATAAAGACTACATTACTCTATGACAAAATTATTGGAGAAACCAAGATCAACTTGCAAGATTAAACTATTCCACATAAAAATGCAAGATAATAATACTATCATACAAAAGTGTAAATAACATCTAAAAATTGAAAAGTTCAATAGGTTCCTTGTATAAGTAGGACAAGGAGGAGAGAAGGTAGAATTGAATTGTTGACTACATCTCTAAAGCTGTGACACATGTGGGCACACTTGGGACAAGTGTGATGACATATGTAGACTACACATAAGGTGAGAACAAAAGGTAAAACTCTCTAAGTGAGCTTAATATGTAGTGTGAATAAGACCAACTAGGTAGGATATTAACTAGTTAGGTAAAACCACTTTTCATACTAACACATTGCTTAAGTGATACTTAGGGAGAAAGCTAAACTTTGAAAAATGTAAATATGCAAGGATGGGTCCTAGAAACAAGGCCTTGATTAGGTACCTATGTATAAAAGATCTCTCAAAAATAGAGAAAAATGATAAAATTCTATGGGAGAAAGCTCCTCTCCAAAAGAAAGAATGAGAAGGACAAATAAGCCTCCTCAAAAGATGTGTCCCTGAAAGATGAGGAACATGAAGAACGTAGAAGTTATAAACTTAGTCGAAGAACAACTAATCTTTTGGGAATCAAGAACCCTCCAATGAATGTAAATCGAGATAAGTGAGGCACAAAAAACTACACTAGTGCCCTCAATTACAACACTCAACCATATATGCTTAGATTGAAACAAGGTAAAATAATCTATGTAGTCAAATAATGTATATGGTGCAATGATCAAAGAGACACAAAAACATTGCACGAGTTATCTCAGTGGCACTACAATATATGCATGTGGTGCTCTACGAAGATATCATAGTCTCATGAATATTGACCAACTAAAAAAGGTAGGTCACCTCCATAAATAGGAGTGCAAGAGTATCTATATAGTATGTGTTCCATCTCACTAAAATGTATGGGTAACTAACTACTACATTTGCATAACATATAGGAACAAGAACTAGATAGATAGCTCACTTTAAAGAAAAATCAAGGAAGCATTAGCATAACCATGTGATGATACCCCTTATAATGCTAACAAGTGAGAGGTATTGGTAGATCAACTGAATTGTGGCAAAAACATGTGTGAAGAGATGTAAATGCAACATTAGGATGAAAATAATGTATAAGAAACTAACTACCAAACAAGCTTGTGCAACAAACAAGGCACACATATAGGATTATTATGATGTTTTTGTTTTAGAACAAGGCATGCACAAGAACCCCCATTGTACTTTCTAGATAGTGCGAGTACAAAAGACATAATATGATGTGCAAGAATCCCCCGAAAAACACATATCATATATGGCACTTTATGATAGTGCATTTACAAATAATGTGCAGAGATAGACGTCCTACAAGTGTCCTAAAAAGGATAATTAGTTTTTGTCATGAGGTGACCATAAGAAGAAATAGTTCAAACATGCCTTACAACCCTAAAAAAAGACAAAACTAAAAATTAAAGCCTCCTAAAATAAATAATGTTGTAAAAGATGCCCTTCAAATAAGAAAATTACAAGATTTTGAATACAATTATGCAAGTTGGAAGCCTAAATTGATCATTTATTTAACACATGATGATTTTATAAATTTCTAAGAAAATAATTTTTTCAATTGGAAAGACTACATGTACCATTAGATTTCTTGCATTTTCCTAATAATTTTTTTTTTAAATTACTAAATTTTTATGGCATGGGAAAAAAGTTATGTCCCATCAAAGAAAAGGTCAAAGAAGAGTGCAAATTAGAATTTTAGTAGTAAATCCTAGAAAATTACAGCAAAATGGGGAAAAATAATTACTCCATGGTGTAGTTGGATAAACTAGTTTTTTGTTGACTATTCAAGCTTGTAAAACCAAGATCGTACACAAAAGTTATGGTGAAAAGAAAAAATGCCCCTCTAGGAATATTATTTAGGGCTTGGTGGCTGCTTGGTTTCTATAGGGTGGTGTAGCCATTCATTGGCAGGGCAAAGATGGTGCTAGGTTGGCACATTGATGGCATGAAGGTGGAACTAGCGTGGCACACTGGTAGCATAGAGGTATGCTAGTGGCACGATTAGACTAACCAAGTGGAGGTCATCAACGTAGCTAGGTAGAGGTGGAGAAATGAATCCCAAGTTGAAAAAATGTGAATGGGCAATGCAACAATGGTTTCTAGGCAGTTTATACAGAAGTTAAGTGCCTATGCAGTAGATAAAACTGGGAGCTTAGCCCCTATGTGACCTCCTACTGTATGCTAGCATGGGGCTTATGTCTTATTTACATATAAACATATACATGAGGTAGGTGTACCTAGTTGTATGCCTACAAACTAGTGAAAGTGGGTTAAAAGAAAGAATCTCCTAGAAATTACTACCAAGAAAAGACATTAACTATTGGATTATCAAGCTGCTTTCATTGGTTGGAAAATTTCAAATTTGTTCTTAAGTTCTTGTGGCCACACATGTGTATTACTCCTTGTGTTGGGTCCCCTCTAAGGCTTCCTATGCCAAGATTGAGAAACTTCTTAGAGATTTCCTTTGGGCCTCCTACGATGGACACCAATGTTTCCATCGGGTTGCTTGGGATTTTTGCTACCTTCCCATGAGGCTGGGGGCTTGGGAATCATTTTAGTTCATCAACAAGGTATTTCTCTTGGCACCATGTGGGTCATTAGAGCCCTTGAGGGAAATGAAGCTTGGAAAATTTTGGTTCACTGTTGCATAAGCATAGGAGTCCCCTCAAGTTGTCCTAGGTGGAAAGGATTGGACTTGGGTACACTTCTCACTATGCATGAGCTTGTTACTATTAAGGGAACTTTTGTTATCATTAGTATTTGGTGGCCCTTGGAAACCATAAAACCCTTGCTTTAATGAGCAGGTAATGACTTCCATAATGGATTATCAATTAACTAGCATTCCATTTGGTGGTCTCCTATTCTTAATTCCCAAGGTCGGCCTTTGGCCAAGATGCCATAGATTCATGCTTCACATTTTTTTAAATGTGGGGTGCGGGTGTTACCCAATTTTTTTCATAAAGCTACTAAGAATTAAATTACCTTGGCCAAAGTTCAAGCTCAAATTTAAGCTTAACAACCTTGACCAAGTGACTTATCATGTTGTTATTGACTCTATCCCCCCTCAACAAATTCACAAGATCAAGATCCAATCTCTCAAACCTTGGTGGAAGGATTGAAAATGGTACTCGAAAACCCCTTTCAAAAATTATAGGCCTCGTAAAGGATATCTATGAATTTCGCCACATCTACCTATGGTTGATCAACGCAACCATCACTTACACTTTTAGTCCTCTATTGGAATTTGGCATTACCAATTCTGGTGTATTTGGAATGTTGTGCTGGAACCCAAGCTTGCTCATTTTGCTTGGTGTATTATTTATCAAGGGCTCCCTATGGGAGCTTGCCTTGTTCACATGGGTATTACTTGCCCTCAATGTCCTTTCTATGGGAAAATTGAAAGTCTTAAGCACTTGTTTTAGTTCTGCCCTTGGGCCCAAGAGGCCTAGAATTGGATCCATGATTTTTTTGGTCATTTATGCTTGCCTCATTCTCTTAGCATATGATTTTGTTAGGAGATTGGCCTAACCTTCCTTTCAAGTATACCCAATTTTGGCATGCTTTCAAGGTGGAAATTTTATTTAGTATTTGGAAAGATAGAAATGCTGCCTTGTTTTCCAAATGGACTACAGATGTTCATTTCTCTTTTTACAGTAAATCTATGATTTTCTCTAATGTGACAATTCAAATTCAAGTGCAATATTGCAAGGTTGCACTTGAGGTTACACATTTGTAGGAACTTCTAGACCACTGGGGGAATGCGCCCTGCACTGTGACTAGGGTGCCACCCAAACCCAGCTCTCCTTCTTGCAACCAAAGGTGTGGGCACAACAAGTCAGTTAGGAAGGACCATACCTCTCACTCATATGGGGCTCAGTCCCAATCTCCATGCAACCCTGCTGCTCGTGGATAGTCCTAGCCCTCTCATCAGCCCTTGGCTTCTTCTCATGGGAGCAGAGGGTAAATGTCTAACTAAGCTTAGATAAGTTCTAAAGACTCCATCTCACCATCTCTCCTAGTCATGCTTAGCTGAAGGAGGAGAATCGTGAGGACACTAGTGCTCTTGATGGTTGGGAGCTGATTGATAATTCTACCCCTACTGATTTGGGGAAATAACAATAATGATTAAGATCTACCTCCTGCTACTTTTCCTTTAGCAACTTTATGTTATTTTGTTTTTACGTTTATTTTTTGGTCAAATGACCCATTAAGACTTTGGGGTGTGACTTTTCCACCCAGTGGTACATATTTTATCATCTTTGTTTTGGTTGTTGGGCCTGTTAAGACTGTGGGTGTGCCTTTTCCACCCAACCATTTTTTGTGGATATTGTAACTTTTATATTTTATATACAGATTTTTGGAATATTGATAAAAAATATATATAATCTATCAAATAAACTAAGTTTAAGGTACAACTATACAATAGTATAACAACCATACAACTATATGGCCATATAGATCTATATAGGTGGTACAAAATTTTGTACGACATTGAATGGATGCCCTCCAAAATTCTCTTAAACTTTTTGTCACCAAACCCTATCATGCCTTAAATGGATTTATAGGTTTTTGGGACTTCTTAGTGAAACTATTAGGTTGGTTTTTCTCTAAAATGTACTATATTAAAGTAGGTTGCCAAATCCTTCTTAACAAGAGAAGGATCTTATAAATTTAAGACAATTTCTGAAAGAATTTGCAAGCTTTCTCTAAAGTGATGTTGGAACAACCAAGATAAACTTGCAAGATCAAACCATTCCACAAAAGAATACGCAAGATAATAATACTATCATACAAAAGTGTAAATAATGTGTGAATCTTACAGTGTTCAATAGGCTCCGCGTATAAGTAGGACTAAATGGCTAACTACTTCTCTATAGGTATCACACATGTGGACACAATTGGGAGATGTGTGAGGACACATGTCAAGTACACATGAGGTGAGACCAAAAGGTAAAATTCTCTAAGTGAGCTTAAGATGTAGTCTGAAGAGGATAAACTAGGTAGGATAACTTAACTAGTTAGGTAAAACCACTCTTCACACTAACAAAAAGCAACATGATAAACTCATTTAGGGTAGTCATATACAATCTAAGGTTAAGTCCAAGAAGTTGGATCCTATTTTAGTGGAACACTCGGGGCAAAATATTTTTAGAAGGGATTGATTTTGGCAATATGGCTAACAATTTTTTTTAGAATTTTTTGATGAAATTAAAATCCATTTCTAATGACAATTTCTAGTTTTAAAACATGTAATTTTTTTAGTTTTTATCATATTTTTCTATTTATTATTTATTTTTTAAACAAAAAGATTCAAATTTTTTAGAAGGAATGGACTTTGGCAATATGGTTGATGACTTTTTAAAAGAATTTTTAGATGAAAATAAAACCCATTATCGAT
Organism: Cunninghamia lanceolata; assembly: GCA_027924645.1. NCBI lineage: Eukaryota > Viridiplantae > Streptophyta > Pinopsida > Cupressales > Cupressaceae > Cunninghamia > Cunninghamia lanceolata. The sequence continues at coordinate 3,127,505 of BSBN01000367.1, read as the reverse complement.
GACAATTTCTAGTTTTCAAATATGTAATTTTTTTAGTGTTGAACATGTTTTCTATTTATTAATTATTTTTAAGCAAAAAACTGTCATAAACATGAAATAAAATATATTACTATCTTTTTAATAACTTTTGATTTTGAATTTTTTTAAAAACAATTTATGTCTGACCAATCTAGACATCATTCTATACATAATGAAAAAAATAAAATTCATGTTATGATTAGTTTAGCTCAAATTATGTTTCTCATACATGAGGGGTTTTAGAAAACAGAAATTAGGGCTAGTAAAATATTAATTAAAAAAATTATTTATCAAAAAATTACAAAAAGTAGCCAGACCAAACTTTAGCATCATATACATCTTTCCACAAAAGGAATTAAATTTTTTTTCATTTAGGTCAAATTATGTTGGTCATACATGTGCATGTTTTAGCCCAAAACATACGACTTTTAAAAAGTCACTTTTTGTACATCCTATAAAAAAACTTTTATCATCTGGGTATTAGAATAAATTACATATTTGAAAACTAGAAACAAAATCCTACACTTAATATTTTACATCATATTAATATTCTATGTGTAAGTACTTTAAATGTTTACTCCAACTATGATAAACTTTGACTTTTAGAAAAATACTTCCACTTTTTGGCCAAAAAGTGGACCCAACTTCTTGCACTTACCCCTAACTTGTAGGTCAGTTACACCATAACAATGATGGAGTTACATCACCCCATTAGTGTAAAAAAATACAATACATCACTAACCATTTACATCATATACAATTTAGAAATTTAAGTACATGGAAGGTCTTGAATTTATGTTTTCTACAAGGCATAGTAAGAAAATGATATCAAAATGAGAAAAACGAGTCCATGCTTGTTCTCCAAACTATTCCAAGTAGTCCACAAGTCCCCAATGGTGGTTTAGAGCTACCCAACCATGTGGAACCCTTAGGACCACCCCTCTAAAGTAGGAGACAGATAACTTAGATACTCCAAAACACTCATATCCACATATGAGGTTGAACAAACATGCAATCAACAAATCCATACAAGGACTCACCATTCACATACAAGTATAGTAATAATCACTATCCAATACAAACTCATTCCAAATGCATCATCACAACATTACATCTAATAAACACACATGAGAAGATCATTCATTATATATCATACAAGCACAAGATATCCTAATACTAAATTTGGAAGAACACATTAATCTTCATATGTAAGAGGTCACAACACCCAATGGATATGCAATTCATGGTACAAGAGAAAGAGGGGACTATCCTAAGTACTATCCATGGAGTGTCATTGTGGGTCTCAACCACACAGAGGTTGAAGAGAATGCCCCCATCCTATGGAGGTCCTCAACAACACTAGTATTGATACACAAGTTGTCCCAAGATCTATGATCCCAGAGATGCTAGAGCATCCCACATGTCCATCATGGTCCTTTCCACATATCATCTTGGCCATACAAAAGTGTCTCATGGATTATCTTATTTAATTGTGCATTTGTGAAATTCCCCATTCATTTTTAACTATATATTTTTTTAACTTCTCCTTGTCTTATCCTTTCTTAACATACAAGTGGATGGGAGTGAGAGTCCACTCTATTATATCCTAGGATCCCTCAACTCCTAAAGTTTCATTTACAAGCACATCACAAGGTAACAATAATGAGATCCAAAAAAGGCATGCACATAACCGTTCACATTACCATCGCATTCCATAAGCAATCATATCACCACATTTACATGTTCATTCAAAATTATAAATTCAACAATGCATAAACAAGCTATTCAAAATTGAGGGTTTTCAAATGTATTTTTGACCAAAAATTCAAACAACAAATTTAAAAAATGTAAACATACCCTCTTGATGCCCTTGACAAGGAAAACATTATTTTTCACTCACATATTGAATTTAGGAATTGTTTTTGATAATTTTAGCTTAAAATGCATTTTTTTTAAAATACATACAAATGGAGATTGTTAAATTAATTTCTATTGATTTAGAAATCATCCCGAAGAAATGTTTCCTACAAACAAAGCCAATACAACCACTTAAGGTGGGAATGACATGAATGAAAGAAATTTCAAGCACAAATAGGGAGCTTGAAACCCTTACCTCCCACCAAAAATTACAACAAATAAGAGAAGTGGTTGTCCAAAGAGTAGCTCTCTTCACAATCAAATTCAAGAAATATCATCCACAAATCTTTTTCAAGATCCAAGTGTTTCACCTCCAAAGTTCCCTTGCAACTACAACCCAACAAATGAAATACAAAGAAGAAAAGAAAAACTCAAAAAGAAAGAATGAAAAGAAAAGATTCATTTTCCCCTAAAATCCCAATGTCACGTATGGGTTTTTTCTTTTATTTTCAATAAAATATAATTTGTCAAAACCCTTTTATTTCCAAAAAAAATGATAACTAATTGAATAAAAATAACTTTCACAATTCATTTTACCAAATAGATTTACTTTGATTAATAATTTTGATGCTAAAAACTACCTAGAAAAAATCACTTTTGCATAAGTAAATGATACACATTTCTAACAAGGTCATAAGTTCATTAATTCACCCAATGACATCACACATACATATTGAAACATTTGAAGTTAACATTTAAAATTTTCACTAGCATATATCCACTTCCCAACACAAAAAAATTAAAAAAATTAATTAAATAAATTAAATCATGAGTGTCAAGCAATTTTACAAAAATGATTAAATCTTATTTTGTTATAAAATACATAGTCATTGAAAAACTAATAGAATTAAATTGAATGAATTATATAACTAACAATAATAAACTATAGCGAACATAATAAAAAATACAAATAGAACTAAGTAATTAACAATAATAAACTACAATTGGCATAATAAAAAATAATACAAATAGAGTTAAATTAAATGAATTACATAATTAACAATAAAATCACACAAAAAAATGGTGGTTGGGTTTTCTCAAAAAAATGGTGATAGGAAGATTAAGACAAAGGTAATAGGACCAAGGAACATGGAGACTCTGAAGGAAAATGATGGTAGTAGGAGCAAGATAAAAGGGGCTTATATATGGGAAGAAGTCTGCTAGTTTTGAAATAGATGGGAAAGAGACAAATCCAACTTCTAGTGTAGACCTCCTATCATCAACTACCAGGGAAAGGGATCTTCATCATAGTACCGGAGAAAAAGATCAACATCATATTTTAGCCAGATGGAACATCTAGAAATGTTTACAAATAAGGAAAAAGCAGGGAGCTCCTCCCATCCCATGATGCATCGTAGTAATGGTGTATACACACATTGGAGGCATCTCGAAGGATACGAAAAGAAAGAACCATAAGAGGGTAGTGATGCAGAGGCATCCACACAAAAACCTTGACATATAGCTTGTATGTCCGCAACCCTTCATCATCATCATATTTTCCTTAACACTGTCAGCATCATCATATTTTCTCTGCCAACCGATATCCTCCTACAGACAAACCTTCGACCTTTCGCCTGTCAGCAGCATCATCATATTCGGCTATCGGCAGCATCATCACATTCGGCAAGCGCAATCATCCTCCTGACGATCACTGTTCGTCTTACCGCCAACCTCTATCTTCATCATCATGATGTTCAACATCATGTTCATCAGCAGGATATAAAATATCCGGCTCCCTCCATATATCCTGATGACGATACTCCACGCACCTCACCTTCGATGCTTATGTCACCCCGATATCCTGATGACGATTATCCTGATGACGATGATGTCACATGCAGTTCCTTCAATATCCTGCTGTCGGCCAAACATAACATTATCGGCCCGCAATGGCTTTATCAACCTGATCTTCTACCTTATGCCGATACGCTCCTCCTCGGCAACACCTGATGATGATCACCCCAATGCGCATTTACCTTATGCAAACTACTGCATCATGCTCACCTCCATCTACTCGGATGACACCCGAAGTAACTGCAAGATATACATAGAAATATCCTGATGATGTCGTTGCGATGGATTTTCCAACCTTAGCAAAATTTCAATCCGCCGAACCTCCTGGGGTGACCCGATCCGCTTCCTGGACAACTTTCCAGACTCTAACAACCAGCACGACCTAGCACATACCCATGCTAGGGTTCTCAACACATCTCGACGACGATCCTGCACACCTGCATGCAAACAAACACAAAATGCAGACTAAACCCTAAGCTACTGTACATAGCCATTCCACCGATTCGACGAATCAACCGGTGGAATGGATCAGCGAATCCATGCAACCACCAGATCAGCAACTCGATTACACAATGGAATCCAAAACAGAGAATGGACACAAATAGGATCTCTTTATTTGATTTCAAAAGATGCAAATACAGTATTCTGTCTCACTCTGTCTCACTCCCTGCAACCTAGCTTCTCAACCTCTATATCCAAAACCAACCGATCCTAATACATAAATAGGATCTCTTGCGAGTACTACCGACCTGACTCTAAGTAGCTGGGAGCTTCCAAGCGGCTGGGAGGATCCAACCGAACATACAGCATAACAGCTGTCCTAACAACCTAGCTAAAAATAGTAAAGTATGGTCAACATGACCTTATTACATGCATTGGTCTTATCAGACCTTCTTGGAAACATTAACAAGACTCAAAACAAACTAACTGCCTCATGGAGGCCAGCTGTCAGGTAGGTGCTCCTGCACCATACTCCCCAACAGAAAAGAACTCATGTCCCATGAGTTAGGTTGTGGAAGTCCTCCACCTTTACACTTTGCCTTTGCAGTGTCTTGACCTGTTCCAGCTTTGTCCTCTGCTGGCTTTCGGCTGCTCCAAGACTTCTGAACTGTAACTTGCTGTCTTGCAAGTAAACCCTCATGCCTGTCAATGTAGGCCCTTCTCTCACATACCTTGTGTTTGTCAGGTTGTCTGACGAGAACCTCTGTCTGAACTGTCTCTTGAACTTCTGCAATGCTCAATTCTGTCTTTCTTTCAACCTTTATAGGACAAACAATAGTCCCAACTATGACAACATCCTTGTCATTCCTCTCAACTGGTTGCTGTTTGCAAACCTGTTTCTGAACCTGCTGCTGACCTCTGTCAGTCAAAACTGAAACTTTCTTCAACCTGTTGTCCTTAACAACTTCTTTCCCTGCAGTGTCCTCAACTGCCTTTATGCCTGCTCCTATAGGCATCTGCACAAATTCCTTCTTTCCCACTAAAATGATTTTTGCTGCCCCCTGTGCTACAGCATCTTCCTGCAATGGCATCAACATAATAGTTTTCCCATCTTTCTTGATGGTGTAGGTATTAGCATACCCATCATACAGTACCCTCCTATCAAATTGCCATGGTCTACCCAACAGTAGGTGACAACATTCCATGGGCAAAATGTCACACAAAACTCTATCATGATATGCTCCAATCTGAAATCCAACATATGCCTATTCATAGACAAAAAGTGATTGACTATCACTCACCCAAGATGCCTTGTAAGGGTGATGGTGTGGAATCCTTTCCAAATTTAGTTTATCCACCATTTCCTGAGATACCATGTTATCTGTTGAACCAGTATCAATGACAACCTTACATACCTTACCTTTGCTCTTGCATGTGGTCTTGAAAAGAGCTCTTCTTTTCATCAGATCCTTTGATGCCTGCAAACTAGTTCTCCTTAGCATCAATGCTTCTCCCTCCTCAGGATATCCATAACTGTCAGGAACTCTATCTCCTTGATAAGTGTTTGAACTTTGCACACTTTGCTCTACTTTCTCTTCTTGCACAAGTTGTACTCCCTTGTCATTCATTCTATCATTTCTGGATGATGAACCTTTGCTTTCTGGACATTTGAAAAATGGATGACCAAACTCACCACAGGTGTAACACTTTCCTGAAAATGTAGTAGAACCTCTACCACTTCCAAATCTGCCTCTATTACCTTTCCATCCACCTCTGAAATCAGACTGTCCCTGTCCTTTACCAGTGTCTTCTTGACCCTCATTGGTTTGCCTTGTTGTAGGGGCTAATCCTCTTCCCCTCATATTGCTGCCTCTTCCTCTCATGGACTTATCTTGTCTCCTATTCATCTTTTCTTCAATCCTGATTGCCATTTGGTAACAATCCTCCACATTCTTAGGGTTAGCTAAAACTAACTCATCCTATATGTTCAATCTCAAACCAGCCAAGTACCTAGCCACCTTTTCTACCTCATTCTCATGATGACCAGATCTCATACTCAACTTATAAAACTCCTCAATATATGCCTTCACATCCATTTCCTTCTGCCTTAAAAATTGCAGCTTCTTAAACATCTGAATCTCATAATCCCTAGGCAAGAATTTACCTTTTATCCTTGCTACCATCTTATCCCAGGAAGTGATCTTCGACTTCCCTTGTTTCCTTCTCTCGGATTGTACATAATCCCACCATACCAAAGCATGACCTCCTAACTTGGTCTTTGCAATCTTTACCTTCTGATCCTCAGCAACATCTTCACATTCAAAGTGATTATCAAGTGCAGCAATCCAATCCAGTAACTCATCTTCATTCAAACTTCCATTATATTTGGAAACTTCAACCTTTACCTTAGGTTTATCACTCTGCACTGCCTTTAACAGTTTTGCAAATCTCTGGTCTTCAGCATCTAGATCTTCAGCTACCTCTTCATACTCTTCAACAGCATCTTCATCTTCTTCAGACTCACTGTCTTCCACTTCCCTCTTTTTGTTCTTCTCCAAGGCTACAAGCCTGGCTTGAAGTGCTTCAGCAAGCTCCTTCATCTTCCTCATCTCTCTGGCATGTTTTTCCTTCATCTCCTGCAATTCCCTTGCAGTACCATTACCTTTCGGAGGCATTTTGTCAACCTCTCACTCCTCTACCTCTGTCCTTTCAGTGACAGAATCAACACACAACAGCCCAGACCTTTTGCTGAGCTCTGATACCACTATGATGAAGAGGCATCCACACTAAAACCTTGACATACAGCTTGTATGTCCGCAACCCTTCATCATCATCATATTTTCCTTAACACTGTCAACATCATCATATTTTCTCTGCCGACTGATATCCTCCTACAGACAAACCTTCGACCTTTCACCTGTCAGTAGCATCATCATATTCGGCTATCGGCAGCATCATCACATTTGGCAAGCGCAATCATCCTCCTGACGATCACTGTTCGTCTTACCGCCAACCTCTATCTTCATCATCATGATGTTCAATATCATGTTCATCAGCAGGATATAAAATATCCGGCTCCCTCCATATATCCTGATGACGATACTCCATGCACCTCACCTTCGATGCTTACGTCACCCTGATATCTTGATGACGATTATCCTGATGACGATGACATCACATGCAGTTCCTTCAATATCCTGCTGTCAGCCAAACATAACATTATCGGCCCGCGATGGCTTTATCAACCCGATCTTCTACCTTATGCCGATACGCTCCTCCTCGGCAACACCTGATGGTGATCACCCCAATGCGCATTTACCTTATGCAAACTATTGCATCATGCTCACCTCCATCTACTCGGATGACGCCCAAAGTAACTGCAGGATATACACAGAAATATCCTGATGATGCCGTTGCGATGAATTTTCCAACCTTAGCAAAATTTCAATCCGCCGAACCTCCTGGGGTGACCCGATCTGCTTCCTGGACAACTTTCCAAACTCTAACAACCAGCACGACCTAGCACATACCCATGCTAGGGTTCTCAACACATCTCGATGACAATCCTGCACACCTGCATGCAAACAAACACAAAATGCAGACTAAACCCTAAGCTACTGTACATAGCCATTCCACCGATTCGATGAATCAACCAGTGGAATGGATCAGCGAATCCATGCAACCACAAATCAGCAACTCGATTACACAATGGAATCCAAAACAGAGAATGGACACAAACATGATCTCTTTATTTAATTTCAAAAGATGCAAATAGAGTATTCTGTCTTACTCTGTCTCACTCCCTGCAACCTAGCTTCTCAACCTCTATATCCAAAACCAACTGATCCTAATACATAAATAGGATCTCTTGCGAGTACTACCGACCCGACTCCAAGCGGCTGGGAGCTTCCAAGCGGCAGGGAGGATCCAACCGAACATACAGCATAACAGCTGTCCTAACAACCTAGCTAAAAATAGTAAAGTATGGTCAACATGACCTTATTACATGCATTGGTCTTATCAGACCTTCTTGGAAACATTAACAAGACTTAAAACAAACTAACTGCCTCATGGAGGCCAGCTGTCAGGTAGGTACTCCTGCACCAGGTAGTCCTAGACTAGGCTGAGGCTTTTTAGAAGAGCTAAGATAATGAGAAAATATCTCAAACCATGGTAGATAAGAATGACATAAAGAAGGTTTACCTAGGAACATCCCAAAAGGGTGATAGAAATAGAGGAGCTCCAAGGCACGAAACCAGAAGACAAGCTCATAGAGGCAAAAATCCCCAAAAGAAGGTCTACAAAAGGGTTCATTTCTCTTTGTAAGAGGAGGAAAAAAAGAAGGGGAGCTTCAAACTTCACGACTAAGGTAGGAACTATGTATTCACATTCCAAAACCACTCTTGATGAGCAAGACAAAGAACCTCAAGGATGAAAGGAAGCAAGGTATGCGGAACAAACTTCCTACACCCATCCAATGAGGAGAGTTGTACAAATTTTTATCTTTTAATAACTACAATAATTAGATACACAATGTAGGGAAGATATAATAACATCCCATGCAAGTACAAAAGCACAGAACATAAGATATACATGGGGAAAACCCTTTTGGGTGAAAAACTCCACACTCCAAAGCACAACCCAATGTATTAATCTATAAACAATGAAGTTTACAATACACTTCTAGATCCAAACTCTTATAGGATTTCACTAACATAATTTTTGGAGCAATTTTGGTAGCATAATAGTACCTACAAATGAACCATACAAACTGCTCCAAGAAGCACCTTATTAAGAGAGAATAACAAGCATGAAGGAAGCTTCAAGAGGAAGATACAATCTTAGTGGGCATCCAAATCCACATGGCACATATTCCAACACCTCTTTGCATGCAAATGACACTTGTACAATATTCTCTTTCACCTCTTATAACCCTCCAAACTTGGGGGAACCAAATTTACCTGAAATAGATTTGACAGATGGTCTTACACATCTTACAATTGTCGTAGAATCTGTCATATATGAAAACACTTACATCTATAAGAGAATCTATCATAACTGACTAATAATAGCTGATTTTCTTACAACTTATCATAACCCAACTTTGCCACTCAGATTCCCCATGCAAGATGATTTACAACACTTGTCCAACCTATCATAAAATTTGGTTGTTACAGGTCATAACCTATCATAGGAATCAATCATATAGTAATGACTTACACATATTTCAAGATGTTAGCACATGGAAAAGAATCTCTACCACAAAATGGGAAACCTACATTGCAATGTAGGAATAAATGCATCATTGTCACGTTCCAGTATGACGACAACTCACCATGCAATGTCACATTAAATGACAAAATATGATGAGAAATAAATACAACATAGGCATAAAATAAATAGATAATAAATAAATATAATTCTAGGAAATAATAAGGTTGAGACACCTTAATTCCTAACATTCTCCCACTTGTCAAACACCTTGTTAGAGCCAATCTGAAGAGGAAATCGACTACTAGGGGCCAAGAGGCCCATAGACTCCAAACACCATCTAAACTTATTTATGCTCACATGATTCATTAAGGAATCTACAACATTCATCAAATTATCAACTTTCTCAAGTTTAAACTTACCATATTCCACCATGGCATGCACAAAATAGAACTTAACATCAATATGCTTCATTCTCGCATGGAAGGTTGGGTTCTTTGCCAAAAAATAGCACTTTGACTGCCACAACAAATAATAATCATCCCTACATCAAGCCCAATATCAGAAGACAATATCTTAAGTCAAATGGATTCCTTACAAGCATGGGTTGCTACCATGTACTTTGCTTCTATAGTGGACAGAGTGACTATAGCTTTTTGCTTACTCATCCAACTAATAGCACTATCAAACATTGTAAAAACATAACCATTAGTGGACCTTCTACTGTCAATGTCACCTACCCAATCAGAATCCACATATCCATGAATACAAACTGAATGTCGAGGTCCTGCAGGATAACCATGATAACATAAGGAATACTTGAAAGTACCCCAAAAATCTCTGATAACTCTCTTCACTGCATCCTAATGTACCCATACAGGATTAGCCATAAAATGACTAAGGACTCCCATTGCTTGGGCAATGTCTGGTCTTGTATAGACCATAGCATACATCAAGCTACCAACAACACTAGCATAAGGAACTCTAGACATGTCTTCCATCTCAATAGGAGACTTTGGACTATCATTAATAGATAATTTTTTCTCTTGCATTACGGGAACACACAATGGTTTACAAGATGCCATGTTGAATCTCTCCAACACAGTATTCACATACTTACTCTGGTTCAACCAAAGTTTTATGTTTGTCTTGTCTCTTCTAAATTCCATCCCCAAGATGTACCTAGCTGCCCCTAAATCATTCATCTCAAACTATGTTGACAATTGAGACTTCAAATCAGAAATCAAACTTTTACCATTCCCAAAGAACAACATATCATCAACCTATGCAATAATGAAAATGTGATCATTATCCATTTTGTAATAAACACAATGATCTAATTTCGATCTTAGATATCCCAAATTGAACACATAGGCATTGAACTTTTTGTACTCATCACACCCTAGGTTATTCTTTCAAACCTTACAAAGACTTTTTCAACATCTAATGCAATTTTTTTTACCTCTCTCAATGTAGTGTGTAGGTTGTCACATATAAATCTCCTCCTCCAAGTCACCATGAAGGAAAGTCATCTTCACATCCATCTTCTCAACTTCAAGATCATATGATGTAGCAATTGATAATAACAATCTAATGCATGCCATCTTTGTAATGGGAGATAAAATCTCACCATAATCTATTCCCTCAACCTAGGAATACCCCTTCATGACCAACTATGCCTTACAAATCTCAATACTCTCATCTGAACCAAATTTCTTTTTGAATACTCATTTGTATCCAATAGGTTTCCATCCATTTTGTAAAGGTACCAAATCCAAAGTATTATTTTTCTTCAATGCATCCATTTCTTCCTCCAAAACATCTTTCCAAGAATCTGTATCTTTCATATCCATAGCCTATTTCATAGTTCTAGGCTCATTAGTGTTAGTAATAAAAGAAAAAAATGTGACTACAATCATGCAATGAATAACCAAACCTTATAGATTGCCACCTTATCCATGTAGACCTCCTCAATAGCTGAGGTTGAGGTCCTTCTTCTTCTTCATCTAAACTTTTAGAGCAGCTAGAGCTCTCCTCATCATTAGGTCCAAAAGGTGTTTTAGGTTCAACTTTCTTAGGGGTACAAAAGGAAGTTGAACTACATCCTCTTTCTTCTCTTCTTTCTATGGTTGTAGAATAATGTAAGAAGGATTGAGTTCCTTGAAGGTAACACTTCTACTATACAGAACCCTTTTAGCCACAGGATCCCACAACTTGTATCCTTTCACACTGATGCCATAACTGATGAAGATAACTTTAACCCATTTGTTCTCCAACTTAGACCTCTTCTCCCTAGGCACATGTGCATATGCCTTACAACCAAATACTTGAAGATGTCTCAATGAGGACTTTTTACCTGACCACACCTCCATAGGTGTCTTATCAACAAGCGCTAATGTAGGAGACCTATTAACTAGCTAGCAAGTGGTAGCAATAGCTTCAGCCCAAATTTTTTGTTCAATGCTAGCTCCACTAAGCCTGCTCCTTGCCCTCTCCATCAACATTCTATTCATCCTCTCTACAACTCCATTCTAGTGATGGGTATATGGAGTTTTATTTTGCCTCTCAATCCCATGTTTTTTATAGAACTTATCAAAATCCATTGAACAAAGCTCACCACCATTGTTAGTCATCAAACACTTAATATTTTTATCCATATGACTCTCAACAAGAGCCTTAAACTCTTTGAATCAACTAAAGACTTCAGATTTGCTTCTAAGGAAATAAACCCATGTCCTTCTATTGTAATCATCAATGAAAGATACATTGAAGTAAATAGATTTTAAAATCAAAGGAACATTCATAGGACCAAAAACATCAGAATGTATCATGTCCAACACCCCAAAAGATTTGTGAGAACTAGAATAAAATTGAACAAAAATTTTCTTTCCATATATGTAATGTTCACAAAAATCAAACTTGAGATTACAATTTCATTCATCCCCTCAATAAGGTTTTTATTTTTCAAGGCTCTAAGACCCTTCTCACCAATTTGACCAAGTCTTTGGTGCCATACCATTGTTTTCTTTGCAACAAGTTTTATTTCTAAAGAATGAGTACACTTAGGTACCCAGAAAGCATGACCATTGGAACTAGATGCAACTATCCTCTTTGCTATTGGTTCCAATGGTGAGGATGAAGACTCTAAATCTCTCTTATTTGAAATAAAAGAACTATTGCACTATACCATGCATGCATCCATATTGAACAGAGTGCCAATTAAAACACCCTTATCAAGCATGTCATGCCCTATTTTTTAAACTAATGTATTTATTATCTCTATTTTTGAAAAGATAGATAGTTAGTCAGAGAAAATATTGTGATTATAGTAAAATGGAAAAATACATTTGCTTTATATTAGTTTATATGCAACAGATCATAAATGTTTATGAAGTCATTATTGATCATGTGGTTAAATGATGAAATGGACTAACTACCGTCATGTAACTAAGGTGGATGAAAGAACAATATTGTTTTAACTTTGATATGAGGAAAGAGAATATCACCATGGAGAGGATAATAGATCATGTGAATGCAACAATCCTTATGCCATATGGAAATACACACACACACACACACATACTTAGTAGCTTGAGACCATATTTGTTCTTGTCATTTATGTTGTCATTAAGATGAAGGTTAAATCCTTTTTGTCATCTAATGGAATCTTGGTGTATTCTTTTGGAGGACAAGTTGACATGTGTAAGTTGAATAAACATATTTAATTTTGTTGTCTATAGCTTAGTCAACTTGTGAGAATTCTCCATCGATATTTGTGCTTCAAATTAACACATTTAGTGTTCAAATATGTGCTATGTCGACATCTACTAGATAAGTATGGTATGTCTATTTACAAAGTTATTATTATTGTTGTTGTTGTTAAAGTTAATAATTATGATAGGTGAGGTAAAAGTCTCCATTTCTTCTAAGTGAACCCCTTAGATGTTAGGGCAAGGGAGAGGAGCAATAGCTCCATGTTCTCCACTATCTTCTACATGTAGAGAGCTACAAGAATATAGGGAGAGTTGTGGAGTGGTACAGTAATGAAGCACCCATAACTTGGAGAGGTAGCTTTAGAAATAGGGGGAGTATTTTTGAGACTGTAGTCAGAGAGAGGAAAGGAGGAACATAGGAGGAAGCAAGAACTTGTTAGCGTGCTGCTTGTAGCATTTAATAGGTAAGTACATCATATACCATCATATGAGATTATATGAATATCTTGTTATGCCTTACATTTGTTTGGAATTAAAAAAAGATTATGCAAAGGTATTATTGTTGATCATCCTCAACTGAAGATCAAAACTATATCTAAAAGCATTGTATTTTGTTTTGGGATAGAGTAGAATGACTCAGAAGATATATTATCCTTATTTTTATGTATCTTTAGGGATGCATTATGGAATGATATCTTAGGATAAGAGAAGGAGTTGAATATCCATGTTTAGGGTAATATGCCTCAATATTATCAAAATATATTAAGAATGGTGATAACAATCAAAGGATTGGTAATTGAACCATTTAATAATGGTGTATAAGGTTATATATCATGTTAGGGGTCGACTGGGAAAGTCTTAAGGCCATATATCATGTTAAGGGTTGACTGTGTAAGTCTTAAGGCCATATATCATGTTAAAGGCCAACTATGAAAAACTTAAGGCCATATATCATGTTAAGGGCCAACTGTGTAAGTCTTAAGGTCGTATATCATGTTAACGGTTGACTATGTAAGTCTTAAGACTAAAGTAGAATGATTTTAGGCCAATTGATTAAGTTTGATGGCTGAGTAATGTGCTAATGATCGATGGTATAAGCCATTAACTGATCGTTATGTTGTAGGCTGAGTATATTATTATAAGGCTGACTATGCTAATAAGAAGGTTGACTATAATAATAAGAAGGATGATCATGCTTTTATCTCTAGGCCAACTAAGTTAGCAAACTCAGGTTGAGTGTGTTTTATTCTTACGTTGATTATGTAACAACATAGAGGTTGATGGTGAAATTTTAACCCAAGTTTTATAAGAGACTGATTGTTTAAAGAAAACAAAGCTGAGGTGTAATAACCTAGAGAGGGTCAAAAGCAAATTTACAGAAGGACCTAAGAGAAGGTCAATTATAAAGTATACTTCTCTTACTACCTATGGATTAAGAGGATTGGGAGTATGTTTTTAGAAATCTTGAAAGCTAGTATAAAATGACAAAGTCTTAGTGTAGAAACTCTTGATAGAAGATTGCTATTTCAGTTGAAATATGGAGGAAATTAGAGTATTATGTAAATGTTGTTATATGGAAATTATCTTAATTTATCTATATTATATTTCTATGAAGAAATATTCTTTTACCCATCATAGGCTAAGAATATCCACAAGGATTTCTTGAGAAAACATTCTTTATGCCCACGAGAAGTCAAGATTTAGACTATCAAGATAGTTGGAATTCTCTCTTTGTTATACATAAAGAAAAGTATTTAATTTAAATGATTACAAATTTATAGCTTATTATCAATAGATTATGAGTTGAATAATTATTAAGATAAATAGAGTCAAGTTATTTGATAATTATATGGCTTAGATGTTAACTTTGTATATGTAAATGACTAGGATGAGCATGAGATTAGGTAAACAAGCTTTTGAGTAGATGACGGGATGTCATAGACCCATGATTGCAAGGATGCAAAGAGGGAATCAATGTATTTTTACACTAGTCACCTAAACTCTCACCCTAGACTTGTCAAGAATGACTAGTAGATAAGAGTATAAGTCTGTATGAATACGTGGTATAAGCAAGACCAAGAGAGTTGTTATGTATAAAGAATAAATGACTATTAAGAATTTTGTCTCCAAGTCGAGAAGTGAGTGAACATACGACTATTTATATATATGAAACTTTGGCTAAAGTAATGCAAAGGTCACTGCTTGCATTGTCGGTTCACGATGTACTAGATAACTGAACAATCAGAATGGGTCATAAATAGCTAGAGATAGACTAGAGTTGTAAACCCAATTGTCATTAGCTAGGACACATCACTATTTCTAAGATGGCATATCAAATCAATCGATTCTTATTATCTATTAGCCTCGTGAATGGAAGGTTCACTTCTAGAAAGGAAGGTGAGTGGGGGACTGTCAG
Organism: Cunninghamia lanceolata; assembly: GCA_027924645.1. NCBI lineage: Eukaryota > Viridiplantae > Streptophyta > Pinopsida > Cupressales > Cupressaceae > Cunninghamia > Cunninghamia lanceolata. The sequence goes on along the minus strand of BSBN01000367.1, from coordinate 3,111,995 downwards.
TTTATGGTTGGAGGAAAAGAACCAAGGTGATTCTCTCTCTCTCTCTCTCTCTCTCTCTCTCTCTCTCTCTCTCTCTCTCTCTCTCTCTCTCTCTCTCTCTCTCTCTCCTATAGTTGACTGTTGAAGGCTTGTGAATAGGAATGCATTGCTTATTTTGTAAATGATATTTGATAAAATTATAATTCATAAGAAAAACAACTAATTGTTAAATGTGGAAATTGTTAGATGCATGTGAAATGACCTTCTTTTGAAATATGTATATTGTACTTGGATATTGCAAATGTAATATATTGATTATGGATATTTCTCTTTATTTGTTTTTTTTTTTAAATAATGTGAATTTTTGCTTAAGTTTGTTTAAGTTTTATCTAATATTTCAGTTGGGATGTTACAAAGCACCAGAGCTCCTCTAGTAATCTTGCATCTTCCATTCAAGAAAAAAACCTACACACCCATATCATTCAACATACTTATAGACAATAGGATTTGTGAAAAACCAAGGATATGTAGAACACTACTGGTCCCATTAACTTTTCCATTAGGGAATCGAATCAAGACTCTTCCACAACCAACAATCTTCAGATGAGAGTCATTACCCAGATACACCTTCCCACCATCATATTATTCATACTTTATGAACCAACACCAATGATAGGTCACGTGAAAAGATTCACCAGAGTCTAGCATCCACGCATCCTTAGATGCATATGTTGCTAAGGCAGCAACAAACACTTCTCCATCATCTTGGGAGGATTTGTCAGAATTTGAATCATAATTCTTCTTGTTCTTCTCCTCCTTGCACTCCTTGTGGAAATGACCAGGCTTGCCACAATTCCAATATAGTGCCTTGGACTTTCTAGGGGACTTAGATCTCCCACAATATTTGGATTTTGACTTCTCTTGCTTCTTGTCCTTCATTCCTTTGTCTTTTGACTGACCATGAACTGCAAGATCCTCCTTAGCAACTTTAGAATATTTTCTTGACATCTCTTGAGATAGTAATGATGCAACTACTTCATCCATCTTGAAGGTGGTAGTGGTACTCCTAATGCCCATAACAAGATGGTCCCATGAATCTAGCAAAGAACACAACAAAGTTGAATACACCTATCCTCCTCCATTTTCACACCAACAAAACTCAACTAGTAAACAAGCATGCTAAAAGTATTCAAGTGATCTATGATAGATCCTCCATCCTCTATCCTCAGAGAGTACAACTTATTCCTTAGGAACAACTTGTTTACAAGGGATTTAGCCGGATAAATCTCACCAAGTTTCTTCCACATATATGTAGCTATAGCCTCTTCATGGACATTTATTAACATGGAGTCATCCAAACAAAGTCTCACAAAACCCTTTAGCCTTCCAATCCATCAAATCCCAGTCTTCTTGTTTAATGCCTGATGGCATCTTTCCAAATATAGTCGTCCATAGGTCTTTGTCAACCAACATGTCTTCCATCTTGAGTTTCCACAACTCAAAGTTACCTCCATTAAAATTTTCCATCTTTATCCTCCCAGACATGGTAGCCATCTCATTCTTGTGACAAAAATTTCAAAATCCTCTACACAAGCTCCCACTCAAATGAAGATAAATTAAAAAAACCCTCTACCCAACAACTAGAACCAAATTTGACTAGGCTCTAATACCAACTGAAAGGTATCAAGGTACATGAAACACACTTCCTACATGAATCTAATGAGGAGAGTTGTGCAAATTTTTATTTATTAACAACTATAGTAATGAGATACATAGTGGAAGGAAAATATAATAACCTCACATCCAAGTACCAGAAACACACAACACAAGATATACATGGGGAAAACTCTTTTGGGTGAAAATCCCACAGTCCAAAGCACAACCCAATGTATTAATCTATAAACAATGAAGGTTACAATACAATTCCAAATCTAATCACTTATAGGAGTTCACCAACTCATAGTTTTTGGAGCAATTCCAACAACATAAATGTACTAAGAAATGAACCATACAAACTATTGTAGCCCATAAAAACTAGCTTCCAAAATGCTTCATTTTCCCCAAAAAAATCTAAAAAATCCATCTTTTTCTCCTTTTCAGCTTTGCGATTGAAATCCCCTATTTAAAACTGATCAGAGAGATCTTTTATAGGGATTTTTAGTTCAAAAATTGACTAAGTATCATTCCCCTATGTTTCCCCTTTTTTCCCTTAGATTTTTTTTTCATTTTTGCCTGCAGTCAGTGAATCGGCAAATTTATAAACTAGTGAAATAGTCCTGAAGTTTGCTTTTCATTCCATTCACTGATAAGGTGGCATGAAGGTGTCTGCAACAATGAAGAGGCTGTGGTTAGGGGGCTTGGAGTCTATTATCGACAAAGGGCCAAGTTTGAAAACCCGTGTGTTTGCTAACAAAAGTGGTTTGGTAAATAGTTTATTTGCCAATAGACAAGGGAGAAAAAAGAAGATAGTTCATGATTGGCAATATTTTTCGATAATGGGCCAAATATGTGGTGAAGGAAGTAGGTTTGATAGATAGACTAATTGCCGATGACAAACAAGGTGGGGGTCAGGTTCGTGATGGGCACTTTTTTCTGACAATGTGGAAAGGGCATGGAAGTAAGGTTTAGCAAAATAGATTTATTTTGATAAAAATAAAAAGGGGACAAAGGCTGGTCAAGTTCAAGAAAAAGGAGAATTCTCAATAGAGATGAAAAAATGGCAAAGTTGGGAAAGTTTAGATTTTGCCGACTTAGCCGATAAAAGGGGCGTAGTGTGTGAAAAAAGATAGTTCAGAAAATTCAAGTTTTGTCGATAAGGAAAACATATATGCAAAATGTGGCTAAGAAAAATAATAGGAAATGAAAGTGTTTTGTTGGGGAATTAGCGGAAAGTAGAACTAGTAAAGTGGTTTGGGTTTTTGGTGATTTGCTGATAGACAAGGTGGCCAATAGAGCTAAGCAAGAGGCTTCCTCAACAATTCAAAAAATGGCATTTTTACTGATAAAGTAAAAGAAAGAGGAATGAGGTGCTAACAATTGGTTTGAGAAAGTTAACAATTTTTGATAAGGCAAATAAAGATGATGAAAGGTAGAAGTTCGGCAAAAGGTGAAGTTGCCAAGTTTGAGAGGATAATGATTTGCCAACTAAAGAGAGATAAAGTAAGGTTTGGAAAATTAAAGATTTCCTAATAAAGGGGAAAATAGCCTAGTTCTAAGAAGCCACATTTGCTAACTAAAAGGGAAAGCAGTTTGTAGTGAGTGAAGTTTGCCGATTAAGATCCCAAAGATGCAAGGGCGGTGAGTTTGCACTGGGATATTTTTTGTCGATGAGGTAAAACCAAAATGAAGGTCAAATATATGGTGTGAGGTTGCAAAGTTATAGGCATCATGGGTACTTTGTTGATGGATGATATAGTGTCTATAGTCAATACACAGGTACTTGAATTCAATAAGGGATGCAGTGTACCAATAACCATATTTTATACAGGTCCCCTCAAGGATGCTAGTTAGTTTGCAAGGCATGGGTACCCAAAATTTCTACCAATTCTTCTAACATGGCCATATGCCATGTTTAGTGTTGTAGTACATTTACTTGTTGACCGATATTTCTATGACCTATGCTACACTAAAGGAGCCGATTTCTATATATGCATCATTTTGTGATGTTTTTAGGTTGGTCGCTAAGCTAATTGTCTGGTCTGGGAGAGCCTAAGGATTTTCTCTAGCATCAACACATGATTTGTCTAGTTTGTAAGTGAAGGGATGTATTTAGCATAGAGTAGGAAGGTTATGTAAAGCATATTTGAATGCAATGGTATGTCTCCATGGGAGTTTGTAGTGATTTCAGTAAATATATAATCGAAGTTATGTAATTTCCTTTGCCACATTTTCTAGTATGATTGCAACAGATGTTTGGAAATCTATGACAACATCCAAGTTAATACAAGGCTTTGTACTTTCCATTCTTTTGTTGCATAGGAATTATTGCAGTTCTTTTTTGGATTATTAAGTATGTCTATTGTATGAAGATATACCTAAAGTCATGCATATGAATATATGTCTAGTTCTATTGATTTTTTGCTCTATATTTCCTTTCCTTCTTACACTCTATGACTCTGTTGCCCAATGGAATAGGCACTGATCCATATTGGAGAGGGATCAAACATTCTTTTAAATTAAACAAATAATTCACCTATGGTTAATGGAAAAAAACCATCTTTCCTGTGCATGTACAATGGCACAGTTGAATCATCTATATAGGGGTTTTGTGACAACTAGTCGTTCTTGACTTAGTTACAACTTTTGGGGTCATGATGATAAGTTAGGTTTGGTTGTTCATTTATTTGTACTTGTTCATATGGTTTGAACTTAATACCTATTTAGGTATACCCCTTTGGAATATCCCTCTAGAGTCTAAGCTAAGCTCGAAGTGTAGAGGAGCTTACCCACTCATATTAGTTAGCCAAAATCCCCTTTAACTTGTTGATAAACCTCTTCCTATCACCTTGACGACAATCCCTAATCTAGGATATTTAGGAATGTTTTAGAGTTTTGTGTTGTTGCTATTTTGGGTCCCAACATATTAGCACCATTGCTAGGGAGGATTTGAAAAGACAAAGAATTTGAAAACCCCTATAACAGTCATTGTCAAGTGTAGTTTGTTGTTGTGTGTAAGTTGGCAGCCCATCAACTTATGCCAACAGATTGACACCGTTGTTGTAGAGGACTTGAAAGGTTGAAGTCACTTTAGCCATTGCCCAGTTTTTGGCATCTAGATTATTTTTTACGCCCCTATAACAGCATGTTTGTTGTTGTGTGTAAGTTTGGCAACCAGTCAACTTACGCCAACAGATTGGTGCCATTGCCAGGGAAGTACTACTAGATTAGAATCATTTGATGACTCTGCTAGTGAGATGAACCTAGAATAAATTCATAGCCTTGAAGATCAGTCACACTTCAAGGAATTCCTCTTTGGAAGAGGTGGCGACTCTACTATAAAAGAAATTTTTTTTGTTACTGTTGTACCCTAGGTGTTGTTGATGATTTGAATGCTCCATCTCGAGGTCCAATAGTTGGAGAAATTAAGGTACATGGTTTTCTTCCTAACTTTGGAATTTGTTGTTCCTTTCATGCTGAAGGAACAAATTTGTCTGGCTTAGTTTTTTCCCTACTTTATAGGATTTTTTAGTCATGGCCAATTGGTATGAGCCTGGATACCCTAGGGATGATCTGTCATCTAATTCTTCATATATATCAAACCCTAGAAATTATATTGGAGTGGATTCCCTTGACCATCCTAGAAATGTATATTCAAGTCATGTCTCTTCATGTTATGCAAACCAAAACCTATATGCACCCATGCAAAATCATAATGACTTAGCAGTTTAGCATTATGAAATTGAAAAGACCAAACGACTGTTGGAGTCATTATTGTAGCAAGAAGAAGAAATAGAAAATCACATTAGGCTGCTAGATTCTAGGTTGCAGTCCAGTCCCCTTCCTTCTTTCCTATTTTCTCTCTTCCTCAACTTCCTCCTATTGCAAATGAAAATACATACAGATAGTTGGACCTCTCATGGGTGAACTATGAGAAGCAATCCATGCCCAACAAGATTTATTATTAGATGCCTTTATTTGATGGGTGTGATGTTTTTGATGGGAAGGCACACATTGAGCCATTTTCTAATTTCATGGAGAAGTTCCAATTTGAAGATGAAAATATGTGGATAAGAGTTTTTATTAGATCTCTATGTGCAATAGCATGAAAATGGTTGGTTATTTTCCCTTACCAACATTTTACTTCCTAGGATCAATTAGTGGCTACATTTGAAGATTTTGCAAATAGTCTAGACCCTATATTCCTTGTCTAAGACCTAGAATAAATTAGAAGGCAAGAAGGAGAGTCTAGCATGAAGCTCAACCACAAATTTGTGGGTGCCCTGTCTCACATCCTAGAGAATTTCAAACCTGATCTTCCTATTTCTATTGATATGTATTTGAGTGATTATGATGGTACCTTAAGCCCAACTTCTATATGGGATGAGTTTAGTCTAATGAGTGTGCAATAGGCATACCTGTTCATTGATTATGTTGACAAAGTTAAGAGGGATATGATTACAAAATCTCTATCCTCAAATGTAGAGGTGGTTGGTAATGAATAGGATGTTGTAGACAATAGGGACGTGAATTCTTCATGTGATCTAGACACAATATCAGATGATGATTGTGTAGTTTGAAGGGTAGAAGTGGAAGGTGGTGTGCCATATGATAGTGATGCAGATGATGAAAGTAGTATTTGGACCTACCTTTAGCTGGATAGTTCATCAAGTGAAAGCAAAAATGATGAAACCAGTGGTGACTTCTAGCCTACTGTTGATGTATGTGGCCTAGTGAACAATGATGATGTTGTGTGCATAAGTGAGTAGTAGGTTGAACTAGCTTGTAAAGTTGATTATGAAGACTATGCACAAGTAAATGAAATCGACGTTGAGCAAGGAACATGTTTCTTGTTTGATGTATTTCCCTCCTTTGTTCTTGTATGTGATGAGGCAATCATTGTTTGATTGCATGAAGATGATCTAGAGGTGGTTGTACTTGATTATACCTAATCAAAGATAGTTGTTGGTGCAGCCATGGAGTTTCAATATGAAGAGCTTTCCCTAGATTTTCAGGAGAGTGATCATGTGGATGCATATGAGAACTTTTTTTTTGTGGTGCAAGGTATGTTGTCTTCCTCATGCAGAGTGTGCTTCATCTTAGCCACAAGGAAATAAAATAAAAATGTGTGTGGAAGAAGATACGTGTCATCAGTCTATTTGCAGCAATGAATATGACAAAACAAGTTGCCCAAGTGAAAGTGAAACAGAGAGATAACTAGAAGAACATGGTTCTTCATTTGAGGTGTCTCATGATATCGATTTATTTGCTGATGTTTTGAATTGCAGCACGAGTCATGATTATGATTTAGAAATGAATATGTATGCTTCCACTTTGATGTGGAAAACTTGTTATCTCTTGAATGTGTTGGTGTTGCAATGGAGGTTGAGTCCTTTGTATGGGAAATTGATGTGAATGAGCAATGAGGCATGTCTATGCCTATGTTTCAATATGTTGCAACCCAACTTGAGGATATGATAGAGCTGGAGTCTTTCCAATTTTCTCTACAAGATGAAGTGCCTTCTCTCGTAGACCAACAATGCATTCAAGCATAGTTTGCTTTGCCATGTGAATTGGAGGTATTTTCTTTTTCCCTCAATTTACATGAAGAGGTCAGCGGGTATGATAGCTTGGCACATGATATTGGAGGATTGCCTTCATTTGTCTGTTTTGTTGCTGACCTGAATTTTAGTTTTGCACCCCTTGCTACCTAAGACAAGCTTGATATAGATATTAATAGGTTAGGTACCTATCGTGTATGGTTTCAATGCAGTAATAATTTCATTGATGTACCTGACCTTGGCTCCACAAGCATATGTTGTAGATTAGTGCATGCTGAGGATAATTTTTAGTTATTGCAGCTAGGTGAGAAATGCAAATTTGGTTTGAGGGAGATCAACTCTTTCATTAAACTTGTCTTTGATAGAGGCAATTGGTTGCATCAGTTTTCTACATGGTTGGCCTATAGTACCCCAAAATTTTGATACAATCATTTTTTAACTGTATGTGTTTTGTAAGTATGTTTATTGTTCTTTGTTGTGTCCCTTTGTTTGTTTTGTGTTTTTGGTCTACCCAAAAATATTGTGTGTTACTCATTGTGCCAAAATTTTCCACACATCTCCAACTAGAACCACTCTTGGAGCCTAGAAAAACTAGCTTTCGAAATACTTCATTTTCCCCCAAAAAATCCTAAAAATCCATCTTTTTTCCCATTTTTTTCCTTTGGAATTGAAATCCCCTGTTTAAAACCAATCAGAGAGATCTTATATATAGATTTTTAGTTCAAAAAGTGACTAAGTATTGTTCTCCTATGTTTCTCCTTTTTTCCCTCAGAAAAATTTGTCATTTTTGCCTTCAGTCAGTGAATCGCTAAATTTGTGAACTAAAGAACTAGTTTGGAAGTTCGCCTTTTAGCTGACTCACTAATAAGGCATCATAAAGGCATCTGCAACAATGAAGAGACCATGGCTAGGGGGCTTGGAGTCTATTATCAGTGAAGGGCCAGGTTCAAAAACCCATGTGTTCACTGACAAAAGTGGTTCGACAAATAGGTTATTTGCCGATAGACTAGGAAGAAAGAAGAAGATGGTTCGTGATTGGAAATATTTGTTAGTAATGGGCCAAATTAGTGGCAAAGGTAGTAGGTTTGGCAGATAGACTAATTACCGATGACAAATAAGGTGGGCAAAATGGTAAGAAAAAAAAAAGGTGGGGGACAGGTTCCTAATGGGCACTTTTCGTTGACAAGGTGGAAAGGGAATGGATGTAAGGTTTGGCAAAATAGATTTTTTCTGATAAAAGGCAAAAGGAGACAAATGTTGGTCAAGTTCAGGAAAAATTAGAATTTCTGACAGAGATGAAAAAATGGCAAGGTTGGGAAAGTTTGGATTTTGTCAACTTAGCCTATAAAAGGGGCCTAGTGTGTGGAAAAAGATAGTTTAGAAAATTCAAGTTTTGTCGATAAGGCAAACACATATGCAAAATGTGGCTAAGGAAAACAATAGCAAATGAAAGTGTTTGGTTAGGGAATCAATAGAATGTCGAACTAGTAAAGTACTTTAGGTTTTTGGTGATTTGCTAATAGGACAAGGTGGCCGATAGAGCTAAGAAAGAGGCTTCCTTGACGGTTTGGCAAATGACATTTTTTTTCAATAAAGTAAAATAAAGAGGAATGAGGCACTAGGGATTGGTTTGAGAAAGTTGACATTGCTGATCAGACAAATAAAGATGATGAAAGGTAGAAGTTTGGCAAAAGATGAAGTTGCCAACAAAACAAAAGGATGCGCCAATCTGCTAGGTTCAAGAGGATAATGATTTGCCGACTAAAGGGAGATAAAGTAAGGTTCAACAAATTAAAGATTTGTTGATAATAGGAAAAATAGCCTAGTTTTGAGAAGTTGCATTTTGTTGACTGAAAGGGAAAGTAGTTTATAGTGAGTGAAGTTTGTTGATGAACATCCCAAAGATGCAAGGGCGGCGATTTTGCGCTGGGATATTTTTGTCGATGAGGTAAAATCAAAACAAAGGTCAAATATATGCCATGATGTTGTAAAGTTGCAGGTGTCATGGGTAATTTGCTGATGGATGATATAGTGTTTGCAGTTAATGCATAGGTACTCAAATTCAATGAGGTATGTAGTGTGCCAATAACCATATTTTTTGTAGGTCCCCTCAAGGATGCAATTTAGTTTTTAGGGCATGGGGGCCCAAAATTTCTACCGATTCTTCTGACAAGGTCATACACAATGTTTAGTGTTGTAGTACATTTGCTTGTTGATTGGTATTTCCATGACCTGTGTTACATTGAAGGAGTTGATTGCTATATATGCATCATTTTGTGATGTTTTTAGGGTTGGTCGCTGAGCCAATTGTCTTGTCAAGGAGAGCCTAAGGATTTTCTCTAGAATCAACACACGATATGTCTTGTTTGTATGTGAAGGGATGTATTTAGTATAGAGTAGGAAGGTTATGTAAATTAGATTTGTATGTGATGGTATGTCTCCATGAGAGTTTGTAGTGATTTTGATTAATATATAATCACATTTATGTATTTACCTTTGCCACATTTGCTGGTATGATTGCAATAGATGTTTGGCGATGTGTGATAGCATCCAAATTAGTACAAGGCTTTTGTTGATGATTGCAATATATAGTCTTCTTGGCCCTCCTTCTAGTGCCAAAAAAACTATTGATGATTGTTTTGATGCAATCATAACAATAAGTTAAAATTCACATATAATGAACTGAAACTATACTTGAAAGATAAGAAGGAATCATTTAAGATTCAACTAATCCCAAGTCTACAATGGTTCGGTTGGTCAAGTTCAGTTGGTCAATGTGAAGTTGTAATGTTCAAGGGGCCTTACGTAGTTTAGAGTTTTTCTGGACTAAGTTTATGCAAAAGGTCATAGATATCAACAAGTATTTTGTTCATTTGCATACAAGTGTTACTGTACTGCAAATTCTAAATGGTTTTCTTGAATTATTGCAGCTTTCTCCTTTATACTTATGAAAACTGTCTACCTTTAACTCTGTTATGCATGCTTCTTCAAATTTGAGACAACTTTCTTTAGATTTCTGCGTTTACAGCTAAATATTTCAGATGGGTTGGGAAAAGTTAGAAAGATCTAATCTATACCTCTTTTACTCTACCGAAGGATCTAATTGTTCTGTTATGCATACCATAGTAATTTGATCAAATCCACAGTAAAAACCTTAAATGCAAGTTCTGAGCATTTTCACAAACATACATTTAAAATTGCAAGCTCTCAAAGAAAATATTTCAAAACACAAAGAACAGCAGGAGAACACTTAGAAGATAGATGCAGAACTCCAGATTCTATTGTATTAGAAACAAACAGTCATATATGATTTACAATGTACGAATGACTCTTAGTTTCATTGATCAAACTACAAAGAACTTACAAGCTTTACGGATACAGTAAGGAAGCCAGACATTCCACGCACACATTACTGCAGACAAACAGGCGACCTCCTTCTTCTAGTTCTAATCTAAACTAAGCTAACTTGCTGTATGTTCCTAAAAATCCCTGTTGTAGCCCCTGTTGTCTAGTATTACAGTGCAGAGAGGCACAATATATAGACCTTCTGATTGTCCTCACTATAGCAAAAAACCCTAACTAAACCCCTGGTTCAAAGCTCTGGTTATAGCAATAAATACAGGTGAACAGTCCTCTAAAATATCTCTGAGTAGTGTCAAATCTGGGTGAAATATTGCCCCTTCTGAGAAGCTCTGGCAGCTCAGCAATAACTTATGTTTGTCTGCTGTAGTAATGTTCTCAGCTGCAACCTATCCTTATTTTGAATGGCCTTGACTTCTTCGCACTTTATCTTTATCTTCCTGCTCATGAGATCAAATTCCTCCGTGATGTCACTATGTTGAATTTCCAGTTGCTTCCTCAACTGCAAGCCTGCAAGACAAGACAAGCAATAAGTACCAATTTATCAAATAAACAACAAGAAATTAAAATATTGTTTAAATCAAGGTGACTGTGCAAAAATGTGGAAATCGGATCCAAAAAACTCAGAAACCGCATTCAAAATGCATACAAACTGCTCAAAATGTCGTGGGTCAACCATCACTGACCGAAAAAAAATGCCATGGGCACCAAAAATATGTTTAAAAAAATCCATCGTAGTCTATTTCCCGCCCATCGGCGTGAGAATCGCCATCGGCGTGCCAAAAAATATATTTGCCAATGCCCGCAGTTGGGCCGATGGCCCTTTTCCTTTGTTTTTTCTTTGTTTTCCAATCGGGCAGAGTCCTATTATCGGTGGGACAAAGAAACCTCTCCACCGATCGCTATTGTTTGGCCGATGGCCCCTTGCTTTGTTTATCCTCCTCCATCGGCGAGAGTTTATACTATCGGCGAGCTCTTTATTTCCTCCGCCGATGCTTCTTGTTTCATCGATGTGCTTTTCGTCGGCCTGACTCCTGCCGATGACCCCTTCATTGTTCGCCATCGGCGAGAGATCGCCCATCAGTGAACTCCAAACTCCCTACGCCGATGGCCATACCTTGGCTGATGTTCCTTTATCGGCAAGAGTTTCGTCAATGTCTATTTCGTAATGCATTCGGCTATGTCCTTCTCCACAATGTATATTTCACTGTATATCACCGATATACAAGCAAAAAACTCCAATTGATAACCTTTCAATTTCGGCGTTGTATATTGCGCTTTTACATTGCCTTGTATATCGCGATATACAAACGCAAATATACAAGGGTTTAATTCCATTTGATAATGATTTCGGGTCCACTAATGTATAAAACCATTTGTATCCTGCCAATATAAAAGCCCGCGAATATACAAGGATTTAACCTTGTTGAATAACTGCTTCGGGTCCGGCGTTTGTATATAGCGCTTGCATCTTTCGCACTTGCATGCGAATAGTGCATTGTATGTGAACAGCTGCATGTATATTTCGCTTGTATGTAAAAACATACAAGCCCGAATATACAACGAATTTGCAGTTTTTGATTATCCCTTCAGGTCCGCCAATGCATATTATCATTGTATCTCCCAAATATACAAGCCCGAAATGCAAAAGCGACCAAGTATAAGAAAATATGACTTTGCACATACAAAGGACTTTGTATATGCCAAGCGATAGACAAACCTAGATGTACATTTTACTAAAATGATCATAACTTGCAAAATATGGCGAATTTTAAGATGGTTCCAAAAGCAACCCTAGCGCATTTTTCACAAGGAATCCAACCATATCATGCAATGGTACTAAAAATGTATTTTTTCATATTTTTAACAAGGTTTCCAAATTTGACTCTCTTTTTCGTTCACCACCAAGCAAAACAACACAAGCAGAAGCAAAAAAGCAAAGCAACAGTAGTGGTCCTCATTTTGCTAAGGAGCAAAATGGGGCGTGTTGTGAACATCACAACAACTAGCAACCAAAACAAAACAATTAAATTCAAAGTGTTCAAGAAAACTAGATGAAATGAATCCATAACTTCCAACTATCTTTCCTACAAATTACTATTCAGCTTGAGACTTAAGGTATTCAATAAGGCTGCATGAATTTCTATTTTCAGTTTAATTGTGTGCACATGATTAATTATCCTCATCTTGAAGATCGGTTGAACAAACCAGTGACTGACATTAGCCTACGTAGGTGAGGATATTCCCTCATAGCCGACCGGATAGAGCCTTGCTGCCAGTGAGCATCCATAGCCCCAGCAAGGTTATCGTTACAATTCTCCTAAGTAGAGCCCCACTGCCAGCGAGCGTCTATAGCCCCGGTAGAGTTACTTAGATGGCTTAATCTAGATTTTCAGTATAATCCACTTTATTTATTTATTTATTTTATTTTATTTTATTTTTTTGAAAGATTTCACAAGATATAGCAATTTGTAACTTCATGATGCAAGGAGTGGACACTTGCTGAAATTAAGCTGAGAATTGTAATGGTAGCAAGGGTAACCTCTGATTTTTCACCTAATATCTACACTGGTAGGTTCAACAAACCCAAGGATTTTAGGTGTGTTGTTGTGAGAAACTTGCTTTGAATTCTCAATCACATTTATTGAATACAAAACTTCAGAAGATAAATAACTCTCTACATTCATGACAGTAACAAGTTATGCGTAGATTGCAAATGATTAACTTGAATACCCTAAATTTTATACTGTTTTGAATGGTTGCTAGTTTGCCCCCTAATACTCTAAAGTAAAACAAAGATCCCTACTGAGGAGACAACAAACAAACCAAGCAAACAAGCTGTACAAACAACACAAAAAAAATAGAAAAACTATACAAACAGAAAGAAACAAAAAATAGAAACAAACAGAAGACAAACTATACAAACAGCCAACCCAAAAAAGAAAACAGCAAAAGAAGAACTGTACACTACTTAAAGCACTTTACACTAAAAAATGGACTGCCCTTTTACCTCAAGCCTGGAAGTAGTGTTTCAAATGCTGGCCATTAACTGGTAATGGTACATCTTCTCCAGTCAAGGTCTTAAGTCTGAATGTGTTATCTCCTATTATTTCTGAGACTTGTAATGGACCCAGCCATAATTTATCGAATTTTCCATGGCTTCTTTTCTTTTCATGTGCTTTGTCCCAGAACAACACTAAGTCTGATATCCTAAATGTTTTGACTCTTGCCCTTTTATCAAACCACCTCTTAACAACTGCTTGGTGTTTGGCAAACTTCTCGATGGCTTGACCTCTTTTCTCCTCTAGTTGTAACATTTGCACTATTCTGGCTTCCCTATGGTTATCAAAGTCTAGATACTCATTGGTGAACTTCCAGGTTGGTATTCTCAGATTTACTGGAAGTATGGGATCAGTCCCATAAACTAAATGATAAGGTGTGCTACCTAAAGCTGTTTTGAACTTGGTCCTATCTACCCATAATGCATATCTTAACAGGGTGTTCCACTCTCTAGGACTCTTTACAATTAACTTCTTGATTATATCTAATAAAATTTTGTTTGTTGATTCAGCCAGTCCATTACCTTGAGGGTAATAATTTGAAGAAAACCTTAAAATGATCCCATATTCAAATGCCCATTTAGAAAACTTTAAAGAAGAGAAAGCAGGGCCATTATCACATACCAATGAATAGGGAGTTCCAAACCTGGTGATGATGTTTTCTTCAAGAAACTTGATAACTACCTCAGTTGTGGAAAATTTGTAGCAGGTGGCCTCAGTCCACCTTGTACAGTAGTCTATTACCGTCAGTATGAACTTGTGTCCTGCAGAAGATGGGGGGGTGATGACTCCAATAAAATCCAAACCCCACTGTGCAAACGGTCTGGATTCGATCACAGGTTGTAGTGGATTGGCCTGATTTCTCCCTTTGTCTACTGCAGTCTGACAGGTGTGGCAACTTCTGATGTGACTCTTAGTGTCTTTGAACATAGTGGGCCAGTAATATCCCACCCTTAGTATTTTGTGCTGTAGCTAGATGGGAACCATGACCGGTTCCGTACTTGTCATGTAGTTCTGTCAACACTTTATCAGCTTCAGCTCTGTTTATGCATCTCAGATAAATTCCATCATGGTTCTTCCTAAATAGAAGACCTCCTTGCACCATATATTTTTGTGCCTTAATCCTTAAAGCTCTCCTCTGAGAAGCTTTCATCCTGTTTGGGTACTTTCTAGCTATCAAGAAGGTGCTTAAATCATCATACCAGCCTGATGCACTCTGGGAATTCAATATATATTGCTGTTTTATCAAATCGGGATCTGTATTTGCTATTGTCTGCACCAACGCCTGCCCTCTGACCAACTTCATGGGAATGATTTCCATGTCAAATTCTTACAGCATGGTTATCCACTTGGCTCTTTTTTTCTCCAAGCTCGTTCTACATTAGCAACATCTTTACTGCTGCGTCTGGCACTATGGCTTTGACCTGGCTGTGCAGAATGTAGTGTCTAAATTTTTTCACAGCCTTTACTAATGTGAATGCCTGCCTCTCGGTGTCTAGATACCTCAGCTGCGCATCCTTCAGAGGCGCGCTCATAAATGCTATGGGCCTCTCTTCATTATTTTCACCTTTCTGTGTCAAGGCAGCCGCGACTGAATGAGAAGATGTAAAGAAGTAGATGTAAAACGGGCTTGTGTAGTCTAGACTTGCCAATACAGGGGCATCATAAATTGCCTCCTTGATATCTTCAAATGCGGCTCTGGCCACTGGCGTCCATTCCATCTGTGCATCCTTCTTCAACATGGCATTTAACGGCTGCACGATCTCTGCAAAACCTATTATAAACTTCCGAACAAAGTTAATTTTGCCAAAAAATGATTTCAACTCTTTCCTACTGTTTGGTATTTGCAATTTTTTTATGGATTCTATTCTATCCAGATTAATTGAAATTCCACCTTCAGAAATGACATGGCCTAATAATTTACCTTCAGTTACACCAAATAAACATTTTTTAGGATTAAGGGAAATCCCATACCTTTCACACCGCTTGAGTATTTTCCTGAGGTCTTCAGTGTGAGTGGATGCATCCTTGGAATACACAGTTAAATCATCCATATACACAACAATGCACTTATTTGATAATCCACGCAATGCAATGTCCATGGCTCTCTGAAAAGTAGCACCTGCATTGATCAGACCAAAAGGTATTCTTCTATACGCATAATTTCCCCATTTGCAAGTGAAGGTGGTTTTTAATCTATCTTCTCTATCAATTAAGACCTGGTTATAACCTGAAAAACCATCTAAAAAAGACATCATCTTTGCCCCATTCACTGCTTGCAGCACTTCGTCTATTGGGGGCAAAGGATAATTATCCTTTTTAGATGCTTTATTTAAATTTCTAAAGTCTACGCATAACCTGATGTCTCCGTTTTTCTTTCTCACTGGTACTAAGTTAGCTACCCAGACAGAATGTCTGACTAGAAAAATTATTCCAGCAGACAGCAATTTTTTAACTTCCTCAAAGATTAAAGGCTCTAGAATAGCATTCACAGGCCTTTGTTTCTGCCTAAATGGTTTGACTTCTTTTCTTAAAGGTATTACATGAGTTATGATGGACTCATCAAATGTTTTCAAGTCTTCATACGTCCATGCTATGACATGTTTATATTCTTTCAGCACATCAAAAACCTGTCTTCTAATTTTCTTAGAGCAAGCTTTCCCAATTAGTACATTTTGTGGATTTTGCTCTGTCCCTAAGTTATGTAAATCACACTTACCCCCCTGTTTTGGGCAAGTCCTTCTGTCTCATTACTCCATCGAAGTCAAAGATGTGTTCTAATTCAATTACTCCTTTTGGTAAGAAGTTGCTCTTCAAGTTGATTATATCCTCTTCGTCCCATGTTACTTCAGGTCTTTCTTGTTCATCAATGATTTGAGCCTCAAATGCCTCATTACAAGTCAGAAAATCAATAATTTGCTGATCCCCTCCAAATACTTGAAAGTGTGTAACATTGTCTGGTATACTGGGCACGTTAACTAGCTCAACAGCAAATCGTCTCAATCCTGACAGTGTCAATGGTTCTAATGTACTAGCAGCAACTGCTAGCACATTCGACCTATGATTCAGCTCTCTGGGGATGTGCTCTATGTTAAAAGCATCAAACGAATCTATTAAACCCCATACTCTATGTCTGTAACTAATCATTTTCTTGTAATTGCAGGCATATAGTTTCCTCACTTCTCTGACTACTAATTTAGAGTCTGAAAATACTCTGATGGTTTTTACTCTTTTCTGGATGGCCATGACGAGTCCTAAAATTAGGGCCTCATATTCAGCAATATTTTTAGTACAGGAAAATTGTAATCTATATGCTGCCAAATGTGATTTACCTTGAGGATCTATGAGTTCAACACCTGCACCTGCGCCCTGTTTTGATTTAGACCCATCACATTTTAATGTCCACATGCCGTCTTTACTTTTTCGACCTTTTATCTTAGCATGCATGGTCTCTTTTATTGCCTGTGGGGTGTTGTCATGTTTATTCATGGGTTTTTCTGTTTGCTTAACTTGCATATGTGTATTTCCATCTGTTAAATCATAAAGACAACTATCCCTGCCTTTTATTTCTTCTCCTAAATCTGGAATCAAGGCACCTACATCATCCTGAACATATTTCTGTGTTGGATCAGGATTCTCAATTTCCTCTTGTAATTCTACCCCCCCTATGCATTTTTTGTATTCATATTCAATGATGTCTTTACACATTTCACAGCTCTCCTCAGAATGTTGCCTATCATGAACTCTACACCTGTTTTTATATAATTTACATTGGACCGGGAGATTGTGTTTAACGCACTCTTCCACCTCTTGTCTAATGGCATGACCAAATTTGTCTATTGCATTGTTTTCTTCATTTGAGGAATTTCCATCAGACTCAATGAATAATGCTATCCTATTGCTGACACGTTTCTTTCTATTGTTTAACATCATGATCTCTTCAATTTGTACCCCATTGTTGGTAATTCTATAGACACCCGGTTCAACAGCAGCATATAATATTTCATTAGTTTGATTATGCTCTATTATCATATGTTTCATTCTGGGCTCTGCCTCTCCAAGGTAACCACGTGTGAAAAGTCAGTGGCCATATATCCATTTAATGCCTTGGACCAATCCCTACTTAGCAACATTCCATAATTTACGAGTATATCCACTACTTGAATATCAATGATTTGGCTTACCCTAGGGTCCAAAGCTAATTGCATTTGAATGTTCATGAGTTCTCCTATCACACTAACCTCAGTCTTATCTAATTGTGTGACAACCTTGGCAGATTTGGTGGGAGTCAGCTCGAGAGTTTTACATATTTCTAAGGGCATTACATTGGCTGAAGCACCAGAATCTACCATGCAATTGTGTATGTTCTTCCCACACAATCTAACAGTTAACAAGAAAGGGGCAGTATCCCTCTTATCCGCATGTATTACTACATTTGTATTGGAAGGCTGCTCAACTTTCTTATTCTTCTCTTTAGGTGGTGAATCTCTATTAGGAACAGTTATATCAGCAGACATCTCGTTCATCATGGATGTGTCTAGAGATTTTATAAAAGCATTTCTAATCCCTGGGGTCTTCAATAATTCATTCAGAGGTATACTGACCTTGATTTTCTTTATTTCCTCTGACAAGTAACTCATTAACCTTGTTGTCTCCATTGTTTCAGTTTTACTTGTTCGATCCTTTTGTATTGTTGTTCCATTATTGGTGTGCAGATTAGCCTTAAGTATGGCAGGATTGTTGCTAGCATTCTGATCTGGGGGTGTATTGATGTTATTCGGAGGAACGGAAGTGGTAAAAGGTCCTCCTGGCCTAGGGTTGTTCCTCAAATTGTAGGTGTGGCTTTTATTTGTCTGTTGAAAGGCCTGCACCTCTTCTGTTTCATTTAATATCTCGTTTTCAGATTCAAAGGGGAACTAAAAAGCATTTAACACAAAGGCTGATTCAGGGTAAAGACTTTCACAACAGTATGGTTCATCTTCCAGCAATTCATCCTCTTTCTCTTCTGCAGTTGCAAAGGTAAACATTTCTAAGACTAATGCTGTGTCATATCCTGAGGGTACTACCTCATTACCCTTGGGAATGAGAAATTCAGAGGTAGGAGGCTGCACATCTATGTTAAAAATGCTGGCTGCCAAGTGGAACTGTGGACAGTCGTGCTCAGCATGGGCATTGGTATTGTGAAATCTGCACCAAATTTTGGGTGCTGTATTGGTCATCTGTATGCTAGCTGTTTGTTTTGCATCATGATTTTCTATGTTCTCAAAAGGAGAAGCTAGAGTACTGTTGTTGGGCCCAGTGTTCCATGTCTTGGGTGGCCTAGGTTGATTCTGATTTCTGTTATTATTGCCCCAGGTCCTATTATCTATCACTGGCCCTCTATTTTGCATTGGTTGCCCCTGGTTGGGGCCTTGATTCTGATTGTTTTGCTGATTTTGATTGAAACTATAGCTCTGATTTTGGCCTTGGTTGTGATTTTGATGTTGATTGTAGTTTTGGTTGCCTCTTCCATAGAGGTTCTCATTTCTTAGTTGTGTCACTTTAGTGGTTAATCTTTTCAAATGTGCGGTGATCTCTTTGATTTCTTCCCTATCCTCTTGTGCTTTTGCCACAGTTGTATCCCTAGGAGGTTGGAAGAAAGGCTGACCATTATTTTGACTATTATTGGAAGTGCTAACCGTGTAAGGAGTTATAGCTTGGATTGGGGTAGGACTATACACAGGTGTGTAAGAAGGAACCGGATTTAATAGTGGAGTGTTCTGCATAGGGACTCCATTCCATGGTTGTGCTTGATTCTGTACCCCAAAATTTCCTCCATTAACAAATGGGCTCTAAGTTGTATGTCTCATTTCTTGGTTCACTGAGGCTGCCTCTTTATAGGCTTTGGATATTGAATCTATGTCAAGTTTTCTTTTGACAAACATGGCAGTTAAAGGATCCAAGGCAGCATAGTACATAGCCAACAAGGGATCATTATCTATGGTATAAGGGGCTTCCAGCCTAGAATAAGCCTTTTGAAATCTGTCATTGAAATTATCAATCAGCTCTCCCTCACCTCGTTTTGTAGCAGCTAATTTATGATACAAAGCGCAAGGGTCAATGGGTCCCCTAAATCTTGACAGAAATGCTTCTTCCATAAGCAGCCAGGAAGAAATATAACCGTTGGGCAAGTTTACATACTAGCTAGAGGCTTTCTCATTAAAGGTGTAGGGAAACAATCTACACACCACATCCTCATGCTCTAACCTAGCTCTAAAACATGCTTCCTTGAATATTCTAATATGGTCTTCTGGGTCTTGATGCAACTGGTATTTGGGACATATCTTTTCTGGATTTTTGGGCATCTTGTGATAATCATTGAAGAATATGGGAGAATTGACATCGAAATAAGCCATTACAGGTGTTTGAGCTTGACCTGAACTTGTAGGAATACCTGGATTGATTGGTGGATTAGGATTTACAGGAGGATTGAAACCTCCAGGAGTGCCTGAATCAAGATTTAAAGATCTAAACAGTGATCTGTCAGGACTCACAATACTACGGATGTTAAAAGGTGACCCAGGAGGTGTTCCAGATGAACTTCTTGCTTGCGAAATTTTTGGATTCCAAATTAAAGGGTTTCTACTTTGCCTTATATCAGGTAGTTGCACAAATATATCTCCTGAACTGGATCTAGACCTAGTCACTCTATTACTATTATTAGCCAGTTTGGAATGAACTCTAACTCAAGAAGGCCTTCCTTCTAGTGCAAAAAAACTGTTGATGATTGCAATATACAGTCTTCTTGGCCCTCCTTCTAGCGCCAAAAAAATTGTTGTTGATTGTTTTGATGCAATCATAACAATAAGTTAAAATTCACATATAATGAACTGAAACTATACTTGAAAGATAAGAAGGAATCATTTAAGATTCAACTAATCCCAAGTCTACAGTGGTTCGGTTGGTCAAGTTCAGTTGGTCAATGTGAAGCTGTAATGTTCAAGGGGCCTTAAGTAGTTTAGAGTTTTTCTGGACTAAGTTTATGCAAAAGGTCATAGATATCAACAAGTATTTTGTTCATTTGCATACAAGTGTTACTGTGCTGCAAATTCTAAATGGTTTTCTTGAATTATTGTAGCTTTCTCCTTTATACTTATGAAAACTGTCTACCTTTAACTCTCTTATGCATGCTTCTTCAAATTTGAGACAACTTTCTTTAGATTTCTGCTTTTACAGCTAAATATTTCAGATGGGTTGGGAAAAGTTAGAAAGATCTAATCTATACCTCTTTTACTCTACTGAAGGATCTAATTGTTCTGTTAGGCACTATGTAAATACCACAGTAATTTGATCAAATCCACAGTAAAAACCTTAAATGCAAGTTCTAAGCATTTTCACAAACATACATTTAAAATTGCAAGCTCTCAAAGAAAATATTTCAAAACACAAAGAAGAGTAGGAGAACACTCAAAAGATAGATGCAGAACTCCAGATTCTATTGTATTAGAAACAAACAGTCATACATGATTTACAATGTAGGAATGACTCTTAGTTTCATTGATCAAACTACAAAGAACTTACAAGCTTTACAGATACAGTAAGGAAGCCAGACATTCCACGCACACCTTACTGCAGACAAACAGGTGACCTCCTTCTTCTACTTCTAATCTAAACTAAGCTAACTTGCTGTATGTTCCTAAAAATCCCTGTTGTAGCCCCTGTTGTCTAGTATTACAGTGCAGAGAGGCACAATATATAGACCTTCTGATTGTCCTCACTACAGCAAAAAAACCTAACTAAACCCCTGGTTCAAACCTCTGGTTATAGCAATAAATACAGGTGAACTAGTCCTCCAAAATATCTCTAAGCAGTGTCAAATCTGGGTGAAATATTGCCCCTTCTAAGAAGCTCTGGCAGCTCAGCAATAACTTCTGTTTGTCTGCTGCAGTAATGTTCTCAGCTGCAACCTATCCTTATTTTGAATGGCCTTGACTTCTTCGCACTTTATCTTTATCTTCCTGCTCCTGAGATCAGATTTCCTCCGTGATGTCACTGTGTTGAATTTCCAGCTGCTTCCTCAACTGCAAGCCTGCAAGACAAGACATGCAATAAGTACCAATTTATCAAATAAACAGTAAGAAATTAAAATATTGTTTAAATCAAGGTGACTGTGCAAAAATGTGGAAATCAGATCCAAAAAACTTAGAAACCGTGTTCAAAATGCATACAGACTGCTCAAAATGTCGCAGGTCAACCATCACTGACTGAAAAAAATGCCACGGGTGCCAAAAATATGTTTAAAAAAATCCATCACACTCTATTTCCCGCCCATCAGCGTGAGAATCGCCATCGGCGTGCCAAAAAATATATTTGCCGATGCCGGCAGTTGAGCCGATGGTCCTTTTCCTTTGTTTTTTCTTTGTTTTCCAATCGAGCAGAGTCCTATTATCGGCGGGACAAAGAAACCTCTCCGCCGATCACTATTGTTTGGCCGATGGCCCCTTGCTTCGTTTATCCTCCTCCATCGGCGAGAGTTTATACTATAGGCGAGCTCTTTATTTCCTCCGTCGATGCTTCTTGTTTCATCGATGTGCTTTTTGTCGGCCTGACTCCTGCCGACGACCCCTTCATTGTTCGCCATCAATGAGAGATCGCCCATCGGCAAACTCCAAACTTCCTACGCCGATGGCCATACCTTGGCTGATGTTCCTTTATCGGCAAGAGTTTCGCCGATGTCTATTTCGTAATGCATTCAGCTAAGTCCTTCTCCACAATGTATATTTCACTGTATATCACCGATATACAAGCAAAAAACTCCAATTGATAACCTTTCAATTCCAGCGTTGTATATTGCGCTTGTACATTGCCTTGTATATCACAATATACAAACGCAAATATACAAGGGTTTAATTCCATTTGATAATGATTTCAGGTCTGCTAATGTATAAAACCATTTGTATCCCGCCAATATACAAGCCCGCGAATATACAAGGATTTAACCTTGTTGAATAACTGCTTCGGGTCCGGCGTTTGTATATAGCGCTTGCATCTTTCGCACTTGCATGCGAATAGTGCATTGTATGTAAATAGCTGCATGTATATTTCACTTGTATGTAAAAACATACAAGCCCAAATATACAGTGAATTTGCAGTTTTTGATTATCCCTTCGGGTCTGCCAATGCATATTATCATTGTATCTCCCAAATATACAAGCCCAAAATGCAAAAGCGACCAAGTATAAGAAAATATGACTTTGCACATACAAAGGACTTTGTATATGTCAAGCGATAGACAAACCTGGATGTACATTTTACTAAAATGATCATAACTTGCAAAATATGGCAAATTTTAAGATGGTTCCAAAAGCAACCCTAGCTCATTTTTCACAAGGAATCCAACCATATCATGCAATGGTACTGAAAATGTATTTTTCCATATTTTTAATAAGGTTTACAAATTTGACTCTCTTTTCCCTTCAGCACCAAGCAAAACAACACAAGAAGAAGCAAAAAAGCAAAGCAATAGCAGGGGTCCTCATTTTGCTAAGGAGCAAAATGGGGCGTGTTTTGAACATCACAACAGCTTTGTATTTTCCATTATTTTGTTGCATAAGAATTATTATAGTTCTTTTTCAGATTATTAATTATTTCCATTGTACGGATATCTATCTGAAGTCATATATGTGAATATATGTCTAGTTCTATTGATTCTTTGCTATGTATTTCCTTTCCACTTTTCATTATATGACTCTATTGCCCAATGGAATAGGCACCGATCCATATTGGAGAGGGATCAAACAATCTTTTAAATTAAACAAATCATTCACTTATGGTTTAGGGAAAAACCATCTTTCATGTGCATGTACATTGGCACAATTGAATCAGCTATATAGGGGTTTTGTGATAGCCAGTTATTCTTGACTTAGTAACAACTTTTGGGGTCAAGATGATGAGTTGGGTTTAGCTTTTCATTTATTTTTTATTGTTTATCTGGTCTGAACTTAATACCTATTTAAGTAATACCCCTTTGGAATATCCCTCTAGTGTCTATGATGATCTCAAAGTGTAGAGGAGTCTACCCACTCTTGTTAGTTGGCCAAAACCCCCCTTAACTTGTTGATAAACTTCTTCCTATCACCCTGACGACAATCCCTAGCCTAGGTGATTTAGGAATGTTTTAGATTTTTGTGTTGCTTCTATTGGGTCCCAAAACAAACTACTCCAACAAGCACCTTATTTATAGAGAATAACAAGCATGAAGGAAGCTTCAAAATGAAGATACAAGAGGTGCGCATCCAAATCCACAAGGTACATATTCTAACAACTCTTTTCATTCAAATGATACTTGTACAAGATTATCTTTCACCTCTTACAACCCTCCAAACTTGGGAGCCCCAAATTTACCTGAAATAGATATGACAGATGCTCTTACATATCTTACAACTATCAAAGAATCTATCATATATGACAACACTTATAGTTGCAAGAGAATCCATCATAACCAACTAATAATAGATGATTCTCTTACAACTTGTCATAAGACTACTTGGGTGCTCACATTCCCCATCAAGATGCTTTGCAACACTTTTCCAACTTGTCATAGGAATCTGTCATACAATAAGGACTCACACATATTTCAAGATGCTCACACATGGAAAAGAATCTCTACCACAAAGTGGGATGCCTACATTCCAATGTATGAATAAATGCATCCTTGTCACCTTGTAGTATGATGAATACTCACTATGTCATGTCACACTAGATGACAAAATATGATGAGCACAAAAATACAACATATGCATGTAAAATAAATAGACAATAAAATAAGTATAATGCTAGGAAATAACAAGTTTGAGACACCTTAATTACCAACAACGGAAATGGCCATGATTGGTAAGTTCTAGAAAATCGCCATCTCTAAGACCATTTTAAATGAATGGATAGCACAAAATTGGCCCATTTATGAGAATTTAATTTTACTAGATGAAGAGTTTTGCAGTGTAAAGTTTTCAAAACAAGAAGATAGGGATCTAGCTTTTTAGAAGAATAGTTGGCATCTCAATCATGCTAGTCTCTATTACCAACCATGGCAAACAAATTTTAACACAAGAAAAGAAAAAATATCCTTTGCACCATTTTGGATTAAACTTAAAATTATACTCGTAGAATATAGAGACCATAATATCTTGAAGCTTTTAGGGGACTTCATTAGCGAATTTCAAATGTTGGATGTTACTCCAAATTCTTTTGAGGACAATGTTAGAATGTGTGTTATGATTGAGGCCACTAGAGGTTTTCGTAAGAATTTAAAACTTCAAACATTATAAGAAGTTTCGATTTAAGAAATTTTCTTTGGGGGATCAGATCTTAAATGCATGTTCTATAATGGGTACAATCACCTCAAATGCAAGTTTAAAATAGTTTTAGATACAAAAGGGTGTAAGGATTAGGCTCTCATAGAATCAAATAGAGAAGATAGACCTTTCAAGTCAGCATCATGGGGTTTAATAGAGTCACTCCAACCAAAGCAAAACTTGGAGACTGAAACAATTACTTAGGAATTTCCTAGGATGAATATTTGATTGGGGATAATGGGCCCTAAGACATGAAAGATGTTTTTAAAGAAGATGGACTCCAGATAATTCTCCCATCAATCTCCCCAGATAGTGAAACTAGAAGAAATGTAGATGGGAGGGAAGACCCTGAGGTGGGGGAGGATAGGCATAGGGAGGAAATGCATGATGCCTTATTAGAAGAAATCTTATGGAAGTCTAGGAATAATCTGTGTGATAAATTAGCCAAAGAAGTTATGCTAGAAGACATAGAGGATAGGTTGATAGAACACCTCACCATATCCTAGTCTAGATTGGAGGAAAAGAATGAGATTAGCACTCCAACTCAAGAAAAAGGAAATAGAAAAAAAAAGCAAAGAAAACTGAAGAAGAAATTGTCGTAGGCGTCCAATCTACCTTAGAGATATCTCTTAGAAAGAGGAGAGTGGAATGTTCTCCTCAGGGATAATGAAGGTCCTTGCTTGGAATGTTAGGAGCATCAATGCACCTAACAAAAGATATCTAATTAGCCAAGGGTACAAGTGATCTTTAATTTCAAAGCTGGTCACAATGGGAGAGTGCATCCATGGAGGCTTGTGGTGCTTTTGGGTGTCTTGTGATACCATGGAAGAAAAAATTACCCTCCATGGAGATCATTCATCAAGGGGGAAAATGGATACTAGGAAAATTCCCCAACTATTTCAACAACTCAAATTTATGGATCATAAATGTATATGGACCGATATGAATAGTACAAAAAAGCAAATTATGGCCTGGATTATTAGTTCCATTGTCACATCTCTAAAAGATGAAATAATTATTGTTGGAGAAGATTCCAATGTGATTACAAATGAAAAAGAAAAATCAGTAGGAACCCTCACTTCTATCAAAGAAATGGAATATTTCAAGGATTTCATCCTCACAAACAGTTTTTATGATTGCATCCCAACTAATGGAAAATATAACTGGAACAATAGAAGAAAAGAAACCAATTTTATTACATAACACCTTGACAGATTTCTTCTCTCCCATTCATGGCTCCAAACATCTCATGTTTTAACACTAGCATCCTCGATCTAACTAGTTGAGATCACCTTCCTATATGTTTAGAAGTCGAATATGAAATGGAAAAAAGATGTAGTTT
Source organism: Cunninghamia lanceolata (assembly GCA_027924645.1). NCBI lineage: Eukaryota > Viridiplantae > Streptophyta > Pinopsida > Cupressales > Cupressaceae > Cunninghamia > Cunninghamia lanceolata. The sequence continues at coordinate 3,085,705 of BSBN01000367.1, read as the reverse complement.
TCTCAAATTTGAGGATATGTAGTTAAGGGATGACAGTTCAACATTTGTGTGAAAACTGGCCCTTCACACCAGGATCAAGAATGTTTTAGCTCTGTAATAAACTCAAATTTATTAAAGAAAAGGTCAAAAAATGGAATCAAAATCACTTCAAAAATATATTCAAGGAGAAGGACATGATACAAAATCAACTAGCATCTATTTCTACTTTTATCATGAACCATGGCATGGAAACAGAGGGACATAGCAAGGAGAAAAATCTTAAAGCAGAGCTACAAAAATTACTCCTAAGAGAGGAATTATTTTGGAGACAAAAGTCAAAAGAATCATGTTTGAAAGAACGGGATGATAGTGATAGATTGTCATTGATGTCAAAAGTGTGGTCAGTTGATGATGTAAGTTGTTGCAGGACATCAGGGGGAGATAGTTGTTCATTGCTTGGTTAGTTCACAAAGATGTGGTTTGGCAGGAAGTTTCAAGTGTTCATAATGGTCAGGTAATGTTGTGAGTTCATATGAAAGGATCAGATTAGAGAGAGTTCATATGAAAGGATCAGAACAGAGATACTCAGGAGTATCAAAGATGTCATATTTGGTTTGTTTGATCATTTCTTCACACAGGATGTTAAGTTGTTGCAATATTGATATTATGAATTTATTCATGCTTCAGGGTCTTGGTTCATCATCTAATAAGGTCATAACATGTTGTTAAGATCAGATGTGAGGTCATGAAGAATAACTCAGAGATCATGACATAAGGTTGGTTGTCACATATTGAATTGATGTTGATTGATGAGCTTTACAATTATGAGATTTAGGATGTGCTTCTTGGTTCATACATCTTCAATGTTGGTCATTGTTAGCATGATGGTGTTGATATCTAAATTGGTCATTGATGAGCTCTATTTCTAAATCCCAAGTCTTCAAACTTATTCCTAAAACCTTAGTGTCATTGTGGTGCCCTAAAAACCTAAGTTCATTTCTTTTGCACCCATCATAAACAAATTTTACTTTTGTTTTAATTTGATAATGACCTGCGAGTGCAGGTTATTCCACTTATGCCACCTGCCAGAGGGGTCTCTTGTCATAGTTTATGACCGGTCCCTTCTTGTTTGACCTACACCCTCGGTCACTCCCATAAGTGTTTGGGTGGCATATCAAAATAAACGGATATGTTTAAACATGTTAAAAGTGCCAAAAGCATTTCAAAAGATTTCATGGGACCCGATGCTCTTTTAAGGAGAAGTTTTTAACTTAAAGTTTATAAAGTTTTTTTTGCCCAAAAAATGAGGTGAAGTTTTATGTGATAAGCCATAAGCCACATGCAAATATCTTTGGAGATTTCGTTCAAATTTCTTTCTAATTATTAAACTTCTTTAATCGTCCTATATCCATATTTTATAGACTTTTTAAAATGGTAGGTCTTATTTCAAAAGGCTTTTTAATAGCTTTGTGGTATTTTCTTAAATTAGAAAGTATTTCTTCTAATTTAACAAGTCCAAGAAATGATTTTTGAGGAAATTTTTTATGCAAAAGGAATATGATCTAGAGTGATTTTTTTTGGTGTTAATGGAATAAATGAAGATGATTTTTAATGAGGGAGTTTCCTAAGGCAGATTGAGATTTCATTTAAGAAGTTACAAAGTTTTTTATGCAGAGAATTTTGAAGAGGATTGAAGTTTGTTTTTTTTCAGAGAAGATCAAGGTTTTTGAAAATATGTTTTTGCAGAGAACATGAAGTGTTTTTCAAATGGGATTTGATATTGTATGTTTTTATTTGAAGATTTTTTAGGAACACAGAACATGAAGAGTTGGAAGAAAATTAGTTGGATTTTTGTTAAAGAAATTCAACTTAATGAAGATGAAATATTTGTGAAAGGAAAATTGAATAAGAACGTGAATGGTTTTTGGGGATTAGATATATGTTTTTATTTTTGTAGGTGACTTCATAAGATGAATTGTTTTTGAAGACATTAAAGGAGAAGATAAAAGGGCAAAATGATCTTCAATGAGAGAAAATGAAGATGACTGTGTAGAATGTGAAAGGTCATCTAATATTAAATGACATCACAGATACAAAGATTGATAAGATCATTAGAAAGACAATATGCAATTGATTGCATCAAGTGAATTCTTATGCAGAAATAATCAGGTGTATTGATAATCATGCAGAGAGATAATCTAGACAAGTGTGAATTAATTGTGTATCAGGGGAATTGATTGTGCAGAGATCATGAGATTAATATGCAGATCAGTTTGAGTGTAATTGAATAGAGATATGCAAAAGGGAAGACAAGTAATATAATGGTGCAAATCAGATTGAATAAGCAATCAATTCTTGCACATGAGATTTTGTTTTGATTGATTGAGAAAAGCTAGTGAGGCACAGTATGCCAGTGAGGCTTATGGTTAGTGAGACCTTAACAATTGTCAGTGAGACACATATTGTAGCTAGTGAGGCTTCTTTGTAGCCAGTGAGGCAGTTCTGGAGTGGTTTTTCTACCCCTGGAGGGTTTTCCACTCGTGCAATTCTTGTGTCTTGATGAACATATTATTTTTTTTCTCTCTGTTTGTGTGTATGATTTATTCATGAGATTTTAATTTCACCATTCATTCTCAGTTATGTGCACATGTGTGTAACAAATGATATATTACTTTCTTCATATATTGAAAGTTAAATTTGCAAAAGGTTAAAATTTATACAACACTGATTCACCCCCCCTCTCAGTGTTGTCTTGAACTCCTACATGGGATTGCAATACTATTGTCAATCAGGATTGCACCACTAGTCAAGTCAAGCTTGACTGTCCTGTTGAAACATGGAAACCCTCTTAGATGTTGGTGATCTATGTCGAGAGGGAATCTCCAGAGTGAGCTAGTTCTCCTTATGATTTCCTTAACTACTGACTTGCAAGGAAAAGGGATAGAAGGATATGTTGAAATAAATGAATTCTAATTTAAATTTTAAGATTATACCACCTAACAGATCTTACTCACAAACAGATTATTGAACTTTGGCCTTCACAACACTCTGATCATTTAACTCATAAATATTTCACATGAAGGTCTGGTAGAATACAACATGCAACCTGAATTAAACAAAGACTTTGCAAAAATATCACAAGCTAAGACAAAGCAAAGGATAAACATCCATCACAAGGCAATATCAGATTAACTTGCAAATAATTAAACAAAATGTGAAGGAAAGTTGCTTCTTAATAACTGAAGGAATAATGAGTACAACACTCTCGATGTGAGAGGAAAAACTCTAGTATCTCTACACTCTGATCTCTAAAACTCTAACTAGAGCTAGGAATTTGAACTATTGAAAAGAAAGGGATATCTGAGATATATGTTCTGAAATCAATCTCCTCCTGAAAGCTGGAAAAAAGATACAAAAAATAGACTCCAAGTCCATTTTCCAGCTACCCAAAAAAGTGGAAATAAAATCCCTCAAAAAGAGTCCAAACTACCAAATCATGATGCCAAAGGATCTCTTGATGTGTCCCCACCACAAATCTTCTTTCTTCTTGTCATGAGATTTCAATTTTTGTCCATATGTGCCTCTAAATAAAACAAATCGAAAGGAATATCTGATTTGTTTTATTAGCATTTGAACTACCCAAAAATAGTTAAGTTTGAAAAGCAATTTATAATTGATTGCTTTAAAACTAATCTTTACAATGCATTGGCAATTTTAATCTAAAACCCTATTTGATTTGATTTTTGCAAAAAATAAATAATATTTGACTCATAATTTTACTAAATATTTTACAACGCATTACAATTGATTTTTGTATAAAAAATCATTAAAAAAATGATGAAAATATCACTATGTATTTTGTAAAAATAAATAAAAGCCTTAGAGGCTTAATCACTATGGTCCTACAAAATAACTCCCAAGGCAAAGGGTTCATCCCTATCTCCAAGGGGTATCTCATAAGGCATATATCACACCATGATGGTGCCTTAACATGTTCAAGGAAAAATATTTAGAGAGAGCATAGCTCGACCTCTCACTAAGTCATGTGACCTAGGCACCAAAGTGAAAACAATAAGACTCCCGCGGGTATTAGCTTGGACAAATAAATGAGTTTGAAATGTGATAAAAATCACTCATTTGGATTAGGGTGAAAATGAAACCCTAACAATAAAACAAAAGAGCCCTATCTTTTCGGTCCATTTGCAACTTCACCTTTTGATGATTTGGGCTCTACTACAGCCGACAACAAAAATAGGGTTTTAAGGCATGAAAACCCTCATTTGGGTGTGTTCCTGTGCGTGGCCTCCATAGATTTTGGCATAAAAGGAAAGGTAATGATCTTCTGATACATATGTGACTATCTGTTCTTCATTCCCTTCCATTTTATGGTAAATCTCTAAGTAAAAAAAAAGGCTTTTAGAGACGCAGCTTATGCACATACTAATGGTTTGTTGTCATTTGTCTTACTGCGTCACTTCTCCATTGTGTCCGGCCACCACTATTGTATTTCTAAGAAGGAAAATGAAGCAAAAGGAAGGAAGTTTTAGCTTTATCCACATACACAGGTAATGTTTCTCTCTAAAGACTCAAACTTTGAGTATATCTTTAGTTGCTTCTTTATTGATGGAATTCTATATACTAGGGTTTGAAAACTTGCGGCCATTTTATTTACTTCCTATAGTTGTGCATCCCTTCACAAAATGAAAGTGGGTTTTGGGTCTTTTGAAGGAAATGTGTATTTTGGGTAGCGGCTGTAGCTTTCATTTCTTCACAAAATGAAATGATTTTGTTTCTTCATTGCTCGAAACCCTCCTTTAATGTCCCTATATCTGTATAGATTCAATGTATTTTGCATTTACTTCTTTGAAACCATAGGAGGGTTTGAGTGAAAGATAGTCTTGTATTTCTGTATATGCTATTTGGGAGGCCCTGGCCTGTGTTTTTCACCTGCATAAAACTCCTTTTGTCATACATATTTGTTACAATGGCCATGAGGCCATGACTAGCACAATCATCTTTTGCATTTATCTTGTCATTTACTCTCACCATGATTCAATGAGGCAGAAAAATGTATTTCATTTGATCATTTCAGATATCACAAGTTTTGAAACCTTTCCATTTCTAAGTATCCTTTGAGCATACATGGGTTCGTAAACCCTCCTCTAACAATGTATAAGATTGCATGATTCCTATGATTGAGAAGAAAATGCGGGCTTTACTTGTGCACATCATGCTATCATTCAAATACACATACCTCACTTCTGTAGCATACATTTGATGTTATGACAGTGATATTTGGCTAACTGCACTTTCTTGGGTTATTGCTTATATCTGGCATGGTCACTTTACCTGAAAAGTTTTGACAACCTATAGCATACTCTTATCTTGCTACTCCATTATATACAATACATTAGCATGTTTCAAACTTGATGAAAGTGTCATTTTAATCTGTTCATCTGATACACATTTGACTCAGCCCATAAGGGGTATGTGTTAAAGCTTCTTATTTCATATTGCCTTCATGTTGCTTGAATACAATGTCTTTGTTTAATCATGATGACACTTGAGCAGTGTAAAAAACATGAACACTTACCTCTCTATAATCCACTTGTATCTTAATCACACATGGTAAGTACTTGATGATCTACCTCCTGTAGCTATAGCATGACATTTATATGACTGTCCTATGAATGACAATGCTTCTTCTTTCTTGAGACACAGGTATACCACATGATATATACATGTTCTCTTTCTCCTATAGCACTTATACTCATGAACTATTGATGGCATATAATGATTCTTTTCTCTGCTCACAACTATGAATAAATCTTTCATGGCATCTTTGTCTACTCACTTGGCATACATGTTGCAAACATTCATTGCTATATCATCATATCATAAACACTTTCCAAAGACCCTTGGCAATGATAACTTTTGTTTGGGCTGCATCTGTCATTTCATTATGCACATACCTACTCATGGTTAATTGTAACATCATAAACACTATTGGCAATGTGATATAGTACCTATACATGATTGTCCTTTCTTTACTATGGTATGGCAAAACATGAGGCTCTCAATGAATACTGTATTAGTTGAAAGTTCTTCTCCTTCATGACAATACATATGTGCTACTATAATAAATAATGCAAGATGCATTTCAGTTCATCCTTATGGCTGCCTTAGTTGTTCCATACATGTACTTGATCCTCTTCTATTACTATTGAGACAGGAGCAATGTACTCTCTTTGTAATGATCAATTATTTGATGTGAACTCTGTTTTACCTATGCCCATGTTATCTTTTGTATTTGTCTATTTGACTTGAACAATAAATTGATATTCTATGGTTGTAAATTAACTGTTCTATCAATAATATGACTTGAAATGTAAATATGAGCATTACAAATCTGATGTTTATAACCTCCTACCTCATTGGCTGCCATGTGCAAAATTAACTATTCATAGATGATTGCTACTTCAACTCCCCTTGAATGGTAGTCATAAATGGACACTGAATTGAAGTCCAATAGGCTGAGTTGATGCAACACTATTCACTTTATCATGTTCCTCTTTTACATAGTATGGATGAATACTTGATTTCACTTCTCTTAAAACTCAGGAGCAGCATGCCAAGCTCTACCCTTGTGGGAGCCCATTTTGCACCACATGCTGAAATATGTCTGAAACAACAACATAATTTCACCTATACCTGCGCATGAAACAAATAGATAAGAATAAAACAATGATGTTCCATGATTGTTTCTTTTTTAGTTTCTTCTGCATATGGATGATGTTCATTTGATCAATGCACTATAATCAAAGTATTATGCCTCTTCTGCTAGATATATAATTTTCATAACTGGAGCTTCTAACAGGACCCTTCCCATATTTTTGTAGGTACGTGTCAAGATCAGGAGTAGGACAGGAGGCAACTTTGAAGATTGATAACCCCAAGGCAATGATGGCTATGTCTTTCCTTTTTCATTCATTATATGCATAGTATTTTCTTTATATCTACATATGTTCAGCTATAACCCATGGCTTGTGTGGGACATCTGATATGTCATTATTTATTTCAATGCAATACTTATTGTTTTATGTATTTCAACTTGTAAATGAATAATCATTGTGATGAATGAAATACTTGTCTCTCTTAAATGTTATACAATGCAATGAATGATCTAAAATCTTTCCTCCTTTTTGAACAACTAAACTGCATTTAACACAGAAACATAATAACTATGCAACTAAGTCATAACAAAAGAATGTTAATCCTCACTCAAAAATGAATTTGTCACATTTGTTCAGCCAATTTTGAGTTGTGGTAAAAAATGGTAACAAATACAAAAAAATTCATGTCTCCATCAAACAAAGGCATGTAGGAAACATAATTCATAGCATCAAGACTGCAAATGGAGAAATAGTCACTAGTTTGAATGAAATTCAAGTGGAGGCAATCAAACATTTCAAGAAACTTCTACAGGAGTGTTGATAGCTGAAAAAACTAGTTCCCAACTTGCTCTATTTTATCCCAAATCCATTAGGAATCCCACTTTGTGCCTTTGTTGAAGAGTTGATCATTGATACTTGATCAGAGATGTTTCCCATGGGTCTCTTTCCATAGGTTTCTAAGTGTTTAGCTTTTGAAATACAAGGAAAAATCCTCAAAAAATGACTAAGTCCAACTTCTAAGTGTTGTCCTTGCATTTTATACGTTTTTAAGAGTTTCAAGTTCCTGTCTTCCATTGTGCCATGTCTATCAGCGTTGAAATATGCCTTGTTTCCTTGCAAAAACACCTAAGTGTTTCAATCATCAAAGATTGGGCTTACAGCTTTCTGTCTTCTTCAGAGTATGTGTTAACAGGAAGGTTTGACCATAGAAATTCTCCATGGGTTTTGAAAATTTTCTAGGTATTGTGGATTTCAGAGGTTAGGGTGGTGGTCTTTTCTCTTCTTTCAAGAGGGCAGAAGGAAGAAGGTCTAGCAACCGAAGTCCACTAGGGTATTTCCTTTAATTTTTGTAGGTGGTAGTAGGTAGGATGTTTCCCTTCTCCCTTCTTTCTCTTGGAAGGCAAAATGGTGAGGTCCCAACGTCTAAAGTCTGACGGAGCCAATTTCTTTAAAAGTGTTTCAGGCACCGAAGGTCGGGAGGGTCCTTTTCCCCCTTCTTCTATTTTGAAGGAAGAAAGCAGAATGCCTGGTGGTCGAAGTTTGCCGATTTCAAAGTTTCTAAGTATTATGGAGATCATAGGTTGGGGTTGTGGTCTTTTTATTTCAATTTGGTAGGTGGAAGCCATAAGGTCTAAGGCCTGATCCCTAACAAACTTCATAATTTTTTCTAAGTATTTGAGTCGGGGATCGAGTGTTTCTTATTTTCAAAAGAATGATGCATGGTGAAGGTTCGATCTTTGAAGCCTGATGGTTTCTCTATTGCCCCTTTCAGACTTTGGAGATCAAGGTTTCCTTCTTCTCCTTTCAAAAGCCTAATCGGAGGAAGCTTGATTGATGGGGGTCTGACCTGTTTCACTTTCCCATCTCTTTCTACTATTCCTAATGTGACGGGACTACTCAATGACCTTCCTGGCCACCATTAATACTTCTCCAGAGCCTGATTGCTTATGAAAAATGGATTTCTTGCCCCCCTATGCCATTGTAGCTCACTTATATTGAATTTCTTGTACCCAAGGCATGGGTAGACACTCTTTCTTCAATGGAAATTTCAAAGGCAAAGTCATGTGGGCACGCTCAAAGGACATAGAAATGAATTTATTACAGCATGGGGGATTGGTTTTCCTTGTTGACCACTCTTTCCCACGTCCATGGCTGCTATAGTAATCAGAAATGCTATATATCCATATGTTTGAGATGTATTTTAGGTTTTTTAGTTCTGTGTTGGTGACTGGAGCTTGTGCAGGTCCAACGATTCTTCTAGGGCTCCAAATCATGCCATGTTTAGTTGCAAAGAAGTAAAGGGTTGGTGAAACAAGTGAAAAGATAATTGTGTTGTAGGGATTGTGAAGAGAATGTCTCCATGCTAGTTTGCATATATTTAGGGTCTCTCCTCTCATCACATTTGTTGATAAGTTTGTATTGGACATTTGAAAATGTGACAACATTTTAAATATGTAACAAGCCTTGTAATTTTTATCTGTTCTTTACATTTGAATGCACGCAGTTTAGTTCTAGATTATTAAGCATGTTTGAAGCATAAAACATAGAATTTGATACAGCTTAGGCTTAAATCAAATTTCCTTTTTTTTCTTTCCATTGTTCTCTTTTCTACCATTGTGACTCTATAGCCCAATTGGATTGGCACAAGTCTTTCCTCCATTAGACCAATCAAACATTATTTAAATCAAAAAAATATTTACTAGTGGTTTAAGCAAATACCCATCTTTCTTGTGCATGTACATTCACACAGTTAAATCATCTATATAGGGGTTTTACATGACAACCAGTTGTTCTTAGTTTAGTGGCAGTTTTGGGACCAAGACAATGATTCAGATTTGGTTGTTCATTTATTTTTAGTTGTTCACCTAGTTTGAAGTCAACACCTATTAAGGTATGCCTCTTGGAATATCCCTCCAAAGTCTAAGTTGAGCTCAAAGTGAAGAGGAGCCTACCCAACTCTTGTTAGTTGTCCAAAATCCACCTTAACTAATTGATAAACCTCTTTCAATCACCTAGATGACACTTCTAACCTAAGTGAATTTTGAAATGTTTTAGGTTTTGGGTTGCAATTATTTTGGAAACCAACATTTTTGTGTTGTTGTTGAGGATAGATTATTGATGGGTTGGGAAGAATTTGAAGACTCTACTAGTTGGAGAACCTAGACTTGTTTTGTGGCCTATCAATCACACTTCAAAGTATTTGCTCATTTAGTGAGGTGTCAACTCTGTTGTCGAAGAAAACAAAGTGTTGTTGTTGTGTGCATGATTCAAAGAGAATACAGCTAATTAAAGTACATGTTCTTTCTTCCCTGGGATCTTTGAATAATGGTTTCTTTCTCAATAAAGAAACATATTATTTACTATCCTTTATCCCTGTACAAGTGATTTGAAATCAGCTATGGCTAAATGGAATGGACCAGTTTACCCTAGGGAAGAATTTTCAAATGTATCATATGATGAAAGCCCTAGATATTATGATTTCAAATAATGTCACTCAACTAGTTCTTCAAGCTAGCTATGTTGACTGTATGCATCTAAAAGATGTTGAGAGTGAACAAGAGGCTGGTCTCTTGTTTAGTGTGTTGCCCTCTTTTATTCCTGATGATAACATTGAGGCCATCAACATTTGTTTGCATGAGGATGATGCAGATCTAGTTGCACTGGATGATAGAGTTGTAGAGATAAATGATGGTGCATTAAGTGAGGTGCAAACTAAGGACCTTGCCTTTAAGGGTTGTGGGGATGAGGAGCATGTGGAAGTATGTGAGACCTTGTCTCAACCATGGAAGGTTCATTGTCACTCTCACATGGAATATGTTTCAACTAGACTTCCTGGAGGTACTACTACAAATACCAATGATGTGGAGGTAATAGTTTCCAACTATGAAGACTCTATCACAGATGAATTTTTAGAACTTTGTTTCAGGCAGTTATCTCTTATTGATGTGGATCATGTTGAGAGCACATTTTTGGGCTCATTGTCTAGGCTTGATAACATTGAAGCTGGATGCTCTCATATGGGTCAAATTTTTGATCTGTAGAGTGAGGAGGAGAAAATCATGAGTGATATTCTTAGTAGTAGTTTTTACATAACAAAGTGTGTCAAGGAGTACAAAACATAGAGGCAGCATGAAGATTGTGGGTCTTCACTAGAAATACCTCAAATTTCTTATCTATATATGCTGATAGTGAAGAATTGGATTTGAAATAGGTCTCTAGTTCAATCATGGAGGAATACATTAACATTTGTGGTGCAGTTGGGTCACAAGAATTTGAGCAGTCATATAATAGAGCCCAACTTGAGGCCACACTTGAACAAGATGCATTTTAGCTTGATATTTTTCTTCATGCTAATATTTATGTAGGTATATATATGCATTATGCTAACAAGGATCTTAAAGGTGAGTATTTCTATGTGAGTTAGCATGATGATGAGCCCTATTATCTATGGCTTCCATGTCCTGGTGATGGTTATTTCTATTTTCAGCATGATGGTATGAATACCTCTAGTCTTCATGTGCATGCATACAAGGTGTTTTTATTGCTAATGTTGGGTGATCAGTGCAACAAAGAGTTGAGGGATATCAACTCCTTCAATAGGCTTGTCTTTGAAAGGGGTAAGTAACTCTACCACTATTTTACAGGGTTGGCCTGTAATGTTTCAAAATTTTAGATACAACCAATTTTATTTTATGCCCTCATGCCTTTGATTGCATGTTGTCTTGTAAATACATCTTCTGTTGGTTCTCCCCTGTTTGTTTTTGCCTTTTTGGTCTGTTCAGAGATATTATGAATTCTTGTTGTGACATTATTTGTCACATGACGCCAACCAAAGCCAATGTTAACACCTGAAAAAAAAATTGGTTCCCAACTTGCTCTATTTTGTCCCAAATCCATAAGGAATCCTACTTTGTGTCATTGATACCTGATTAGAGATGTTTCCCATGTGTCTCTTTCAATAGGTTTCTAAGTGTTTGCCTTTTGAAATGCAAGGAAAATCCCTCAAAATATGACTAAGTCCAAATTCTAAGTGTTTTCCTTGTATTTATACCTTTTTTAGAGTTTTGGAGTTTTTGTCTATCAACTCCAAAATCTGCCTTGGTTCCTTGCAAAAATCACCTAAGTGTTTCAGGTGTCAGAGGTTAAGATTGCATCTTTCTGTCTTTTTTAGATTGTGTTATCAAAAAGGCCTGACCATTGAAATTCGCCATGGGCTTTGAAAATTTTCTAAGTATTATAGAATTTGGAGGTCAAGGTGGTGGTCTTTCATCTTCTTTTGAGAGGGTAGAAGGAATAAAGTTTAGTAGCTAAAGTCCACTGGGTTATTTCTTATAAGTTTTGAGGGCAGCAGCAAGTGGGATGTTTCCCTTCTTCCTTCTTTTTCTTGGAAGGCAGAATGGTGAGGGCCCAATGTCTGAAGTCTAATGGAGCCAAATTCTTTCTAACTATTTTGGGTGTTAGAGGTCAAGAGGGTCCTTTTCCTCCTTCCTTTTTCAAGGCAAAAAGAAGAAGGCCCAGCAGCTGAAGTCTACCAATTTCAAAGTTTCTAAGTATTGCAGAGCTTGGAGGCCAGGGTTGTGGTCTTTTTCTTTTAATTTGGTAGGCGAAGGGCATAAGGTCTAAGGCCTGATCCCTGACAAACTTCATAATTTCTTCTAAGTATTTCAGAGCTAGGGATCGAGTGTTTGTTATTCTCAAAAGCATGATGCATGGTGAAGGCCCGATCTCTGAAGCCCAATGATTTCCCTATTGCCCCTTTTAGACTTTGGAGATTGAGGTTTCCTTCTCCACCTTTCAAAGCTCAATCAGAGCAAGCTTGATTGATCAAGGCCCAATCTATTTTGCTTTATCATCTCTTTCTATTATTCCTAATGTGATGGGACTACTTGGTAACCTTCTTGGCCACCATTAATTCTTCTCCAAAGCTTGATTACTTGTGAAAAATGGATTTCTCATCTCCCTATGCCACTGTAGCTCCTTTGCATCAAATTTCTTGTACCCAAGTCATGGGAAAACACTCTTCTTTAGTGGATTTCAAGGGCAAAGTCATGTGGGCATGCTCCAAGGACACATAAATGAATTTATTATAGTAGGGGCGATTGGTTTTCCTTGTTGACCACTCTTTCCCACATCCATGCCTACTACAGTAATCAAAACTACTATATATGCATATGTTTGAGATGTGTTTGGGGTTGGTTGGTTCTTTGTTGGTGGCTGGAGCTTATGCAGGTCCAACGATGCTTCTAGGGCTCTAAATCAAGCCACGTTCAGTTGCAGAGAAGTAATGGGATGTTGAAACAAGTGAAAAGATAATTGTTCTATAGGAATTGTGTAGAGAATGTCTCCATGGTAGTTTGTATATATTTAGGGTCTTTCCTCTTATCATATTTGTTGATAAGTTTATATTGGACATTTGAAAATGTGACAACATTTTAAATATATTACAAGCCTTGTAATTGTCATCTTTTCTTTACATTTGAATGGATGTAGTTTTGTTCTAGATTATTAAGAATGTTTGAAGCATAAAACCTAGAATCTGATACAGCTTAGTCTTAGATCAAATTTCCTTTGTTTTATTTCCATTGTTCTCTTTTTTGCCACTGTGACTTTGTAGCCCAATTGGATTGGCACCGTTATTTCCTCCATTAGACCAATCACACACTATTTCAATCAAATAAACATTTACCAGTGGTTTAGGGGAATAACCATCATTCATATGCATGTACATTCACACAATTCAATAATCTATATAGGGGTTTTGTGACAACTGATTGTTCATGGTTCAGTGACAGTTTTGGGACCAAGACAATGATCTGGGTTTGGTTGTTCATTTATTTTTAATTTTTCATCTAGTTTGAAGTCAATACCTGTTAAAGTATACCTCTTGGAATATCCCTCCAAATTCTAATCTAATATCGAAGTGAAGAGGGGCCTACCCACTCCTGTCAGTTGGCAAAAATCCCCCTTAACCTATTCATGAACCTCTTTCAATCACTTTGATGAAACCCCTAGCCTAGGTGAATTTTAAAATGTTTTAGGGTTTTGGGTTGTAGTTATTTTGAGAACAAACAAGGAGGATGGAGATGATGAGAAGAATCAAGGGTTGCTGCTTGAACTGGAAGTGCACAAGTTGATCACAAATAATTATAACACTTATCTCATGAAAGAATTCACTTAATAGGAAATTCAAGTTGTAGTGTTCTCTATCCTAGTAGACAAGGCTCTAGGCTCAGATGGGTTCATTGGTTTTTTCTTTTACAAATCTTTGAATTTCATAAGCAGAGATATGCATTTGGTGGTTGAGGAGGATAGGAAGCTTTAGAACATCTTGAAGGAACTAAATAAATCTTCCATCATTCTAATCCAAAAAAATACCCCTCCTCTTTTGAAGACTTCAAACCAATCTCATTATGTAATGTGATCTACAATTGTTTTCGAAAGCAATCTCCATAAGACTGTCCTCGATCTTACCTTATATCATATTAGTTGAACAAGGAAGTTTTGTTCCTAGGTAGGAGTCAAGGGAGGGGGAAATTGTCAATCATGAAGTATTACATTCCATTTATGAGCACAAAATCTCAACCATGGTAAAAAATTGGATATGGCAAAGGAACATGAAAAGGTGAAGTGGTCTTTTCTTATGAAAGTATTCATAGGCTTTAACTTGTCAAGACAATGGTACAAGTGGATTATGTAATGTATTTAAGGGATCAAGTTCTCAATTATCATCAATGGTTTTCCATCTGGGTCATTCTTCTCATCCTATGGTCTCAAACAAGGGGACCCTCTATCCCCATACCTATTTATAATCATGGTTGAGGAGTTGAGTTGTGTAATCAAACTACAAAATTAGAAACAATCTTGGAGGGGTATCAACTTCCCTTTCCTCCCAAAACCCTTTACTTATTCACTTTTCACTAATGACACAATGCTTTTTAGGAATACCTCATGTGAAGAGGCCAAAACTGTTAAGGAAACAATAGCTTCATATTGCTAGTGATTAGGCCAAATTGTTAATTCAACTAAATTAAATATATATATTTTTCTCATCTCTAGTAATTTAAAAAAGAATTAGTAGCATTCTAGGTTATACAATGGAAAGCCTCCTAGACAAATATCTAGGCATTCCACTATCTATCATCATGGAGAAGAAAGATCTATGGAATAACATCTTTAGATATATCAAAAACAAGATCCTCTCCTGGAAAGGAAAGTGGTTGACTCTCTCGGGTAGATTGACCATGATCAAATTAGTTCTAGTAGCAATACCAACTTACATGATGTCAATCCTTAAGATGTCTTCAAGCGTACATGTATAACTAGCAAAACACATTAGGAATTTTTTATGGCAACAGAGTGCAAATAGGAAAATAATACATCTAATTACCTATAAAAAATGTGTAGACAAAAATGGTATGATGGTTCTAGAATTCTCAACATGGAAAGTCAAAACTTGGCACTAGGAGAAAAATTTAGCTTGGAACATGTACAACAATCTAGATGTAGAATAGGTTAGGTTTCTTTAAGCTAAATACTTAGACAATGGATATAGAGAATGTATATTTACAGCAGCCAATCCACCAAGAGGTTCCAAAATGTGGAACTTTTAAGTCAAAGGAAGAGAGGTTTTCTTGCCTCATCTCACCAGGCTAGTTCATAGAGGAGATAAATCTCTCTTTTGGGAAGACTCCTGGAATGGCTTCCATTTTCTATCTTCTAGAGTGGACTTGAATGAAGCAAAGGAATACATAAAGCATAATTGGGGGTACAAAATTTGTAATTATTGGATTGAAGAACGGTTGCAATGGACATCAAATATTAGATGGAAATTTTTTGATAATTACTCATTTCCTAAAAATCAAAAGGAGCTCCTTTGTAGAATTTTATCACAAAGAATGATTTTCTTTTTAGATAAGGAGGAAAAATTAAAATGGGAAGCTAATCCTTCAGGATTGTTTACAGTGAAGCAAGGCTACAAAATTCTATCAAAAGAAGACCAGATCGAATGGCTAGCCAACTTATGCTGGGGAAATGCGTGCCTTCCCAAAGACAACTTTTTCTTGGTTGGCTCTCCACAAAAATATCCTCACTAGAAAAAGATTGAATAAGATGGGAATATCTCCATCTTTCAAATGCATGGTATGTGGAGAAGTAGAATAAGATGGAAATCACCTTCTACTTAATTGCTTGTTCAACCAAGTGTGTTGGAGATGGCTCTACTACAAACTCAATTAGAAAGCCCCACTCCCCAATTCTCTTATCAACCTTTTCATTAGCTAGCCACTTTTGTATAGGGACTCTAGTTTTGCATGCACCTGGGAGGTGATCCCATCACTAATTATCTGGAATATTTGGAAAGAGAAATTTTAGAATATATAGGAAGCAAACTTCTTTAATTGATTGGGTACTTGTGAGGATTAAAGGTGCCATTTCAGAATTTATGGTGGTAAAAGTGATGAAGAACACCAAATCAAATAGTCAATTCTCAAACTGGGGCAATTGGATTCTCAATAGATGGCATCTCCTATGCCCCCAAAATATTGAAATACACAGGACAATTGAGAGGGGGGGTGAATCAGTTGTCACAAAACTTTAACCACTTATCAATATCAACACATCAAGTTCTTAATCACTATTATTAAGATTAACCATAAAAACATAAAACAAGAAGCTCAACACAATAACACATGAGACACTAGAATTTTTACGTGGAAAATCCTATAAGGGAAAAACCATGGTGGGTGTTAGCCCACAAAAATAAATAAGTTATAGGAATACCAAAAATTAGAGGCTCACTGCCCAAAATGCTCACTACAAATGTTAGGGCTCACTACCAAGATCAGTTCATTGCCAAAGGGTGACTCACTGCCAAAGATTGGTGAACTGATTTGATAGCATCTACTTTATGTCAGGGTTCAATTCCATTGAAGCACAAAATAACACCTTTGCTCTCCTCTTCTTAGACCTTCACACTTATCTTCACATTTTTTAACAAGGATGTCTTTTTCGCAACTTCATTCCATGTTTTTATACACTTCATCAACCTTGGCATGTACATAAAGGTCGACATTACATTCATTAACCATTAAAACATTCTCCAAGGTTGGCATTACAAACATACATAGAAATAGGTCTGGACTTAAACAAAATTAGCTAAGGGAAAGATGTATGCAAATCATATTATGTTTTAGCTCGGACTCAAATACAATCTTCCATGCCATGACACACTTCCATAATCTTTGATGAATCTCCACAAGTAGTGAAAACAACCAAGTTGGCCAAGACTAGTTTTAACATTAAGTCTTCTAAGAACAGTCTTCATCCACGATCCAAATTTCTCTTTGTGGACCAATCCAAAGGTAGGAACATGATCAAGAGACATCCATAAGCATAGTGCAATCATCAGGAACAACCACACAATCTCTAACCACTCTATCAAGAAAATTCTTCAAATTGGAGCACATGAACAATACTGTCAGCTACTGTCATAAGGAAAAAATTGCTTGCGGACAACCAAATCATGAACCATTAGAGTTGAAGGCACTTATCATCATTACAAACTTGATTCCAAAACTACACAATAAAATATTTAACTTCGGAGGAATGAGGAGCATAATGCATTCTCCCTATCACCACCAAATACACAGAAGAATCAGTTTTCATTCTGGTGAACATAACTCACTCAAATCTTCATACCAGAGGCTAAAACTTGAAACATAGCATCTTCATATATGCATCTAAATAACTTCCAATCTGTAGACAAGGATATTCACTGAAATGTTCTACTACATTAGGAATACTTGTTATCTTCAACACTTAACTCATTACAAGCAAGCATCAAAACAAGAGCACAGTTGACACCAATGACAACACAGATATGTTGACATCAATGACAACACCAGTTAGGCAAATACTTATGACACAAACATGGTTCAATTCTTTTCAAGACAAACAAATCCAACCATAATCTTGTCAAATGGATACCTCCTTACAAACCATTTTTCAAACTTAATTTTGATGGTGCTTCATGGGGAACCCTAGCTTATTAGGGGTAGGTTTCATCATTAGAGTTTGTTTAGATAATCTCATAGCTACCAAAGCAATTAAGCTCTACAAGGAGACAAACAGTGAGGTTGAAGCATATACTCTACTAAATGGATTAGAAATAGCTATTGATTTGAACATCAACCATATTTGGATAGGGGAGATTCCATGATTATCATTAATTCCCTTAAAAACAAAAATAGACATAAACTGAACTATCTAATGTAGGAAGCATGGAAAAAATTAGATTAATTCAAATATTTGAAAATTTCCCATTGTCTCATGCCCCTTAGATGTTCAAAGCATTATAGACAGAGAAAGAGTTACTTAACAATGGAAAATAAGGTGTGCCACATCGTAACTTTTTATGTCACATTTATCTTTGATGGCTAGTTGTGAGCTACCACAATTGCTTTTTCCTACATCATGCCATGTTGCCAAGTCCTTATTAATGGCCAAACTTTGGTCACATTGGCATTTACAATTTCTAATAGGATGTTGGTCTTACATCATCTCAACTGAGATGAATGCTAGGTCAAAGAGTAGATACTATGTCATCCTTAGGATCTCATATGTACAACTGCATTGGTGTGCCTTAATTCCCTAGCTCCCAAATCATTAAATTCATCATCCATGAATCACCTAATTCAGTACTTTGACAGGATGGTAACGGCTTATGCACACTTCTTATTTATGGTTAAAGATCTCATAGATGCTATAAGATAGGACTCACATCCCATGGAACTGCAATATATTTGTCCTTTGGTGTTCATATTATGTTCACCAACTCTCCAACATGATCTAGAAAAATGAGTTCTATCTTTTCAAATCTATCTACTAAGAAATAAGGTCTTGAATCATTAGAAAACTCTAATCATTTACTTTGTTAGATTCACACGGATGCACAAAATCACAAGGTACTAATACCTCAAATAATAAAGTTGAATGCCTAAAAAAGATTATTGTTTTTAATCTTATGCGAAAGAATATAGTTTACAAACATTCTAAATCAACTCTCTTAAGATTAAAGCTTTTACATGCACTCCTACAACCTGATTGCAATACTCATGATTATGGAAACCTTAGAGTATAAAAACTATTCCTCTGAACAACTATTGATTCTAAGAAACTTCTATACAATAATGCAGTCCCTAGACACAATCTTTTTACTGCCGATGATAAAAAACTAATAGATTAGTTTAATCATATGATGGTTGCTATATATGATTAAAGGATGGCTATTAATATTAATTACAGGAAAAAAAAGTGTAGATTATCTTTAAACAAATTCAAAACATTACAAGCATGTTGATGATTTGAGGAATGCATCTCATTTTATTGCAGCAATATCAATGTTTGTCAGTGGAAAGAAAAAGCGTTAGGAAGGTTTCTAACAAAAGATTAGCTAAATCCTTAACACTTGTCAACATTCTAAATTGGAAGCATAGATAAAGTTCTTGTGTAGGTATTGGTGATGCTAAATAAAGCAATCTGAGAAAGAAAAGAAAATCTCGCACCAAGGATTAATGTGCACTTGGTAAAAGAAGGGCATCGAAATCAAAAGGCAAAATCATTTAAAATGATATGCCAAAATCTATATTTTGAGGTAAGAATAATAGATAGCATAATGGTAGGAAGATTGTCAGATGCATTAAAAGCAAGCACTATGGCAAACAAGCATAAAACAATGAGATACCTATCAAAGACATCACATGAGATGATTGACAATTTTGACATAAACTGAAACGATTACAAGATATGCCCAAATAGAATCATGGAAAAGATCTTTCGTTCAACAGGAGTAAATCCATTCAAAAAGCAGTGATGCTGCCTATATTCATGAGTGATCTGCAGGCACCAGAAATTACAACCATAGAAGGAAATATGTGGAGCTTTAATCCTAGACGCAAGGTGCCAGAAATGGTACATAAGTCTATAAACATTGCACATTGTTTTAACTTCACACACACGCTCTACATAGGCGCTACAAAACGCATGGTAAAATGTGAATAAATAAAACATTTATGAGATTCAGCATCCATTGATGCAAGGTCAAAGGGACTTAAAGCTGCTGGTTATTGGATTAGAAAAAGAAAACGCCTATGTTGTTGGATGAAGCGTATTATGAGAGAATGCACATTCAACTTGATTTTAAGACATATTATGGAAGCGTACCCAGGTGCAAACAAGATAAAAAGGAAAGGTACAATAAGAACATACGCTTGCTATGAATCCTCATTCATCTACCTGAGATACTCATACCAAAAGATAAAGTAAATAACTCTTGCTATAGACAAGTCGTGGGAAAAAGTCACCTCCCAGATGCGAAGAATATACTTGCAGGTGCCCTGGTCGTCATGTATTCAAACTATCGATTTAAAGACAAGGGCGGGAATTGTTATCAAAATCCTGAAAGAATATTGGTTTGAAAGATTGCAGGGTATACACAAAAGGATTTAATGCAAGATCCAAAGATCCGTCTGAAAATGCAAGTTATCACACAAAAGGAATGTAAGATTTTCCGAACGCACATATTTAATTCTGAATGCCATGCATGAAGCATAAACCAGGCTTGAATTTGTTTGCGAAAACCAAAAGAGACATGGTTTAAAGGAATGTCAGGATTTGCAAATATATAATATATTAAAAACTTAGACCTACCTTAGAATGATATCTCAATTGTTCTCTCTTCTCTTACATCTTTTTCTCCTGATGATGAATAAATCATGGAGTGTGATTTGAAATGTTGAGGAAAAAACTCCAACACAGTTTAATCCAGAAGCACTCAATACAACATCATGAACTCTGGAAAATTAATGGTTTCCATCAAAGATAGAGAAATTAAATTATCAAAATTAGAGAGTTTCTGAAATGTAAAACATACCTAGAAAAGAATTTCAGCTTTTACCTTAGATCTAATTTTTCTACCTTTTTTTGGCATAGATGGTTTCTTGTTTTTCCCCTATTTGCTTTTTCTGAGGAAGAAATAATATCCCCCAAAACAAAATAAAAAAAGACAATTAATGCCAACTATCTTTTCCTCCCACTCACTCTTAAAATATCTGAATTTAGTCTCATAAAAAAGATGAATTCCAAGATTTTCTCAAAGGATAATAAATTGTCTTTATGTAATTGCCACCTCTTCCTATGACTTAAAATTAGATAAAAACAATTAATGATGATGTATGGATATCTTTTTCAAAAGATATTTAGTTTTCTAAAATGATTAATTGAAATATTGCATCTAATATTTATTACAACTATTTGCAATTATGAAAATCGATTAAAAGATTATTTTAAATGCAAATAAAATGAATGCAATTGCAATTTGACTAAGTGATGTGTGCACAAGTCCCTTCAACACAAGTCACCATCAATCGGCTAATCTTGCTCTGCCTCGATGATACTCTCTCTCCGTCGAGAGAGTGAGAGAGTGTCCCTGTTGCACACACAAGTCAAAATTAGTTGACAATCAATTAAATAATAATATTTAAATTCATAATTAATTATTGAAAATTATAAGGGTTGTGACATCATTTTTCCCTTAAGAGAATCATCATCCCAATGATCAAGTTAACTAAACTCATAAAAAAGTTTCATACCTCTTTCTGATCAGGCTTCACCTCAATATTACAATCTACCCACCTGACAAGGATGTTGATTACTTCAAATTACTTGTTTGTTCATAACAAAAAAATGTCTATGTTTAACATTCATACACTCACACACATTGTTATCACATTAGTAGTCAAATTAAATGTAATCCTTTGAACAAGCTAATCAATATTCAACTACTTCATAAGCATAATCATGGTTTCATCATACTATTGTAGTTTTATCAAATAAGAGAGATAATCATTATTCTCTATTTTGTCTTATTCACTCTATTTTGACATATTTCCAAACAAGTTAGATATACATGCCATAATCTAATCCAGCTTGAGAATGTATTAAGACATCTCAACTTGATTGAAAGGAACTAATTATATTCAAAGTCTATATGCAATGATTCTTGGCAAGGAATTTACAAACTAACTCATTTAATTTCTAGAATCTTCTATTCTCCTACCTTTGTTATCAATACAATAGTTTGAACAAGTCTTATCATATTTTATAACACTTTGCATATAGGTAGATTTAACATATAGCCCTACTCAAGAGATACAACACATGCAAGATCAATCAAAATCATACTCATAAGATAGTAAAACTTCAAGTTCTTCTCGTCAATCATGCTCTTCCACATGAGAGACATGAACAATTTTTGAGAAGGTATTTCAAGACTAAATGAAGGAAAAGAGTTTCAACATTAAACTCAATATCAACACTAGAATATCAAGTGTGTTTCAATCAATAAGTAAGATCATCAAGGATCATAACATTAAGTCAAAAGGAGATTTTCAACAATAAGTTGTTAAATCAACATAAACAATAAGACTTTTAAGTCCAAGAGAGCCAAATCGCAAAAGTAAATGTAGTCACATTATTTCAATTGATTGACAAAAGGTCTAACAATATAAAGAATGACCTCAATAATAAGATATCGTGAATCAACATAAAAGTTCACCATCAATCAGAAATAGTTAAAAATAGTAAAACACTAGTCTTCAAGATTCAACATCAATGAATGGAAATCATCATATCTTCAACACTAAGT
Source organism: Cunninghamia lanceolata (assembly GCA_027924645.1). Taxonomy (NCBI): domain Eukaryota; kingdom Viridiplantae; phylum Streptophyta; class Pinopsida; order Cupressales; family Cupressaceae; genus Cunninghamia; species Cunninghamia lanceolata. The sequence goes on along the minus strand of BSBN01000367.1, from coordinate 3,063,352 downwards.
TGAGAAGGTTTTTCAATCAAGATTAAGGATATAATAATATTATTAAAACTAAATTTGAAGGCTCTGAGGTTGATCGAGGGTTTTGCAGGAAACCCTCCAAGATCCTCCTGGTAGAGCCCTCTTCTTGCCTGGTGTTTTCTCTCATTGTATGCCTTGTGTTAGTTGTGAGTTGTATGTGTTTTCCCTAGTAGGCTAAAGTGGTTTATGAGCATTATGTCTTCTTGATTAAAACTATTGTGTTTTTTTTCATATTTTTGATTTTGAATGCAATATAATGTGTTTTCCGCCTCCTGTACAATGAGTAGTTAATGCTATAGTTGGTGGAATTTATGAGTTGTCACAACTTGGGATTTTGTATTCTCTCCGACCAATGTAGTAATTTCTTGGTCGTGAGGGTTAATGGAGACCATTGACGAAGACGAAGAGAAGCATAATGAAATAAAAACTTACAGCGAAACCCTCAAAATTGGAAATGCTGAAGCACTATCCCAAAATGGTTGTTTCGAGGTCTAGAATGGAGTCGGAGCCCACAGTTGAGTCGCCGATGAATGTAGAGAGGAGGGAGAAGGAAGTGAAAAGAAATATGGTAAGAACCCTCTCTCGTCTTATATAATCTATCTTTGCCCAAATGAAGAAATGTTAATGGCAGTAAAAGATGAGGAAAATAGGTTAAAAAACATAGCAATTTTCCCTGTTTGTCTTAATGTGAAAAACTTACCCTCAAGAACGTTCTTTGATAATTGGTTAGCGTCAGTATGGGGGAGAAAATTAGGCATTCAAATATCTTTCTATCATATGATTCAAAGTGGATATCTGTTATTTTTCTAAAAATTCACACCACGCAAAAAAGTCCTAGAAAAAAATACTGGAACATAGGGCAAACCTTGCTTAAAGCCAATCCTTGGGCAGCACCGGATACGTCAAAAGATTAAATCTTCTTCTATTCAACACCATGATGGTTGTTAATTAAAAGGCTTTCTAAACATTTATGGGCATTTCTGCCTCATATGTTGAAACCAATAGGTAATATCCTCATAATTGAGGAAACCAAGAGCACCCTGCCTCACATGGATGTGCTAGTTTTGTTATCCATAAAAACTAGGATAAGAATCCCTAAAAATATAGAGATTAAAATTTAGGAAAAAAAATCTCAATGAAATAGAGTGGTTGGGAGGACTCAACTCATGTTTCCTTTATAAAGTTGATGGGCACCAAAAAAATATTGCCCTATAGTAAACATAAAAATAATTGGAAGAGCAAAAAACCGTCGGTAGATTTTGGACAAAAGAAAGAAAAGGAAAAAAAGGAAGAGAATAGCCTAGAAGAGTTTCTCAGGGTATGTGAAAAAGAGGGATCCAATACCAAAATGGTTGAAAGTGAGGGAGAGGTAACTATAATAGGAATTGAAAAAGCTTAAGTGATATGCATCTAGGAGATTAGTAACAAATAGTTAGAGACAATAGTGGCTCTAAAAGAGTCAAGAGTGTTAGGATCCTAGAAGAAACAGGTTCAGGTTCTTTTTATTGCAAGGATTCTCAAAAAGAGAACCCTTGTAGGAAGGAGAACGTTGATAGTCCTCTACAACTTTAGGCAAAAGAAGTATTAAATGAAGATGCAAGTAAAATTAAGTTTGATTCTAAGCTTGTTGATGGGAAATCGGTTATGGGGGTGAGGGCTCTTCTAGTTGTAAAGGATCCCTAAATGGGACCACTTATAATGAGGAGAGCACAATAAACTCCTTAGATCAAAAAAATTATGAATAGAGATAGAAACATGGTATCTCGAGAAATGATTCATATAAAAGAAGTAGCTGTATGTATAAAAAAAGGAAATATAGAAGCAAAATAAGATGGGGCACAAAAAGAATGCACAGGAACTTGTTCTTGATAAACTTAAAGCACAAATTTTAGCCAAAAGGAAGGAACAAGAAGGAAAAAAATGCTAAAACTGACTCCAACAACAGACCATGAGGAGGTAATACAGGAATTTCCTAGAGAATGTGTTGATGATTTGGGTAATATGGATTAAGCAGAAAATAAAGAGGCCCAGGAAAATATTGTAAGGTTTTAAATAGAAGAAAGAAGATGAAAACAAAATAAAATAAAATACATAAGTAGGAGTGAAAGCTCCCTTAAACATGGTAAAAAAGGAAAAGGGGAAAAGATTCCCAATTGTTTTGATAGGCTATATAAAAAATCTAAGCATGTCACCCTAAAAAGCTCATGAAAATGAATTGTTTCGGTTGGAACATAAGGGGGCTAGAGTCTTTGGATAGAAAATACATGGTTAGAGACTTTTGTAATAATAAAAAAAAAGATGTATTTCTTTTTATTGCAAGAGGTAAAAGCAATTGGTTTTTCATCTAGAAAAAAAATTAAAATTCATCTAGAGAGAAGGTAAATGCTTTTTCTCCAAGCATAACAAAGTAAAGGGCGGTAATGTAGTACTGATTAAAAATAAATGGGCCAAATACATTGTCCAAAATGGATGGTCTCCTTGTAATATATGTTTATGGATTATTTTTCAACAAAATAATTTTATGTTTGGAATATGTTTCATATATGCACCAAATGAATATAGAGACACGATTGAGGTATGGAAATGGGTGACATCTAAATTGCAAAAAATCACTTGGATTGTAGGGGGGATTTCAACATGGTGGAGAAAAAAAAGGATAAAATTGGAGGTAATCTTTAGGAATCGAAAGGAAATGAACTATTTTTTTGGAATAGAATTAAAAAATGTTAAAACTCTTTAATCCATTAGAAGGTAAAAAGAAGGAAAGTAGAAGCATTTGGTTCACGTGGTTCAACAGCCAAAAGGATAATAAAAGAATCTATACTATATTAGACAAGTTCTGTGCTAATGAATATACCTTCTACTTTTAAGGTATTAATATTCCAATTGTGTGAAGGTTTCCCCCTTTACTCTATCTGATCATCATCCAATAGGTGCTTGCATTATGTTGAAATATCAGGTTGAAGATGCTAAAATTAGGAAAGACAACATTTTCAAACTCAATACAGGCTTGCTCCAAGATGAAGACTATTTAGAGGGGATATCCACTTTGAAAAATATAACTAAAGCCTTGTGCTCATGGTCTAGTAAGATATAGCATTGGGAAATCTTGTTGAAAAATTGCAAAAGTTTATGCCAAACTATAGGGGAAAATGTGCATTAGATAGAAGGAAAGAGGAATGGATCTTGTAAGAAAAATTCCTAGATGCTGAAGATAAACTACAAAAATAGTTTAATGATGAAGAGAAGGTGTAGAGGCTAGGGGAAGTGAAGGACAAACTAAGGAAATTCCAAACCATTAAGAATCAGGGGGCTAAAATCAGGGCTAGAGTTAATTGGCTAAGGGGGGGGGGGGGGGGGAGAGATAGGGGAACTAAATACCTTTTTAGTTTGCTAAAAGTTAAGAATGCTAGAGAAGCTATTGGTCCTTTAGTTGACAATGATGTATGAATCAAGGATAATAAGGAAATAAAGGAAAATTTTAGAAATTTTTACAAAAAGTTATTTACTGTTGAAGATGGCACCCAAGAATGTAAAGAAGCACATGAGTTGTGTCAAATAATATGCCCAAAGAAAATAAATTTAGAGATGAGTAATACCTTGAATCAAGGAACTTCTAAAGAAGAGATCAAAAAAGCAATTCTGTCTATGGAAAATGGTAAATCCCCAAGGATAGATGGTATGCCTATAGAGTTCTATAAAGCCAATCTAGAATGGGTAGTGGATGACTTGTATGAGTTATATCAAAAAGTAGTGAAAAAAGGGTCTCTTGGAAAAAGAAATAAACAGAGGTGTTATAAAATTTCTACCAAAAGATGGGGATAAATGCAATATAAGTAAGTGGAGACCTATAACACTATTATATATTTCCTATAAAATAACATCCAAAATTCTATCTCTGAGACTAAAAGATGTATTTCCACTCATCATAAATCTAACTCAAATAGGGTTTATTAAAGGGAGATATATATTAGAGAATTTGATAACTAGTTGGGAGGCGATGAGATGGGCCAAGTATACTAGGCAAGATGCAGGTAATCTACTATTGGACTTTGAAAAAGCCTATGACAGAATAGAGTGGTCATTTTTCAAAATGATGATGATGGCTATTGGATTTGCATAGCAATATTGAAGCATAGTAAAAATGTTATTCAAGGATGCCTCGATACAAATTCATATAAATGGTTCTTTATCTGAATCTTTTGTCACAGAAAGATAAATACGACATGGCTCCATTGGTGCTAGCTATGTTTGTTATAGCTTATGAAGCCCTTTAGTATATTTTGAGGACAAACCTCATTGAAGGAAAAAGTAAAAGGCATAAATCTTCCAAATAATGACACCCTATTAAACATGTAGTTTGCAGATGATACAACACTATTTCTAGTACTAGAAAAGGACAACTTAAAAATTATGAAAAAAAGATTGAAAATATTATGTCAAACTTTTAGAGCTAAAATTTCTTGGTCCAAGTTAGTCTTATTGAGTTGGAGGGAAGAACCACTTGACTAGTTTGATCCTACTATATGACAATGGGGAGATGCTAATAAAATAGTTAGATTTCTTGTGATATCATTTTCTATGAATCCATCCTTGAGAAAGATGTGGGATTGGTTGTATGAAAAATTTGACAAAAAATTGAGTAACTGGAATAATCAATTCTTGTCCTTGGCAGGAAGAATACAAGTGTGTCAAAAGATATTATCAGCCTATTCCATTTATTATGCATCAATGTGGATTTTGGCCAATTACCAAATAGAGAATATACAAAAAAGAATTAGAGAGTTTCTCTAGTTTGATGGGAAAGGTACAGAGAAAAGACATGCAATTGCTTGGAACTAGTGTTGTTTGAGCAAAGATAATGAGGGATTAGGGATGAAAAACTTAAAAATCTAAGGTGTAACCCTAGTTGCAAAATGGATAGTTAAGTCTTTGGAGGCGTATGAGCCATATAAAGTCCTTGTAAGAAATAACCTTCTAAAATCATTTCCAAAAAAGGCTAAGGGTTGGAAAGACATGGATCTTCAAGAGATAGTCTTTGGCAATCTCAGTATTGAAGCCTCAGGGTCTTTTATTTTTTCCACTATTTGAAGATCTTGGGAAATAGCTAAGTCTTACATAGAGGATAGAAAGGCAATTAATAGAAGAAACAATTTTATCCAAGGATATAGATCAATTTGGTGGAATCTAAAGCATAAAGATAAAAATTTGGCCCTTCTGCAGGGTTGTTCAGCAAAGAAATGGAATAAACTAGGCATATCTCTTTTTAATGATATCTTTGTGGACAACTCATTGAAAAGATGAATACAGATTAAATCAAAGTATGGTATACTTGAGTCATAGAGGAGAACTTATGCTATTCTGTGTAAAGCCATTGAAGAAGTTATGTTACAATTCAAAGTGAAAAATGACAAGGAAGAAATAAAAAAGATTAAATAGATGGATGGAACAAATTTAATGAAAATGAATCCCAATAAAATGTATAAAATGATTACGGACTCCCAAGGGGTGTATGAGCACATAAATTTTGTTTGGAATGTCAAAATAGAACACAAGATATTTTCCAAAACCTTCAAAGTTATTTGGTCTATGTATCTTGAGCCTAAAAAATGTTGTTTTAGGTGGTTGTGGATCCTTCAGAAACTTGGTATAGGTTATGACAATAGGTTTTTCTCTATTTGTAATTAAATTGAGTCTTTTGAGCATGTTTTCTTTAATTGTAAGTATTCTTGTAAGATCTAGTCTAATTTTATGGGTAATATAGAGGGATGGTCTACTAAAAATAGTATATGCTAGCAAGTGATTCTATATGCCTTTGTTAATAAGTTGAATGTTAAATCCAATTTGTTTTGGCTAACCCTCTCAACTAAAATTATGTGGTTTTATGGAAGGCTAGAAATGAAGATATATACCAGGGCAAGTAGAGGGTTCTTAGTGAGTCTTTGTCTAGACTCATATTTGCTAATATCTATGAATAGGTAACAACAACTATGGATATTCCAATAGACAAGTTTATGCAAATAATTGATGAAGGCTCGACAATAGTCTATAGATCTGATGTGAAGTTGGAAGAGTTCTGGCCCCATGAACATAGGAAGGTGGATCCAAAATTTCACAAGGAATACATAGAATTTCATAACTAGTATAGTAAGAAGAACCAACAAGACAAAATGAGGGACATTTCAAGCTAATAGTGATTTAGAATTTACTTATCAAAACTTTAGCATAGATAACATCCTTCTGAGGAATTCACCACCTATAGGATCTCTTAAACAATGGGACTCATTCAGGAATAGTGACAATAAAGAACACCTAAACAAAGAGAAAAGAACCCAAGGAAATGAACACAAAATGGTACCAAAGAGAGGGCAAGGACATAAGGCACCAGGGTAAGAAGATAACCAGCCAGAGAAAGAAAAGATAAATCTAGAAAAGGAAAAAGAGTAATAGGGTAGGGATGACACTGAGGAACAAGGAATGACAAAATAGAATAGTGATACCATGTGTAATAATGAAAAGTATTGAACAGTTTGGTTTGTATACTTGTGGATGGATAGTGATAGTTTTGGTTGATATTTTGTATTATGATGTAAAACTATTATATTTGTTATAGTTTTGTTTAGGTGAATATGGTTGGACTTCTATTATAGAGTGTTATTAATGGAGTGGTCTTCTTAGCCACTCATGTATATGTCAAACAAAATTTGAATTTTGTTTTCAATATTAAATCATGAACATTCAATAAAAGATCAATAGATCACCAAAGCTCACCAAGTTTCATCACTATATCAAGTAAGATGGTCAACAAGAAAGAATCATCATGCAACTAAAACATCAAGGATTTCATAAATATTGAAGAAAGGATGATAAAAGATCATCAATAACATAAGGGGATCACTATGGTCCCGAAAGATCAACAAGTAGATCCTCACTAAATCACAGTCATCATTCTATAAAATGATAGATGATTAAGTTGCCAAAGAAGTATTTTCAAATCTTCTTATTGTAAAGCTCAGATTCATTTGTACAAAAGCACACTACATAGAACTAAATGCCTAATAAGTTTCAAATAATACTTCAATAGCAACTGCAATTTATCAAAATATTTTTCAAATATAAAATTTCAAATTAGAAAGTTTCCACTCATATCTAACTCATGAGCATTCATTATTCCTAATGAATAAATTACATACTCAGTCATGAAGTAACATGTTATAACAAGTATAATACAATCATTACACATGCAATGCAATACTTGTTGGTGAAAAATCATATTTGTACTTTTACATAAGTTAATTAGGGAGATTCTTTTTGTATTTTGAGCCTCATAACATGTATCATAGGCTTTCTTTTCTCTTGAAAGCATTGTGATACGTGTCACATGCTTTCCTCATGCTTTCTTTACCCACTTTGTCTATTCTTGGATAGTGGTTGTGTATATCCTTTGTATTTATATCTGAATAATGCAAGGGGACTGTGTATCACTAATTGATGTGTTTGGCTTTTGCAATATTTTCTTGCAACTCTCTCTTGTAGAAGTTTTCCTACAGATGATTTTGGGAATCTAACATGGTATCAGAGCTACAGATCTATCAGTTTCTTCTTAAATTAGATAGGGTTTTAGCCATGAGAAGATAAATATGTGCATCCTGGAGTAAAAACAGACCTCACGGTTGCACTCAGAAGGTGTCAAAACCCCTATTTTCATATAAGGTACTCTATATTTTGCTGAAAAAAAGTTTTGGGCATTTTTTGGGGTTTTGGTTTTTTATGTGCAGGGAAAATCCATATGGTTGCCTCAATTTCCGTGCAATATTTCTTGTACAGCTACCTCAATTTCCATGCTAATTTTTTTAGTTTATTTTGATTTTTGAGCTGTCTCAATTTGCGTGCCTAAAATTTTCAAATTTGCCTCGATTTCTGTGCTGCTTTATTTTTGTCTGCCTTAATTTCTATGCCGTTCAATCTCTGAATCTGCCTCAATTTCCATGTCATATTCATGTGCAGGCCTAAAAAGGCAATTTTCTTCCAGAGGCCATAACTTGAGCATACGGACTCAAAATTGGCAAATGAAAAAGCATTGGAAAGCTAGTTTTGAGCACTATCTAGTAATGCTAGTCCTTTTTCCAGATTTTTCTGTTTGAAACCTGTTTTTTTTTGTTTGAAGTCAAAGCATCATTTTTGGCTTTCGAGCTCCATTCTTGCACCTAGAATCTCCATTTTTCAAAAAGAATAGGCGTTGGAAAGGTATCAGGAAGCTCTACACAACCATCTGTGTAATTTTTCCAGATTCAGTCCTAAGTATCTTTTATTCAGTTTGTGGATTGTATGGCTTCTATTAGATATCTTGAACATGCTGCCTCCTGGAAAGGTTCTGTTTTCTTTAATAGGCATCTATTATTAGCATAAATCTATTTGCATGTTTTGATCTCTATCATTTTGAGGAGGTATCATGGGTTTTGCCACTCATCCTTCTGTGGTCAATCTAACTAAGGAAAATTATTATTCCTGGCAAAGAGGCATCCTGACACATCTTAGGTCTAGCTGCATCTTTTGCCTCATCTTTATGGGCTCATACCTGACCCAAAGACACCTATGAAGAAATCTGTTTGGGGTAACAATCAAGATCATGTTGTAGGTTTACTTTGTACCACTGTTGATTATGATATTGCATGTGATTTTCCCATCTATGAGAGCCCACACACACTTTGGACAAAAATTTCAGAGTTGTATGGAGACCCTCATGTCTCGCCATTTCCAAATGATCCTATAGTAGATTGTCTCATTCAACTTGATGATGTAGATAATATACCTTATGATGATGATACTTTAAAGGAGCTTGAGTATATGGCATGTCTTGAATGTTCAGAGATAGAGACCTCTCTTGCTCCCTCTTCTCCTCCTATTGAGATCACATCTTGTTCATCACCTATTGCTACTTTAGAATTTAGTGTTGCATCATCATTGACTTCTAGTAATTCTGTACAGCAGGTCAATATCAGTCTTTCAGATCTGCCTCATTAGGACTTTTATCTTGCAGACATATCATCTCTATTTGTGGAGTCTCACATTGCTGAGTTGGAGGACACATTTGAGGGTTTACCTCTCTTATTTGATGCTATCTTAGGTGGCTTTGCATCACCAGCTTCATCTTCTGTGTTTCCAGATGCAGTTCAGATCATATCCTCTCTTGGTTCTTCTTCTCTAATTGGGCAGATAGTTTATGTTTTGGAGAAGACATATTTTCCCAGTATGAGGTCACTTGAGTTGAATTCAGAGGCACATGTTTCAATATGGATTCCCTATTCATCTAATATGTGGGAATGGCTTCTACATTCGGTCATGGATTTATTTCTTCCGAAAGGGAGAAATGTTGTTTGCAGGCAATGGATTGGATTTTATCTTCAAGATCTCTTCATTGGTTTTGAAGCTTCTTCTTGGAGGGGATTCATATTCTCTATTCGCTCTCTCTAATGGGGGGGCATTCATGATTGTACTCTTGTGATGGATTCATTGCATGGGGGGTCTTAGTGTCCTTCTTCCATCACGTGTTCTTGTACTTTCTTTTTATTTTTTTCTCTCTTTTGGAGGAGTTTTCTGCCACTAGGTTTTTCTCCTTTTCTCCACCCTATGAGAGATCCTTGTTGTTCATGGGTGCCTAACATGGCTTTGTTGCCAGGACCCATCTTTATTTCTTTCTTTTTAGTTTGTGTAATCTCCCTAAGTTGCACTTATGGGGGGTGTTGGTGAAAAATCATATTTTCACTTTTACAAAGTTAATTAGAGAGATTCCTTCTCTATTTTGAGCCTCATGACATGTATCATAGGCTTTCTTTTCTCTTGAAAGCATTGTGACATGTGTCACATGCTTTCTTTATGCTTTCTTTCCCCACTTTGTCTATTCTTGGATAGTGGTTGTGTATATCCTTTATATTTATATCTGAATAATGCAAGGGAAATGTGTAGCACTAATTCATGCATTTGGCTTTTGTAATATTTTCTTGCAACTCTTTCTTGTAGAAGTTTTCCTACAGATGATTTTCACAATCTAACATCGTATTAGAGCTCTACATCTGTCAGTTTCTTCTCAAATCAGAGAGGGTTTTAGCCATGAGAAGATAATTTGTGCATATTGGAGCAAAACAAACCTCACGGTTGCACTCAGAAGGTGTGAAAACCCCTATTTTCATATAAGGCACTCTATATTTTGCTAAAAAAAAAGTTTTGGGCATTTTTTGGGGTTTTGGTTTTTTATGTTCAAGAAAAATCTATATGGTCACCTCGATTTCTATACTAGATTTCTTGTACAGCCACCTCAACTTCTATGCCAAAATTTTTTTTGAGTTTATTTTGATTTTTGAGTTGTCTCAATTTGTGTGCCAAAATTTTTGAATTTGCCTCGATTTCTGTGCCGCTTGATTTATGTCTGCCTCGATTTCTATGCCGCTCAATCTCTAAATCTACCTCTATTTCTGTGCCACATTCATGTGTAGGCCTAAAAAGGTAGTTTTCTTCCAGAGGCCATAACTTGAACATACAGACTCAAAAATTGGCAAACAAAAAAACATTGGAAAGCTAGTTCTGAGCACTATCTAGTAATGCTAGTCTTTTTTCCATATTTTTCTATTTGAAACCGGTTTTGCTGTTTGAAGTCAAAGCATCATTTTTGGCTTTCGAGCTCCATTCTTGCATCCAGAATCTCCATTTTTTGAAAACGAATAGGCATTGGAAAGGTATCAGTAAGCTCTACACATCCATCTATGTAATTTTTTCAAATTCAGCCCCATGTATCTTTTATTTAGTTTGTCAATTTTATGGCTTCTATCAAATATCCTAGACATGTTGCCTCCTAGAAAGGTTCTATTTGCTTTGATAGGCTTCTATTATCAGCATAAATCTATTTGCATGTTTTGATCTCTATCATTTTGAGGAGGTATCACGGGTTTTGCAACTCATCCTTTTGTGGTCAATCTAACTAAGGATAATTATGAGTCCTGGCAAAGAGGCACCCTGACTCATCTTAGGTGGCTGCATCTTTTGCCTTGTCTTTATGGGCTCATACCTGAACTAGAGACACCTATGAAGAAATTTGTTTGGGGTAACAATCAAGATCATGTTGTAGGTTTAATTTGTACCACTATTGATTCTGATATTGTGTGTGATTTTCCCATCTATGAGAGCCCACACACACTTTGGACAAAAATTTGGGAGTTGTATGGAGACCCTCATGTCTCACCATTTCCAAATGATCCTATAGCAGATTGTCTCATTCCACTTGTTGATGTAGATAACATACCTTATGATGATGATACTTTAGAGGAGCTTGACTATATGGCATGTCCTAAATGTTCAGAGATAGAGACCTCTCTTGCTCCCTCTTCTCCTCCTATTAAGATCACATCTTCTTCATCACTTGTTGCTACTTCAGAATTTAATGTTGCATCATCATTGGCTTATAGTAATTCTGTGCAGCAAGTCAATATCAGTCTTTTAGATCCACCTCGTTGGGACTTTTATCTTGCAGACATATCATCTCTATTTGTGGAGTCTCACATTGCTTATTTGGAGGACACATTTGAGGGTTTATCTCTCTTATTTGATGCTATCTCAGGTGGCTTTGTATCACCACCTTCATCTTATGTGTTTCCAGATGCAGTTCAGATCATATCCTCTCTGGGTTCTTCTTCTGTAATTGTGCAGACAGTTTATGTTTTGGAGAAGACATATTTTCCTAGTATGAGGTCACTTGAGTTGCATTCAGAGGCACATGTTTCAATATGGATTCCCTATTCATCTAAGATGTGGGAATGGCTTCTTTATTCAGTCGTGGATTTATTTCTTCTGAAAGGGAGAAATGTTGTTTGCAGGCAGTGGATTGGATTCTGTCTTCAAGATCTCTTCATTGGTTCTGGAGGTTCTTCTTGGAGGGGATTCATATTCTCTATTCACTCTCTTATGGGGGGGCACTTGTGATTGTACTATTGTGATGGATTCATTCCATGGGGGTCTTAGTGTCCTTCCATCACATGTTCTTGTACTTTCTTTTTGTTTTTTCTCTCTTTTGGATAGGAGTTTTCTCCCATTGGGTTTTTCTCCTTTTCTCCACCTTATGAGAGATCCTTGTTGTTCATGGGTACCTAACATGGCTTTGTTGCTAGGACCCATCTTTCTTTCTTTCTTTTTAGCTTGTGTAATCTCTCTAAGTTGTACTTATAGGGGGTGTTGGTGAAAAAACATAGTTTTACTTTTACATAAGTTAATTAGGGAGATTCTTTTTCTATTTTGAGCCTCATGACATGTATCATAGGCTTTCTTTTCTCTTGAAAGCATTGTGACATGTGTCACATGCTTTCTTTATGCTTTCTTTTCCCACTTTGTCTATTCTTGGATAGTGATTGTGTATATCCTTTGTATTTAAATTTGAATAATGCAATGGGAATGTGTAGCACTAATTCATACATTTGGCTTTTACAATATTTTCTTGCAACTCTCTTTTGTAGAAGTTTTCCTGTAGATGATTTTGGGAATCTAACAATACTCACAAAAGGTGTGAATACATTTTTTTCACAATTCAGAGAACATCACTTGTACAAATTATGGAAACAAGATTCAAAGTACATGAATACACAATCACATAGTGCACAAATCATGAATAAATAATAGTCATGTATAGTACGAATATAGGAATCCTAAGTGCATAACTCACACAGGGTAAGAATACAAAAAGTACTCATAGTGCATCACATGCATCATTCTCAAAAAGTGTATCACTCACAATAAAATTCATTACTAATAGTGCATCACTCCCACAAAATATGAAATGTTCATCACTCACATTAGCATAATTATAGTGATCATCACTTGATCAAGTATAAATAAAATGATTACAATAAGTGCATCTTACACACAAAGTATGAATATTATTATTACACAATTGCATCACTTGCACAAAATATGAAAAGTGCATCTCTCACTCAAAGGTGACAACTTGCTAAAAATGTGAATACAATCACTTACACAAGTGCATCACTTGCACAAGAAATGAAAAGTGCATCATTCTCACGAAGTATGAAAACAACATCACACATGCATTATTTGCACAAGGTAATAAAATGTATCATTCTCATATAGTGAATATGTATAACTAATATCACTAATAGCAATCAAGCATACATAAATATTAAGATCCTTTTAAAACCCAACATCAATAATCCTTGCCTTGTTTAGAAGATAGATCAATATGACTTGAACAATCAACCCCAAATCCTAGGTCATCAACAAAGACCCTTAAGGTAGCTTAACTTTGCATCTTCCAAAGGTCACATGGATTCTATTAGAACCATGCTCACATTCTGTCTAGGAAAAGAAAAAGGGTGTTTCTTGAAAATCATCTTGTTCAAAGTAGATATTAACTTTGCGGACACCCTTACCCTTAAAACATCCATATCAGGTTTCCTCCTTTCTAAGAGGTTCTTCTAAAGTTAAACCATCAACATTAGCTCTATTTATTTCTCTGATGATTGCTCTTTTTTTCCTCTTGTCCAAGTATTCGACTATAAAATTGATTTGATATTATTGTACCTCTTGTAGATCTTATTTGTTATAACTTATCCCTTTTGTATTCATCTCATCCAACCTTTACATCATCAAAGAGATCTCTCTTCTCAAATATTTCTCTATTGGTTCATTCTAATTTCCAAATCATCACTTATGGGTTGTCACCATAGCTTAGCCATCTTGGCTCAAGTATATTCATCCGATCTATCTTGTTATTCACTTATTTGTTCAAAATTGTCAACAATCCTTATTTTAACCAGGACATCATATCCACTAGAGTCCTACAAAAATACAACTAAAGTGAAGAGGACTCATGACTCTAGAGCATTTTGATTAAATTAGTCAAACAACATCTATTATTCTTCTTAGTTTCAAGTTGAACCATCTAAGAAACAACAAGATTTTAACTTATCTAAGGAATCGTCGACCCCAAATAAAGGTTTTCAAAACACTCAATGCACCTATAATATCAAGTCATCAAACAAGTTCACATTACTACAATGCAACCTTAAGCGTAGAAGACTTGAGACCTTAGTGTTGAACCTAGAAGGCTATGATACCACATGTAATAGCCACTCTAATCAATTAGAATAAAATAATATTATTCTAATAAATTAGTGCAAAAAATTTAAAAAACTTCTAGAAATATTACCACTCATGAAATAATCTTTCATCAATATAATCAAATAAGATTCATTACATTAGCTAATCAAATAGATTAATGAAAAGGACCAAGTCTTTACAATATTTAGCCATATAGGCTCAGAATAGAGAATCAGACCATACAATGTCTTAGATACCATACCATATATTTGACACTGGATCTAGTAGAGAGAGAGCATCATCAAGGTGATTTACCACCCAGCCACAAGGCTCATGCTTCTCCGATCTTACACCTGAATGGAGAAGCCTGACCCTTCACAAGGGGTCTAGCAAACTAAAGCTAGCATAATGAAGCAATCTAGTGCAACATGATATATTTATCATCTCTAGCATGTGTCAAATGCATACTACACTAATATCAAATATTAACTACTACTAATTTGATTGAAAAGCTTTGGCCAAAACATCTTTTTCATCTGTGTTTAGCAGATAGGTTACGAATAGAAACCTACCCTTCTTTGTAGCTCCATATTCCACGCCCATCCATGCACTTTCTCTAACTTATCATACAAAAATGCAAGAATAGAAAATACTTTCTAATTATAACAACATGCAACTTCCAATGATGCATCATGCAATGGCATACATAACCAAGCAACATCTAATGGAGACAAGTCCGTCACACATCATCCAAAGTTCATTCTTGAAGCCATCAATAATGATCATTTATTTAATTTGAAAGACAAGTATAAATAGACCAAAACAACGGTCTTATTCCATAATCCAGTCATCACAACATTCACATAAGAACAAGAGAAGACCTAGTTCTCACTAATAGATCATCTATCCAAATTCTCTTTCCAAACAAAACATACAAAAGATGAGATTTAAATAAATTCTTTAATCAATGTAAACACTATGCCATTCTCATTTGACTTGTTATTCCCACCAAGGTTTGCAAAAATAACTATAATAAGGTCTGTAATATCTTCTATCGCAACAACCTTTCTTTAATTTAAGAAGTTTTTTTTTCAAAGGAATAGAGGTCCTTTCCTAACATATTGCAACCTATGTTATTTATGAATTTCAACTCTACAAGACTAGAGAAGTTTATTGTCAGCTCACTATAGTGAGCTCTAATTCACAAAGAGACTTAATTATTTACAATATAAACCTAGTCATTCAATCGCTTACTAAACTTATCTCTACTCAAAACTAGATAAAACATACTTCATTTGTTGACAAGATTAAATATAGACAAGGTATAATTACTAAAATTTGGGAGTATCCTAAGGTTAATCAAATAACTAAGTGATTTGATCATTTTCAATATATAAATTTCATAATTAAATATGCAAGTGATTAAATCAACTTCTGAAAAATTTATATTGTGAAAAATTACAATTTAAAATGTAAGAATACAAAAGTCATGGGAAGGCATCAATACTCATAATAGGATATGGTGGATCAATGCAGGGAAGCAAGGACCAAGTACTAGCTAGGAAGCAATCACTACCAAGATCCTCCAAACAATCTCAACTTTAGAGAAAAAAGCATAACAAACCAAGTACAAGGTGAAAGAAGGCATTGACCTCTCCATTCAAACATTTGGCATCGACCTCATCATACCAATTTTTGGCAAGAGAAGGCCCCTCTCAGATAATAGGACGAATATTTCTGAATATAAAATGAACCCTTTCAACAAAATGGTCAGTTTCACAATCAGGAGAGGGGAAAAATGGACATCTTACCACAACCAGAGGAGAAATAAATAGTGGAAGAGACAATCAAAATTAGAGAGAAGACAATCTCAGGGGACAAGGAGACTCAGCAAGGAGAAAGAAAGGAGAGAGAAGTGGCAATACATACCAGAACTATTTTTTAAAGAGGTGACATGCAAAAAGGAAATACAAGAGACCCACATCTAGATCCCAAGAGAAACAATATATAAAAGACTGGCATTGGTACGACAGAAAGATTTAATAGGTAAAGTTTTATCCTATCATTTATCCTTTATTGATTTAAAAGAATGGACTACTCAACACTGGCCTCTAATGGAGGAACTAGTGGAAATAGGAGAGGTATTTTTTGTTTTTACCTTCTCAAATCAAGAAGAAAGAAAAAATATTACAAAATAGATTGTGGAATTTCCAAGAAACAAACATTTACTTCCAACCTTGGAAAGCAAACTTTAACCTGGTCACAGAGAAAATACCTCTTCTTCCCCTTTAGGTCCAAATACGAAATCTCCCCATGGAATATAGGGACCCAAAATTTTTGAAAATGATAGGGAATACTCTAGGAAATTATCAAGAGATAGAGCATCAACATAATCACTACTAGTCATCAACAATCAGAATGAACATTCTTATGGAAATGACTAGGAAGTTCCCAAAATGGATCATAATAGAGACCACAAAGACATCTGGAAACAAAAACTTTTTTATGAAGGAATAGAACTTTTGGAATTAAATTTATCTTAGTAGGAGGAAGAAAAGAAGATAACAATAGAAACTAGCCCCAAAGAGCCTTAGGAAGAAGCAAGGTCTCTTGAAAATCACCCTAGCTATATAAATAAATGAGATCTTGAAATTGAGGGAGAAGCAATATAGGAGGATAGGTCATTAGCACTTACACAAGGATAAGAAAAACAAATTGACCTTCATGTAGTCTTCCCTCCACCAGAGAAGACAATAAGAAAATGTGAAGCGGAGGAACTGGATCAGAAGTACAGAGAGACTAGGCCATCAGAGGGGAACATAGAGGAAGAAGACGAATAAAATACAATAGCTTCCAATAAGGATAGAGGGGTTCAAGATTTCAACCATGAAGAGGAAAATGATTACAAGGAAACATAGGACTGATGGCTACACATGGAAGGAGAAGAGGAAGTCGTATACGTGGCTAAATATAACCTGGAAACGATATTGGAGGAAGTAATCAATAAAGTACAAGCAAAGACACTGTGATGACATTACAGAAGAAATACTTCGAGAAAATGAAGAGGAAGAGGAGAGACAAAATCTAGGCATCTCCTAGATAGCAATGGAGCTAAAATGGACAAAACTTCCCTAGACCCCACAAGGAAAAGTAGTACGCAAAAAAAGAATAGGACACAAATAGAAATTGCAGTAGGAATCCAAACAACACTAGATAAAACTTTGAGAAAAAGGAGAGTGGATAACTCTCCTTGGGTACAATGAGATTCCTAACATGGAATGTTAGGGGCCTAAACACCCCTAACAAAAGATGCCTCATCAAAAATCATATTGATGGGGTGAAAGCAGACTATGTAGTGCTTAGAAATACCTTTCCAATACCTTACTGTTACAAGAAACCAAATTGTCAGAAGAATAGAGAAAAAGAATCTTTAGTCAATGGAATGAATGGGAGGTGATAGATTCACTAGTGTTTGGTGCATCAAGGGGTTTAGCTATATTATGGAAGAAACATATCCCTAAAATGGAAGTCATAGGAATAAGAGAAAATTGGATCTTAGGTAAATTTCCAAAAAAAATATAGTCAAAGGATTTATGGATTTTCTGTGTCTATGGGCCACTAGGCACAAGCTAAAAATAAATTCTATGGAACCATTTTGGTCAACTATTGAAACTAATCCAAAATGAAAATCTAATCTTGGGAAGTGACTTCAATGCAGTGGCAGAGGAAGATGAGAAAATGGGAGGTATCTCACATTCATCCAAATCCCAAGCAGATTTCAAAAATTTCATCGAAACCAATAATTAACTAGATTGCAATCCAAAAAGAGGCATATTTACAAGGACAAATAGAAGGAATAATTTCCTAAAAAATTGTAGAGAAACTAGATAGATTCCTCATTTCTAGTCAATGTTTACAAAACAAATGGGAAGTTTCGGTTGACATCGTCCCATGTAGTGGTTTGGACCACTTCCCAAGAAGTATCAAGATAGGGGAAGATATGGGCCCCAAACAATGACAATTTAAATTCAAAGACATGTGGCTGAGAGATCCAAATTTCAACCCTTCAATTCAAGAGTGGTGGCAGGCAACACCTATTGTCAAAGCCTCGAGATTGTTCCAACTAGTTACCAAACTAAAATATGTGAGATAAAGAATAATAGAATGGAACCATTCCCACATCAAGAATATTTTCAAAGAGAAGGTAAAAATTCAACAAGAGTTCGACAAAATAGTCACCACAATCCTTCAGTTTGGGATGAACAAAGTACGATATGTTAAAGAGGAAGGTTTAAGAAAAGAACTGGAGGAGACACTTTTGAGAGAGGAAATATTCTGGTGACATAAATTAATGGAAACATGGCTAAAAGAGGAAGACATGAATACAACATTCTTCCATTTATCCACAAAAATTAGACGAAGCACAAACTTAATCCAGAGTATTAGAAGGAGAAATGGAACAATGACCTCTAACATCAAGGAGATAAAAGAGGAAGTGGTATACTATTAAAAACATCTACTTTTAGAAGAAAGAACTGCTGCCCATCCAGACACCCTCGATGCTAATAGTCCCAGCATAGTCTTAGAGGAACATAACAAAATCCTCATGAAGGGGTTCACTATGGAGGAGGTTAAAGAGGCATTCTTTTCAATGCTAGGAGCGAAAGCATCAGGAACAGATGGTTTCATAGGTCAAGGCTTACAATAGGGTCAGCTGGTAGTTTCTTATACACATTCTGACAAAACTAGGCTTCTCTAATCAATTGAGAAAATGGATTTCAACATTCATTATAGGCACAAGATTCACAGTATTAATCAATGGAACTACTTCAGACTCTTTTGAATCCTCAAGGGCACTATGGCAAGGAGGACCCCTCTCTCCATACCTCTTCATATTGATGGGAGAAGCTTTATCATGGGCAATTAAGGATGCAAACAACAAAAATTTATGGCAAGGAATACACCTGAGGCATGTGAGGAGTCCTTTTACTCATGCACTCTTTGTAGATGACACTATCCTCTTTGATTAGGTAACTAAAAAGGAAGCTAAAGCATTCAAAGACACCCATGATACATATTGCAATGCATCGAGTCAACAAATAAACTCAAAAAAATCAAAGATTTTTGTCTTTCATCTGGATGCAAATATACAAAGAGAGATCTTAAAACTCTTCAATTTCAAGATAGAATCCCTCCCCAACAAATACCTTGGCATCCCAATGTTCAATGGAAGGCATGAGAAAAATTGCTAGAGAGAAGTTTTGACCAACATGAAAGGTAGAATTGGGATGTGGAAAGCAAAGTGGCTCACTCTAGCAGGAAGATTGACTATGATCAAAGCAGTAATGAAAAAAAATCCAACATATATGATGCCTTCCCTTCAAATTCTGAAGAGCATTCTACCAGAAATGGAGAAACTTTGTAGACAATTCCTTTGGAAAGGATCAATGGATATAAAGAAAATTCATCCCATAGTACGGGAGAAGATTTGCAAACCAAAACACATGGGGGGGGGCTGGTTTATTGAATTTAAATATACAAAATCAGACATTGGGAGCCAAACTAGCTTGGAGTGTGTACAATAGGCCAAACTCAAAATGGACTTAATTGATGCAATCTAAATATTTAGATAATAATGACAGGGAGAGAATTTTTATAGTAGAAGATCCACTAAAAGGCTCCACCATATGGAACTTCATCACAAATAGCAGGGTGGTATTATTGCCCTAGCTCACATGGAAAATTCATAATGGAACTAAAGCAAAATTCTGGGAGGATTCCTGAAATGGATGATCAAGACTATGTCTAAAGGAGGACTTGCACAAAGCCAAGATATATCTGTAGTAGCACTGGGGCAAATATGTACAAAACTACCTCCAACAAAACACAAGACCACATCCACATCAAGCAATATGGAGAAGATTTGAGAATTGCAATTTCCCTCCATACCAAAAGAAAATCCTTCAAGACCTTTTAAATTCAAGAGTGGCTTTAATTTCTAATCAAGAAGATGAACTAATATGGATAATATGGATCCTGTAAGGTAAAACAAGGCTATAGAAGCCTCTCGACAACCACTAAGATAAAATGACCAACTCATCTTTGTTGGAATGATGTGATACTTCCAAAAGTCACAGATTTTGCACAGATAACATTATATAAGAGGATTATTAAAGGAGACAGGATCCAAAAATTGCACATAAGAACAAATTTCAAATGTGTTCTATGTAGAGGATAGGAAGAGAACAATGACCATCTTCTTCTACATTGCCCTTTCAGCCAAAAATGCTTGTCTTAGTTGTTTAATAATTTAAATTGGGCCTCACCTCTTCCAGAATCTTTATTAATTTTTTTCAAATGTTGTACAATGTTGTTCCTAGAATCAACATTCGTTTGCATATGGGAGGTGAACCCAACCATGGTCATATGATATATTTGGTGGGAAAGAAACTACCACATCTTCAAGAAGAAAGGTAAGATGATACAAAAAGTATGGGAGGATCTAGAGGAAGCAATTTTGGAGGTTGTCATTACCAAAGTAAAGTAATTAGTAAACCACATCACAAAGTGGACAAGTTGGGATGACTTAGTAACAAAGAAGTGGAAATGCTTGAAATCCATTTCGAATGGGACAACGCTACAAACCACACTTTAGAAAGTGGACAGGAATAAGGTGACATGGATTCCTCCACCACCCAATTTGGTAAAGCTTAACTTTAATGGGGCATGCAAAGGAAATCTGGGCATATAAGATACAAGATGTATAATCATGGACCATAAGGGACAACTAATAGTGGAAAAATCCACCAAAATTCTAGGCGGATCAAACAATGAGGTGGAGGCATGGTTGCTCCTCAATGGAATATAGTTAGCTCTGGATGATAATCACAAAGACCTATGGATAGAGGGGGACTCGATGAATATTATAAGGGAAATAAAATCTAAGAAAATAGAAAATTGGAGATTAGACTATATCTTACAACGGATCCTAATTCTCATGGGAGACTAAATACATTCCAAGTTTCACACTACTACAGAGAAGGAAACAAAGTCACAACTGCCCTGGCAAATAGAGCCATTGATTAGCATGAGGAGGTGACGATCTTCAATCCACATCAACAAAATTTGCCAACTTAGTTGACCAAATGGATCAAAGAGGATAGTGGAAATCTAAATGGATAGTCTTGTCAACATGTATTAGATCAATTATTAAGAGTGAACCAATGGAAGATTTCAAATGAGATGATAAGATACCTCCATTAATTGATGAGTAACTAGGTTATTCCAAGGGCTTGTCAAAAGATGGAGGTGTTAGGATAACCATTAATGAAAATATTTTGATGCAGTACGATGGACCCTTAGAAAGCCAGGAGGGTGGTGGGAATCCCTAGACAACTCCTCATAACTATTTGCAAGGTACAAATGAAAGGCCACCGGCTTGAATTCCTTATTAATTAAGAAAGATTTAAAAAGGATCCTCCTTTTAAGTCACTAAAGAGAGGACAAAAATTTCAATGTCAGATGGACAAGAGCCAAGTGAAGGATTTAATGTTGACACGCTCTAAATCGGGAAGGCCAAATCCACATTTATAGTAATATTAGTTAGCCTTCAATTCATGATGCCAAGTATATTGTGAAAAGATGGCAAAGGTGGAAAAAATATTTTTTTAAAAAGACCCTGTGTCCCATATCAACATTATATAATACATAGTCATAGCGGTGATTAACATCTTAATAGGTAAATAATGTTCTCTCTCCTCATTCTTTCTAATCAACTGTTTATTTTTCTTGTAGGGGCGAAGATGGGCAATGATAACATCAACCAGTGACTACTATTCCCTAGAATACCTAATTGGGAACCAGAGATTAGTGGACATTGATTGCACGATGGTACAATTTGCAATGAAGAACATCTGTGGTCAGAAATGGTTGGAAGGCATAGAGGATCGGTGCCTACATTAGTCAGACATCGTCTCCACTCTCATATCAAATATCATGGAAATTATCTAGGATGACCATTATGTTCACGCCATAGGCTCGGGTCTAGTTTTCGATTACCTCTACAATCTAGATAGGTGGAAATCGACCTTGCAAGGATACAATTTGATGAAGGGTGAGGCCATGATAGGTGGTTTATTCCCTATGTAGACTCTAAGGGCCTCCCTAGCGGCAGAATGTGTTTTCAAAGCTATGCAGAAAGGTTTGGCCTGTGGTTGTATTGTAAGATTGGATAGAGCCCTTCATGGTCATAGTTTCATTTTCTCCAAGTAGAGTAGAACTATGTGAATACATATTTTTATCTCCATATAATTCCTAAGAATGCACGCTCCAGACTGCGCCCTCCACCACTCCAAACTAATGCCAAATCTTGACGAGATGCCATCCTCGGACGTCCAGGATGAACCAGAAATGTCCAACGTGCCTCTCACGTCCGGGCCATACATGATGGCACCGGTGGGAGTGCAACTGGAGGATCGCAGAGGCGAAGTGATGGAGAAGGTTGATCCATAATATCGGGTCAGATGGTTTATCCTTTTTGCATTTTGTGTAAGGCGACTGGGTTGTTAAGATACTTTTCTATTTCATATTTTTCTAAACTACGTCTGTATAAGCTCTAAGTATAGTCATTACCAACCATTGTATGGGCCATAGGCACATAAATGTATAATTTTTTTACCTCTAGTAATAGGTGACAGAGCATAACTAGTCTAGTTACCCTCCCTTCTTTTGTAAATTTTGTAAGAATCTAAAATCAATACTAGTCTGGTGGTTTACCACATTTTCTTTAAAAAAAATTAAATCATCTTCTAAGATCATGAGGAACCATTTATTCAAAAGAAATAGTGTCCCATAAGGTAACTAACAAGATGTTCTTAGGTATCTTAGACCCTCCCAAGATCAAGAATACCATGCTAGCAAGATTAAGCATCTAGGTATTGTACTTGAATATATATAAAAAATGAGTTCTATCTTTTCAAATCTGTCTACTAAGAAGTAAGGTCTTCACACATTTATTCTTACTTTAAACATGCTTAGGGATGCAATTAAAACATTAGAAAACTCTATTCATTTACTTTGTTAGATTCACATGGATACACAAAATCACAAGGTACTAATACCTCAAATAATAAAGTTGAATGCCTACAAAAGATTATTGCCTTTAATCGTATGCTAAGGAATGAAGTTTATAAACATTCGAAAGAAACTCTCTTTAAGATTAAAGATTTTACATGAACACCTACAACCCAATGGAAATTCTCATGATTATGGAAACCTTATAGTATAAAAACTAGTCCTTTGAACAACTATTGATTCTAAAAAACTTCTATACAATAATGTAGTTCCTAGACACAATCACTTTACTGCCCACGATGAAAAAATAATAGATTAGTTTAATCATATCATGGCTATTATACATGATTAAAGGATGGCTATTAATATTAATTACAAGAAAAGAAAAGAGTAGATTATCTTTAAACACATTCCAAACATTACAAGCATGTTGATGATCTCAGCAATGCCTCTCATTTTATTGCAGAAACATCAATGTTTGTTAGTGGAAAGAAAAAGTGTTAGGCAGGATTCTAACAAAAAGATTAGCTAAATCCTTAGCATTTGGCAGCATTCTAAATTGGAGGCGTAGATAAAGTTCTTGTGGAGGTATTGGTGATTCTAAATAAAGCAATCGAAGAAGGAAAGTAAAATCTTGCACCAAGGATTAATTCACACTTGGTAAAAGAAGGGCATCCAAATAAAAGGCAAAATCATTTAACATGATATGCCAAAATCTATATTTGAAGGTAAGCATAATAAAAAGCATAACAGTAGGAAGATTGTCAGATGCATTAAAAGAAAGCACTATGGCAGATAAGCATAAAACAGTGAGAGATCAAAGGCACCACATGAGCTGATTGACAATTTTCACATAAATTGAAATGATTAAAAGATATGCCCGAATAGAATCATGGAAAAGATCTTTCATTCAATAGTTGTAAATCCATTCAAAAAGCAGTGACGCTACCTATATTCATGAGTGATCTATAGGTACCAGAAATTACAACCATAGAAGGAAGAGATGCAGATGTTTAATCCTAGGCGCAAGGAGCTAGAAACGATACACAAGTCTATATTAAATTCATAGACACTAAATAGGCGCTACAAGACGCATGGTAAAATGTGAATAAATAAAACATTTATGAGATTACTTAAAACATTCAAAGATATGCATCCATCAATGATGCAAGGTCAAAGGGATTTAAAACTGCCGGTTATTGGATTAGAAAAACAAAACGCCTCTATTATTGGATGAAGCATATTCTTAGAGAATGCAGATTCAACTTAATTGCATGACATACTATGGAAGTGTAACTAGGTGCAAACAAGATAAAAAGGAAAGGTACAATAAGAACACACGCTTGCTATGAAACCTCATTCATCTACAAGAGATGCTAATACCAAAATATAAAGTAAATAGCTCTTGCTATAAACAAGTCATGGGAAAAAGTCACCTCCCAAATGCCAAGAATATAGTTGCAGGTGCCCTGGTTGTGTTGTATTCAAAATATGGATTTAAAGACAAGGGCAGAAATTGTTATCAAAACCCTGAAAGAATATTGGTTTGAAATATTGAAAGGTATACACAAAAGGATTTAATGCAAGATTCAAAGACCTACTGGAAAATGCAAGTTATAACACAAAAGGAATGTCAGATTTTGCAAATGCACATTCAATTCTTAATGTCATGCATGAAGTATAAACAAGGCCTGAATTTGTTTGTGAAAACCAAAGAGACATGTGTTGAAATTAGGGCAGACAACTGAGAGGGGGGGTGAATCAGTTGTCTCAAAACTTTAACTTTTGTTGCATTTAATCTATTTTACCACTTATTAACAAATTAATGATATAACCATGAAAACATGCATCAACAACACATGAGAAGAAACATAATCAACTCATAAAACCAAGATTTTTACGTGGAAACCTGGTTAAGGGAAAACCACGGTGGGGATTAACCCACAATAAAAGAATAGAAAAATGGGAAGGCACTTGCCTTCGGGTGCACTGCGAGAGCTCACTACTCAAAGGAGGCTCACTACCTACAAGAACATTCACAATGTTAACATTGAAAGGTTGAACTGAGAAACATCTTCTTCATGCAAGGTTCAGTTCCATTGAAGCGCACAATACCTCTGCTCTGCCCCCATTCACTTCCTTGCTACATCTGCATCTTCGCTCACCTCCACGTATTTCTACAACTTCACAACGCTTATTTATAAATGTCATCAACTTTGGAATGAACATCAAAGTCGGCCAACTAATCCTCTATCTGGAACATTCTCCAAGATAGGCATTACATGCAATTACAATCACAGGACTTGACTTAATACAAAATGCTATATGCGAATCACTCCTCTGTTAGCCAAGCAAAGCTGGGACTCAAATCTTCTTCGAACAACATGCCACGCTCCATAGAACTTCTCTTAGATCATTCGCAACATGCACCAAGCATCTGGTCTGCCAAGAGTCTAGAAAGAACAACACTCAAGGAGAAATCTTCAACCACGAGGTCAATCCTCAATGCGGACCACCAACACAATAGGCATATGATCTAGAGACCAACACAAGCATAATGAAATCAGCAAGAACAACCGCACCACCTCAGATCACCAGAAACACTTGCATCTTCATCCGGGAACTTAACAACACTAACTGTCATGACTGTCACACTAGAAAGATTGCTTGCAGATCTCCAAACCACGAACCACTTGAGTTGAGGATACACACCAACATCCCAAACATACCTCTAGATCCACAGACCATAATGTTTCAATGCAGAGCAATCTGGACCAAGTTTCTATCACTCTATTACCTCTGAACAACTAAAAAACCTGGTTCTACTTGGATGGCCATAACGTCACCAATCCTTCATGTAGACCTCTCAAATCTTAACTGGAGCAACCTCAGACAATCCTCTACGCAACCCTTTAGTCTACATACTCTGATATTTGTCTCCCTGGAAATGTAGAGCAATCTACTCTGTTGAACTACACTGCCTTCATTGTTTCTGACAAAGAGATATGTTGACATCAATGACAACACATCATAGGCACATATTTGCAACAATCTCCCCCTTTGTCATTGATGGCAACATATGATGCAAAAACCTTATTCAACCATCAAGATAAGAATTTTTGCCCCTTTCTCTTAACACACATGCAAACACTTTCTTCACTGCTCCCCCTTTCACCAGCAACTACTCACTTCCATCCAATTTTTTCACATGACTTCTCTCCCCCTTTGACATCAATGGCAAAGGGCACATGTTTGCAATAATCTCTCATCCTTTTTTGTTTCTTAGAAAAGACCAAACTAAACTCAAAACTTACTGACTACTCCCCCTAAGTAGCATCTCCTTAACATCAATCCAGATCACAAGATATGACTGTGAGTTCCATTGGAATGATGCACACTAGTGTACCTTAGTTCTGAACAAGAGGGGTAATAACCCCTAGTATCTCTCTGTGATACTCAAAAGTGTTCTTAGGTAGAGGCTTAGTGAAGATATCTACAATCTGATCCTTTGAAGAAATAAACTCCAATCTAACTTCATTCTCATTTACCTTCTCTCTCAGAAAGTGAAACTTGATGGATATGTGCTTTGTCTTTGAATGCAACACTAGATTCTTTGAAATGTTTATTACACTTGAATTATCACAGAAGATTGTAATAGGTTCTTCAAACATAATTTTGATATCCTTCAACATTTGCTTCATCCACAAAACTTGAGTATAATTTCCTGCAGCTGCTATATACTTTGCCTCAGCAATAGATAGAGATATTACCTCCTGGTTTTTTCTCAACCAAGAAACCAATCTCTTTCTCAAGAAAAATGCACCACCACTAGTACTCTTCCTGTCATCCACATCTCCTGCCCAATCAACATTTATATATGCATGAAGAGTGAAATCATCATCCTTAGGATACCATAATCCATAATCAAATGTTCCCTTTAGATAGATGAAAATTCTTTTGACTGCTACAACATGAGATTTTCTAGGATCATCTTGAAATCTAGCAACAAGGCCAACTACATTCATAATACCAGGTCTGGTATGAGTCAGATAAAGCAGTCCTCTAATCATTAATCTATACCTTTTCTGATCTGCCTTAGGGGAATCATCATCTTTACTCAACTTACATCCAGTTATCATTGGAGTACTCACTGGTTTTGAATCCTCCATTCCAAACTTTTTCAACAACTCTTTCACATACTTGGACTGAGATATAAAAATGCCCTTATCTAACTAAGTGATTTGCAGGCCGAAGAAGAAATTCATTTCACCAAGCATAGACATCTCAAATTCACTTTGCATCTGATTAGCAAATTTTTACACATGCTCTCATTTCCTCCAAAGATGATATCATCAACAAATACCTCAATAATCAAGATGTGTTCATGATCAATTTGGAAATAAAGATTACTGTCAGCTGTGCCTTTCCTAAAACCTAACTTTAGCAGATACTTATCTAATCTTGCATACCATGCTCTTGGGGCTTGTTTAAGTCCATACAATGCTTTCCTCAACCTGTAGATCATATCACCTTCATCAGATAATTGGAATCCTTTTGGTTGCTTAATGTAGACTTCTTCCAATTCTCCATTTAGGAATGTTGACTTGACATCCATCTAGTAAAATTTGAAATCTTTGTAAGTAGCAATAGCAAGAAATAATTAGACTGCTTCAATTCTTGCCACCGAAGCAAAAGTTTCTTCAAAATCAATTCCCTCTACCTGAGGATATTCTTTGCACACCAATCTTGCTTTGTTTCTCACAACTTCACCATTTTCATTCAATTTATTCCGAAAGACTCATTTAGTTTCAATTACATTTTTGTTTTCAGGTCTAGGAACAAGATCCCAAGTGTGATTCTTTTCAATATGCATTAATTCTTCTTCCATTGCTTTTACCCAACTTTCATCATTGCAAACTTCATTTACTAATTTTGGTTCAATCTTTGAAATCAAACAATATTCCTCTTGTTCTTTAGCAATTTTTCTTCTAGTTTGAACACCTTTATTTCTATCTCCTATGATCTGATCTTCATAATGATTCAACCTTACATACCTGGGAGTTTTGGAATTTTCTTGAACTTTTGATTCTTGAATTTGCTCCTCAACATTTGCACTAGTTTCTTGAGTCACTAGATTCTCTATAGGAATCTGAATCTGATTTTGAGGAATTTCATTTTGATCATCTAATTCATATCCACAAGACTTGGAAGGTCTCTCCTTGCTTTCATCAACCTTGACATTAGCACTTTCAACAATCCTTTTCAATCTCTTGTTAAAGCACCAGTATGCCTTGCTTTGGTTAGAGTAACCCAAAAATATTCCTTCATCACATCTTGCATCAAACTTGCCTAGATCCTCATCTCTTTTGATATAGCATTTACTACCAAAAATTCTAAAGTATTTCACAGTAGGAGCATTACCAAATCACAGTTCATAAGGAGTTTTACTAGTATTACCTTTGATCTGCACCCAGTTAAGAGTGTAGATAGTAGTACTCACAGCCTCTCTCCAATAGACATGTGGAACATTTTCTTCCATCATCATGGTTCTAGCAGCCTCTTGAATAGTCCAGTTCTTCCTTTCCACAACTCCATTATATTGAGAGTCCTAAGAGCAGATAACTATCTTCTTATTCCACAATTTTCATAAAATGTATTAAACTCATCAGAGGTAAAATCTCCACCTCTGTCAGATCTCAGACACTTTATCTTCACACTAAGCTCATTTTCCACCCTAGTCTTGAACACCTTGAATCTGTTAAGAGCCTCTAATTTATCCCTCAAGAAGGTGACCCACATCATCTGGGAGTAATCATCAATCAACAGGATGAAGTATCTGTCTCCTTGTAAACTCCTAACTCTGGCAAGACCACACAAGTCAGTGTGCACAAGTTCCAACAATCCACTTGAAAATTGTTCTTTACTTTTGAATGTAGTTCTGCTCTATTTAACCAACTGACATTCCTTACACAAGCTATTAGTAGGTTTTACAAGCTTTGGAAGATCTATCATAGGTTGAGTAGCACTTATCTTGACAATATTGTCAAAGTTTACATGACACATTCTCCTATGCCATAACCAACTCTGATCAATCTGAGCAATCAAACAACTTTTACCAATACCACTTAAATGAAAGATATTACCTCTAGTCTGTGTACCAAATGCAATCTCAATTCAGGAGCTTTCCAAGATTCTACATTTTCCATCCTTAAATTAGAGATTATACCCTTTGTCAACCAACTGTCCAACACTGAGAAGGTTATGCTTCAACCCTTCTACATACAAAACATCATTAGTGTTATTCTTACCATCAAGGGAGATGGATCCTCTACCATGGATTCTACCAGCTAAATTGTCTCCAAACTTCACAATTCCACTTTCATACCTTTCCATACTTACAAACATACTCTTATCACCTATCATATGATGACAACATCCACTATCAATCACCCATTCATCCTTTTCTTCGACCTGAGCAGCCAAGGCACTTTCCACATTCACATAGCCAGTAGATTTAGTAGACACTAGACCTTCTTCTTTGATAGCAATGAACACCCATTCATTTCCAGAGGTACTTCCCTTATCAAATTCATCATCTATAACTCCTTCATCAACTGCTTCTTAGACATAGTAGCATTTCTTCTAAAACCTGGGTCTATCAAGGTTTTGCTTTGAAACCCTCTCTAGACATCTTGAAGCTAAATGACCAATCTTATTGCAAGCAAAACATTTCAAAGGCAATTTTCTTTCATACTTACCAGATCCTCTTGGTAATCTTTTGGCAATAAGGGCTTCAAGTTCTTCAAGCTCAGATTCATCTTCTGCAAGTTCCTTCCTTGCCTTCTCATATCTGGTTAGTCTTTTTGATGAGCTTTCACCTGGATCAAATCTTTACTTTCCAAAAACACTTGCCTTAAATGTAGATTCTGATTTAGGAAGAGAATCACCAAACTCACTCATTTCAAATGCTGAAAGCTTGCCAACCAACTGATCCCTTGTAATAGTTGTCACAGTCCTAGTTTCCTCAATAGTAGCAACTTTATGCTTGTATGCAACATGTAAGGATCTGAGTACCTTGGAAACAATCTTTGATTCTTCCAGTACTCCACTAGTACTCCCGATACTGCTCACAAGTTCATTCACCTTCTACATATAGGAAGTGATGTTTTTATCTTCACTCATCCTTAAACTTTTGTATCTACCCTTCAGGCTCTGTAGCTTAGCACATTTGACATATGCATCACCTTCATACAGAGTTTCCAACTTCTTCTAGATTTCATGAGTAGTTTTTAATTCTAGGACATTTGTCATTGCTGTATCAGTCAGGGCACTCAACAATGCTTCTTTAGATCAAATGTTGTATTCAGCTTCTTTGAGTTCATCTGGAGTTGAAGGGCCTTTCTTCGGAGGCTTATGCTCATCCTTAGTTATCAACCAATAAGGATCACCCATGCATTGCAAATGACACTCCATCTGTTTCTTCCAAAGAGAGTAATTTGTTCCATCAAATCTCAGATTGTCCTTGTATGTCAACATTATAGATCTCCTCAAGCGGTCAAGCTTCTTTTAGAGGAACCAACTCTGATACCAATTGTTGAAATTAGGGAAGACAACTGAGAGGGGGAGTGAATTAGTTGTCTCAAAACTTTAACTTTTGCTGTATTTAATCTCTTTTACCACTTATTAACAAATTAAGGATATAACCATGAAAGCATGCATTAACAACACATGAGCAAAAACATAATCAACACATAACACCAAGATTTTTACGTGGAAACTTGGTTAAGGGAAAACCATGGTGGGGGTTAACCCACAAGATTATTCTCTATTAAAAGAATAGAAAAATGGGAAGGCGCTTACCTTCGGTTCCACTACCCAGATCTCACTGCTCAAAGGAGCCTCACTACCTACAAGAACATTCACAATGTTAACACTGAAAGGTTGAACTCAAAAACAACATCTTCTTCATGCAAGGTTTAGTTCCATTGAAGCACACAATACCTCTGCTCTGCCCCCACTCATTCCTTGCTACATCTGCATCTTCACTCACCTCCACATATTTCCATGACTTCACAACACTTATTTATACATGTCATTGACTTTAGAATGAACATCAAAGTCGGCCAACTAATCATCTATCTAGAACATTCTCCAAGATAGGTATTACAAGTAATTACAATCACAGAACTAAAAATTAATACAAAATGCTAGATGCGAATCACTCCTCTATCGACCAAGCATAGATGGGACTCAAATCTTGCTCGAACAACACGCCATGCTCCATAGAACTTCTCTTAGATCATCTGCAACATGCACCAAGCATCCAGTCAGCCAAGACTAGAAAGAACAACAACACTCAAGAAGAAATCTACAACCATGAGCTCAATCCTCAATGCGGACCACCAACACAATAGGCATATGATCCAGAGATCACCACAAGCATGCAATGAAATCAACAAGAACAACTGCACCACCTCAGATCACCAGAAACACTTGTATCTTCATCTGGGAACTTAAGAACACTAACTGTCATGACTGTCACACTAGAAAGATTGCTTGTGGACCTCCAAACTATGAACCATTTGAGTTGAGGATACACACCAATATCCCAAACATACCTCTAGATCTGCAGACCATAATGTTTCAATGGGGAGCAATCCAGACCAAGTTTCTGTCACTTTGTTACGTCTGAACAATTGAAAAACTTAGTTCTACTCAGATGGCCATAACTTCACCAATCTTTCATGTGAACCTCTCAAATCTTAACTAGAGCAACTTCAGACAATCCTCTATGCAACCCTTTAGTTCGCAGACTTTGATCTTCCTCTCACTGGAAATGTGGAGCAATCTACTATGCTAAACTGCACTATCTTCACTATTTCTAACAAAGAGATATGTTGACATCAATGACAACACATCATAGGCACATATTTGCAACAACATGGTCTAAAGGAATGTCAGGATTTGCAAATATATAATATATTAAAAACTTAGACCTAGCTTAGAATGATATCTCAATAATAGTGGGAAGTGTAAAACATACTCGGAAAAGAATTTCAACTTTTAACCTAGATCTTCTTTTTCTGTCCAAATTACATTTTCCTCCAAATTCACTTTTTCTCCATTTTCTGCTTTTTCCCACAGAGGTTTCTTGTTTTTCCCATTTTTTCTTTTTCTCAAGAAGAAAGAATATCCCCCAATTTCTCTCAAACTCCCCTTATAAAAGATATGCATTTGAAAATAAAATAGAAAATATTATTAATGCCAACTATCTTTTCCTCCCACTCACTCTGAAAATATCTAAATTTAGTCCCATAAAGAAGATGAATTCCAAGATTCTCTCAAAGGATATGTTTAATGTAAAATGCGGGATAATGATAGTTCAACCAACTAAATCATGTCCCAAACTTTATCTTGCTAAACATTAGGGAAGTAAGAAACAAGCTTGGAGTAGAGCTACTGATTTCCTAGGTTCCCTTTTTCTACTAATTGTACCTGACTAATTCTCTAAATCATGTTTTTACAAGCTTATTCTGTTCACTAAGCATGAAACCCTAATTTAACAAATATTTTGTAATGTTCAGACAGTTTCCAAACATAGATATGGGAAAACAAATTATAAAATGGAGAGTAAAAGGTATAGAGAATGTGCACCCAGAAAACGAAGCCGTTTTAGACTAGGGTGCTAGTCCCTTTGCCCTGAAGGTTTTTAGCTATTAGAATCTTTTGTACTAGGTATCAGACAATCTCCAAAGGTCCCCATATCCTTAAGAAAATGCTCAGGTGAGCTTGGGCGCGTGTCTCTTTGCCTCAGAAGTTTCACAATCCCAAAATTCAAAATCCCATGATGATTGTACCTACAATATCCATCTTCTTGTCACTCCTTTCCTCTAGATCTCATAGAATGTAACCTGCACATGCAAAAGGAGGAGAAAGATGGTTGTGTCTATATAGGAGCTTGCCTCAGTCAAGCCCCATTTTTAGTATTCCTACCTCAATAATAGCTAATGATAAAGATTTGTAGATGTGTGTGCTCGTCTAACAAATGTGTATGCAGAAAATGTAAAACCCTAGATGACTCAACCATCAAGGAAAGAGAAACAACTTTCTTCACTCAATGAAATAAAAATAACATCACCTCAAGGAGATGAGAGAAATAAAGACTTGTAGAACAAAAAGGTGAGGCAGCCATATCCATGGAAGATTTCCAAACTTGATGTTAGAGGCTTCAACCCTTCTCTCGATCATACAAAAGGTGGTACAAACCCTAGGAAGAGAAAGATAGTCTCAACATCTTGATTCCTAATCTCCATATAATATCTCCATGATAGCAACTTCAAATAAATCCAAGAGCTTCAACAGAGTGTTGTTCTTCAATGGCAATTTTGGTAGAGTTTTTGCATAGAAAGCTTGCATATAAATTATGTGATAAAATGATTTTCAAATGTCTTTAAATATCTAACCTTAGGAATTTCAAATTTTGAAATAAGATGTCAACATCGTGCCAAAATGAAAATTTTAAAATAGAATCGTAAGATGCACAGCGGTAGCTAACACCCCACCAAAATTCAAAACCCTAGAAAAGGGGTAGTTTCTGATCAGGTCTGTATTAAGGGGGTCCAGGAAGTCCCAAATCAAAACTTTCTTTCTAGGTTCAGTCTTCAGTTAGACATTGGTCAATCGGTTTAGGAAGGTCAGAAATGAATAGGTTAAGAGGACACCAAAGGAGAGGAGCTAATGTTCGTAACTTGGCAAACATCATTGATGAAGACACTGCTACTATGATTGGTTGAGCATGATGTTTGATTAGTGTTATCATTGATGGAAACAAGGACTCAAAAGGGTTGTGAGGTTATAGTAATCCTTATGAAGTCAGATATATAGAGAACTCTGGTGTAGAAAGAAGACAAAAATTTTGGCTAAGTGTTGGTAGAGCACATCGATAACTACAGTGTGATGATCAGCAGTGGTCCATAGTGGAAGATCTTGTCTTATAGATCTGATAAGATGTTGCTAACCCTTAGACGATCTTAAATCAAAATTTTCTTCTCCTTAT
This sequence comes from Cunninghamia lanceolata, assembly GCA_027924645.1. Classification (NCBI taxonomy): domain Eukaryota; kingdom Viridiplantae; phylum Streptophyta; class Pinopsida; order Cupressales; family Cupressaceae; genus Cunninghamia; species Cunninghamia lanceolata. The sequence goes on along the minus strand of BSBN01000367.1, from coordinate 3,029,106 downwards.
CATCTCCAAAAGTAGTGTTAAGAAGAATAAGTCTGACTTAGTAGAGAATAGACTTAAACATGATAGAATACTAGTTTTCATTGGTTCGCATTCCTGTGGTAATAGGTATGTTCTCCTATAGTTTTTAGGTGTTGTAAACACATGTCTTAAGTATCTAAATCCAAATTTACAAAGATTGAAGTCCGCCAATAAGGTAGTTGTGAGCATCTAAGTATCACTATTTGCTTAGATAGTGTTTAACAGTGACACAGTGCAACTTCTAATGGTCTACATTTCACTGCATAATTATATTATGCTATGTAGTCCTGAAGGTAAGATTGGGGAAGGCTAAAGAGTCTTAGCTATGATTTTGAGCAAGTTTTGTGGTCCACACCAAAATTTGTGTTCTGACAGTCAGAATGAACCTTTGATGATCTGTGTATGAGGCTGACTTGATAGCTTGATCTATGTGCAACAAGATCTATTGATTGGAATCACATCCTATGTGGGTCTATAGTTGAAGCCAACATGTGTGAATATGTTTCAAGTGTTGAATTGGCTCACAAGGTGTTTTGATGAAAGGATTAGGCCGAAAAGTTACACAAGGCATAACTACACGTTTCATCTTTGTAGGGTGACCTAATTTGAAGAGTGCAAGTGTTGCATATATATATATATATATATATATATATATATATATATAGATATATGATCCGTTTCAGTGTTTGAGTGTGAAGTATGAATATGAATGTGTGTATGTGCGACGTGCAAAGTTTTATGATTTAGTAAGGGTGACGAGTGCAAAAGAAGAGAGATCTTATCTTCATGTAAGATCAGAGTAGTATAATAGAGTAGTTTAGGATGAAGAGATTTTAGATATTTTTCTAACCATCACTGGAGTTGTATCCATGCATTTGCAGATGCAATTTTAGGAGTTCATCTTAGCAATGAGCCACCATTCTTCCTCCTTCTTTTGTCTTGGCAGTGAGTATCTTTCTTTAGACACTAAGTTCATAAAGGTAGTGAGCCCTAAGGCAATAAGCCTCTTTTAATTCTATATTTTTACTACATAATATATTGTGAGCTAACACTCATAGTGGTTTTTGCCATTTTGGGTTTTCCATGTAAAAATCCTGGTGTCTATGTGTTATGTTTTGTGGTAGTTCATTTTATGGTTAATTTTCTTTAATGTTGTTGAATAGGAAAATGGAATAATGGTTTAATAAGTGAATGGTTTAAGAGAATATTGAGTCACCCCCCTCTCAATATTTTGGGTGTTCAGCAATTGGTATCAGAGCCTGGCTCCTTAGAAGAAGTTTAATAGCTTGAGGAAGATCTTGGAGATTGAACACATGGCAGGTAGAAGGTATCTTACTCCTCCTGAAGAAAATTAGTCAACTGAAATTATAGAAGAAGAATGCATATGTGTCAATGAAGAAGAATTGTAAGTTGCTCTTGAAGATCTTGAGAGGACTAAAGAGGAAAATAGGGATCTGAAAGAAAATGTCAAGGAAGTAGATGAGTGCATCAGGAAGTTAAGGGAGCAAGTCAAAAAGTTTAAAGAAAAGAATAAGGAATTTAGTGAACAATTGAGATCAAAAAATGAAATCTTGGATGATCTGAAAGTATAAATTGAAGATAGAGAAAAAGCTAAAGAAAACCTAAATCAATTGGTGAAAGGCAAATCAGAAGAATGTGCAAAGCTTGAATAAGAAGTTGTAAACCTGATGACAAATTTGGAGAAGGCAAAGAGTTATGAAAAAAAGTTCAAGATGAACTCTACAAAACTTGATGAGATGCTTGCTAGCCAAAAGAACTCTGATGATAAAAAAGGCTTGGGATTTGAGAAAGGTGAAATTTCTAAAACAAGTCAAGAAATAAATGCTGAGATCAAGAAGGACAAATGGAAGCAAATCCAAAACCAAAGGAATGGACCTAGAAAACCACCAATTAGGAAACTAAATGATCAAAGGTAACCATATTTCAATGTTTATTGTAATTCATGCAATAAGTTTGATCATAAGGCTACTCAATGTAGGAGCAAAGTGAATCAAAATGTTCCATCTTTCTCTGGTCAATGCTTTATATGCAAGAAAGTTGGTCATAGAGCTAGTGAATGTAAGAGTCAGATAAGGGATAGTTATAACAATGGAAGGAATACTCAATCTTTAACTGCTTTGCATGCAAGAGAGTTGTTCATGGAGCTAGTGAATGTAGAAGTCAGATTAGGAATTTGGCTATAACAATGGAAGGAATGCCCAATCTTTCAATGGAAACTACTTTACATGAAATAGATTTGGATATAAGGCTAACCATTGCAAATACAAAATGAATGGAAGGAATAACATTTACAGGAATGTTGTGTGCTACAATTGTATGAAGCTTGGACATATTACAAGGTTCTGTAGAAGCAAGAACATGAAGAAGAATAATTTGGTAGAAGAGAAGAAACCAGTGCAAAAGGTTGATGTGGCAAAAAGCAATAAGGAGATGAACAAGATGTGGTTTAAGAAGGAAGTTATTGAAGGCAAGAATGCATCTGTGCTAGACTCTAGTGCAGAAACTTCCTCCAGGAAGTGAATTGGAAGCTTTGGCTCAGGGGGAGATTTAATGAAATATCATGTTCCCTTAGCCAAAAGAGTGGTGCTGAATTCCAGCATGAGGATATAAGTTGTAGAACAAAATAATAGATCTTTTAAAGAAACTTCTAGCAAAAAGGAACCTAATGCAGAAGATTGCAGAGAAATTTGAATCAACTGTGTGTGAAAAAGAAGGTGTTTAGAAGCATTTTGGAAATGAGCATTTATGATGACTAGGTTTTGATGAAAAGGTTTTATAAGCAATATTATTCATAGGAAATTCACTTTGCATTCTAGTTTTCAAGTGACCAAAGAGAATTGAGCAGCAAAACAAAGGTGACCTCAAAGCACTCAACATGATCAAACCCTAACCGGCAATGAAGAATAAGGTATTTACAGTCACTACTCTTGCAAAAACAATTGTTGAGCTGTAAAGATGTCTACACTACAAGTTGTTTAGATCACTGAAAGGCCCCGAGCCAAATTTCAGAAGCATCCATTTAAATCCCTAGAAATAGATCCTAATGGTGCATTTTCAGAAGTGCCCTATGGTATAATACATAATGAAGATATTAGGGTTTACATCCATGCCAATTTGGAAGAGTACATGATCATATAAAATTAGGGCAAGTTTATTTGGCTGAATTGTTTGGTGACCAATTTGAATTGAAAGAAGAATACAGTGCTTTGCATGAGAAGAAATTGAACACATGGATCGATTTTCCCATTTTCTCTGAAGATGTTTGTGTTAGGTATGCCCTAAGAAAAATCCATGATGAATTATTTTGGCTAAATATGCCTCATATGATAACTAAGGGTTCCATTAAGGTAGTTATAGGTATGTGTTCCTCTGGAAAGTTCTGACACTTAAATCTGTGAAGAATAACACAGTGATGCAGATGACTGGTGCCAAATTTGACAAGATAGATTGTTAACTATCAATTATATAGAGGATCTGGTAGTCAAGTTTGCCTCTATGGTGATTGGATATAAGGTATGTTTCTCCAACAGGGAGAATTATATTTCAGCTACTACCATCTACATTGCATATGAGATGGTGAAGAACAATGTTGATTATGATTTGTGTGAGTTGCTCTAGAAATAGTTGATGGAGAATTTGAAGAGGACAAAAGACACCAAGTACCCATTCAAATATGGTACCCTTGTCATCTATTTTTTGTTCTATTTCTTGAAGGAATTACCAGGTATGAGTAATATTGTTTGGTTCAATCATTCCCCTGTAGCCATTCAAATCAGGAACCATTTGTAGAGTATTAGAGATCATAATTCTCATAATGCAGCTCTATGGGGATGCTTCAAACCTTTCCAGAGGAAAATGCAGGATAGGGTTAGAATCCCTAGAAAGGTAGTTGAGAAGTATAAAGATGATATTATTTTTATGGTGACCAAAGATAAATGCCTCATGGAGGGAGTGGAACCGAGAATGGTATGGGTCCCAATGATGGCATATGAGGTTATAGCAGACATTCTAACTGGTTTGGCATATTTGATGCTAAGCAAATCAAAAGACCCCAAAAAAGAAATGTTTGTGGCTTATGAGGAAAAGTCTCTCAAAGTTCACTTGGAACAAACACAACTAGGATCATAAAGAAAAGTAAAGAAGTGGGTAGAAGATTATGCTATGAGTAAAGGCTACACCAAGGAACAAGAAGAAAGTGCAAATCTTGAAAAAGAAGTTGTGAACCTGAAGTCAGATTTGGAGAAGGCAAAGAGTTATGATGAAAAGTTCAAGATACGTTCTACAAAACTTGACGATATGCTTGCTAGCTAGAAGAACTCTGATGACAAAGAAGGCTTGCAATTTGAGAAAGGTGAAAGTTCTAAAATAGGTCAAGAAATAAATGTTGAGATCAAGAAGGACAAATGGAAGCAGATCTAGTACCAAAGGAATGGACCTAGAAAACCATCGGTCAGGCAACCAAATGCTCAAAGGTACCCATATTTCAATGGTTATTGTAATTTATGGAACAAGTTCATTCATAAGGCTACTCAATGTAGGAGAAGAGTGAATCAAAATGTTCCATCTTTCTCTGGTCAGTGCTTTACATGCAAGAAAGTCGGTCATAGAGCTAGTGGACGTAACAGTCAGATAAGGGATAGTTATAACAATGGAAGGAATGCTCAATCTTTCAATGGTAACTACTTTTCATGCAAGAGAGTTGGTCATAGATCTAGTGAATGTAGAAATCAGATTAGGAATTTGGCTATAACAATGGAAGGAATGCCCAATCTTTCAATGGTAACTTCTTTACATGAAATAGATTTGGACATAAGGCTAACCAATGTAGATCTAGAATAATGGAAGGAATAACAGTCAGAGGAATGTTGTGTTCTACAATTACAAGAAGCTTGGACATATTGCAAGGTTCTGCAGAAGTAAGAACATGAAGAAGGATAATCTGGTAGAAGAGAAGAAACTAGTACAAAAGGTTGATGCGGTAAAAAGAAAGAAGGAGATGAACAAGATATGGTTTAAGAAGGAAGTTATTGAAGCCAATAATGAGTCTGTACTAGACTTTGATGCAGAAACTTCCTCCATGAAGTGAATTGGGAGGTCTGGCTCAAGGGGAGATTTAATGAAAAATCACGTTCCCTTAGCCAGAAAAGTGGTGCTAAATTCCAACATAAAGATATAAGTTGTAGAACAAAATAATAGATCTTGTAAAGAAACTTTTGGCAGAAAGAAACCTAATACGAAAGATTTTGGAGAAATTTGAATCAACTCTGTGTGATAGAGAAGGTGTTTAGTAGTATTTTGGAAATGAGCATTTATGGCAACTAGGTTTTGATGAAAAGGGTTTATAAGCACTATTATTCAAAGGAAATTCACTTTGCATTCTAGTTTTCAAGCGGCCAAAGAGATCTAAGCAGCAAAGCAAAGGCAACCTCAAAGCACTCAATGTGATCAAACCCTAACCGAAAATGAAGAACAAGGTATTTACAGTCACTACTCTTGCAAACTTTTTTGTTGAGTTGTAAAGATGTCTACACCACAAGTTGTTGAGATTACTAAAAAGCCCTGACCCAAATTTAAGAAGCATCTATTTAAATCCCTAGAAATAGATCCTGATGGTGTATTTTCAGAAGTGCCCTATGGTATAATGCATAATAAATATATTAGGGTTTACATCCATGCCAATTTGGAAGAGTATGATCATATAAAATTAGGGCAAGTTTATTTGGCTGAGTTGTCCAATGACAAGTTTGAATTGAAATAATAATACAGTGCTCTGCATGAGAAGAAATTGGACACATGGATCGATTTTCCCATTTTCTCTAAAGATGTTTGGGTTAGGTATGCCCTAAGAAAAATCCATGATGAATTCATTTGGCTGAATATGCCTCATATGATAGCTAAGGATGTAATTGAGGCAGTTATAGGTAGGTGTTCCTCCGAAACAATTTTGACACTTAAATCTATGAAGAATGACACAGTGATGAAGCTGACTGGTGCCGAATTTGAAAAGAGAACATTAACTATCAATGATATAGAGGATCCAGTAGTCAAGTTTGCCTCTATGGTGATTGGATATAAGGTGTACTTCTCCAACAGGGAGAATTCTATTTCAGCTAATACCATCTACATTGCATATGAGATGGTGAAGAATAATGTTGATTATGATTTGTGTGAGTTGCTCTGGCAATAGTTGATGGAGAATTTAAAGAGGACAAAATACACCAAGTACCCATTTAAATATGGTACCCTTGTCATCTATTTTCTATTCTATTTATTGAAGGAATTACCAGGTATGAGTAATATTGTTTGGTTCAATCATTCCCCTATAGCAGTTCAAATCATTTGTAGAGTATTGGAGATCATAATTCTCAAAATACAGCTTTGTGGGGATACTTCAAACCTTTCAAGAACAAAATGTAGGATAGGGTTAGAATCCCTAGAAAGGTAGTTGAGAGGTATAAAGATATATTGTTTTTATGGTGATCAAAGATCAATGCCTCATGGAGGTAGTGGAACTGAGAATAGTATGGGTGCCAACAATGGGATACGAGGTTACATAAGATATTCTGACTAGTTTTGTAGATCTGATGCTAAGAAAATTGAAAGACCCCAAAGAAGAAAGGTTTGGGATGCATGAGGAAAAGTCTATCAAAGTTCACTTGGAACAAACATGACTAGGATCATAGAGAAAAGTAAATAAGTTAGTAGAAGATTATGCTATGAGAAAAGGATACACCAAGGAACAAATAGACCAAGCCAGGGTAGACGCTCAAGCAACAAAGGCTACAGAAGAGAAAACTACACAAGAAAAGGATCCTGCAAGACCTGAAGTGAAGTCTGAGAAAGAAAATTTTGTTTCCAACACAAGAAGAAGAACAAGAACCTCATCTTCTACTGCAGCTACCTCTGGGAGCTCTAGACCCCTCCCCACTATTGGTGTTGAGAAAGAATTGCCTAAAAAGAAGCCTGTAGAGAAAAAACATAAAAGAAAGAAAACAAAGGCCACTAACATGATGTATGTGAGCCTTGGTGATGATGGAGAAGAAGAAAAAGAAATAGAAATTGATAAAGAGATAAAGGTAAAGAGGGAAAAAATAGATGAAGCCACTACAAGCAAAGAAGTGAAGCCCTCTAAAAAGGGGAAAGACAATAAGAAGGAAGAGGAAAAGAAAAATGAGATCAAGAAAGATGAGGCTACAATGACTTTGGAAGCCATAATTAATGGAATGGCTGAGAATGGGAAGTTAAAGCCAATAGCTGATACATATGATGAATGCTCAGATGCTGACAAAGTAACAATTGAAGAAGTTGTGGTAAGATTTTTAGACATGTTCAATAAAGCATTAACTGAAGTTGTAGATGATTTACCAGATAGTCTAGCCAACATCTTAATTACAAGAAAAGTAGGGACTATGGCTAAAGATGTTGAGTTAAAGGGATCTATTTTGATGAAGCTTTGTCCAAGTCTCATTGGTGAAAATAAAGTTAAGGTCACTAAGAGGATAAATGAAGAATTCATAACCAAAAGAAGAGTTAACATTTGGATGGCCAAAAATAAAAGTGGGATTGAAAGGTTGGAAAAAAAAATTAAAGATAAAATTTTGATGGTGCTTAATGAACTTCAAATTCCATATGTGATGGATGTAAGTGAAGATGAATAGAATCCTGATAACTCAAATGTAGTTCCAAAAGTGAATGTTGAACATAGTATGGATCAAAGTGCAATAACTCCTCTAGTGAACTCTGGAAAAGATGAAGAAATGAAAGTGTTTGTAGTAGAAACAAACATTGATGAGATAAAATGGCATCTGAGGGACAAGATGAACAAAGAGAAGAATCCATCGAGCAAATGATTGATGATTCTACTCTGAAAACAAGGGGTGATGAACAAGAGTTTGTTCAAGAAGATCCTCCAGAGAGTCATGATGCTGAAGTACCTCTTGGTGAAGGGAGAAGAGACACTATTGGAGAAGATTCACTTGACTCTTGAAGAGAGTTTTTGTAAAAGTACAAAGAAACTTAGATTTTGTCTACATCTGAGTTATTATAAGGACCAATAAACCTGGCTACAATGTCTCCATTGTAGAAACTGAAGCTTGGGTTAATTTTTCAAGCGACAGCCCAGGAAGAGATCTTGAAGTCTCAAATGGGGGACAGTGAGATCATGGGATAATCTATGGCAATCTTTGAAAATATCATGCTCGATGTAAAGAAAGACACTTCCTTGACTCCTGTATTACAAATGAAGAAGCTTATGGAGTAAGTCAATTCACATTTTGGGTCCCTTGAACAAGCAACTGAAAAGAAGGTAAGGGTTGAGATTGATAGTAAAAGTTTAGCTGAGCTCAATGATAAATTCTCTCAATATAAAATTTTGTTAGATAAGAGTATAGAATATGCACAAACAACCATCAATGAAGCTAGTGAGATCTATCAATTTTGTCTAACATGGCCTGAGATAACGAAGGAGCTAAAAGAGAAAATAGATGGATAGGAAGCCCAACTAATGAAGATCTCTAGAACTTATGATCTGAGGAAGGATGCTATTGGGTTGAATCAAAGGGAAGTAGCTGAAACTATCCATTCTAACATACACAAGATGCAAACCCAAAAGGAGGTCATAAAAAAGAGGATGAGTCAGTTTTGGGAGATTGTAAGTTTCAAGATTGCATCCATGATAAGACTTGTAGAAGCAACAGATAAGACAAGGTAAATCACTGAGGCCCCTCCTACTATGAAAAAGGTAGAAGAGTTGGTGTCCCAAACCAATGTGCACATACAAGTTTTGAGTGATGCCAAGGTTAGATGGGACAAAGATGCAATTCAACGAAAGAAGATCTACAAAGATATTCTCCCTGGAAGCTAGTAAGGTATTTGACTTCACATGTATATATGAGGATAGTACAAACAGTTTTTGAGTTTTGGTGTACATAGAAATCTATCACTTGTACATATTTCTATGTCATTCACCTTTGCCATTCATGTGAAAGGGGGAAAGTGAATCATGTGAAAAACATAAAAAGAAAAATAATTAAAAAATAGAGGAGAGATGCTTGTAGTTAGGAGGAGTAGTGTGATGGTTTTTCACATCATATGTTGCTATCAATGCTAAAGGGGGAGATTGTTGGCAACTTGGCAAACATCATTGATGAAGACACTGCTAGTATGATTGGATGATCATGATGTTTGATTAGTGTTGTCATTGATGGAAACAAGGTCTCGGAAGGGTTGTGAGGTGATAGTAATCCTCATGAAGTCAGATATATAGAGAACTCTAGTCTGGAAAGAAGACTTAGACATTTTGGCTAAGTGTTGGCAGAATACAGAGATAACTACAGTGTTATGATCAGCAGTGGTCTACAGTTGAAGATCTTGTCTTGTGGATATGATAAGATGTTGTTAACCCTTAGATGATCTTAAATCGAAAGTTTCAGGTCATGATCTTCTCTAGAAGTATAGTGTTAAGAAGCATAAGTCTAGCTTATAAGAGAACAAACTTAAATAGGACAGAATACTAGTTTTCTTTGGTCTGCATTCTTCTGGTAATAGGTATTCTTTCCTATAGTTTTGAGGTGTTGTAAACACATGTCTGAAGTATCTAAATCCAAAGTTGAAGAGATTGAAGTCCATCGATAAGGTAGTTGTGAGCATCTAAGTATCACTACTTGCTTAGACAATGTTTGATAGTGACATAGTGCAACATTTGATGGTCCGTATTTCACCGCATAATTATATTATACTATGTGTTTTTGAAGGTAAGATTGGGGATGGCTAAAGAGTCATAGCTATGATTTTGAGCAAGTTTTGTGGTCTACACCAAAATTTGTGTTCTGATAGTCAAAATGAACCTTTGATGGTCTGTGTATGAGGCCAACCTAATACCTTGATCTATGTGCAACAAGATCTGTTGATTGGAATCATATCCTAAGTGGTTCTATAGTTGAAGATGACATGTGTGAATATGTTTCAAGTGTTGAATTGGTTTGCAAGGTGTTTTGATGAAAGGATTAGGCTGATAAGTTACACAAGGCATAACTACATGCTTCATCTTTGTAGGTCAACCTAATTTTGAGAGTGCAAGTGTTGTGGATATATATAGACCAGTTCAGGATAAAGAGTTTTGAGATAGTTTTTTGAGCATCATTGGAGCTGTATCCATGCATTTGCTGATGCAATTTTAGTAGTTCATCTTTGCAGTGAGCCACCCTTCTTTCTCATTCTTTTCTCTTGGCAGTGAGGCTATATGCAGTGATCATCTTTCATTGGATAGTGAGTACTTAAGGGCAATGAGCCTCTTGTAATTTGGTATTGTTACTACATAATATATTGTGAGCTAAAAATCACCATGGTTTTTCCCATTTTGGGTTTTCCACGTAAAAATCTTGGTGTCTGTGTTATGTTTTGTTGTAGTTAATTCTATGTTTAATTTGCTTTAATGTTATTGAATGGGCAAATGGATTAATGGTTTAGTAAGTGAATGGTTTAATATAATACTAATTCACCCCCCCTCTTAGTATTTTGGGTGTTCAATAGCTAAACCATGAGAAACTGTACCATTCCATATAGGAGGACAATTTCTAACGAAACATTTAGCCCCCACTTTAGTGTCCATATGACACTACGTGCATATGCAACTAAAGGAAAGTAAATACATCAATCATGAAAAGGATACCCAAAAGTATAATATAGAGGAAGCCAAAGTGTTATTGCACAAGAGGAAGAAGCCCCCAAGTCTATAATCCTGCAAGACCACAAAGTTAAAAACCACAACCTATAAGGAACTCTTGTTAGATAATCCAAATCAAATCAACCTGCAACTAACACACCAATATGTCAATAAAAAATTCTAAGGGGTTGAGTGATGAGACATGATGAGGGAGGAAATCAAGGGAGATATATGCCCCCCTTGTTTCTACTTTCTTAGTTCAAAAACGAGAAACAAGGAGAATATCTACATGCTTCGACTTCAGGGAAACTTGATGAGAAATGAATTTTGATGCTTGTTTTTAAAAACAACATCCAAGTACAACACATTGGGTAAGATGGAGGGTGGAGCCAGGATACTAATGCAACAAACAACACAAAAGTCTGAGTTTGACAGCCCAAGATAGAGGCTTTTGATGAAAACTATTTGCTTTTGCACCTAGATGGTGATAGGAATTCCAATCCATTTACTATATGTAAAGGGAGTTTTCACTTTTAACAATTCATTCTTATGTATCATTGTCTAGAGGAGAGAAGGAGAAGGAGATAGAGACCAGCCATGTCGAGTCAATGTCCATACTAGCTTCTGAGACTGGAGATGCTCCGAGCCCGAGTAGTAGAGAGATGATTCAAGCTTGAGGTAGGGTCCAAACCTCACTTATGTCACTCTTCTTTCTTGTTGTTTTTATTTTTGTCATTTTTTGTGCCAAAGAGATATGTTTAGAGAAGGGTCCCCTACAGGGGCACCCAAGTCTTCCCAGGGCACCCAGGTCCACCTGGGGTGTCCAAGTCTAGGAAGGACAAGGGCATCATGTGCAGGGCACATATTGATGTTTTATATGCTTAATGATGTTTTTATGATGTATACTAATTCAACTTCTCAATGTTTGTTGTGTAGGTTGTTCCAGAGATGCAAGACCATACAGGTGGTTGCCTGATGTTGCTTCTTTGAGATCACATTAGTACTATGACTAATGCAAAGAGAGATCACCTACAGGCCATAGGGCTCTAGTGGGTGTTCTTCATGCCAAAAATGAGGTTTCATTGCAATGATGGAGAGGTAGAATGCAAACAAATCTACATTCCATCTGCCCACCAGCAAGATGACTGTCACACTGGGGGATGTCTTTTGGAACTAGTTGTTGATGTATAAAATTGCACAGGTTCTAACACCAACATGGGAAGTTTCAAGAATGTGAAACTTGCTACTTGAAACAACCTCTAGATTTTAAAGAAGCTGGCTCTTCTCTATTTTAAATGGGTTTTGAGCAAAGGGTAAGAAACTAACATGATTACAAATACAATTAAGCAAATCTAACTATGGCGATGCACCTGAGTAAAAGTATTTCTTTCAAATTAAGCACAGTGAAACTATTCTCAAGATTTAGTTATATTAAATAGCAGCTACTACATGATTAACATGAGTAGATGGAATGAATATAATTGAAGCCTCACAATCAGACACTTTGCAATGACAGATAATATCAACTAATGCACAGAACTAAGTTCTTCTCATTAATTTTCCAACAACATAAAAGGCGTGCAGATACATGCACAAGTACATTAACTTTCTTATCAAGAATAACAAAATAAAGGTAAAATGATATAAACTGGCCATAACAAAGTCTCTGACTTCTCTTTTGATTTTGATAAAACTTATCAAAAATAATCTCTATCTCTGTGTATCTCTGTGTGTATATATGTCGATCTATTACAAATATTACATATTTATAACCAAAGATCTGACTCTAGATTGTCTATAGCAACCGAATCCTAATGGCCTAACAGAACTGAAGATAATTGGAAGTCTCCGGTGGTTACGATCCTTCAAATCTGCAACAGTCTTCTCTTTCCTACAAGCTCATTGGCTGGGGCAAAATATATGTGGCACAACTCCTTTATTAAGACACAGACACATGGCAACGCTCGCGTACTTGAAACTTGAAACATAATATAACAGATAGCAGCGTCCGCAAAAAAATGAGAAACTCCTTTGTTTTTTAGAAATCAATAGGAAAATGACACTTGTAACATTCTGTAGCTTTCAAGAACATTTACGTGTCTTCCTCTGCTAAACCCTCAAAACTGTGTCTTTATGCTCAAGTGACCTCTGCTTATGACATCTGTCGCAACCCGCATCACTTCTTAAGAAACACATTAAAAGATGGGATGCACAACCTTTGGCGTTCATAACTTTCAAAGGGAGAAAACTGGGACAGATGACATCTTCCGTGCACATGCTAACTAACACGTGGCGACACCAGCATTACTGCTTGAAAGATTTAAAACATTTTAAACTCTTGCGGAAGCTGACACTTGGTACAATCCACATCACTTTAAAAACTTTAAGTTTCTCACTTAAAAAGATCATAAACAAAACTACTCTTCTTCTGCATCCACCATGTGGTATTCTCTGCAGGTTGGAACTTGAAACAAACTATGGCCCACCATATTTCATTACTAGCATCAAACCTGATACAAAAATAAACACGCAACAACTTTCATAACAAAATAAAGAGACACGCAGCAAACTCCACACAAAATATAGAACTTTAGGGACTGCCTCCTCATGCTACGCGTGGTAGCACCCGCAGCAAAGTTGAAACTTGAAATACTGAAACAATTTACTACATGGCACGCTCCACACAAAAGTTAATGTTAGAAACAATAACTTGGCTTTAACTGTGGCTTGACACTTGGTGGCTTCTACACAAAGCATTAGAAACCCGCACAGTGATACCTTTGAAACTTGCACAGAAACAAAAGAAACTCGCGGCCTTGCTATAACTGAAAAAAAATGTAGAGTTTTGACACTCTATAGTTCTTGGTGACCAATAGGACTTTTGAGTCTACTCGGAAAGAAACTAAAATTGGAAAAAATGTGCATATTAAAATACAACACAAAGTTATAAATTCTGCAATGCTGTCTAATAAACAGACCATTTTGAATCATAGAGTCCCTGTCTAGTCTACAAATCTTGAAAGGCAAAATCAAGATTAATTATAACCTTATGGGAAAAAGTCTACAAAATTTATACCACATATTTTAATTGAAACTCTGGCTAGGTCATAGGTATCAACACAGCCTCTACTTCCTTGACTGATGAAGAATCACTCAAACCCTAAAACATTATCTCATCATTTTGCCTGGTCAAGAAAAGGGCCTTGATGTCATCAATCATCAATACTGTGTTACTATCTGGGAATGGTGAAGGAAGCCCTAGTTGCACCAAATCCTCAATATGTTTCTTCATATTTTTAACTCCTTTTACTGTATCCAAGAGCTCTTGACAATTTATAGCTATAAAGTTGCAACTCAGAACTTCATTAACCTTCTTAGTAGTAGCCATTCTGTCCTTAATACCTGCTACTGACAGAGTCTCATCTATTGTATCATTTAATTTCTTCAATAAAAGCTGAGAGTCAGAAACTCTCAATGAAACAGTAGATAAGGTGGCTTGCACTGCAGTTCTAACTTTTTCACATAGCTGCTGAGCATTTAACAAAAATGTTAAAGATGGCCTTAGCTGGATAATCTCCTCAGAGATTCTCTTCCATACCAAAACATAAAGCTCTTTTACCAAATTTAAAACTCCATCATTTTGTGGCCTATTGGCTAACTCAATTATCAGCTACTTTATTCTTTGTTGCTTAGCCAGGAGTTGTGCTTGAATTGCACCATTAGCATTATGCTCATTTATTAACTTCTGATGGAATTGTGTGGCCTACTGCAACTTATCTTGATACTTCTTCTCCAAAGTGGCCTTCTCCTGTCTCAAAACAGTCATTGCAACCTTTTCTTGTGCTAGCTCAAGCTTAGGAGAAGCATTTTGGATCTGTGTAGCTTGATGTATCTGACAAGAAGCAATATTTTGCAACTGTTTGTTTAAACTTTCAATCTCATTATTCTTTAATTGAATCTCCCCAGCAAGATTGTTGTTGTTCACTTTCTCTTGAGCTAAATCACTCTCTACTTTCTGTAACTTCTTAGACACCTTCAGATAGTTAGTTGCAATAGCAGATGTAGTCTCATTCAACAGTCCAACCCTGTCCCATGGCTTGAAAAGAGACATATCCATAGCCACAACATTCATGGCATAATCTTGGGGCTACATTTGTTCATTAGGTTTCACTACATTTGGAGACAAATGTGTGACTGTCAGTTGTTGTTGAATGGGGTCAAAAAGTGACCTCATGTGTGCTACAGCAGGGCTCTTATTTTCCTTCTTCCTCTTTTTGTCCATTCTAGCCTCTCTAGCCTTTTTTGTTGTGTCTACTTGGGCTTGGAAAGTAGGAGGAGATGCTATGTATCCTCCAGCAAAGGGATGACCTTGAGGTAGGCCATAGGGAATAGCCAATAACTATTAGCTAGGAGAAACTTGAGGAGGGGTTCTTTTTGGCACAGATGGAGAAAATAATGGTAATGAAATGGCCTGTGAAGACATGGCATGTGAACTAGCAATTGTGGAAAAGGTTGATGTCAACATAGCAGAAGTGGCAGGGTTTACAAATGTTTGGCTAATTGGGATTGCCACTCCTAAAGTAGAAGAAAGAGATACAAGAGAAAAGGGAGAAGAAACACTTACTTGAGCAATAGAAGATGTGACTGGCAGTTGTTGTAGCGATGGTTCTTCTTCTTCCTCCTCTTCTTCTTGCAAGTGCAATTTCCTATGTTTCCTAGGCCTCTCACCTGTTTCTTCTATTTCTTTTTCTTCAACATTTACCACCACTGGTGGTTGCAAAGGAACAAATATGGAACCCCTAGATGTCAAAGCTGTTTGGGTCCCTATAGTTGGTGATGAAACTACACCTTTTGTTTTTCTAAGGTGCTGAGGGATTGGGGCCATGAAGATGCAGGAGCAGCAAATGAGGCCTATCCTGTCTCTTGCATTGTTTGAGCTGACTCTGTTTCCTCCTCTAATTCCTCACCCTTCCTCTGAATTCTACTAGTGTCTAGACTTGAGACTGGGGAGGGATGCCACTCATCCCAGATTGATTCCCATTTTTCATCAGTGTCAATTTTCCCAAATGAATGTGTGAGCTCTGAAATCTCTTGCCTATATTTCTAATAGGCTTCAATCTTTTCTAGTTTCCAATCTTGGGCCTTCAATATTTTCCTCAAACCAGTAGTCATTCGTAACTTAGGGTCAAATTCCTTTTCTTTAACATAGAATTTTTCCCATGGCCTAGCCCCCTCAAAGGGTAAATCAGCTAGTTCAACATATAGGTCCGGGTTGTCTTCTTTTGGATTCCTCCTATCCTCCTAGAATGGCTAACCCTCATGTACCATTTTAGCATGGACCTTGTTATTCCTAATCTAGGAGGCCAGAAAACTATCTGGGTCATACTTCCATTTATCTTCAATGATGAAGAAACCAAGGGCAGCTAGCTTTCTTAGCAAGAGGTTCTCTACATCTCTAACCTCCAGTGTCATACTTTTCCTGACCCATGGGATATCATACATCTTCTTTTTATTTTTCTTGTGGCCAAACTCATTATCAACCACAGACACCTGTCGGGTCACTTCTAAGAATACGACCCTAGGGGTCAATATTTTAGGCAACAACATAGGCTCCTCATTGAAACCATGGACTCTGATTATTGTGTTATGTGCCCCAAAGAAATAATTGCAATGAATTGGGCAATTGGTCATAAAACCCCTTATACTCTGTGTAATCTATGTTCTACAGGCTCAGGGCTTAATTGGCAAAAGCTAGGGGGGCTACAAAAAGTTCCCAAAACTCATAAGGATTGGAGGATTCAGATAACACATGTATCCATGTGGACACAGGAATAGTTTTATTTTGACCAAAATATGGATCATACTTATTCAAATGCATATGCTGTGTGAAAAGACTATGGTTCTAATACAACATAATGTGGAATAGAAAAGAAGAATACCTCAAAACTCACTTTGACTTGAAATTTATGAGATGATCAACCATGGTGTTAGCAATTTGCTCTGAGAAATCCAGTAGGTACTCTTGTGATTTGTCAATATTTTTCAATCTAAAAATGATAGCTATTTGCCAGTCATGAACTGTGTTATCCTCTCTCAACCCAAAAATGAAGGCTATCATTGAAAGTGCCTCTTGAACATTTTGATTGAATTGTGCCCTTCCAATGGGTAGTGCGGGCATCTGGGTGTTATCATCTCCCAGCTACATCTCTGAATTGAGGAACTTGACTTTGTTAATTATATTGGCCCATGTATTTTGCATTTTAGCAACCATTGGAAATGTGCCTATTCTATCATGCTGTAGGGCTAGCATGTCTCTTATGGCCTTGGGCGTAATGTGTACCATGAAAGGGCCCTATTGTAAAGTATTCGATGGTGGATGAAACAGTTCTTCATATAACTCAATCAATTTAGGACATAGATGGACATTAGGAACCAGGAACTATGTCAATCATGAGGTCCATATCCTCATAGCAAAAGTCTTGGATTGCTCACTGTTTGCTCGGAGAATACACCTCTAATGTGCCCCCTCCCTAAGAGTCTTTGTATTCTTTTGAAGGGGCGTGTCGAATATACCATCTACATAATCCTTCACCTTTGCTGGGTCAACAGAATATCCAACCTCAGGGACCCTTGTTCTTGGGTAGGTTTTCCTTGGTTGCGCAAGCACTGATGCATATGATTTGTTGTAGAGTGATACTTAACCAGAGTGATACTTAGCTGAAAGGCGCTTGCTAGGGGTAGAAAACGAATGCAATAGTGATTCAAAGAAGAGAGATAGAAATAAATAAGAGCTACGCTTAGGACTTAAAATTAATTCATTGGGTCTTATGAAGGTAATCAATGACACATCCAATCTTATTAAATGGTATTAATGCCAAGAAACAACTAGTGTCTCTTTTTGAAATCGACATGGAGCAGAGTTTCAGATATGTTATGGGAGTGGCTATCCTTTCTGAAAAGTGTGTACTTCTGAGGGATTTGGGGATTGTCAAACAACCTTTATGAATGCAAGACCAAAAGAGAAGGGGCTTTGTGTTGCTGACACGTGTTCACCAAACACTTATTGAAAGGGAAAGTGGGAAAAGAAAGCAGGAAAACAGGAAAGCAAGAAAGAAAGGAAACTAACTAACTATGATACATTAAGAGCCCCTCCTTAATTGAAATGTTTCAGATAGATCCCATTTACCAGAATCTCTTCAGGTTCTCCATCCATGGTCTCTAGCTCAAATGAATTTTGTTGCTTGTAGGAATGGATTTTGTAAGGACCCATCCACAGTGATTCAAATTTGCTATGTCGACCTGGCTTAGCAGCTCTTTCATCCCATTTCAGTACTAGAGAGCCAACCTCCAAAAGGGGATTTGAAGTCTTCTTATCAAAACAATCCTTAAATATTTTCTGATGTTTCATCAGTGACTCATGTGCCTTTTCTCTTTTCTCTTGCACTTCCAACAGCTCAACAAGTCTGAATTGCATGGGGCCATTCTCTTCAATTTCTATCTATTTTAACAACTACAAAGTAGGGATCTTCAAGCTCAATGGCATTACTGCTAGTTTACCATAAGCTAATTCATAGGGAGACATTTTAGTCACTTGCTTTGGTGTGATTCTGTCAACCCACAGTGTTGTGTTAATTAGTTTATGCCACTCTCTATGATAATTGGTCCCTATCCTTTTTATGAGTCTGATAAGGTTCTTGTCAGTGGACTCTACCAGACCATTACCTTTAGGGTAATAATTTGAAGAAGTCTTCAAATAAATCCTATTCCTTAATGCAAACTTAGATAATTTGGCTCCCAAAAATGCTTTAGCATTATCTGATATATTGGTATGAGGAGGACCAAACCGAGTAGTTATGCCTTCTAGAGTAGTTATGCCTTCTAGAAATTCTAATATGACTTTTTCTATTGCTTCTTTGAGTGGTACTACTTCACTCCACCTGGTAAAGTAATCTATTGTTGTGAGGATCCATTTGTGTCCCATACATGACACTAGATTGATCATACCAATAAAATCTAGGCCCCATTGAGCAAAGGGTTCATCCACAACTATGGGGCTTAGAGGCATTGCTGCATTTCTCCTTTTGCCAGTATAAAACTGACAAGCTTGGCATTCTTTAACCAGCTGATAGAAATCTATAAACAGGGTGGGCCAAAATATCTTGCTTGAGTTACTTTTATTGCAGTTGTCCTTGTTGAAAAGTGTCCACTTGAGGCTCCATGGTGTAATTCATGTAGTATTCTTTGAGCTTCATCCTTCTCTATACATCTCAAGAGTATACCATCAACATTTCTTCTAAATAGAATATGGTCAATTAATACAAAATGGACCCCTTACTGTCTGTAGTATCTTCTCTTATCATGGGAGAGTTCATTTGGGAAAATCCCATGCTTCATAAATTGTATTCTATTTTTGACCCAAGAGTCTTGGTCAATCTCTTGGAGTTTCAATACAGTTTCACTTTCTATTTCTTCAGTCATTATTCTCTTCATGTCTTCAGTCATATATTGGCACAATCCTTTGCCTCTGACTAACTTGGTGGGTCTCACTTCTACATCATACTCCAGAATCTTTGTGATCCAATTGGCTCTTTTCTTAGTGATCTCACCCTCCATAATATATTCTCTTACACTAGGATGAGCCACTAATATCAGAATCTTGTTTCTTGTCACCATATGTCTGAATTTTTTAAGGGCTTTTACCATGGCATATGCTTGCTTCTCCACAAAATTATATCTAGCCTCATATTCCCTAAGAGTTCTAGAGAAAAAGGCTATTGGGTGTTCTCCTTCTTACTGATCATCTTTCTGAGTTAAAACTACAGCAACACTGAATTCTCCCCCATACACATACATTATGAAAGATTTAGAAAAATTTGGGTTTCTGAGTACTGGGGTTGTTGAAATGGCTTTCTTGACTTCCTCAAAAGCCTATCTTCCTTTTGCAGTCCATTTGAAAACCAGATACTTTTTAAGCAACAATGTCATTGGTCTAATTAGACCTACAAAATCATATATGAACCGGCTAACAAAGTTGATTTTCACTAGAAAGGATTGAACTACTTTCTTATTAGCTAGCAGAGATAGGTTCATTATGGCAGTGACTCTTTCTGGATCAATAGAGACCCCTTCCTTTGACACTATATGCCCTAAAAGTTTACCCTGAGGTACTGCAAAGATACATTTCTTGTGATTCAGAGATATTCCAAACTCTTGACATTTCTTAAAAATAGCCTCTAAATGGTCAAAATGATCTATAGCATTTTTGGAAAAAATAGTGAGGTCATCTAGATAGATCAGAATAATTTTATTTATAATTTCTCCAAATGCTACATCCATTGCACATTGAAAGGTAGCTCTAGCATTTGAAAGGCCAAAAGGCATTTTAGCATATGCAAATGTTCCCCACTTTGTAGTGAATGTAGTCTTATGCTGATCTTCATCTGCTAACCAAATCTGATTATATCCTGAGAAACCATCCAACAAGGAAAACCTTTCTGACCTAGCCACAGTCTGTAAAATCTATTCCATAGAGGGTAGGGGATAATGATCTTTTAAAGATGTTCTATTCAGATCCCTGAAATCTACACAGAGTCTTATGTCACCATTCTTCTTTCTTACTGGCACTAGGTTTGATACCTAGGTTGAATTCTTAATTTGAAAAATAATCTTTGATTCTAGGAGCTTTTGCAGTTCATCCACCATTAAAGGTTCAATTCTAGGATTCACTGGACTTTGCTTCTGTCTGACTGGTTTAGATCCTTCAGTAAGCTCTATGTTGTGTTGGATGATATCTCTATTATAACCATGGAGGTCCTCATAGGTCTAAGAAATCACCCTATCATATTTTTCACACAAATCAATCAACCTTTCCCTCTCTTCTTGGGTTGCAGAATTTCCAACTTTCAACTTTCTTCCTTCACTAACTTGGATCTCAGAATAATCTTCCCTATTTTCCTAAAACCTCCTCTTCTCTAGGCTTACATCCTCTGGGTCAAACAAGTTTTCTAAAGTAATCAGCCCTTTAGGGAGTTTATTTGATTTTAGCTGGATAATTTGATCACCATATGCTTCCTCAATTTTAGGATGTAATTGATCAGCAAATTCACCTAATTGTTGTAAGAATGAGAGTACTTGGAAATCATTATAAAAAACTTGCCAATTTTGATCATTATTTGGAATAGTTGGTCTCACTCTAACTTTGACTGACTCATTGTTAACTAATAGATCACTTGCTGGGTCAAACTGTGAACCAATCCGTGTCATTCTATCTACCTCAGAATTTTGGGCTCTGGGAACTACCTCAATATTGAAAGCCTCAAAACCATCTATCAGGTCCCAAATTCTGTGCCTATAGGATCTCATTCTTACATTTTTTGCTATTGCCTTTTCTCTGATTTGTTTTACCACTAGTTCTAAATATCCTCTTACTATCAGATTCTTTATTCCCTTTTTCTTTGCCAGCATGAGTCCATGCACCAAAGATTCATATTCAACATCATTATTGGTACAAGCAAACTAAAAGAGAATGGCTCTTAGAATTTTCTCACCATTTGGGGTAGTAAGGTAAATTCCTGCTCCAGCACCATTTTTACTCCTAGCCCCATCAAATTTGAGGGTCTAGATTTCTGAGTTTCTTTCAGATTCCTTACTCCGTGATACTTCTTTCCTTAAAACATTAGGGATTTCTTGGCCTTATTCAAATATGACAGAAGTGCCTAGACCAGTAGAGTCATAGTTTCCATAGGGATCACTCTGCATCATAGTTAATAACTGATTATTCTCTTCTTCCTGTTGGTCATGCTCAGTCCAGTCACCCAACTCTTCAACAAAGATTCTCTCCTCTTTATTCAGCATAGCATGGGATGCTTCTAATTTTGGGGTTGGCTCATTTGTGATATGGTCTTTGGATAATGGCTCAGACAGTATTTTCATCTTTGTCCCATATTTGGTTCTCAGGATGAGGTGTGACCAATCTAGTGACATGTAACCTTCTATCTTGGCTGTGAAATCTCTAGACAAGCATAAACCAAATACAGGGGGACTATCTATGACTACCACATCTTGATTGCCAATTATACTGGGGCAAGTATATAGTTGTAATGGAAGTTGTTTGATTTTTCCTATTGTTTGAACAGATTTTCCATCCAACTACATGACACCTCTTGTAAGTGGCTCATATTTTATTTTTAAAGCATCTGCTATCTATTTTGGCATCACTGTAGTACTAGCCCTAGAATCTATCATTGTGTTATGCAGCAGTTTCTTCCCAACTATTAGAGTCAAATAAAAGGGATTTGGATTAGATTTACCTACCCAGGTTCATTGTTCAACAGAGCTATTG
This sequence comes from Cunninghamia lanceolata, assembly GCA_027924645.1. NCBI lineage: Eukaryota > Viridiplantae > Streptophyta > Pinopsida > Cupressales > Cupressaceae > Cunninghamia > Cunninghamia lanceolata. The sequence continues at coordinate 3,007,063 of BSBN01000367.1, read as the reverse complement.
TCTACAGAGGTACGGTATCTTTGAGTTGAAGCTTCCCTTTATCAGTAGGTCCTCCTTTAGTACCAGTGTATTTAGGGACTTCTTGGCCTTGCAAAGCTTCTTGCAACAGTGTCTTCTACTTAGGAATAGCTAACATATCCCAGATTGATACATGCGCTAAAGTTCTTTTCAGCTAGTCCACCACATTCACAGGTCCTAATGCTTGGGTCTTTGAATAATAAGGGTACCTTGTCTTTTCCAGAACATGTCCTGAGGTTACTTGATTCTGCACAAGCTGAGGCATTTCTTGTCTTGAGACTGTGTTCTAATGATTTTGAAATGGAGGAGCTCCTATGATCTCATTATTAGTGACTTTAGGCTACTCCATCATTCTCCTCTTTGATCTGGTATAATAGTCTGACTACACCAATGGTTTCTTTGAAGTAGATGCCTCGATCAGAAACACTAAATCTTCCTCTTCAATCCATGAAAATAAAGCATGCTCAGGGGCTATTTCCTCTTCCTATTGTATGGACATCCCTTACATCTAGGCCATCATGACTGCATTTTGAACACCAGGGGACTGATATGGTGGGGTGTTGGAAGTTGAGAATTATCCTTCTAACCCTCTCTATTCTGCTATCTTTTGTTGCAAATTACCTCTAGGATAGTCTCTAGGCATATGGACATTGTTGCAGGGAAAGCACTAAGCATTTGTGCCATCTGCTAAGTTATTTTTTCCTGGAACTATTTCTCTGTTGGGATTAGGAGGAATAGTTTGTAGAGGTGTAGGGACTGAAACCAGTTGGTTTGAAGGCTGAGGATTAGCTTGCCTTTGAGGGCCTTGATATTGATTTGGCTGAAAGGGAGGCCTATTTCCTTGATAACCTTGATAAGGAGGCTTTGGATAGGGATTTTGTTGTCTCTTTAGATTAATTATCTCATTTGAGAAGGTCCTTAAAATGTTCTTAACATCATCCATTTCAGATGGTTGAGCAGAGGTGGTTGCCTTAGCAGGTTGTTGAGGAACTGGAAATGAATACATAGACACAGGTGGAGCTGTAAGATTAGGAGCTTCTTGTGGCAGAGGTAAGGTAATGTCTGGGAACATGGGCATAGGAGGCCTTGGGGGCAATTTTATAGCATCTATTAAGTTATTTTTAGCCTTGACTACCAACTCATATGCTTCTAGTAGTGTTTGACCTCTAAGAGACTGAATCATTACTGATATATGTGAGTTTAAAACTTTGAGGTAGAACACAATAGGCATACTTGACAATGATCTTATTGTAGCAGGAATTCTATCCCAAGTCTTTTGAAATCTTCAGTTGAAATCAGTCATGGCCTCCTGTGGTTCCCTTTTGATAGTGATCGATTGTTGTAGCAAGGAGGATTTATCGCCTTTCTCTTTAAATCTTTCAAAGACAGCATCACCGAGCTGATCCCATGTGGATATTGTGTTTGGAGTGAGAGATCTATACTAGTCCAGAGCCTTCCCTTTGAAAGAAGCTACTAGCAGTCTTATGGCCACATGCTTTTGAGTGATAACATGTACTGCACATACATTAGATACATCTTGTAGATGTTCTTCAGGTGTCTTGAAATCTTCCCCAATGAACTTAGGCAGAGCCTTCAGAGCATTGGCTGGAATAGCATCCCAAGTTGCTAGTGGTACTAGGAGGATGAGAGGGCTGCCAGTGTTCCAATTTGCATAGTTCCTTGGGGCTACAGGTGCTCCCATATTTATCCTTTGTGCTTCTGCAAACTGATTCACTCTTCTCCTTGGAGTAGCTGCTAATGGTGGCAAAAGAATGTCTGGATTAGTAGTAGACTGAGTTCTTGTTGTAGGTCCATAGCTCTGGCTCCTTATTGCTCTCTGATTCATATGATGTTGACAGAAACTTCAAGAAAAGGTCCCACCGGGCATGCCAAAAACTGTTGATGTATAAAATTGCGCAGGTTCTAACACCAACATGGGAAGTTTTAAGAATGTGGAACTTGCTACTTGAAACAACCTCTAGATTTTAAAGAAGTTGGCTCTTCTATATTTTAAATGGGTTTTGAGCAAAGGGTAAGAAACTAACAGAATTATAGATACAATTAAGCAAATCTAATTATGGCGATGTGCCTGAGTAAAAGTATTTCTTTCAAATTAAGGACAGTGAAACTATTCTCAAGATTTAGTAATATTAAAGAGAAGATACTGCATGATTAACATAAGCAAATGGAATGAATATAATCAAAGGCTCACAATCAGACACTTTGCAATGACACAGATAATATCAACCAAGGCATAGAACTGAGTTCTTCTCATTAATTTTCCAGCAACATAAAAGGCACAGATACATGCATAGGTACATTAACTTTCTTATCAAGAATAACAAAACAAAGGTAAAATGATATAAACTAGCCACAACAAAGTCTCTGACTTCTCTTTTGATTCTGACAAAACTTATCAAAAATAATCTCTATCTCTATGTATCTCTATGTGTATATATGTCGATCTATTACAAATATTACATATTTATAACCAAAGATCTGACTCTAAATTGTCTGTAACAACTAAATCCTAATGGTCCAATGGAACTAAAGATAACTGGAAGTCTCCGACAGTTACGATCCTTCAAATCTACAAAAGTCTTCTCTTTCCTACAAGCTCATTGGTTGGGGAAAAATATATGTGGCACAACTCCTTCATTAAGACACAGACACATGGAAAGGCCCACGTACTTAAAACTTGAAACATAATATAATAGATGGTAGCATCTATAGAAAAATGAGAAACTCCTTTGTTTCTCAGAAATCAACAAGAAAATGACACTTGTCGCATTCCGCAGCTTTTAGGAACATTTACGTGTCTTCCTCTGCTAAACCCTCAAAACTGTGTCTTTATACTCGGGTGACCTCCGCTTATGACATCTGTCACAACCTGCATCACTTCTTATGAAACACATTAAAAGATGGAACCCACAGCCTTTGGCATTCGTAACTTTCAAAGGGAGAAAACTGGGATAGATGGCATCTTCCACGCACATGCTAACTAACATGTGGTAGCACCCACATTACTGCTTGAAACATTTAAAACATTTGAAACTCTCGTGGAAGCTGACACTTGGCACAATCCATGTCACCTTAAAAACTTTAAGTTTCTCACTTAAAAGGGTCATAAACAAAACTATTCTTCTTCTGCATCCACCATGTGCCATTCTCCATAGCTTGAAACTTGAAACAGACTGTGGCCCACCATCTTTCATTACTAGCATCAAACCTGATACGGAAATAAACATGCGGCAACTTCTGTAGCAAAATAAAGAGACACATAGAAAACTCTACACAAAATATAGAACTTTAGGGACTGCCTCCGCATGCTACACGTGGCGGCACCTGTAGCAAAGCTGAAACTTGAAATACTGAAACAATTTACTACGTGGCGCAATCTGCACAAAAGTTAATGTTAGAAACAATAACGCAACTTTAACTATGGCTTGACACTTGGCGGCTTCCAGACAAAGCATTAGAAACCCACGCAGCAATACCTTTGAAACTCGTACAGAAACAAAAGAAACTCGTGGCCTTGCTGTAACTGAAAAGAAATGTAGAGTTTTGACACTCTACACCAGCAACTACCCATCTAATGAGAGATAGTGAGGGTCATAGAGCATTGCTCAGCAGAGTATTCCAGAGAGAGCCATTTGTACTGCTTAGGTCACATCATCGCTTAGGTAGAGCAAGGACATATTCAAATCCAACTACTAGAGCAGGGATACAGTGACATCCCCTTTGGTTCAAAGGATTATGATAGCTACTATCGCACTAGCAATCACATAGGATGGACGAGGCACTCACCTTCACTAGGGCCTAGTTCACACTATCTGCACGATGGAGGAGTAGAGGACAATATACATGTGGGGTGTAGTATGCTTGTGCATCTGTACCATGGCTTAATACCATATGTCCATTATGAGTTGTAGAGCCTGATGGTTTGCACTTTACTACAGCTCTGGGCATTTGAGAATATCAAATGTACATGACCTATAGGTTTCCCTATAGAGCCAGCATTTACTTATCCACGCATTTATGCTTATCCACTCATTAGATGTTAGTGAGATGTTGATCTTATGTATTGGAGAGTTATGTTTGACAGACTGCAGCCCAGCGACATCATGTGGAGACCATAGCATGGCTACATAGTGTGTCTAGGTTATCACAGGTAGTTAGCTAGGATGTAGAGGGATTGGTTGATGGCCGGTCACCTAGATCAAATAGTCATTTGGTTCTACTTTGACAGAGTGGCACGATAGTTTGGATGTAGATAGGATGTCTCTATGATACGTTTGAGCTATGCATGCTCATTATGTAGTGCAGTTAGGGCAAATAGCATTTGACAGCTAATAGTAGAAGATATAGCAGTGAGTGATGATGATGGTACAGAGGATGTAGAGTTGGTATCTAATGCAGACGATGTTAGTACTACCCAAGCATATCAGACCTAGTGGAAGATAGCATAGTCTACTCCTATCTATCCTCCTAGTCACCCTATAAGTGATCCTCAACCTTGGGTTGGTCACACGAGTGACATAGGGGTAGAGGATGATGTTAGTGATTTGCTGGATACTATAATCTAGATGAGGACAAGGATGACGACGCTAATGATAATGAGGAGGTCCCGTCATAGTACATCTTTAGAGAGAAACCACAACGAGATCAGCAGGAGGTAGACAATGATGAGGAGACTGAGTTGAGACCATGGTCAAGAGCTCATGGTCCAGCCCCTACAAGTGTAATGAGATCGAGATGGCATGAGTGAGGTGAGAGCAGTGATCAAGTTCCCCTAGTTGCAGAGTTAGCTGCAGAGATTGTTACACCATCAGCAATCCAAGATCTATCTTGGTGAGATAGAGATCTAGGTGAGATGTTACTATATTATTGTAGTTATTTTGATGATTATTTATGATGCCTATATGATATATTGATATGTATTTAGTTTTCTTTTTGCAGTTGGTGTTGAAAAGAGCAATACAACTAAGAAGGGGGGTGAGTTAGTTGTAACCAATATTTCAAAACTATTAACACATTAACCAATCAACACTAACTTTGTATTTAAACCATAAAAGCATGAAAAAGAAACTTGAACACATTCACACATTCAACACAGGAGACCAAATATTTTACGTCGAAAACCCCATATGGGAAAAACCACGATGAGTGTTAGCTCACAATATAATATGTTATAACAATACCAAAAATGAGAGGCTCACTGCCAAAAATCCTCACTACAAGAAGAGGCTCACTGCCAATGGGGTGGCTCACTGCCTAGATTGGTGAACTGAACTATTGCCATTTACTTGTTACGAACCTGTGTTTAACCCTTCTCTTTACTTTGTCAATATATTGTTGTTGGATGCATATGCTTTGTAAGTCATCCCATGATTATATTGTATTATCCCACATTCATGGGGGGTAAAAGTTGTTTAAATTAGACATAGTATATAAGTACGTGTTGAGGCCAATGAAGGCATCCACATGTTTATTGTATTGAGCTTGCTCAAAGGAGATTGCCCCCTCGAAGTGGCCTGTGATCAATAAATTCCTTTTGTGTTCTGCTATTTCTGTTATTTCGTGCATCTTTCATTATATTGTTGCAGGAGGTTCCTCTCATCTGGTATCTGGTGCAGGAGCACCCCTTCAACAAGCTAAATATACATCTAAGGGAGAAGACTAAGGTGTAATATGTTTTATGCATTTTATGTGTCATGTAGTATTTGTGGTAACATTTCATGTTTGTAAGAACCGACCCCACCATCCACCATATGAATCGAGGTCACAAATTGGGCATTCCAATAAGCCAATTTGGACATCATTAGACATTTGGGGTATGTGGATGATTAAGTCAATGTGTCATATTATTAGGAGTTTTGTTGTCTTAAGCCAAACATGTGTCGTGAGATTAGTTAGTGTTTTTGCTTATAATCTTGGTTAAGCAAAATCAGAAGAGAGAGTTGGATATACAAAATCAGGTAGAGGTGTCAGAGAAGGTTATTGTTGGCTTTTCGCCTTCTAAAATTATCAAATGTATGAATCTTTGTAAGAATGAAGAAGTAGAAATTCTATCAGTTATGTTTTACAAATTCTGATTTCTATGTAAATTTCCTGTGTATCGAATTGTCCTATGTATAGTATCTATATAGAATTGTTTTATTTTGAAGTTAGTTTTTCTGTTGTCGAGATGCATGATTAGAACCATTCCACTGGTGGATTTTTGTGAAATCAGTGGAATGGGCTTTGTAAAATAGTTTTCTATTTTGTTTCTTTTTGTTCGTGGTCATGGTAGAATAGAAACTGTGAAATTTGTTACAGAGGAAGTTATTAGCATGAGATTCAATTATACATTCTATGTATATATGTCAATTACATGTTGGAACAGTTTGTGAGTATATTGCATTTGTATGTGAGTAGCATCCTGCGTATAACTTGTGAAGAAAGGTATGTATAAAAGTCCTTCTAGTTTAAGTTCATGTTGTTTGCTGAATATATACAAACAATGTGTATATCGTTAATATACTTGATTACATTCTGTGTTTAGCCTAAAAGCACATATCGGTTATATAGTCAGTCTATATATCGCAAAGCATATTGGGTGTGAATGCATGTTGAAAATGGATGTAACAAATATACAATGCTAAAACATATCAGATATACAATTTCTATGTATATCACGTATGTATGAAGATACATTTCCTATGTATATGTCAATTGTATGTCACATACATTGTATGTATAGCACAGTTGTATGTGAAAGCATTTTGTGTATATCATGCATTTGCATATTGAAGACTGTATAATGGGATGTACATTATTTTTATGCATTTCGTAAGATGCAAGTGGTGACCGGCTATAGCGGTCAAAGTAGTTGAAGATACAGTGAGTAAAACCAGCGATAGGAAGTTGTTGGTTGTATGTCCCAATTGCATGTTACAATTGTATGTTGAAACATACATTATTTTGTGATATAAGTATGGATCGGTGGAAAGGGTAGACATAATCGACATAGAAGGTCAAGTAATATATGTTCGAAGTGGATGAAAACTTTGCATAAGAAGAGCATCAGGTGAATGAAATAGTGTTGAGCTGACAGTATGTGTTCTTTCCAATTGGGGTGACAACTGAAAGTGTCATTGATGGAGATTTTATCGGTATGATAAGTCATCAGAGTGACTGGTGTATCTGTGGGAGAATTCTTGAATGAGCCAATGGTATAACATGTTGCCGATAGGAGGAAGCATAGTGACTGTGGAGTTCTGGGAGTTTTGTATTAAAATCTCTTGGCGGCCTTTGTGAGAAAGCAAATGGCAGAAAGCAAAGCAGCTCGGGCTCAAAATCAGGCCTTGAAGGAAGAGGTAGAGAAGTTGAGGGATAGAGTAGAGAAAGGGGAAGAAGATTCTGGTAAGCGAGAAGACAAGGATGAAGAGGAGATCCCTAAGCAAGAAGAGATAGAGGATCCTATAGACTAGAGAGAAGACAAGGATGAAGAGGAGATCCCTAAGCAGGAAGAGATAGAGGTTCCTGCAGACTAGAGACCCTTACTTAACACCCTCAAATCCATGGAGAGAAGGACCATGGATATGAAAATAGACATGCCAGTGTTCGCAAGAAAAATAGAACCTGATTCAGTGATGGAGTGGATGGACTCCTTGAATAACTTCTTTGAGACCGAGGAAATACCAGACCACCAAAGGGTGAAGATGGCTCAATCCAAAATGAAAGGGGCTGTACTAACTTGGTGGAATTTCATCCAAGATGACAGGGTGAAAGAGGGAAAGAGTAGAGTTGCAACATGGAAGAAGATGATGGCTTTAGTGAAGGAGGCCTATGTTTCATTGGATTACAATATCCAATTACATAAGAGGAAACAAAACTTGAAGCAGAAAGAGTTAGATGTCAGCTCATACACAGAAGAGTTCATTAAACTATGTGTCAAGATAAAGGTAAAGGAGAATGAAGAAGAGAAGGTGGCAAGGTACCTCAATGGGTTGAGGTTTTCCATCCAAGAAGACATAAATCTGCATAACCCAGAGACAGTCCAAAAATGCTACCAATTGGCACTCAAGGTGGAAGAGAAATTCAAGAGAAGACAAGAACAGAATAGTAGAGGAAGAGGGAGACAGCAAAGGGGAGGAAGAAGTCCTTTCAGGGGCAAAGGAAATGGATTTGGATCCCAAGGTGAATCAAACCAAGAGAGTAACAAAGGAGACATCAGTCAAACCCAAGGGGGAAGTTACAATCAAAGAGGAAACTTTAAGGGTAGAAGACCATCATTTAGAGGGAGATCTCAGGGCAGAGGACCTATCATATGTTACAATTGCAATCAAGAAGGCCATATAGCCAGCAAATGTCTAGGAAAGGCAACAAGTTCAATAGGAGAAAGGAGGATCAATATGATCCAAGAATCTGATTGTCAAAGTGTGACAAGCTCAAACACTTCTCAAAGTGTGAATGCTCCTGATAGTTATGGATATCTTGAAAAAGGAGAATCTTTGATGATTAGGAGAGCAATGACCACCGTGAAGGTACCTGACAAAGAACCCCCACAAAGGAAGTCTCTCTTCAGAACTACTTGGAAGGGAGGAGGAAAGGTATGTAAAGTTCTGATTGAGTCTGGATCCACTGAAAATTTTGTGTCATTTGAAATAGTAGAAAAGCTTAAGCTTAGAAGACTGCCACATCCTTTTCCATACAAGATCTCATGGCTCACCCAAGGTCAGCAAATAGCTGTGGAAGAATAGGCTTGGGTGGAGTTTCAAATTGGACCATACAAGGATAGGTTATTGTTTGACATTGCCAAGATGGATGCTTGCCATCTCCTATTTGGAAGACCATGGCAGTATGACTTAAAAGCACACCATGATGGAGTTAGAAACACATATTCAATCATCAAGGATGGTAAGGTGATAGAGTTACTACCATTGATGGAGAATGAGGTGGAATCAAAAGGGAAAGAAGTCAAGGTGATGACAGTAGAAGGCAAACATTTCATGAAAGAGATAGTAGAAGGAGCAGTGGCATGTGTTCTAATTCCATGCCTAAAGGTGAACAAGGAGTAGCAGCAAGAAGTTAAGGGAGAGAAGAGGCAAAGGTTCATAGATCTGGCTATCCAAGAGTTATTGGACAAATACAAGGGCATCATCTCTGATGGAATGCCAAGGTCACTACCACCTATGAGGGACATTAGCCATTGCATAGATCTGATCCCAAGATCTACACTTCCAAACAAAGCAGCATACAAGCTTACCCCAGAGTAGAATACAGAGGTAGCAAGGCCGATTGAGGAGTTGTTGGAGACAGGCCTAATTGGCAAGAGTTTAAGCCCATGTGCAGTACCAACTGTACTAGCACCAAAGAAGGAAGGCACTTGGAGACTTTGTATTGATTCAAGGGCTATCAACAAGATAACAATTAGGTATAGGTTCCCAATCCCTAGGATAGAAGATTTTCTTGATTGTTTGGGGGGTGCTAAATATTTCACAAAAATAGATCTAAAGAGTGGCTATCATCAGATTAGGATTAGGCCAGGAGATGAGTGGAAAACTACATTTAAGACCAATGAGGGGTTATATGAGTGGAAGGTCATGCCTTTTGTTTTGTCCAATGCCCCTAGTACCTTTATGAGGCTGATGAATGAGGTCTTGAGGGAATTCATGGGAAAATTTATCATAGTATATCTAGATGACATCTTGATTTTCAGTAATGCAAGGGAAGAGCACCTCAACCATATAGACTTGGTCCTCAAAAAGTTACATGAAGAGAAGCTAATGATCAACTTAGGAAAGTATTTGTTCATGTAGGAAGAGATCACCTACTTGGGTTTTGTCATCTCACATAACAAACTTAAAATGGATCAAGAGAAGGTAAGTGCCATATTGTCTTAGCCAACTCCTAAAACTTTGCATGATGTTAGAAGTTTCCATGGGTTAGCAACCTTCTATAGGAAGTTTATAAAAGGGTTTAGTCATGTTTGTGCACCCATGCTTGACACCATAAAAGGAGGACAGAAGTGCAGATTCACTTGGACAAAGGAGGCAGATGATTCATTTGAAACATTAAAGAAGAAGGTGGCAGAGCAGCCAGTCCTTGCACTTCCTGACTTCAACAAGATTTTCTAGGTCAAATGTGATGCAAGTCGCATGGCAATTGGAGTAGTATTCAGTCAAGAAGGTAGGCCTATTGCATTTTTTAGTGAGAAATTAAATGATGCAAAGAAAAGATACTCATCATATGATTTGGAGATGTATGCTCTAGTACAATCACTCAAAAAGTGGAGGCATTATTTGATGCCAAAATAATTCATAGTGTTCATAGATAATCAGGCCCTTAGTTTCATAAATAGTCAAGAGAAGATGAACCATAAGCATATGAAGTGGGTGGAAACTTTGAAGGCTTTCACCTTCACACTCAAACACAAGAAAGGGGTCAAAAATAAGGTAGTAAATGCTTTGAGTAGGAGGGTTCTGACCATCAATCAGATCCAATTAGAAAGCATTGGCATTGATTCCTTGAAGGCCATGTATGATGTTGATGAAGACTTTGGAGAAATCTATAAGGTATGTACTTCCTTTGGTGACAAATATCATGTTGAGTTCTCTAAATTTTTGATCCAAGATGGATTACTTTTCAAGGGTGGACAGTTGTGCATTCCACGGTGCTCTATGAGACTGAATATCATTAGGGAGAAACATTGTGGGGCCATGGTAGGACATTTTGGTCTAGATAAAACTCTTGATCTGGTGAAGAGGCATTACTATTGGCCTAAGTTACAGTCAGATGTGAGGAGATTTGTGGAAGCATGTGTGATATGTCAGAGAGCAAAAGGGAGATCCACTAATGCAGGTTTGTACCAGCCACTACCCATTCCTTCTAGGTCGTGGGAGAGCATAAGCATGGATTTTGTATTGGGTTTTCCTAGGACAAGGAAAGGATATGATAGTGTTTTTGTTGTGGTAGAAAGATTTAGTAAAATAGCACACTTCTTTCCATGCAAAACCACTTGTGATGCTTCATATGTTGCAGATCTATTTTTCAAAGAGATAGTGAGGATACATGGTTTCCCATTGAGCATAGTGTCAAATAGAGATGTGAAGTTTATTGGCCATTTTTGCAGGACTCTTTAGAAGAAGCTTGAACAAACTTTTCCTTCTCATCAGCCTACCATCCTCAGACAGATGGTTAGATTGAAGTAGTTAACCGTTCATTGGGAAATCTATTAAGGTGTTTGACAAGGCAGTATGGAGAGAAGTGGGATAACATTCTATCACAAGCAGAATTTTCCTATAATGACACTATCAATAGGAGTACAAGGAAGTTACCTTTTCAGGTGATATATGGTATTCATCCCAGGGGTATTTTGAATTTGAGAGATCTACCTATAGGAGAGTCTATTAGTGTAGATGGAGAAGCCTTTGCATCGGCCATCAAAGAGTGCATGATCAAGTCAACACACAACTCCAACAAACTACATTGAAGTACAAAGCATATGTTGATAAGTAGAAGAGAGATGTACAATTTGATGTTGGAGATTTGGTATGGGTTAATCTAAAGAAGGAGAGGCTCCCAAAAGGTAAATATACCAAGCTAATGCAGAGGAAGATTGGACCATGTCAGATTTTGAAGAAGTGTGGGCAGAATGCTTATGAGATCCAACTTCCTCCTAATCTTGGATTGTCATCCATTTTCAATATATGTGATCTAACTCCACACAAGTAGAATGCAGATGTAGAATAGGAACCATTGCAGGATGCAGTAGACGATGATATTCCTAAGCAGGATCCACCAAAATTGAAGAAGATATTAGACTCAAGAATGACAAAGAAGACAAGGAACAAAGACTACATGGAGTACTTGGTGGCTTGGCATGGGAAACCTGCTTCAGAGGTAGTTTGGATGATTGAAGAGCAAATCACAACCCATGGTGCAAACCTTCAAACTTTGATCTCAAGTGGGCTTGAGATCTCTTCTGTCGGGGAGTATGGTGCAGGAGCACCCCTTCAACAAGCTAAATATACATTTGAGGGAGAAGACTAAGGTGTAATATGTTTTATGCATTTTATGTGTCATGTAGTATTTGTGTTAACATTTCATGTTTGTAAGAACCGATCCCACCATCCACCATATGAATCGAGGTCACAAATTGGGCATTCCAATAAGCCAATTTGGACATCATTAGACATTTGGGCTATGTGGATGATTAAGTCAATGTGTCATATTATTAGGAGTTTTGTTGTCTTAATCCAAACAGGTGTCATGAGATTAGTTAGGGTTTTTGCTTATAATCTTGGTTAAGCAAAATCAGAAGAGAGAGTTGGATATACAAAACCAGGTAGAGGTGTCAGGGAAGGTTGTTGTTGGCTTTTTGCCTTCTGAAATTATCAAATGTATGAATCTCTGTAAGAATGAAGAAGTAGAAATTCTGTCAGTTGTGTTTTACAAATTCTGATTTCTATGTAAATTTCCTGTGTATTGAATTATCCTGTGTATAGTATCTATATAGAATTGTTTTATTTGGAAGTTAGTTTTTCTGTTGTCGAGATGCACGATTAAAACCATTCCACTGATGGATTTCTATGAAATCAGTGGAATGGGCTTTGTGAAATAGTTTTCTATTTTGTTTCTTTTTGTTTGTGGTCATGGCAGAATAGAAACTATGAAATTTGTTACAGAGGAGGTTATTGGCGTGAGATTCAATTATACATTCTACATATATACGTCAATTGCATGCTGGAATAGTTTGTGAGTATATCACATTTGTATGTGAGTAGCATCCTGTGTATATCTTGTGAAGAAAGGTATGTATAAAAGTCCTTTTGGGTTAAGTCCATGTTGTTCGCTGAATATATACAAGCAGTGTGTATATCGTTAATATACCTGATTACATTCTGTGTTTAGCCTGAAAGCACATGTCGATTATACAGTCAGTGTATATATCGTAAAGCATATCGGGTGTGAATGCATGTTGAAAATGCATGTAACAAATATACAATGCTAAAACATATCAGATATACAATTTCTATGTATATCACATATGTATGAAGATACATTTCCTATGTATACGTCAATTGTATGTCACAGACATTGTGTGTGTATATCATAGTTGTATGTGAAAGCATTTTGTGTATATCCTGCATTTGCATATCGAAGACTATATAATGGGATGTTCATTATTTTTAAACATTTCATAGGATGCAAGTGGTTACTGGCTATAGCGGTCAAAGAAGTTGAAGATACAGTGAGCAAAACCAGTGATAGGAAGTTGTCAGTTGTATGTCCCGATTGCATGTTACAATTGTATGTTGAAACATACATTGTTTTATGATACAAGTATGGACCGGCAGAAAGGGTAGATAGAACCAACATAAAAGGTCAAGTAATGTATGTTCAAAGTGGATGAAGACTTTGCATAAGAAGAGCATCGGGTGAATGAAATAGTGTTGACTCGATAGTATGTGTTCTTGCCGATCGGGGTGACAATTGAAAGTGTCACTGATGGAGAGTTTATCGGTATGATAAGTGATCAGAGTTATTGGTGCATCTATGGGAGAATTCTTGAATGAGTCAATGGTATAATGTGTTTCCAATAGGAGGAAGCATAGTGATTGTGGAGTTCCAGGAGTTTTGTATTAAAATATCTTGGAGCCTCTGCATCAGTATCAGAGCACTTTCTTGGGCTCGCTGGGTGGAATTTTTGCCAAAAAAAATTTTACAGTGGCCTCCAGGCGCTATGATTATTGCAGTAGTTCTTTTTTCTTTGCATCTGTATTGTTCATTTCAATTGCAGGTTCAAATCAGGGAATAATCCCTATCCGCTTAACTGTGGGAAGTGCCTGGGCATAGCCCTAAAACTCATTGTGAGGAGTACCACAAGAACCTCAAAGTAGCTAGCCCATTGAGAGGACCTGCCAGTGAAAAGGGCAATGGCCCCTACCTGATTGACTAGTTCCCATCCATGAGGTAAACCAAGAGCTGTCATTTGTGGCAAAGCGGTTATCAATTTTACCTGAGCCATGGAGTGAGGGGTATTACCCCAATACACAAGCTATTAGACAACATTGGTAGCCGGGTGAATCCCCTAAACTTTTAGGAAGCCGCACTTACCTGGGGTCCATATCTATTGTTAGCTTATAAATCATAGATTGCATATGTCCAGAGCTGTTGCAAATCATTTCCAAAAAAAAAAAGTAAAAATATTTATGTTTTTTTTGCCATATCTTCCTTGCTTTAGCTCCATTTCCTCTAAAAATTCACTGGAACCCTTGAAATTACATTATGCATATTTCCTTCCTTGAGGACCATATCCCAAATTCTTCTTATCAAAGCCAAAAATCCCACATTTGTCTATTTTTGTCATAACTTCTTTGATTCTCACCCAATCGCCTTCAAATTTTGCCACAATGTTCATTTCCTATTTCTACTTCTTTGTCCCTCTTGGACAAATTTTCCCATTCTTTCACCCCACTTCTAAAATTCTCATTTTTTGCTTCCCTGTCCCTCAGAAAGTGTCCAAAACATAGTCAAACCCCAATTACCCATCAGAGTTTTTCCCAAATCCAAATTTTCCTTTACTAAAAAAGTTTCTATTTTTATTTTTCTACCCATTCCAAAAAAAAAAAGCTCCTGGTTATGGTTGTCACCCGCGTAGGAGCAAAAAACATGGAGGATGAACTTGCAGCCCTCAAGACAAACTCCAAGATCTGGATGAAAAAATTCTTAGCCTCAATCTTTAGTATTTAGCCATGAACAATAGACAGCAACCAGAGTCTTCTGCAGACACTAGGTTCTCTTCTTCCAACAATTTTCATGGGCCAAAGCTTGATTTTCCTCACTTCAATGGTGATGATTCTACTGGATGGATATACCAGGCAGAACAATATTTCAGTCTACATAATACTTTTGATGTCAACAAAGTCCCACTTGCATCCTTTCATTTGGAACATGAAGCCCTTCAATGGTTCTGTTGGTACATCAATGCTCATGAAGAGCCAAAATGGACAGATTTTTGCAAACTCATTTTGCAATGATTTGGCCCTAGTGCTTTTGATGACTTCATAGGAGCACTCACTAAACTTCACCAAACTAGCACTGTGAGAGAATATTAGACAAAATTTGAGAAACTGGCCAATCACACAGAGGGATTGTCTAATGAATTCTTTAGGAGTTGTTTTGTCAGTGGTCTAAAGGATGCAATCCAATCTGAGGTTAAAATGTTCCATCCCAGCACAATGATGGAAGCCCTAGGGTTGGCTAAGCTAGTGGAGGACAAGATCACATCTCAACAATGCTCCAAATCCACTTTTATTCCATTCAGAAATATGGTTTCCCAAAGACCTCCAATCATGCCAGCTCCTAGAACAACTCCTATCAAGCATTTGTCTGACGCAGAGATGAGGACACAGAGAAAAAGGGATTTTTTATAATTGTGATGAGAAATTCACTCAGGGACATAGATGTACTGAGAAAAAGCTTTATCTCTTGGATGTGGATTCTCCACCTGCAACTGAAGTTTATGAAGATGCTCAAGATACAATAGATGATCAGGTTGACATTTAGTAGCTGCCTGTTGACCCTCCTTCTCAGGAAGACCATCGAGAGATCTCTCTTCATGCTTTAGCAGGAGTCACTACCCCATAAACCATGTGGGTCAAGGGTTACTTTAAGAACCTCCCTCTTACAATACTCATTGATTCTGGTAGCACTCATAACTTCATTGACCCTTGGATCGCCAAATAGGGTGGTTGTTTTGTCCATCCTTGCTCCAGCTTTGAAGTCATGATTGCCAATGGGGGCACATTACCTTGCAAAGGGAAGTGTCACAATGTGTGTATCTCTATTGGAGATTATAACCTATGCTCTGACATGTTTGCCTTGCCCTTAGGCAGATGTGATGTGGTTTTGGGCGCTCAATGGTTATGCACACTTGGACCCATCTTATGGGATTTTGCTAAACTTTGGATGCAGTTTTCAGACAATGGGCAAAAATACACATTGAAGGGCTTACAACCAAGGTCTCTCAGCATCATCATTTCACATCGCATGGAAAAGCTCCTTAAGAAGAATTCACATAGTGTCATCGCTCAGCTCCATTCCATTCAGATGCAACCATCCATGGTCTCCACTACTCCTTCGGATCTACAACAAATTTTGGATAGATATGCATGTGTCTTTGTTGAACCAGTGAGATTGCCACCTTCACGACCAGAGGACCATCATATTCAGCTCCTTCTTAGAAGCGTTCCTCCCAACATCAAGCGCTACCGCTACCCATTTCACCAAAAGACAGAGATTGAGATGCTCATTCGAGACTTATTGAAGCAAGGTATTATTTGCCTTAGTACCAGTTCCTTTTCTTCACCAGTTCTTCTTGTCTGGAAAAAAGATGGGTCATGGCACCTCTGCATTGACTTCTGAGCACTTAATCACATCACAATCAAGGATAAGTTTCTGATTCCTGTTTTTGATGAGCTTCATGGCACTCATTTTTTCTCCAAGTTGGATCTTCATTCTAGGTATCACCAAATTCGGGTTCATGAGGATGATATCCCTAAAATGGATATTTGCATGCATGATGGCCACTATGACTTTTTGGTCATGCCCTTTGGCCTCACTAATGCTCCTTCCACATTCCAGGCATTGATGAATAAAATATTCTGACCCTACTTGCAGAAATATCCTCATCTATAGTAAAACATGGGCTGAGCATCTCCAACATCTGGATCTTGTACTGCAACTTCTCTCTGATTATCATCTCTATGCAAAATAATCTAAATGTATTTTTTGGCAGAAGGAAGTGGAGTATCTCAGGCATATTGTTTTAGCCCAAGGGGTTCGAGTGGATCCTGCCAAAATAGATGCCATGAAAAATTGGCTGCATCCTAAGACACTCAAGAGCCTCAGTGGTTTTTTGGGACTGACTAGCTACTACTGCAAGTTTGTCAAGGATTATGGGAAGATTGTAGCTCTATTAATAGCTCTGTTGAAAAAGAATGCTTTTACATGGACACATGTTGTTGAGTGTGCATTTGAAAAATTAAAACAAGCTATGTGTACTACACCTGTTCTAGCTATGCTAAATTTTTCCAAGACCTTCACTATTAAGTGATGCTTGCAGCAATGGACTTGGTGTTGTTCTCCTTCAAGATGAACATCCCATTGCGTTCACCATCAAAGCCCTTGCAGGTAATAATTTAGTACTCTCTACATATGAGAAGGAAATGATGGCTATTTTGCATGTAGTACAGAAGTGGCAGCCATACGTATTAGGGAATCATTTCTGCATCAAGACTAATCACCAAAGTCTGAAATATTTCCTAGAACAATGGGTCTCCTCCCCAGCACAACAAAAATAGGTTAGCAAACTCATGGGTTATGACTATGAGATCACTTACAAGAAGGGTAAGGACAACATTGTGGCGGATGCTCTTTCTCGTACATTTGATGACCAAGCTTCTCTTTCAACTATTTCTATGCCTATTCCAAATTGGTTGGAATCTATCCAGCAGGGCTATGTCAATGACTCTTCATTATCCCAAATCATCCAATAGTTGGCCAATAACCCTTCTGTTGTACCACATTACTCTTGATGGTGCTTCTCTGAGATACAAGGGTTGTCTAGTGCTTCCCCAAAGCACAGATCTTCAATAGGTTGTCTTCTATGAACTCCATACTTCTGCATTGGTAGGGCACTCTGGGTTCCTCAAAACTTATGAGCAGGCATGGCATAACTTCTTTTGGAAGGGAATGAAAAGGGCAATTCAATAGATGGTGGCTGAATGTGATACCTACCAGCATAACAAGGGTGAAACGACACTCCTTCCTAGATTGTTCAAACCCTTTCCCATCCCTACATGGATTTGGATAGATATTTCTATGGATTTCATTGAGGGGCTCCCTAAATCTGGAGGGAAGATAGTGATCTTGGTTGTGGTTGATTGCCTCTCCAAATATAGTCATTTTTGTGCCCTCAGCCATCCCAATACTGCCTCCTCAGTCACACAAATTTTCATGGACCAGATCTTTTGTCTTCATGGAATCCCTTCTATTGTCTTAGATCGTGATGCAACTTTCACCAGTCATTTTTGGACAGAACTATTTTTCAACATTGGCACCAAACTGAAGATGAGTTTAGGATACCACCCACAAATAGATGGTCAGACTAAAGTTATCAACAAATGTTTGGAAACTTATCTTCATTGTTTCACCTCAGAACAACAACATTAGTGGGCAAAGTAGCTCCCTCTTGCTAAATGGTGGTACAATATCTCCTACCAAACTACATCTAAAATGACTCCATATGAAGCAGTCTATAGTCAAGAACCACCAGTGCTCCTTCAATACACCCCCAGCAGTTCACCAGTTTACGCAGTTGACACGGTTCTCCAAACCTGAGATCAGATTCTTCACATTTTGTAGGACAATCTTCACATGGCAAGAAACCGAATGAAACAACAAGCTGATCAGCACCGTTCTGAGCACACTTTTCAAGTAGGTGATACGGATTTTCTTCATCTACAGCCATACAAGCTATCCTCCCTGAAACTCAAAGGGTTTCATAAGCTGGCTCCAAAGTTCTATGGGCCATATAAGGTTATTCAGAAGATTGGGTCAGTTGCTTATAAGTTGGAGCTTCCTCCTTCCTGCATTCATCCAGTATTTCATGTCTCTTGTCTAAAGAAAGTTCTTGGCACCAACATCAGAGCACAAACTATTTTACCAGAATTGGATAACAAAGGATCCATCATTTTTGAGCCAGAGGCAATCCTCGACAGGCGCACTCATCAGCTTCTCTCTCGATCCATCACAAAGGTATTAATCCTCGACATGGGAACCACTCCTTCAGATTCAGCAACAATTTCCACGTCTTAATCTTTGAGGACAAATATTTTCTAAGAGGAAGGGGATGTTAGGAACCCATGTTTAGCCCTTCTCTTTACTTTGTCAGTATATTGTTGTTGGACGCATATGCTTTGTAAGTCATCCCGTGAGTATATTGTATGATCCCACATTCATGGGGAGTAATAGTTGTTTAGATTAGACTTAGTATATAAGTACATGTTGAGGCCAATGAAGGCATCCACAAGTTTATTGTATTGAGCTTGCTCAAAGGAGGTTGCCCCCTCGAAGTGGCCTACGATCAATAAATTCCTTCTTTGTTCTACTATTTCTATTATTTCATGCATTTTTCATTATATTGTTGCATGAGGTTCCTCTCACTACTCCATGATAGGATTCAATTCCATTGAAGCACAATAAGTATCCTCTGCTCTTCTATGCTTTTACACTTCACAATTATCCTTTAATTTTTGCAACCTCATTCAAATTCACAAGTTCATTTAATGTTTTTATACAATTCATCAACCTTGAAATTTACATTGAGGTCAACATTACAATCATCAACCTTGGGAACAATCTCCAATGTCGGCAAACATACATACATTAAGATAGGTCTAGATCTAAATATATTTAGGAGAAAAATAAATGAATATGAATCATGCCAAGCCATAGTTGGGACTCAATTACAATCTTCCACGCAGCAACACGCTCCCACAATCTTCAAATCATTACCGCAAGTAGTGAGAACAACCAAGTTGGCCAAGATTGGAGTTAACACTAAGAATTTTAGGAACACACTTCATGCACGGTCCAAATTATACTTTGTGGACCAATCCAAGGATAGGAACATGATCTTGATACTCCCACAAGCATTTTACAATCACCAAGAACATCTACACAACCTCTAAACACTTTATCCAAAAGATTCTTCAAACTAGAGCACTTGAACATTATTGTCGGCCACTGTCAAAGGAAAGATCGCTTGTAGAGCATCAAATCATGAACCATTTGAGCTGAAAGCACATAACATCATCACAAACTTAATTCTAGAACTGCAAACTGTGAAACTTAAATGTAGAGAAATGTGGAGGAAAATACATTCTCCTTATCACCATTAAATACACAGAAAAATAGTTTTTACACTGGTGAACATAACTCGCTCAAATCTTCATACCAGAGGCTCAAACTTGAAACATATCATCTATAGACATCCCTTAACATTACTTCCAATCCCCATACAAATATATTCAATCTATAGGATATGTGGAGCAAAACACTACACTATTCTTAAGAGATAAAGCAATTATGTACTTGTACTAATTCCCCAGATACTTAATTAGACTTATTCAAATAACTTCACTATCTGTTGACATTAATGGCAACACTTACTACTCATACTTACAACAATCTCCCCCTTTGTCAATGATGGCAACACATGATGTGAAAAATGATCAAGACATATAATCTTACTTTGCTTCTTTGCTCCCCCTCACGTGATGCTTTTTCTGTCTGCATTCTTCTTTTTAGGTTTTTCACATGAACTTCTCTCCCCCTTTGACATCAATGGCAAAGGGTGCTAGACCTTTTTCTTTCTTTTTACTGCACAACTCCCCTTGTCAACAACACTGCAACACTTACTACTCTTGATCAGAAACTTCTACCTACTCTCCTTGAGGAGTAACCTTCAGAACATCAATCCAAATCAAAAGATGAAACTTTAGACACCATTGGACTGATGCATTCCTTATGCATCTTAGTTAAGAGAAGGAGGGGTAATAACCACTAACTTCTCCCTGAGATAATCAAAAGTACCCTTAGCAGAGGCTTAGTGAAAATATCTGCAATCTGATCCTTTGTAGACACATACTCTGTCTTTACTTCATTCTCTGTTACCTTTTCTCTCAAAAAGTGATACTTTATTGATATATGCTTTGTCCTTGAGTGCATCACATGATTCTTTGAAATGTTTATAGCAATTGTGTTGTCACAAAAGATTAAAATTAGTTCTTCATACACAACTCTTATGTCCTTCAATGTTTGCTTCATCCAAAGTACTTGAGTACAACAACATGCTATAGCAATATATTTTGCTTCTGTAGTAGACAAAGAAACTAATTTTTAGTTCTTGGTCAACCATGAAACCAATCTGTTACTGAAGAGGAAAGCACCTCCACTTGTACTTTTTTTGTCATCAACATCTACAGCCCAATCTGCATCTGTATAAGCACTGAGAGTGAAATTAGTATCTTTGGGATACCACAAACCATAGTTTGAAGTGCCTTTTAAGTATCTCATGATCCTCTTGACTGCCATCACATGTGATTCTTTGGGATCTTCTTGAAATCTTGCCACAAGATAGATTGCATGCATTATGTCTAGTCTGGTATGGGTTAGATAGAGCAATCTTCCAATCATAGACCTATGTTTTTTCTGATCAGTCTTAGGTGATTCATCATTCTTGCTCAGCTTGTAGCCAATTACAATAGGAGCACATATTGACTTAGAATCCTTCATTCCAAACTTTTCAACAATTATTTCAAATACTTTGACTAAGAAATGAAAATTCCTTTTTCTGATCGAGTAATTTGGAGTCCTAAGAAGAAATTCATTTCACCAAACATAGACATCTCAAATTCCTTTTGCATTTCCTCTGTAAATTTCTTACACATACCTTCATTGCCTCTAAAGATAATATCATCAACAAAGACTACAACAATCCAAATTTGATCAGCATTGATTTAATTTAAAATAGAAATTGTTGTCTGTAGTACCTTTACTAAACCCTAATTGTATCAAATACTTGTCCAACCTTGTATACCAAGCTCTAGGAGCTTTCTTGAATCCATATAGAGCTTTTTTCAGTCTACACATCATCTCACCTTGGTCTGATAACTGGAATCCTTCAAGTTGTTCAGTATAAACTTCTTCTTCTAGCTTTCCATTCAAGAAAGCAGACTTCACATCCATCTGATACACCTTGAAATCTTTGTGAGCAGAAAATGTCAAAAACATTCTTATCACTTCAATTCTTGCCATAGGAGCAAAAGTCTCTTCAAAATCTATGCCTTCAACCTAAGAATATCCTTTGCATACCAGCCTTGCTTTGTTTCTGACCACTTCACCACTTTCATTCATCTTACTTCTGAAGACCCATTTGGTTCCAATCACATTCTTATCAGTAGGTCTAGGGACCAATTCCCAGGTTTGATTCTTTTCTATCTGCATCAGCTCTTCTTTCAAGGCTTTTACCCAACTTCATATTTGCATGCTTCATTTACATTTTTAGGTTGAATCTATGAAAGCAAATAGTAGTTCAGCTATTCTTCTGTAGCTCTTTTCCTTGTCAATACCCCTTTGCTTTTGTCAGCAATAATTTGATCTTCAGAATGATTAATTCTTACATACCAGGGAGTCTTAGCAACAATTTTTGAAGCCTTTTCTTCTTCACCATTTTCTTCGTCAGCTTGACTATCATTTTGTTCTTGTTCCACCTTTTCTTTAATGGTTGTGACAATAGGTTCATCTGATTCATAACCTCTTAGATCTGATGTTATTTATTTTTCTTCATCAACCTTCACATTAGCACTTTCAGTGACCTTTTCAATATCCTATTGTAGCACTGATAGGCCTTAATCTTAGTAGAGTATCCAAGGAAAATACCTTCATCACATCTAGCATCAAACTTGCCTAATTCTTTATCTCTTCTAATATAACCTTTGCTTCCAAAAACTTTGAAATATTTCATTGTGGGAACTCTTTCATACCATAATTCATAAGGAGTTTTAGTGCCATTACCTTTGACTTGGACTTTGTTTTGAATGTACACAGTAGTGTGTATAGTTTCTCTCCAATACACTTCTGATAGGTTACCCTCCATCATCATTGGCCAAGCAACCTCTTGAGCTATCTTGTTCATTCTTTCAACAACTCCCTTTTTCTTACTAGTCCTATCTCCTTGCAGACTCCATGTTCTTGGAGGACCACACAAATTTGTATGCACCATCTCAAGCAATCTAGTAGAAATTTATTATTTGCTCTTGAAACTTGTCTTTGTTTGTTTTCCCATTTGACATTCCTTGCAAATTGTATTGGTAGATTTCACCAGTTAAGGCAAATATCTCACAGCTTGAACTGAGCTTATCCTCACCAAGTTATCAAAATTGATATGACACATCCTTCTATGCCATAGCCAACTCTCATCTATCGAAGCCAACAAACAACAATTATCTGTTCCCCTTAAGTGATAAACATTACCTTTAGTCTTCTTACTAGTTGCAATCAATGTTCCAGAGATTTTCATGATCTTGCATATATTGTCCTTGAATCTCAGATTATACCCTTTATCACACACCTAACCAACACTTAAAAGATTATGCTTTAGACCTTTCACATATAGAATGTCATCTCTATTATGCTTGCCATCAAAAGAAATAGATCCTCTTCCATAGATCTTACCAGCTACATTATCTCTATACCTAACCAATCCACCATCATACTTTTCCAAACTTACAAACTTAATTTTGTCACCAGTCATGTGATGTGAACATCCACTGTCAATAATCCATTTATTCTTATCCTTCTCAACTTGGATAGATAGAGCACTTTCTTCCACTAGTTTTTCTTCCTTCACACAACTAGTAGGATTAGTAAACATAGGCTCTTCCTTAATCATAATAAACAAGAATTTATTTACACTAGGACTATTTGTCGCAAGTATGAGGTTAACCAGTGTTGTCATTGATGTCAACATACTCATATTGCATTGATAAGAAGGATTGGATGAGTTGTGTGCTGAGGATATTGAGAAAATTAGTCTCCATCCGGAACAGTGAAGAATAGTGATGAGAAGAAGGAAAAAGTAATCAATAGGTTGAGGATCAGAGGATGTGGTTCAAAGGGTTTGTAGATACGAGTCTTGATATGTTCCAGTTAAGATTTCAGAGGTCCGTATGAAGATCTGAAGAAGTTATGATCGATCAAGTAGAACCGGTTTCGGGAGATGCTCTAGAGTGACAGAGTGTTACAGAAAGGTCTGGTGAGATCTAGAAGTGCATTATCCTATTTTGTGGATTGGAAGGAGTGTTTGGGATGTCCTTATGATGTGTCATCTTGATTTGTGCATTGTTTGGAGGTCTGAAAGAACCTTTTTCAGTATGACAGTGGTAATAGACTGTGTTCTTGAAGTTCCGGATGAAGAAGAGAAGAGATTCTAGCAAGTAGAGGAAGTGTTGATGTACCTGGTCAATTAGGCAAGCTTGTGAAGGTTCTTGGATCATGTTGAGGTTGTGTTGTTGGTCCGCATCGGTGTTAGAGCCTAGAATTGGAGATATACTTTCAGATGAAGATGTTCTTGTTCAGACTGGCCGACCGGATGAGTTGCTTGCGAATGTTCTTGTGATGGCCGACCGGATGAGTTATTCATCTTGCGATTATTCTTGTGAATGATTGCCGACTTAGACAATTGTTCCTAAGTCAATGCCTTGTATAAATAAAGGTTTGTGAATTCATTTCAAAGTGTGTCGTGGAGCGGATGAGTATGGTATAGTGAAAGAGTGAAGGGCAGAGCAGAAGTATCTTGGGCTTAAATGGAACTGATCCAAACATGGTAAAGATGTCAATCTCTAGTTCAAGTTTGTGATTCTTATCACTTTGTAGACAGTGTGTCTCTTGTAGGCAGTGTGCCTCTTTGTGAGCAGTGTGCTCGGGCAGTGAGCCCTAATTGGCATGTGCCATCCATTTTTCTTATTCTTCTAAATAGAGAATAATCCTTGGGTTAATCACCCCATGGTTTTTCCCTTAACTGGGTTTTCCACATCAAAATCTTGGTGTCTAATGTGTTGATGTTTATCTGCTCCGATGTTAATGCTTTATGCTTTCATGAATGATTAATTGATATGCTATTAACTAACAAAGAAGAATCAAGTGTTTGAAGTAGAAGCAAGTTTTTGTACAATTGATTCACCCCCCCTCTCAGTTGTGTGCCCTAGATCTAATAATTGGTATCAAAGCTAAGTTCCTCTAAAACGAGCTTAACCAATTGAGGAGATCTAGGATGTCATCATACAAGAAGGACAGTCCGAAGTTTGACGGAACCAACTTCACTCTTTGGAAAGGCTACATGAAATGCCACTTGGAGTGTATTGGAAAAGCATACTTGTCCATGGTCACAAAACCATATGTACCTCCACAGGGTGGTCCGACAACTCTATATGAAATCACAGATCCTGAAAATAATCTGCAGACAAAAGAAGCTCTTCTAAGCGCATTAACTGACACAGAGCTGTCAAATGTTATTGACCTACCAACTGCCTATGAGATCTGGATTAAATTGGAACTTTTGCATGAAGGAGATGAGTTTGTTAAGAGTGCAAGGTTGCAAAGTCTCAAAGGGAAATTTGAAAGATTGAAGATGAGAGATGATGAAAATATCACTACCTTTATGCCAAGAGTAAATGAGCTGGTATGTGGAATTAGGAATGCTGGTTGAGTTTTGGATGAAAATGAGATTGTTTACAAAATTCTCAAATCCCTTCCTGCTGCCTACAAAATCAAGGTGGCTGCCATTGATGAGTTCAGAGCCCATACAACAGTCATAAGAGAGCAATTGGTTAGCAAACTGGCTGCATTTGAAATGACCAAGTTTGGAGATAATCCCCCCAAGACTGAATCTGCATTCAAAGCCAGTGCCTATGTGAAAGGCAAACAAAGATTTGATCCAGGAGAAAACTCTTCAAGGAAGCTGTCATGGTATGATCAAGCAAGGAAAGAAATGGAAGAGGAAGAAGTAGAAACAACCCAACTTGAAGCCCTCATTGCAAAAAGACTGCCAAGAGGATCCAGTAAGTATGAAGGAAATTTACCTTTTAATGCTTCAACTACAATAAGATTGGTCACTTTGCATCAAGATGTCCGGAAAGATCTACAAGGTCAAACTCTAATAGACAAAGGTTCCAAAAGAATTGTTATTATGTTCATGAAGAAGCTGATAATGAAGGAGTAACAGATGATGAATCAGATATGGGAGACAAATCCAGAAATGAATGGGTGTTTATTGCTATCAAGGAAGAAGAACCAATATCCTCTGAATCTATCAATCATAAGATTGTAGAAAGAGCTTTGGTTGCCCAAGTTGAAGAAAAGGATGATTGGGTTATTGACAGTGGATGCTCTCACCATATGACAGGTGACAAGAACAAGTTCTTAGATTTGGAAAGGTATGAAGGAGGAATGGTAAAGTTTGGTGACAACTCTGCTGGTAGAATCAAAGGTAGGGGAACTATCTCTTTTGATGGAAAGAACAAAATCGGTAATGTATTGTATGTTGAAGGATTGAAGCACAATCTTCTTAGTGTTGGATAGCTGGTAGACAAAGGTTATGATCTCCGGTTCAAGAATGGAAGATGCAAGATCTTTGAAAGCTCTGGAACTGAGATTGCATCCGGTACTCAAACAAAAGGTAATATCTTCTATCTGGTTGGTTCTAATAAAAGTTGTTTATTTGTTCAAGTTGATTAGAGTTGGTTATGGCATAGAAGGATGTGTCATGTAAATTTTGATAACATCATCAAGATAAGCAACACTCAGGCTGTAAGAGATCTTCCAAAATTGGTGAAACCTACAAATAGTTTGTGCAAAGAATGTCAGCTAGGTAAACAGAGCAGAGTCTCTTTCAAAAGCAAGGATTAGTCCTCTACCGGATTACTGGAATTAGTTCATACTGATATATGCGGTCTGACAAGAATCAAGAGTATGCAAGGTGATAGATATTTCATGCTACTAATTGATGATCATTCCCAGATGATGTGGGTTACCTTTCTGAAAGAGAAATCAGAAGCTTTTGAGAAGTTCAAAAATTTCAAGGCTATGGTAGAGAATCAAACTAGATTGAAATTGAAGTGTCTAAGGTCTGATAGAGGTGGTGAATTCACATCCGGTGAATTCATAGACAGTTGTCTACTCCTAGGACTCCACAGCAGAATGGAGTAGTTGAGAGAAAGAACCAGACCATCCAGGAAGCTTCCAGGACAATGATGATGGAAGCAAATGTTCCTCAGATGTTTTGGAGAGAAGTTGTTAGCACTGCAGTCTACACTCTCAATCGAGTTCAAATCAAAAGCAATATCGGTAAGACTTCTTATGAACTTTGGTTTGGCATCACTCCTACTGTGAGATATTTCAGAGTATTTGGTAGCAAGTGTTATATTAAAAGAGATGAAGATCTAGGAAAGTTTGATGCTAGAAGTGATGAAGGAATTTTCTTGGGTTACTCCACTCAAAGCAAAGCATACCGGTGTTACAATAAGAGACTGAGAAAGATGATAGAAAGTACAAATGTGAAGGTTGATGAAGGTATTGAAAAGCCCTCAAGATTTTATGAGTATGATGAAGATAATCAGAATGATGTTCTAGTTCAAGGAGCTCCATCCTTTCCTGAAGGTCAGATTTAGACTGATCCAGTAAATCAGGAAGAAGAGATAGGTCTAGATGAGCCTGATCAAGAAGCAGAAGTGCAAGAAACTCCCAAAGTCCCAAGGTATGTAAGACTAAACCACTCTGAAGATCAGATCATAGGTGACAAAAGCAAAGGTGTGCAAACTAGAAGAAATGTTGCTCAAAATTCTGATGAATGTTGTCTGATTTCAAAAATTGAACCTAGGACAATAACTGAAGCATGCAATGATGAAAATTGGACAAAAGCAATGGAGGAAGAGTTGATACAAATTGAGAAAAATCACACTTGGGATCTTGTTTCTAGACCTAGTGACAAGAATGTGATTGGAACCAAATGGGTCTTCCAGAAAAAACTAAATGAAGTTGGTGAAGTAATCAGAAATAAGGCCAGATTAGTCTACAAAGGATACTCTCAAATAGAAGGGATTGATTTTGAGGAAACCTTTGCTCTGGTGGCAAGAATTGAAGCAGTCAAACTATTTCTTACATTTGCTGCCTTCAAAGATTTCAAAGTGTATCAGATGGATGTCAAATCTGCTTTCCTGAATGGTGACCTAGAAGAAGAGGTGTACATTGAACAACCGGATGGATTTCAGTTATCTGAGCATGGTGATATGGTTTACAAATTAAAGAAGGCATTGTATGGTCTAAAGCAAGCTCCAAGAGCATGGTATGAAAGGTTAGATAAGCATCTTGTGTAGATTGGTTTCAACAAAGGTACTGTTGATAGTAACTTATATTTCAAAATTGATCATGAAAACATTTTGATTGTTGAAGTATTTGTTGATGATATCATCTTTGGAGGAAAAGACAGTATGTGTAAAACCTTTGCAAACCAAATGAAAAATGAGTTTGAAATGTCAATGCTCAGTGAAATGAATTTTTTCTTGGGTCTACAAATTATTCAGACAGAAAAAGGAATCTTTATCTCTCAGACTAAATATGTGAAAGAACTTTTGAAGAAATTTGGAATGGAAGATTCAAAGCCTATGAACACTCCCATGGCTACCGAATGTAAGTTGAGCAAAGATGATGACTCTCCTAAGACAGATCAGACCAAGTACAGATCAATGATTGGAGGATTATTGTATCTCACTCAGACTAGACCAGATTTAATGCAGGTTGTTGGTCTTGTGGCAAGATTCCAAGCTGATCCAAGAGAATCTCATGTCAACGCAATCAAAAGAATTTTTAGGTACTTAAAAGGAACAATTGAGTATGGCCTATGGTATCCTAGAGATCAAGATTTTTCTCTTCATGCATATACAGATGCAGATTGGGCAAGAGATGTGGATGATAGGAAGAGTACAAGTGGAGGAGCATTCTTTTCGGGAAAAGGTTGGTTTCTTGGCTAAGCAAGAAACAAGAAGCAATATCCCTGTCTACAACTGAGGCAGAATACATTGCAGCAGTAGGTAGTTGCACTCAAATTTTGTGGATGAAGCAAATGCTAAGAGATATTCAAGTAGAATATGAGGAGCCTATAATAATTTTCTGTGATAATTCAAGTGCAATAAATATTTCTAAGAATATGGTATTGCATTCTAAGACCAAGCATATATCTATCAAATTTCACTTTTTGAGAGAACAAGTGAACAAGGTGAAGTCAGATTGGAGTATGTGCCCTCCAAGGATCAGCTTGCAGATATTTTTACTAAACCTCTTCCCAAGGAATCTTTTGAGTATCTCAGGGAGAAGTTAGGGGTCATGGCCCCTCCGGTGATGAACTAGGATGTATTGATGTGCATCAGTCTGGTGGATATCACAGTCATATCTTGTGATCCGGATTGATGATGGGGAGCTGCTATTAAGGGGGAGCAGCTGGTACGATTATGATGTGTTACAAGTGCAAATATGAGCCCTTTGCCATTGATTTCAAAGGGGGAGAGAAGACATGTGAAAAACAAGTGGTTGATGATCAAGGGGGGAGCGGTAAAGGAAGAGAAGACATGTGAAGAGTTGTACTGATAGGGGGAGTTGTGACAGAAAGGAGAAGTTCTTGTCTTGATGGTTTTTCATATCATATGTTGCCATCAATGACAAAGGGGGAGATTGTTGCAAGTATGAGGTTAACCAGTGTTGTCATTGATGTCAACATACTCATATTGCATTGATAAGAAGGATTGGATGAGCTGTGTGCTGAGGATATTGAGAAAATTAGTCTCCATCTGGAATAGTGAAGAACAGTGATGAGAAGAAGGCAAAAGTAATCAATAGGTTGAGGATCAGAGGATGTAGTTCAAAGGGTTTGTAGATATGAGTCTTGAGATGTTCCAGTTAAGATTTCAGAGGTCCGCATAAAGATCTGAAGAAGTTATGATTGATCAAGTAGAACCAGTTTTGGGAGATGCTCCAGAGTGACAGAGTGTTACAAAAAGGTCTGGTGAGATCCGGAAGTGCATTATCCTATTCTGTGGATTGGAAGGAGTGTTTGGGATGTCCTTGTGATGTGTCATCTTAATTTGTGCATTGTTTGGAGGTCTGGAAGAACCTTTTTCAGTATGACAGTGGTGATAGACTGTGTTTTTGATGTTCTGAATGAAGGAGAGGAGATTCTAGCAAGTAGAGGAAGTGCGGATGTACCTGGTCATTCAGGCAAGCTTGTGAAGGTTCTTGGATCATGTTGAGGTTGTGTTGTTGATCCGCATCAGTGTTAGAGCCCAGAATTGGAGATATACTTCCGGATGAAGATGTTCTTGTTCAGATTGGCTGACCAGATGAGTTGCTTGCGAATGTTCTTGTGATGGCCGACTGGATGAGTTATTCATCTTGCGAATGTTCTTGTGAATCATTGCCGACTTAGATGATTGTTCCTAAGTTGATGCCTTGTATAAATAAAGGTTTGTGAATTCATTTCAAAGTGTGTCATGGAGCGGATGAGTGTGGTATAGTGAAAGAGCGAAGGGCAGAGCAGAAGTATCTCGGGCTTAAATAGAACTGATCCAGACATGGTAAAGATGTCAATCTCTAGTTCAAGTTTGTGATTCTTATCATTTTGTAGACAATGTGTCTCTTGTAGATAGTGTGCCTCTTTGTGAGCAGTGTGCTTGGGCAATGAGCCCTAATTGGCATGTGCCATCCATTTTTCTTATTCTTCTGAACAGAGAATAATCCTTGGGTTAATCACCCTGTGGTTTTTCCCTTAACCAGGTTTTCCACGTCAAAATCTTGGTGTCTAATGTGTTGATGTTTATCTGCTCCGATGTTAATGCTTTATGCTTTCATGAATGGTTAATTGATATGCTATTAACTAACAAAGAAGAATCAAGTGTTTGAAGTAGAAGCAAGTTTTTGTACAACTGATTCACCCCCCCTCTCAGTTGTGTGCCCTAGATCTAACACTATTATCATGAAACTCATCATCTATATCCTCCCAATGTAACTATCTCCTCCTTGCATATGAACCACCCCCTACTTTTCATGGACAACCATCATCATCAAGATCTCTAACATAATAGCATTTCTTGACAATTCTAGGTCTACTTTTAAATTTCTTCTTACCTCTATCAATTCTCTCTAGACATCTAGATGCATAGTGACCAATCTTACCACAAGAAAAGCATTTGAATGGTAATTTCTGTTGAACTTACCGGAACCTCTTTGCATTCTATCAACAAAGTTAGCTTCAACCTCATCTAGGTCATCATCAAATTCCATAGCATATTTATGAGCTCTTGAAGTCTTTTCTAAAGTGTTGTCTTTGAAATCATTCTCAATCTTTGGCAAGCCATTGCCAAACTCCCTCATCTCAAAGGTTGTAAGCTTCCTAGGCAACTGATCCTTTGAAATATTTTTCACTCATAACCTCTTCAATTGTTGCCACATTGTGACTATAGGATTTAGGTAATGACCTAAGAATCTTCAATACAACGTCATCTTCATTAGTGGTTCCTCCAAGACATTTGATTCCATTGACAATTTCATCAACTCTCTGCATGTACATGTTGCAAATATGTGCCTAAGTGGTGTTGTCATTGATGTCAACATATCCTTGTTGCCATTGTTGTCAACTGTATCCTAATTTGTTTCCTATATAGAAGACTAGATTGTTGAGGATATTGAGAAAATTAATGAGGATCAATGTATGCAGACCATATGGCTGAGTAGAGGATTGTCTGAAGAAGCTCCAGTTAAGCTTTGAAGGGTTCGCATGAAGATTTGAAGAAGCTATGGCCATCTGAGTAGAACCAGTTTTGCAGTGTTCATAAGAGATAGAGTGACAGGAAAGAGATCCCGATTGTTTCAGATATGACAAATGATGATCTAAGGATCTAGAGGCATGTTTGCAAAGTTAGTGTGTATCATCCATTCAAGTGGTTCAAGGTTTGGAGGTCCACAAGCAATCTTTCTAATGTGATAGTCATGGCAGATAGTGTTCTTGAGGTTCCAGAGGAAGATGCAAGTGATTCTGATGATTTGGAGGAGTGCAAATATTTTTGTTGAATTCAATATGCTTGTGGAGGTCTCTAGATCATTTGACTACTATTTTGGAGGTCCACATTAAAGTTTGAGCTTGTCAAAGAAGATTTCCTTCTTGGTGTTGTTATTCCTAGTCTTGGCCGACCGAATGATTCAAGCATGTTGCGGATGATCTAAGAGCAATTCTATGAAGCGTGGCATGTTGATCAAGGAAGATTTGAGTGCTAGTTATGTTTGGCTGACAACTTAGTGATTTGAATTAAGTCAGATGTTTGTAGTGCCGACCTTGATGTTCATTCCAAGGTTGATGAAGTGTATAAATATTAGTTGATGAGTTGTGGAAAATCATCCTTGTGTGAAAATAATAAAATCCAAAGAAAGGATCAAAGGCAGAGCAGAGTAGAGGAGAAGCATTAGAACAAGAGATGTTTAGATGAAGAGCTAGAGAAGAAGTATTTGGAGTAGAGAAGAAGTTTTGTAAATTTTCAAAGGAACTAAACTAGTCATAAAGAAGATGCTATTTCATAGTTCATTCTTTCTGTATTAAATATAAATTCTGTAGGTAGTGAGCCTCTCTTGAGTAGTGAGCTCTGGATAGTGAGCCCGAAGGCATGTACCTTCCCTTTTCTTCTAAGTACTTTTAACAGGGTAGGAATCTTGTAGGTTAACCCCCACCATGGTTTTCCCTTAACCGAGTTTCCATGTAAAAATTTTGGTGTTATGTGTGCTCAATTTATTTTTGCTCTTGTGTTATTGATTCATGCTTTAATGTTTATCTGATTGAAAGTTGTTAAAGAAGATTAAAATTAGAAAAGATTAAAATTGTGGGACAACTGATTCACCCCCCTCTTAGCTGTCTGAACTAATTCCAACAATTGGTATCAGAGCCAAGTTCCTCTAAAAGGAGCTTAACCACTCAAGGAGATCTAGGATGTTAACTTAGAAGAAGGATAGTCTGAGATTTGATGGAACAAATTACTCTATTTGGAAGAGTCGCATGGAGTGCCATTTGTAATGCATGGGTGATGCTTATTGGGTGATAACCAATGATGAGTATAAACCTCCGGAGAAAGGTCCTTCAACTCCAGATCAAATCTAAGATTGGTAATAAGATTGCTTAGGTTGTTGAAAAGGATGAATGGGTGATTGATAGTGCATGTTCTCATTATATGACTGGTGATAAAAGTAATTTTATAAACTTTGAAAACTATGAAGGTGGAATTGTGAAATTTGGAGACAAATCAGCTGGTAGAATCTGTGGCAGAGGATCCATCTCTTTTGATGGTAAGAATAACACAAATGATGTTCTATATGTGGAAGGGCTGAAGCATAATCTTCTTAGTGTTAGACAGTTGGTTGACAAGGGTTATGATCTCTAATTCAAGGATGGCAAATGCAAAATCTCATAAAGCTCTGCAACTAAAATTGCATCTGGTACACAAACTAGAGGTAGCATCTTTCAATTAAGTAGCTCTAGTAAAAGTTGTTTGATTGCATAGATAGATCAGATTTGGTTGTGGCATAAGAGAATGTGTCATGTGAATTTTGACAACATGGTCAAGCTAAGTTCTACTCAGCCTGTGAGAGATCTTCCAAGACTTGTGAAACCTAATAGCATGTGTAGAGAATGTCAATTGGGTAAATAGAACAAAACATCATTCAAAGGTAAAGAACAATTTTCAAGTGGGCGATTGGAACTTGTGCATATTGATCTATGTGGTCCTATTAGAATTAGAAGTGTGTAAGGAGATAGATATTTTATGTTGTTGATTGATGATTACTCCTGGATGATGTGGGTAACTTTCTTAAAATAAAAATCAGAAGCTCTTGATAAATTCAAAGTGTTCAAAAATATGGTGGAAAATGAGATTGGTGTGAAGATAAAATGTTTGAGAGCTGACAAAGGTGGAAAATTTATCTCTAGTAAGTTTAATACATTATGTGAAAAGCATGGAATAAAAAAATAGCTATCTGCTCCTAGGACTCGTCAGTAAAATGGAGTTCTAGAAAGAATGAACCAGACCATTCAAGAAGCTGCTAGGACCATGATGATGGAAACAAATGCTCCACAAGTTTATTGGAGAGAAGTTGTAGTCACTACTATCTACACTCTTAACCAAGTGTAAATCAAAGGCAATTCTGGTAAGACTCCTTATGAACTCTGGTTTGGTCATCCTCCTACTATAAGATATTTCAGAGTTTTTGGTAGTAAATGTTATATCAAAAGAGATGAGGATCTAGGCAAGTTTGAAGCAAGAAGTGATGAAGGAATTTTTTTGGGTTAATCTACTCAAAGCAAATCATACCGGTGCTTTAACAAGAGGTTGACAAAGATTGTTGAAAGTGCTAATGTCAAAGTTGATGAGAGCAAAGGACATTCCAGGTCTTGCGGATATGATTCCAATGATCAAGATGAAAATCCAAGTCAAGAAAGGCAAGTGCAAACTCAAATTTAGATCCAGATTGATCTAGAAAATCTAGTAATTCATGAAGATAGTGTAGAAGTTGAGGAACAAACTCAAGAAATTCCCAAAACTCCTAGGTATGTAAGGATGAATCATCCTAAAGATCAAATCATAGGAGATAGAAATAAAGGTGTTCGAACTAGGAGAAGAATTGTTGAAGATCAAGAAGAGATTTGTTTGATTTCAAAGGTTGAACCATTATCAGTAAGTGAAGCCTATAATGATGAAAACTACATAAAAGCAATGGAGGAAGAACTAATGCAAATTGAAAAGAATCACACTTGGGATCTTGTTTCTAGACCTGAGGACAAAAATGTGATTGGAACTAAATGGGTCTTCCAGAATAAGCTAAATGAAGATGGTGAAGTTGTAAGAAATAAAGCAAGGTTGGTATGTAAAGGATATTCTCAAGTGGAAGGAATTGATTTTGAAGAAACTTTTGCTCTGGTGCCAAGAATAGAGGCAATTATATTATTTCTTGCTTTTGCTACTTATAAAGATTTCAAAGTCTATCAAATGGATGTCAAGTCAGCATTTCTAAACAGAGAGTTAGAAGAAGAAGTCTACATTGAGTAATTGGAAGGATTTCAGTTGTCTGATCAGAAAGACATGGTCTGCAGATTGAGGAAAGCATTATATGGACTCAAACAAGCCCCAAAAGCCTAGTATGCAAGATTAGATAAGTATCTGCTAAAGCTAGGATATAACAAAGGCACTGCTGACAGTAATATTTACTTCAAGATTGATCATGAGAATATTTTGATTGTTGAGGTATTTGTTGATGATATCATTTTTGGTGGAAATGAGAGCATGTGCAAAACATTTGCTGATCATATGCAAAGTGAATTTGAGATGTCCATGTTTGGTCAAATAATTTTTTTCTTAGGTCTGCAAATCACTCAGTCAGATAAAGGTATCTTTATATCTCACTCTAAGTATGTGAAAGAATTGTTGAAGAAGTTTGGAATGGAAGATTCAAAGCTAGTAGGTATGCCTATGGTAACCAGATGTAAGTTGAGTAAAGATGATGACTCCCCTAAGGAAAATCAAAAAAGGTATAGATCAATGATTGGAGGACTCCTCTATCTGACTCAGACCAGACCTGATGTCATCAACATAGTTGGGCTTGTTGCTAGATTCCAAACTAATCCTAAAGAATCCCATGTTGTAGCAGTCAAAAGAATCTTGAGATATCTCAAAGGAACCCCTGATTATGGATTGTGGTATCCAAAAGATAATGACTTCACTCTTCATGCATATATAGATGCTGATTGGGCAGGAGATGTGGATGATAGGAAAAGCATTAGTGGTGGTGCATTATTCTTAGGAAGTAGACTGGTTTCTTGGCTTAGCAAAAAGTAGGAGGCAATACCCCTATCTACAGCAGATGAAGAGTATATAGCAACCGCAAACAATTGCACTCAAGTTCTGTGGATGAAGAAAATGTTAAAGGACATCATAATTGTGTTTGAGGAGCCAGTCACAGTCTTCTGTGATAACTCAAGTGCAATAAGTATCTCAAAGAATCCAGTGTTGCATTGAAAGACAAAGCATATATCCATTAATTTTTATTTCTTGAGAGAGAAGGTAAATGAGAATGAAGTCAAGTTGGAGTTTATGTCTTCAAAGGATTAGATTGTAGATATTTTCACTAAGCCTCTTCCCAAGGATACTTTTGAGTATCTTAGAGAGAAGTTGGGGGTCATTACCCCTCTTGATCATAATTAAGATGCACTAGAGTGCATCAATCCGGTGGAATTCACAGTCACATCTTGTGATCCAAATTGATGTCAAGAAGGCACTAATCAAGGGGAGTAGTCTGCATATAATTTTTGAGTTTGGTTTGAAACAAAAATAAGGAGAAAAGACTACAAATATGTACCCTTTGCAATTAATGTCAAAGGGGGAGAGAAGTTCATGTGAAAAACTAGTTACTGATGAAAGGGGGAGCAGTGAAGAAAGTGATTGTAGAAGAGATAAGAGAATGGGGGAGAAGGTCTTGTCTTGATGGTCAAATTAGTTTTTCACATCATATGTTGCCATCAATGACAAAGGGGGAGATTGTTACAAACATGTGCCTAAGCAGTGTTGTCATTGATGTCAACATATCATTGTTGCCATTGGTGTCAATTGTATCCTATTTTGTTGCCTGTATAGAAGACTAGATTATTGAGGATATTAAGAAAATTAATGAGGATCAATGTATGCAGACCATATGGCTGAGTAGAGGATTATCTGAAGAAGCTCTAGTTAAGCTTTGAAGGGTTCGTATGAAGATTTGAAGAAGCTATGGCCATCTGAGTAGAACTAGTTTTGCAGTGTTCAAAAGAGACAGAGTGATAGGAAAGAGGTCCGAATTGTTCCAAATATGTCAATGATGATCTCTAGATCTAAAGGCATGTTTGGGAAGTTAGTGTGTATCATCCATTCAAGTGGTTCATGGTTTGGAGGCCCGTAAGCAATCTTTCTAATGTGACAGTCATGGCAGATAGTGTTCTTGAGGTTCCAGAGGAAGATGCAAGTGATTCTGATGATTTGGAGGAGTGCGGATGTTTTTTGTTGAATTCAATGTGCTTGTGGAGGTCTCTAGATCATGTGACTGCTATGTTGGATGTCCGCATTAAAGTTTGATCTTATCAAAGAAGATTTCCTTCTTGGTGTTGTTGTTCTTCCCAATCTTGGCCAACCGGATGATTCAAGCATGTTACGGATGATCTAACAGCAATTCTATGAAGCGTGGCATGTTGATCAAGGAAGATTTGAGTCTAAGTTATGTTTGGCTGACGGCTTAGTGATTCACATTAAGTCAGATGTTTGTATTGCCGACCTTGATGTTCATTCCAAGGTTGATGAAGTGTATAAATACTAGTTGATGAGTTGTGGAAAATCATCCTTGTGTGAAAATAATAAAATCCAAAGAAAGGATCAAAGGCAGAGCAGAGCAGAGGAGAAGCAGAAGAACAAGAGATGTTTAGATGAAGAGATAGAGAAGAAGTATTTGAAGCAGAGCAGAAGTTTTGTAAGCTTTTAAAGGAACTGAACTAGGCATAAAGAAGATGTTATTTCATAGTTCATTCTTTCTGTATTAAATATAAATTCTGTAGGCAATGAGCCTCTCTTGAGCAGTGAGCTCTGGGCAATGAGCCCTAAGGAACATGTGTTCCCTTTTCTTCTAAGTACTTTTAACAGGGTACAAATCTTGTGGGTTAACCCCCACCATGGTTTTCCCTTAACTGAGTTTCTACGTAAAAATTTTGGTGTTATGTATGCTCAATTTATTTCTGCTCTTGTGTTATTGATTCATGCTTTAATGTTTATCTGATTGAAAGTTGTTAAAGAAGATTAAAAGCAGAAAAGCTTAAAATTGTGGGACAACTGATTCACCCCCCCTCTCAATTGTCCATACTAATTCCAATAATACATAGTTATGTTTTCATCTTGACTCATCTTTAGGGCTTCATACTCCGCCTTTAGGTTTTGTAAGTTGACACTTTTTATACAATCATCTCCTTCATATAAACTTTTCAACTTATCCCAAATCTCATAAGCAGTCTCCAAATCCATAAATTTTACAAACTCAGTGCTAGATAAGGCATTTAATAGAGCATATCTAGATTTTGCATTAAATTCATACTATTTGACTTCTTCATCATCTAATGTACCATTTGGAGGAATAGTATACTTTTTCTCTATTATCTTCCAGACATTATAACAAAGAGAATTAAGATAACTTTTCATCCGTACCTTCTAAAGGGCTTAATTTGTTCCATTGAATTGTGGTGACTCCCTCTTGTGTGCCATCTCGGATCTACCTCAAGTTGTTAGACTCTTTACTGAGGAACCCTTGCTCCAATACCAATTGTTGAAAAGCACAATACAACTGAGAGGGGGGGTGAATCACTTGTAACCAATATTTCAAAACCATTAACACATTAACCAATCAACATTGTGTTTGTATTTTAACCATAAAAGCATGAAATAAAAACTTGAACAAATTCACACATTCAACATAGGAGACACCAAATTTTTTACATGGAAAACCCCATAGGGGAAAACCACGGTGAGTGTTAGCTCACAATACAATATGTTATAACAATAGCAAAAATTAGAGGTTCACTGCCTTAAGGCTCACTGTAAAAAATGCTCACTGCAAGAAGAGGGTCACTGCTAATGGGGTGGGTCACTGCCAGTGGGTGGGTCACTGCCTAGATTGGTGAACTGATTTATTAGCGTCTACTCCATGCCAGGATTTAGTTCCATTGAAGCACAATAAATATCCTCTTCTCTACTCTACTTTTACACTTCACAATTATCTTTTCATTTTTGTAACATCATTCAAATTCATGACTTCATTTCATGTTTTTATGCAATTCATCAACCTTGGAATTGACATCAAGGTTGGCATTACAATCGTCAACCTTTAGAACAATCTCCAAGGTCAATAAACATACATACATTAAGATAGGACTGGACCTTAAAAGATTTAGGAGAGAAAAAAATGAATGTGAATCATGCCAAGCCTTAGCTGGGACTCAATTGCAATCTTCCATGCAACAACATGCTTCCGTGCAATCTTCAAATCATAACCGCAAGTAGTAAGAACAACCAAGTCGACCAAGACTAGATTTAACACTAAGACTTTTAGGAACACACTTCATGCACAATCCAGATTATACTTTGTGGATCAATCCAAGGATAAGAACATGATCTAGATACTCCGACAAGCACGTTACAATCACTAAGAACATCCACACAACCTCTAAACACTTTATCCATAAGATTCTTCAAACCACCGGAGCACTTGAACATTACTGTCAGCCACTATCATAAAGGAAAGAATGCTTGCGGAGCACTAAATCATGATCCATTTGAGTTGAAGGCACATAACATCGTCACAAACTTAATTCCAGAACCACAGACTATGAAACTTAAATGCAGAGAAATGTGGAACATAATACATTCTCCTTATCACCATTAAATACACAAAAAAGTAGTTTTTACATTGGTGAACAAAACTCACTCAAATCTTCATATCGAAGGCTCAAACTTGAAACATATCATCTATAGACATCCCTTAACATTACTT
Organism: Cunninghamia lanceolata; assembly: GCA_027924645.1. Taxonomy (NCBI): domain Eukaryota; kingdom Viridiplantae; phylum Streptophyta; class Pinopsida; order Cupressales; family Cupressaceae; genus Cunninghamia; species Cunninghamia lanceolata. The sequence continues at coordinate 2,967,790 of BSBN01000367.1, read as the reverse complement.
CCAATCTACAGGCAAATATATTCAATCTACAGGATATGCGGACAAGAATACTATACTACTCTTAAGAGATAAAGCAATTCTATACTTGTACTAATTCCTCATATACTTGTTCAGACTTATTCAAATAACTTCATTATGTGTTGACATCAATAATAACACTTACTGCTCATACTTGCAATAGTTGGGACAGACGCATGGCATGATTTTGTGAGTCAAATCATAGTACAGGTAGTTCCTATCGATGTTGCCAAGCGATGGGTGTAGATGGGTTATTCTCCATAGCCATCTACAGGGTGGCATGCAAAGATACTCATGCCATTTGTGAGATACAGATTAGCTATAGAGTCTATCCTAGATCAGGCTATCTAGAGAGCTAAGCATGTGGAGGGTGAGTTCCAAATGCTACAAGATCAGGATGCAGCAATACCTTCACCTAAGAGATCTCCTGTCTTGAGTGAGATCTTACTTCCTGAGTTATGCTAGGTAAGATCTAACAGAGACAAGGCCTAGGGAGAGTGAGATAGAGCCATATTTGAGAGAGACCAATACCAGAAGATGTACCAAGAGTCACATGACAAGGTGCTAGGACTAAGAGGAGAGATCAGGGGGTTACAGTCGTGGAGTGTCTCTAGGAGTCATTCGTGGTCTGTAGCCACACATGGGCATGCCTCTGTCACACGGACACCATGAGGTCTTGAGGGGACTAGTGATCAAGGTTTAGCTATGTGACGTATCTTATGCACTACGACATCCCATTTTGATGTATGGGATAGTCAACCCTGATGTATATTAAAACTGATGTTTATATATATGATGTTTTCCTATTATTGCTTCTAATGTTGTCTAATCTGTCACATATGATTTATATAAAATTCAACTAGTGATAAATGTTAATGTTTATGTGGAAATGTGATTAATGCGAATGTGATATATACTAAACAATTCTTTACAGACACATATAGTAAAAACCACAATGATTAATGAATTTCACACATAACCCACATCCTATGCTATATTCAATTAATACCAAGGTGATCTTTAATAACACATGTTTAAGCAAGATACCAAAATGATTAACCAAAAAAGATGTTATGCTAAATGAATTAAGACAAAATAACCATATCTTGTCAAAATTGAAGATAAACTAACTAATAAGTTTTCTTTTTAATGTAACATCTAACATATAATCTTAACCATAGAATTTCTTGAGGTGCGCAGCATTATACTAGTAGAAAAATAGAAATAAATGATTTAAAAAACTACCAAAAATTGGTCGTGTAACCATTAGTTTGGTCACATGATCATTGGTAGAGTATTCCTAGTCATTTATCACTCGACCAAATTTATGACTAAACAAATTTTAGTCATTAATTTAGTCATTAATTTGGTAGTATTGTTACCAATTTTTAACCTACAACTCAAATTGACAGAGCTAGTTCATTAAGTTTATTTTAAGATGAAAAATTCTTAACATTTTCTGCTATGTTGGTTTGCATAGTTTAGAGTGCTTGAAAGAAAAGGGTTTGGTTGTATCATTGTATGCCAAAAAGAAAGAAAATCAATTTATCATTCATTGCTTTATAGGAGATTCATCATGGATAAGAGATTTTTCATTTTATTACAATAATCATTCAATTTACGAATGATATACAAAAATTCAATAAGTATTGCACTGAATGAAAGAAAATAGAGACCAAGTGTCCCGCACAAGCCGTGGGAATAGCTAAACCAACACAACCTAGGAAATGCACTATACAACTGAAGATGGAAAGGGAAATAAGCATATAATGAAAAGCATATCCATCATTGCCTATTGTGTTCTATGTTGGTCTTTGTTGTAGCTACTCCATCCTTACTCCTAATTCTACATAGACCCGCATGGTGATAAAAAAGATGTTAGAGCTCAAGATATGAATTCTACTATGTACTTCATCAACATATAATATAGTGCACTGCCTATAATGTATTGAATCAGATAAATAAATCATCCATAGGTAAGAGAGACTAAAAAATGAAACATCATTAAGCTTCACTATTTTAAATTAACATGTTTGTTTCCTGTGCAGGTACAGAAGTTATGTTGCTAGTTTGAATACATTTCAGCATGTGGTGCAAAGTGGGCTCCCAAAAGGGTTGAGCCCAGCATCCTGCCCCTAAATCTCAAGAGGGGATGGGATAGAGATTCATATTCATTGCACTCAAATAGAATGGATTCAGCTAAAGGAGTGTCACATCAAGTGAGTGCATGAACTTTAAGTTCATTACCCATCCATGATCATCAATTCAAATGATGAAATGATAACCATTTATGAGAAGTGAACTCATTCAAGATAGCTTCATAATGTGTGGATTTGAATATTAGGTTTGTCAAACATCATGCTATCTCGTTATCTTTTTTATACATTCAAGATGCTCAGGAACAACATTATAATCACATCATGTAGCCTTTCAAACAAAGAAATCAATGAAAAGGTTATGACACAAAGTAACTTTCATCAGTACAAGTGCTCACATGGATAGGATAGCACTCTTGTGCTAATCAAAAAATAACGTAGTGAATAATTCAATTCTTCATCAAGGAAGTAGTTGAAAAACAATGAGCAAGTATTTATCCTTTCGGTATTAATAAAGTGTGAAGTTGTATGAATTAATGATAATCATCACTATCATGCCAATCATAATGTGTAACACTGAGTAATGATAAATGCAATACAATATGAGTGCCATGGTAACTTCCTGCAATAAAGAAAATCATAAGCTATAGGAGGTGCAACTACATGAATCAAGAGAAATACAATAGTTATAATCTTCTCATCAACTACAATACAAATCAAGTACCATGATAACTTTCTAGAATGAAAGATCATAAGTTTTAGATGCAGCTATAGGAGGTAGCACCTGAAGATTTTTTCAAGAGACATATTGCTTCGGCTAATGAAATAAATGAGTCATTATCATTAAGTATGATGTGTATGTGGGTACATTTGATATAGTACAGTAGACTGGACAACAAGTAAGTATGACATGTCACATGTTGAATGTGAGCATACCAAGTGTATACAAAATAGATAAATAAAAGATTCACAAATTGTATAATTGTATGAGCTTAGAACATCAAGATACACTTTACCATTGTAAAAAGGATGAAGTTTCAAGGATCATGTTTATCTACAGATGGTGTAGAGAGAAGTGGCATGAATGTTATCATTACAGAGTTCATATGGAGCAGCAAAGAAATGAACTATAATCATTCATCTTATCGAGTACTATTTCTGCCAAACAAAAAGATAAATGAAATGTTGAGAGTAGAGATATCTTGTAGCCATAGCCATCATTTGTTTTCATTGTAACATCATGTCAAATTATTAGAAGAAAGTAAATTTTAGATACAGAGGAAGGTTTCAAACCATCTAAGAGATATACATGATTAAAGGAAAAGTACACAGAATAAAACCCATCTTAATATTAGAAATGAATCTTAAGTCACAAATGATAGAAATACCTAGAATGAAAGTAGGTATTCATTTTGTAAATTTTGCATTATTTTGTCCAAATGGATCAAGTTCTCTTCACACAAAAAAGAATAAATACAAAACATCATATATATATGGGTTCTCAGGCTGCATCCAAGGATGTATTTTTCTTTACAAAATGTCAAAACCCATATCGTATTTGCATTATGAAAATCATAGATACAAATGTCATAGAAGGGTTTCTATTTTGTAAAATGAAGAATAGTGTAGTTCCATTATCTTTTGAATATAAAAATGGAGAGAAACCCAGTTCGTGCTGCTACTTGAGAGTCATTTTTTTACAAACCCTTATAATTATATATGGAGAGATCACAAATACAGAGAAAATAATGAGTTTCGAACTCATAAGAGTTTGAAGAATACTCAGAAATAAGAGGACTGGTAGGTATATGGCCGTGGCCTCTAATAATGAGAAGATATACAAAAAATTTCCCATTGCATCTTTATAGAGAGAACAATGCATTTATTTTGTGCTAGTGATAAGCATATATCAATGGAAGAATCAAAGGAAATGATGTAGAGTTCGAATAGTAAAACTTACCCAAGTTATTCCGTAGGGAAATGCATTTGAAACCCAAAGAAATGCTTTAGAAGAACTTCATCATAGTCACGGCCTCAAAGCAGAGAGGAATATCGACAGAAAGAAACAAATGCATCAGAGGAATACAAGCTTAGCCATAGCCATGAAAGCTAAGTATACCTCAGAAAATGAAAAATGGATCGAATATGTGGCAGAGGGGTTCTTACCTTTAATTTTTCTTCAATGAAATCCATGAAAATCCCTTAGAAACTGCAAAGAATCAAGTTTTTCCAGTTCAAATCCTAGTTCTTCATGGCGGTAGCAGAGCCTCATCATCCAAAAAGTTGCAAAGTGAAATGAGCCTAAAAAGTTAGGGCTGGAGATTATTTTGTCTTAGGGCCTCATCACATCAAATTATTTTTTCATTGCCTCAGTTAATACCCCTCATGGTATTGTGTTCATGTTACATTGCCTAGGCCTTAAGACCTTGATGACCTGTTTGCCATTTGAACGTAAGACCATAACATGACTTAGGATGCTTTATATCTTAGGTCCCTAAACCACATATGCCCATATGCCTTAGATTATTTGCAAACCAAATGGAAGGCATGCCTTAAAGGCTTTTATTTTTCAAACCATTTAATATGCCTTTCATATTTTTATGATTCTTATAGAAAATCAGGATGCCAAATGAGATATATTACACTTGGCAAGATAAACCAAAAGCCTCGTATTATTATTTTTTGTAAAGAATCAAATCGAGACAAAATAGGAGACAAAATTGTAAAATTCATTGTAAAACATTATTAAAGCAATGCTTTTATAAATTGCTTTAATAATTGTTATTTTGATTCAGTTAAAGCAAAGTAAATCTAGACTAGATCATATCTTTTAGATTTGCTTTCTTTTGGGCGAGATTGAGCAAAAATGGGCAAATTGGAGCTATTTTTATTAGGTAAAGCCTGATTTTGAGGGGATTTCGATGGGACCACTTGGGATGGCATTTTGGTAGCTTTTACTTTTAGTTTGGAGGCATTTCAGGATTCTTTATGGTATCTTTTCAATGGATCTCGAAAATGACTTGGAGGCTGGCTTTTAGAGAGATTTTTGCAGTTTTTTTCTATTTTTCTATCTTGGAAAAATTAGATGCATATATTGGAGAAAAAATTTAGTTTTTTCTCAGTTGAGATCATTGTTTCTTCTCTCTTGCTCATCTGTAGAGAGCTTGTAAAGACCTTTTTGACTCAGATTTTCATTTTTATGTACTCCTTTCAGTTCAATATAGCAGAACATTCCTACTGCATTTCTTTTGCCTCTTAGTCGCAATATTGATTTGATATTTCATTTTGATAATAAATATTTTGTTCTTTGCCATGTCTCTTTATTATGAAACTATATGCAAGTATTTCATATGCTTCTAGTTGTGTGTTGTGTTCAAATCGACCCTTCATGCAAATTACTTTTGAGTTGTATGTTCTAGGTGAGGTTGTGAAAGTTTATGTTTAAGGAGCCATTTGTGAGAGATCATTAGAACAAATTATAGTTTTGGAGATTAGATTTTAGAATTTAAATTTTAGTTATCTTCTCACCCTTTTCCTTGGTAAATCATTTAGATTAGAAGAGTTCATCAAGAGAACCAGCTCACTCTGGAGGTTCACTCCAAGTTTTAGGCAACCCACAAGCCTAGGAGTGTTCCCATGTGTCAACAGGTAGCTAAGTTGATAGATTAGCATTGGCTGCATACTTTGATTGACAACAGTTTTTTGGCATGCCCGGTGGGATAGTTTGAACTTTCATAGTTCAAAGCTCATCATTTCATTGTTGGTTCTTAGTGTGTGCACCAGCAATCTCAACCTTTAGAGGGAAATTCTTCAAACACATCTAGTGACTCCAGATCATAATCTAATGGTTTTAATAGATCAAGTGCTGGTATGTTTCAAAAATCAAGATTTTGTTCTTATTTCCAGGTCTTCATATGAGTAGAAATGTCAAATTTTTATAGTCAATATGTATACCCACCCACATACTATGAAAATGCTATCAACAAACCTTCTTATCAACCATATCTAAGCAAGCACAATGTTGGTTTTAGTCCAAATAATCCTATTATAGAAAGCTACTAGCTTACTCAAGATGTTTACCACCCATCCACCCTTGCCCAATCTCCCAGTTAGCCTCAAAATTTTGAAATTATGGAGCTTAGAGATATTTTGTTAGACTTCACAAAGTAGGTAGAGAAGATCAAGAGGCAACAATAGTATAACTTACAAAAAGAAGAATGGGCTTGCTCATATTATTAGTACCAACAAGAAAAGGAGTTTCAAGGAAGGCAATATGAAGAGTTTAAATTGCAGCAACAGGAGTTAGATCACCAAGCCTATCTCCAATAGTAGTAGCAACAACCTTGTGAGACCTTTGGTTCTCACTAGGAGTTGGAGACACGAAGGAGATAGTTTGAAAAATATCTTGAGAGGGAGGCAGCTGCACAAATGAAGCTTTTGCTTTCTCAGTTTCAAAGGCACAAAGCCCAAATAGCTCCTACCATTCCAGAATAGCCTACTCAAGAGGAGGTTTGTAAGTATAAGTTTCCAAGTTTAGATAGAATGAGCCTCTTAGTATTCCTAAAGTTGAGATTCCAAGTTTTAGGCAAGAAAAGGTCTTTAACTCCCCTAACCAGCCTCTTAATCTTGAAATACCAAGTTTCAAAAGCCTTCATCCCTTGCAAGTTGAGGGAAACAATCATATTTAGCCTAGTATAGTTACAGATCAGCCCCTTGAGTAACATTTTTCCTTGCAAGAAATCCAAGAAGCTCCCCAAGTTTCCCCACCTGAGGAATCCAAGGGGGAATCCTTTGATTAGAATACCTTACTCTTCATCGAGGAGCTTAGAAAGGTAAATCCACTACGTTCAGCTTTGGAAGTTTACTGTTTGTAGGAGCAGAAGATTGAAAAAGAAAATCCTTCTCCTGATGAATCTTTCAATGTTTTCACTAATGATCCTCTTTGTTTTGTGGAAGATGATGAAAATTTTTTAGAAGACCAACCAGCACAACAGGATGTGAAGCAAGAGGTTTCTACTATTTGTGTTGCATCCCCAGCTAAATATGAGCATAATGCATGTGTAGAGGAAGTTGATTCAGGCTTGACACTAAATCCTTTGCATTTTGATTCCTTTGAAAAGTTTTCTAGTGTTGTTTATAAGATGAATGAAAGCAAGATATAGAGATTGGCAGACGGAAGTCTTCAATTGCAAAGACAAATTATCTAAGTTCCAATGGAGAATAAACTAGATAAAGAAGAGGATTCAATTTCATTGTTTGATCAGTTACCTAGTTTTGTTGAGCCAGACGAGGAAAGCATGCTCATACCAAGGACACCAGGAGAATCCTCAACAATCTGAGTTGCTGATTGAAGCTAAGCAATCTGACAATGGGGTCTTAGATCAAGTAGAAGAGTGTGAAGGTAAGCCTATCATAGAACTTACACAGCTAGCTAAGAACGGTTACAAGGTAATTTAAGCAGTCTCCCTTCATAGAAAAATGAAAATGAGAATGAAGAAGATGTGTTTTGGGATGACCTTGAGATTTTTGTTTCAAATTTAGATATCAAATAGTCATCTTTTGAAAGAGAATGTGTTGAATAGCAAGTTGAAGAGGCAAAAGAGAGTGTTGGAACTCAGGTTTTGACTGATTTATTTGTTGAGCTTCCTTTGTTTATTAGTAAAGATGAAGAAAATGTATGTGAACTAACAAAGTTGACAAGTTGTGATCAGCTAGAGCATGAAAGTGACATTGTTGGAATATTGATCCATGAAAAAATAAATGAAAATAGCTTGGTTGTGGAGGAGCACGAGGTTGAAGGCATGATCTAGCCGAAGAAAGAAAGAGTTGTGGTTGAGGAGGCAGTTGACAAGAGTGAAGCTAGCAAGAACAGTTCCAATTTTGTGTTGTCAAAAAGATGTCGAATTAAATATATTGCTAAAATGGAGGCCAACAAGAAGATTCCTATCCTGGTTGAGCCCAAGAATGAAAGTGCAGTTGAAGAAGAATAGATTCAAGTCACTTTACCACCTCAAGGTAGTAGTGTTTATATTCCATACAAAGAGGTTAGTGAGCTTGTATATGTTCTTCAAGATGTGGTGCAGCTATTTCATGGACTTTCATCCATTGTTCTTTTTCATGTAGCTGTCCAAGATTGTGTAAAGCGTCATATATTATGTAGAAAAGGTAGCTACTTCACCCAACCAGTGAATGGGTTTGTTTGACCAGCTTTTTTGGTTGGTTAGACTAGGTTGGTAGATTAGTGTTGCTCTGAGTAAGTGCTTTATACTCATTTCCTTTCAGTTATTTTCTTTCCCTAAGTGTTGTTGCATATGTTTTCTTGGCCACTAGGTCCTTTTAGTTTTCTTTTGGTTTGGTTATGTTTGGTTCTCTACTGCTGTTTGGAGTAGTTTACAGTTGAGTTTCATTATTTTCTAAGTTTGATAAGACCAGAGTTTGACTCCATGCCCAATGGATAGTTTAAGGCAACTAGTCTTAATGTTTAGCAGGCAAGCATTTAGTAGAAGTCACCAGAAATGTTACCAATTTTTCACCTACAAATCAAATTGGCATAGCTGGTTCATTAAGTTTATTTTAAGGTGAAAGATTCTTAACATTTTCTGCTATGTTGGTTTATATAGTTTAGAGTGCTTGAAAAGAAATGGGTTTAGTTATAACATTGTTATGCCAAAAAGAAAGAAAATTAGTTTATAATTCATTTCTTTGCAGGAGATTCATCATGGATATGAGATTTTTCATTTCATTACAATAATCATTCAATTTACAAATGAGATATAACAACTAAATAAGTATTGTACTGAATGAAAGAAAAGAGAGACCAAGTGTCCCACACAAGCCATGGGAATAGCTGAGCCAACACAACCTAGGAAATGTACTATACAACTAAAGGTGGAAAGGGAAAGAAGCATATAATGAAAAGCATATCCATCATTTCCTATTGTGTTCGGTGTTGGTCTTTGTTGTAGCTACTCCATCCTTCCTCCTAATTTGGAGTGGACCTACATTATGATAAATAAGCTATTAGAGCTCAAGATATGAATTCCACTATGTACTTCATCAACATATAATATAGTGCACTACCTATGATGTATTGAATCAGATAAACAAATCATCGATAGGCAAGAGAGATTGAAAATTGAAACATCATTAAGCTTCACTATTTTAAATTAACATGTTTGTTTCCTGTGTAGGTATAGAAGAAGTTATGTTGCTGGTTTGAAGACATTTTAGCATGTGGTGCAAAGTGGGCTCCCACAAGGGTTGGGCCCATCATGCTACCCCTGAATCTCAAGAGGGGATGGGATAAAGATTCATATTAATTGCGCTCAAATAGAATGGATTTAGTTGAAGGAGTGTCACATGAAGTGAGTGCATGAACTTTAAGTTCATTACCCATCCATGATCATCAGTTCAAATGATGAAATGATAACCATATATGAGTAGTGAACTCATTCAAGATAGCTTCATAATGTGTGGAATTGAATATTAGGTTTGTCAAACATCATGCTATCTCATTATCTTTTGTATACATTCAAGATGCTCAGGAACAACATTATAATCACATCATGTAGCCTTTCAAACAAAGAAATCAATGAAAAGGTTATGACACAAAGTAATTGTCATCAGTACAAGTGCTCACATGGATAGGACAACATTCTTGTGCTGATAAAAAAATAAAGTAGTAACTGATTCAGTTCTTCATCAAGGAAGTAGTTGAACAACAATGAGCAAGTACTTTTTTTTTTGGTATTAATAAAGTGTGAAGTTGCATGAATTAATGATAATCATCATTATCATGTCACTCATAATGTGTAACATTGAGTTATGATAAATATGTAATACAATATGAGTGCCATGGTAACTTCTGGTATAAAAGAAAATCATAAGCTACAGGAGGTGCAACTACAAGAATCAAGAGCAATACAACAATTATAATCTTCTCATCAGCTATAATACAAATCAAGTACCATGATAACTTTCTGGTATGAAAGATCATAAGTTTCAGATGCAGCTACAGGAGGTAGCACCTGAAGATTTGCTCAAGAGACATATTGCTTCATCTAATGAAATAAAGGAGTCATTATAATTAAGTATGATGTGTATGTGGGTACATTTGATATAGTACAGTAGACTAGACAACAAGTAAGTATGACATGTCACAGGTTGAATGTGAGCATACTAAGTGTATACAAAATAGATAAACAAAAGCATCACAAATTGTATAACTATATGAGCTTAGAATATCAAGATACACTTTACCATTGTAAAAGGGATGAAGTTTCAAGGATCATGTTCATCTACTGATGGTGCAGAGAGAAGTGGCATGAATGTTATTATTACAGAGTTTATATAGAGCAGTAAAGAAATGAACTATAATCTTTCATCTTATTGAGTACTATTTTTACCAAACCAAAAGGATAAATGAAATACTGAGAGTAGAGATATCTTGTAGCCATAGCCAAGTTTTATTTTCTTTGTAACATCATGTCAAATTGTCAGAAGAAAGTAATTTTAGATACAGAGGAAGGCTTCAAACCATCTCAGAGATATACATGAAAGGAAAAGTACACAGAATAAAACCCATCTTGATATTAGCAATGAATCTTCAGCCACAAAGGATGGCAATACCCAGAATGAAAGCACGTATTCATTTTGTAAATTTTGTTGAAATGGATCAAGTTCTCTTCACACAAAAAAGAAGAAATACAAAACATCATATATATATGGGTTCTCAGGCCGCAGCCAAGAAAGTATTTTTCTTCATAAAATGTCAAAACCCATATCGTATTTGTAGTATGAAAATCATAGATACAAAGGTCATAGAAGGGTTTGTATTTTACAAATAGAAGAACAATGTAATTCGACTATCTTTTGCATATAAAAATGGAGAGAAACCTAGTTCATGCTGTTACATGAGAATCATTTTTTTTACAAACCCTTATCATTATATATGGAGAGATCACAAATACAAAGAAGATAATGAGTTTCAAGCTCATAAGGGTTTGAAGAATACTCAAAAATAAGAGGACTGGTAGGTATATGGTCGCAACCTCTAATAATGAGAAGATATACAAAAAATTTCCCATATTGTATTTGTAGAGAGAATAGTGCATTTATTTTGGGCTTGTGATAAGCATATATCAATGGAAGAATCAAAGGAATGATGCAGAGATCGAATGGTGAAACTTACCCAAGTTATGTCATAGGCAGATGCGTTTGAAACCCAGAGAAATGCTTTAGAATAACTTCATCATAGTTGTGGCCTCAAAGTAAAGAGGAATATTGACAAAAAGAAACAAATGCATTAGAGGAATACAAGCTGAGCTGCCGCAATGAAAGCTAAGTATACCTCAGAAAATGAAAAATGCATCGAATATGTGATAGAGGGGTGCTTACCTTCTATTTTTCTTCAATAAAATCCATGAAAATCCCTCAGAAACTGTAGAGAATCAGGTTTTTCTAGTTCAAACCCTAGTTCTTCATGGCAGCAGTAGAGCCTCATTATCCAAAATGTTGCAAAGTGAAATGAGCTCAAAAGTTAGGGCTAGGGATTGTTTTGTCTTAGGGTTTCACTTTTGCCCTAAGTTTGATTGTGATATTTTTATCACATCAAATTATTTTTTCATTGCCTCAATTAATACTCCTTATGTTATTGTGTGCATGTTACATTGCCTAGGCCTTAAGACCTCAATGACCCCTTTGCCATTTGGAGGTAAGACCATAACATGACTTAGGATGCTTTATGTCTTAGGTCCCTAAACCACATATGCCCATATGCCTTAGATTATTTGCAAACCAAATGGAGGGCAGGCCTTAAAGGCTTTTATTTTTCAAACCATTTAATATGCCTTTCACATTTTTATGATTCTTATAGAAAATCAGGATGCCAAATGAAGTATATTATACTTGGCAAGATAAACCAAAAGCCTTGTATTATTATTAAAGAATCAAATCGAGATGAAATAGGAGATAAAACTACAAAATTTATTATAAAACATTATTAAAGCAATGCTTTTATAAATTGCTTTAATAATTGTTATTTTGATGTAGTTAGAGCAAAGTAAATCCAAACTAGATCATATATTTTAGATTTGCTTTCTTTTGGGCTAGATTGAGAAAATATGTGCAAATTGGAGCTTTCTCTGATCAGGTAAAGCCTGATTTCGAGGGGATTTCTATGGGACCACTTGAGATGGCATTTTGGCAGCTTTTATTTTCAGTTTGGAGGTATTTTAGGATTCTTTTTTGTGGCTTTTCAATGTATCTCGAAAATGACTTGGAGGCTGGCTTTAGAGAGATTTTTGTAGTTTTTTTCTATTTTTCCATCTTGGAAAAATTAGATGCATATATTGGAGAAAAAATTTAGTTTTTTCTTAGTTGAGATCATAGTTTCTTCTATCTTGCTCATCTGCAAAGATCTTGTAAACACCTTTTTGACTCAGATTTTCATTTTTATGTACTCCTTTAAGTTCAATATACCAAAGCATTCCTACCTCATTTCTTTTGCCTCATAGTTGCAATATTTATTTGATATTTCATTGTGATAATAAATATTTTGTTCTTTGTCATTTCTCATTATTGTGAAATTATATGCAAATATTTCATATGATTCCCATTGTGTGTTGTGTTTAGATCGAGCCTTCATGCAAATTACTTTTGAGTTGTATGTTCTAGGTGAGGTTGTAAAAGTTGATGTTTAAGGAGCTATTTGTGAGAGATATCATTAGAACAAATTATAGTTTTGGAGATTAGATTTTAGAATTTAAATTTCAGTTATCTTCTCACCCTTTTCCTCAGTAAATCATTTAGATTAGAAGAGTTCATCAAGAGAACCAACTCACTCTGGAGTTTCACTCCAAGTTTTAGGCAACCCACAAGCCTAGGAGTGTTCCCATGTGTCAATAGGTAGCTAAGTTGATAGCTTAGCATTGGGTGCATACATTGATTGACAATTATATTTAGTCATTAATTTGGTAGTATATTTAGTCATCAATTTGGTAGTATATATAGTCATCAATTTGGTAGTATGTCTGGTAATTTGGTAGTATATTTAGTCATCAATTTGGTAGTATATTTAGTCATTAATTTAGTCATTGTAATCATTAATTGCCATCAATTGGTAGTATATTTAGTCATTTATTTATTTAGTATATTTATTTATTTATTCAGCGATTTATTTATTCATGGTAGTCATTTATTTGGGTGAATCAATGATTCAAGTTACAAATCAAATCTAACTTAATTAATCCTCATGCATATAAACTTCAAGTATCATAGATATTCAAATATTGAGAGAAGCACAATGAAATGAAGACTAAAATGCTTGAACAAATATGATTGATCACTCTAAAAAAATTTTACTTCATTAAGCCTCACTGGCAAATCAAATACATTCAATGTCTCACTGACAACAGTATTTAGGACAGCCACAGTGGGGAGGGTACGTGTCCCAAGGAAGCTACATGTGGTAAAAGCACAAAATGTTTTTAAATATTAAATACAAAAATGTGATCTACAAGACAAGTTTTTGATTATAGTGTAATTTTATTGAAAATAGCCCTTTGTCAGTTAGGTCAATTGTGTAATAACTCTAGTGGCCCCAATTTGATCACTCTTCACAAAGGAATGCATGGATATTATAAGAAAAAGCATGGCAAATGGCATTGCAAGTCTTATCACAACCTCAATTTTGGATATTGTCTGCCATATTTAACATAACAAAAAATGTAAAAAAGACTTACAAAATGGAGATCTTAATTTTCCCTCCTCTAGTAGTTCCCTTAGATCCTTTTGTTGCATGATAGATTTTCTTAATTAGAAATTATGTGATCAAATTTTAATGCACAAACACATATCGATGCATCTAAGGTATTTTAGTGTCATATCATTCTTTAACTCAAAGATGATGGTTTCCACAAGGCTGGTGATTTAGCAGAAAAATGACTGTAATGACCAAAACAAAATGCCACTCAATTTTCTTTAGAACAGTTGTAATGAAAATCTCTTCAAAGAAGTTATCGTATAACAAAAGAGTTCCATGGGACTTAGATATCTTCAATATCTATCATTGTAACCCAATTTTTTTTGTATGGCTTCCCTCATTATATTCTCTATAAGATTGAACCCTTGTTTTACCTAAAAATTATAAATCGGAAACCAAATGATCTTTCTTTGAAAACCCTTTTATCTAAAGAATTAAGGAAATAGTTCCACCTATTAAAAATAAATTCAAGGAAAGAGACAATGTAAATATATTGCATTGAAATAAATTTTGGCATATTTTTTAAAAAGGCAGTAATGGGGTTTTTGTTTTTCTATGGTTAAAAAAATTGCAGCACGCAAATTTTTAGTTTTTGTGCTAAAAAAATAAAGAACTGATGCAGATACCTTTCAAAAAAAAAGATCTCCTCCACTGCCTTGGATTGATTCCTTGGAAGGTGAATCTTTTGTTTTATGTTCGCACTCCCTTCCAACTCACCTCAAATCTTGCAATTTGATATGCCCCTAAGTTATTTGCTTTCAACTATTTTCCCTTTCCTTTTCCTTTGAAAAAAATACAAAATATAAAATAGAAATCCCAAAGCATCTAGCGGGGAACATTTAAATGACATGAGACTTTTTCTGACATGATTTTTTTCCCAGCGTGAGAACAACCGACAAGTTTAGAAAATATTCCGCCATGAACTTTTTTACAGCCTGAGAAACATTTCCAATCATTTTGGCACGGAAGCTCCACACATACAGTCTCCCATTTCCAAGGCAATGTCCTCCCTTTGGAATCTGTGGAAAATGAATCGCCCCACTTTGCTCCAATCATTCATAACAAAAAAGAGAAGTCGAGACTAATAAGAGTAAGAAAATAAAAAGGAGATGAAACAAAATAGCTTAGGGTTTTGAGCCTTTCCAAGTTAGGGTTTACCTTTATGATTTGGTCACCCACCTACTACACTATGATGAACCGTGGCATCTTTCTCTACGAAATGAGTCATGAGTGAACGCCTTTTAGGTGGTCAAATAGAAAGGACACTTTTGTGAATATTTTGAGCAAGAACCCTTCCTTCTCATCCTCATCTTCTCTCGACAATCTCATTCAGAAGCTCCTTACAAAAGAGCCAACAAAGATGCTAAAAGAAAAGCAAGTAAAAAGCCATCTATTTTTCCATAGCTTGAGATGGGAGCAACTGTAGTTTGTTTCAAGACCTCCTTTTGTGCCACCACTCTCCCCTAAACCTCCACTCACTTTTCACCCAGAAAATGAAGTAGCTATCCATAGCAAGAGTGAAACATCTCGATCGAATGGCAGTAATTTCTCAATCTCGTAAAGTGTTAGAAACGAAAATGGCTAGGAAGCGGACCATCATGGATTAGTTATAGACATGAAACAAAATAGGTTAGAGTTTTGAGCCTTTCCGAGTTAGGGTTTACCTTTATGGTTTCAAGATGGGTGCCAAAATTTTAATTAAATTGTAACCATTTTACTTTTGGCGCCCATCGTTAACATTTTGACGCTCATATAGTTAAAATAGGTTAGAAACAAAAAGCCTCCATATTATTAAATATATTATAATATTATATTATTATATAATATTAAATATATTATAATATAATATTATAATATTAATATATAATATTATATAATATTATATTATATATTAATATTATAATATTATATTATAATATATTTAATATTATATAATAATATATTTAATTATAATATAATATTATATAATATATAATATAATATATATTATATAATTGTCTGATAAAGGGCTAGATCTTTAGGCAGACATGAGAGGTCACATGGAGGAGGTAGAGATAGCCCCTAGACATTTTATGCAGGCTGGCTCTATTTTCCGATAGTCAAAAAGTGTGATTGAAGGCCTCGGTAGATGTTGGCAAGGTGGCAAGTAATGATGTTTTTGGCAAATTGGGGTTGGACAGTCACTTCTCCGAGGCATGTGGATCATTAATGGGCATGTTGTGCCATGGCTAATGCACTGAGATAGATTGAAGAGCCAAGATAATCTAGCTCCACTTGTGGGAAATGTCTGATCTTTCTCTCCCTTTATTCCTTTGGTCTAAGCGGACATTTATTGTCTTGCCTTATATTATCTTAGAATTCATGGATTATGATCAAATTGGAAAGAAAAAAGAATAGAGAAGTAATAGTCATTTATTTAGTCATTTTTATTTGTTTGACCAATTATTTAGTTGTGTTTTTTGCCTAATGACCAAATTAGTCATTTATTTAGTCATTTCAATTGATGACCAAATTAGTCATTTATAGCTGTGTTGCAAAAAATTAGTAGAATTTTGGTCACATGACTAAAAGTTTTAGTCACCTGGTCATTTATTTGCCATATTTCTACTAGTGTTAATAGGTTCTTTAAGTGGCATACCTTGTTCATTAACTAGTTTATACGCTCCTAATCCAAAGGCTTTAGTAATGACATACAATTTGAGCCAGTTAGGGATGAACTTTCCTTTTTCTCTAAGAGGTGCGTTTACATTGCGTTGATTCTCATATAGTACTAGATCTCCAACGCCAAATAAATGATGTATGACATGCTCATTGTACAATCATTGGGCACTCTTCTGATGGGCTCTAAGGTGTTCGAGAGTGTTGATATGTTGTTCATCAAGAATCTCAAGTTCTTGTAATCAATTTTCTCATTCCATATCATCATCAATAATGTCTCTTAGGGAAACTTGTAGTGAAGGAATTTCTAACTCTAATGGAATTATCACATCAGCACCATAAACTAGGTTATTGTTGGCAAGAGACACATTGGAGCTTCATGATTGTTGTCATTAATGGAAACAAAGGTTAACCCACACATCTGCAGGACATGATGAGTCTCTACTGGAAGGCAGATTGCAGAGTATTGTGATCCGATAAATAAGAACAGAGCATGTGGTGAGGTCCGACAATCAGCTCCGGATCTCTTAGAGGAAGTATCTTGGTGAAGTACAGATTTGGGGAAGTCAAGAGGACTACCTTGACTAATATATTCCAAGGATTTAGCCTCCGGTGATAGATGAAGAAAAAGATATGAATACTTGAGTGTCGGGTTCCTGATTGGCAGTGTGGACAGAGGAAGAACTGACTAGCAGAACATCAGACATTATTCCGAATGTGTTACTGATGATGGTAAAGATTCTTAAGGCATAAGTTATGATTGGTCGACATGATTGATGACTTCTACAAGTATATCCTTGATCTGCATTACATGGTAAGCAAGGATTCAACCGACAGATCAGAGTTTGAGGAAAATATTGACTATTCCGAATGCTGACTAGAAAGGTGATGAAATCACTTGTGTGGATATATATACAAGATGGATTTAGTTGTGAGAGGCGTCATGTTTTTGGTGAAGTGCGAAGAAAAGTAGTAGAGCAGAGTGAAAGTAGTAAGGCAGATCCGGTATGTGAAGGGACAATAGCACTAAGGAAGAGAATGGATGAAGTGCAGTAGATCAGTGTACTAAGTTTAACCAGAACTGAACTCCAGCATATGTAGATGCTCCTTATTAGTTCAAGTATTGTATTACACTCTTTATAAATTGTAGACAGTGAGTCTCTTGTAGGTAGTGGGCCTCTTCTGAGCAGTGTGCTCGGGTAGTGAGCCCTAATTGGCAAGTACCATTTTGTAATTCTATTCTTCTAATAGAGAATACAATCTTGGGTTAATCACCCCATGGTTTTCTCCCTTAATAGGGTTTCCACGTCAAAAATATTGTGTCATGTGTATTTCCATTTCATGGTTATGTTTGCTTGTTTGAATTGATGCTGCACTAATTATTAAGAAAGTTTAGAAAGCTGAAATAATTAAGATAACTGATTCACACCCCTCTCAGTTATCAACAATTGGTATCAGAGCCAAGTTCCTCCTAACAAAGTCTAACAGCTTGAGGAAGATCTAGGAATTCAAATGGATGTATATGGTATAAGGGAGCAACTCAAGACTGCCCTTGATGATCTTGAGTAGTCAAACTCTGAAGTCAATGAATTAAAGGAAAGACTAAAACATGATGATGATTTCATAAAAGAACTAAAAGACAAATTAAGTCTCTCTATGAAAAAGAGAAAGGAGCTACTTCAGCAATTGGCAAGTCAAGGTGAAGCCAATGATACAAATGAAGATCTGATGGAGAAAACCAAGTTATGTGAAAAGTTATCAAAAGAAATCATTATGGTAAGACATGAAATGGAATCAGGAGTTATGAAGTTTACCCAAGAGGTTGAAGAGAAAAGAAAAACTAAAGATGATCTAAGACAATCTCTCAAGGAGAAATCAGAAGATTGCCACAAGATGGATAGAATTATCAGACATCTTGAATCTGATCTTGAAGATACTAAAGATAATGAAGAAAAACTTGAGGATCAAATTGTATCTCTTAAAAGGGATCTTCAAACAACAAATGAATATAAAGAGAAATTCAAGATAAGTTCTGCTCAACTTGAAGTACTTCTTGAAAGTCAAAAGAGGGTAGATGACAAGTGTGGTTTGGGATATGAGAAAGGAGAAAGCTCCGAATCTGGTCAGAAGAATCTTAGATCAGAAAATCTAAGGAATAGGCCTAGAAGACCTCCGATAAGGTAGCCTAATGCTCAAAGATATCCATCCTTCAATGGATATTGCCACAACTGCAATAACTTTGGTCATAGAGCTAATCAGTGCAGAAAGAGAATAAATCAAACTAATACATCCTTCTCCGGATAGTGTTTTAACTGCAAAAGGTATGGTCACAAATCTCATGAATGCAGAAATATGCAAATGAACAATTCATTCAATGGTAGATGCATTGCATGCAATAGAATGGGTCACATGGCTAATCAATGCAGATCAAGAGGATATCAATCAAATATGCAAAGAAATGTTGTTTGCCAAATTTGCAATAGATCCAGTCATATCCTAAAATTTTGTAGAAGCAAGAATCAGGACAAAAGAGGTCTGGTATATCATAATTAGAATCAAGATAAGGGAAAATAAAAGGTGAATGCGGATGAAGTTCAAAGTGAGATGAACAAGATTTGGGTGAAGAAAAGTATAGAGAATGTAGGGGATGGATCTGCACTAGATTTTGGTGCTGATATTCCTTCTAGAAATTAAAAAGTGAGCTCTGGCTTAGGGGGAGACACAAAGAAAACCTTGTTCCCCCAATCAGTCAATTGGTACCGGAACTAGCACAAGAAGTGTTGTGGATTTAAGGGTTCATAAGAGAAACATCTAAGTAAACTATGGTTAATATTTGGAAGATCAGTAAGATGTTTAAGATCAAGATTGATACGGTTCTTCAAGTCATTTGAATAAGGTAAACCATAATAACTTAGGTTGAGCATTTATTGCAACTTGGTTTTAGGGTTTGCAGAACAATATAAGGGTTCTTCTTATTAAACATTTTCTCATTCTGCATTCAAGAAAAAGAAAAGAGGTGCTCTGCAACAAATTTCCTCAAGCCCATCAAAGATCATTTACAGAAGTCAATTCTTCCAAAAATCGATCCGGCTCACTCCGTGAAACCTAAAGGCACAAAAGCTATTTTCTGTTCTCAAATATCTCTCTGCAAATCTTTTGAAAAGATGTCTACTCCAAATATTGTGAAGATCACTGATAGGCCTCGCCCCAAATTCAAGAAACATCCCTATAAATCCTTGGAAGTAGATCCCCTAGGAGCATTTTCTAGTGTTCTGCATGGTGTGTTACATACAGAAGATATTAGGGTTTACATACATGCAAATATTGAAGAGTTCAAGGATTTCAAACTAAGAGATATCTATCATAAACAATTTATAGATGATGCTTTTGAACTTAAACCTCAATATAAGGGCATCCAGGAGAAACATTTTGATCAGTTCATTCATTTCCCCTGCTTTAAAGAAGATGAATGGGTCCGGTATGTATTGAGTAGGATGCATGATAACTTCCTATGGATAAACAGACCTTGCAAAATCACTAAGGAGGCAATTAGGGTAGTAACCGGCTTATACTCCTCCAGAGGGATACCTATCCTCAAATTTGTCAAAAACCAAACTGTAACTAAGGCCACCAGATCAAAATTTGATAAGAGGGCAATGACCTGTGAAGATATCATGGACCCAAATATCAAGTTTGCATCTATGATAATAGGGTATAAGATATATCATTCCAGTAGGGAGAATTCAATGTCCAAAACTACAGTGTATACTACCTATGAGATGCTAAGAAAGAATGCAGAGTATGATCTCTATGAACTTCTTCTAAGTCAATTGATGGAGAACATACAAAAGATCAAAAAGGACAAGAAGAACTCCTTTAAATATGGTGGACTGATATTGTGTTTATTTTTCGACTTCATGAATGAGCTGCCCAGATCTAATGGATGGGCATGGCAAAATAACAAACTGGTAGCAATTCAAATCAGAGATTACTTGCATGAACTTGGGGATGCCAAGGCAAGGAATACAACTCTATGGGAGTACTTTAAGAACTTCCAAAATACTATGGAAATCAGAGAAAGAATCCTAAAATCATTGGTTGAAAAATATAAAGATACAGTGTGCTTCATGGTAGACACTGATCAATGCCTAATGGAGGCAGTAGAGCCAAGGACAGTCTAGATCATGCCTATGGGGTATGAAGTTGATGAACAAATTGTGGAGCTACATGTTCAACACATGCTAAGTCAGCCAAAGGATCCAAAGGCAAAAAGGTTTGGAACCTTTGAAGAGCTAAGTGTAAAAGTTCATGTGGAACTCAGACAACCGGAAATAAAGAGGAAAGTGAGAAAAGAAGTTGAAGAAGTTCCCAAAGGCTTAGGCATCTCAAAGGAGGCACTTGTTGCCAATAGGGAAAAGATGGAAAGGGCTAAGGAAGAGAAGAAAGAGGCAGAAAAGGGAAGTAAGGAAAGTGCTCTGGTAGAATCTTCCACTCGGACAAGATCATCAAAGAGATCTGTACCTACCACTGCTAAAAGCTCAAGGACATCAAAACCAGAAGCAAAATCATCTAGCAGAGGAGAGAAAAGAACTAAAACAAAGGCCACAAGGTCTTATGTCAGTCAAAAGGATGATGAAGAAACTGAATCAGATGAGAAGATAAAGAAAATGAAGAAGGAGAAGAAGAAAACATCCGATGAACCCTCTACCAGTCAAGGTGAAGAAGAAAAGGCAGAAGAATTTGTAGAAAAGCCCACTCTGTCTTTAGATGATGTCATCAAATCTGTCACTGTGGATGGAAACCTTCAGCTAATGGCTGAATTCTATGATGATTACAATGAAGCAAACCAAAAGATCTTGCAAGAAGCTGCAGTTAAGTATCTGAACATATATAACAAGGCTTTTATTGAAATTATATCTCTTATTCGCAAAAGCCTAGAAAAAGAGTTAGAAATAAGAAAGAATACTGCCATGGCAAAAGATCTTGAGATCTGGGAACAGATAGCCATTCGGCTATATCCATCAATCGATTCAAAGCAAATGAACATCATCTTCAAGGATTGCAAGGATGAATTTTGGAGCAAAGCCAGAATGAATCAGCTCATGCTTGGTGAGACTGACAAGATAGCCAAGGAAACAGAAGAGATCCTCAAGAATGCCTTCAAAAGATTCAATCTTCCTATTATAGAGGACTTGGGTGTTGAAAAGGAATCCACTGAGGAAATGACAGAAGAACTAATGGACACTGGTGAAGACAAGGGCCTAGAATCCTCTGCTCCGGAAGAGGTGGCCCATGAACAAACAAACATCACTTCTCTAGTTTCCCCTGCTGACTCTGGATCCAAAGGAGAAGAAAGAATATAGGAGAAAGAAGCAGAGGTGAAGGAAAAAGAAGGTGACAGTACCAAGGTTGTAGAAGGAGAAAAAGCTCCAAGAGATAGTTCTGAGACTACAGAAGAAAAGAAGAATCTGTCTCCGGCAAGAGACACTGCAGAAACTCTCAAAAAGTTCTTAGACAAAGAGACAATGGACATTGATGAACCAGAACTTCTGCAAGGGCCATTTAATTTTGACTCTCTTTCTCTAGTACAAACAATGAAGATAGCTTCATTTGCTAATGCAAATGCCAAACAAAAACTCTTGAAGTCTCACATGGAAGAATATGAACTTATAGCAGCCACATCCGGAGTGTTAGAAAAGATCATGCCATCTTTTCAAAAGGATCCCTCAGCCTCCTCATCTGGTAATCTCAAATCTCTGATTAATAGTATTAGTACATATTTCAATTCTCTAGAGAAATTAGCTGAGGAGAAGGTTAGGAAAGAGTTTTTTGGATAAGAGATTATCTGAGTTGCAACGGCTAATAGCAAATGATAGGAGAGTAATGGGTATTGTGATAAAGATCTTGGAAAATGCTCTCAAGGATGGAGGAGATGTATACAAATTTTGTATATCCTGGTCTAAAGCAACAGTGGAGATTGAGAAGAAAGTGAAAGAACAGGAGGACAAACTAACAAAACTTTCTCAAAATTTTGATCCACTTACCACATCCATAATAAATCAAGAATGTCAGACAATTGCAGTTTTCAATGAAATTAAAAAGCTTGAAGAAGAGAAGAAAAATAGAATCAGCAGGTTGAATGAACTTAGAGGAATAATTATCCCTACGTTGGAGGCCATGCATGAGGCCTTAAGTGATGCTCAAACTACAGCCAGAACAAATGATTCGACAGATCTGAAAAAGGCAAAAGCTTATGCATTCCTGTTGAGTGGTCACATCGCAATTTTGGATAGAATGAAGCAGATTTGGGCAACAAAATTTGTCCAGTTGAAGACATCTTTTGTAGATATCCTTCAGTTTATGTAAAGTATAGCATGTATAAATAGTTATGCGGCTAAGTATAGAAGTGTTTTTGAGAAATTTTTTGTGTGCAGACCCCACCCTTTGCCATTGATGTCAAAGGGGGAGTGATGAGCAGTGAAAAATGTTGTATCCAACTAAGGGGGAGCTCCAGAAAATGTACATAGAGACAGAGCATCAGTTAAGGGGGAGTATAGTATAACACTTAGTCATTCTTCACTAAGTGTTGCCATCAATGCCAAAGGGGGAGATTGTTGGTGAGAGACACATTGGAGCTTCATGATTGTTGTCATTGATGGCAACAAAGGTTAATCCACACATCCGTAAGACATGATGAGTCTCTACCGGAAGGCAGATTGCAGAGTATTGTGATCCGATAAGAAAGAACAGAGCATGTGGCGAGGTCTAACAGTTAGCTTTGGATCTCTCAGAGGAAGTATCTTGGTGAAGTACGGATTTGGGGAAGTCAAGAGGACTACCTTGACTAATAGATTCCAAGGATTTAGCCTCCGGTGATAGATGGAGAAAAAGATATGAATACTGAGTGTCAGGTTCCTGATTGGCAGTGTGGACAGAGGAAGAACTGACTAGCAGAACATCAGACATTATTCTGGATGCGTTACTGATGATGGTAAAGATTCTTAAAGCATAAGTTATGATTGGCTGACATGATTGATGACTTTTACAAGTATATCCTTGATCCGTATTACTTGGTAAGCAAGGATTCAGCTGACAGATCAGAGTTCGTGGAAAATATTGACTATTCCAGATGCCGACTAGAAAGGTGATGAAATCACTTGTGTGGATATATATACAAGATGGATTTAGTTGTGAGAGGCGTCATGTTTTTGGTGAAGTGCAAAGAAAAGCAGTAGAGCAAAGTGAAAGCAGTAAGGTAGATCTGATATGTGAAGGAACAGCAGCAGTAAGGAAGAGAAAGGATGAAGTGCAGCAGATCAGTGTACTGAGTTTAACTGGAACTAAACTCCAGCATATGTAGATGCTCCTTATCAGTTCAAGTATTGTATTACACTCTTTATAAATTGTAGATAGTGAGTCTCTTGTAGGTAGTGGGCCTCTTGTGAGTAGTGTGCTCAGGCAGTGAGCCCTAATTGGCAAGTGCCATTTTGTAATTCTATTCTTCTAACAGAGAATACAATCTTGGGTTAATCACCCCATGATTTTCTCCCTTAACAGGGTTTCCACATCAAAAATATTGTGTCATGTGTATTTCCATTTCATGGTTATGTTTGCTTGTTTGAATTGATGCTGCACTAATTATTAAGAAAGTTCAGAAAGCTGAAATAATTAAGATAACTGATTCACCCCCCCTCTTAGTTATCAATAGTTATATGGTGTAGTTCCAGTAGACATTTGAATACTTGTTCCATAAGCCCATAATGCATGAGTTAATTGAGTATGCCAATATTTCTAATGTTTATTAATAGTTTTTCATAAAATTTGTCCAATAACCTTGTTTGAAGCTTCTGCTTGGCCATTCGATTAAGGATAATAAGGCATAGAGAAGCAGTGTTGAATGTGATATTTTCTGAGAAATTTCTTCATGTCCTTGTTCTTTAATGGCGTGCCATTGTTTGAAACTAAGGAGGAAGGTATACCAAATCAATAAATGATGTTATCTTGTATAAATCGACAAATTACCTCAGCAGTCATGGATTGGAGAGGGACAGTTTCAACCCACTTTGTGAACTAATCGGTAGCGATGATGATAAAAGTATGTCCTTGAGAAGAAGGTGGAGAGATTTTACCAATTAGGTCATGTTGATGATGTTGTTACTCACAAACAAACATGAAATAAAAGTTACACAACAACCTTTATTTATCTTGAAAGATATGGTAAATTCAGGATGAATTTATGATCCCAAGTCTCTGTTGATTAGTTCATAATCTACTGATGTTACTCAGTGGTTGATGTGTGTTGCTGTTAATCATTCAGGGGCCTTACATATTTTAGTCATTTCTGCAAAGTTCATCAATATTCCTCCAAATATCCTATCCTTTATGTCTGGTCTGCATAAATCTCCAACAATTCTAACTCTACACTATGAATTCACTCAAATAATGTGTCTACAGGTTGATATTTACATGATTTCTACCATTATTTGCAATTCTTTGCATGATATTTTTCAACACTACATGCATTTAGCTCAAATATGCTAATGATATTCATTTATGTATGGGATGTCAACATATTTCTCTATTCTGCTTATTATTTATCATGATTTGCAGTTATGGAAGTGATTTAATGAAATTAAGAAAAAGAAATGACAAAGATAGGGTTTAAAGAATGAGATTCCCAAAATTACTTGACTGAGATCACTGATCCACATACATGTTCTGATATAGCAATGAAGAGAAGAAATCTAGAAACATACTTCACTAGGACATTTAACAAATCCGCATGATCCATTGCAAATCTTCAAATGAAAAGTTGATAGCAACATGCAATAAAATGAAAGCACTTCCATTGAACACAACATTCACCATTACATATCTAGGAATCAACTTGAAGATTACGTAAAGTTTATAATCAAGATGTAATCTAAAGCTTCATCTCCATTCAGTATGCTTTAGAACAAGTACATTTACAATGATCTAAAGAAAGAACCTTGACATTTCAACAATTCAGTCCTCATTAGTCTCAGTAATCTGATCTCCTACATTAAATTGGCTCAGTCCAATTTTAGAATGATTGACCTCTATTCATCTATATCCCTTATGAAAAATTATGGCCCTCCTTTATAGAAAAGAAGTTAGAAAATGGTTACAATGATCCAATGATTAGGATCCTCTTAGAACAACTAACAGTCCAGATGAACAGCACGTGCCTGCTAGTTGGTAATCACACAGCAGGCATAGAATATTCTAGCATTTTGGACTTGATTCGTTCTCTAGCTGGAAAACAAGGCACTTGATAATATCCTCTTCAGCTTGGGTCATGTTGCCTCTGTGTCTGTAACTTTGCAATGTTCAGTTACCTCACTCTGCAACATACAACCAAACTCCAAATAGTTCTGACATCAACAGACAAGAATTAAGCATCATCATTTAATAAACTAGTAGGAAAATTAACATTTATATTAAATCATGCTCTAAATATGCAAGCTTGGATATCAGGCTATGAATATTTAAGCATCTGTGAACATCCGCATATCCAAATGCATATATGATGTTAATAATAGTCGAGTCAACCACCGTTGATAAAAAACATGCTATCGGGCCTTAGAATAGCTGCAAAATCCTCCCTTTTGCCTTTATTTCCTTGTATCTTGAACATGCATATTGTAAACATACAAGCACCAATAACATACAAAGACTTTTCTATTTTTAATTTCTCTTCAAATCCGGCGCTTTGTATATAGGCTTGCATATCGAGAATATACGTTGTAATTATACAAGCTGGATATACAAGCAGTGGGGTCCACCTTACCTTTTATTTGCATCTTTGCAATGCATATCAGCTTGTATATCAACAAAGATACATACAAAGTCCCTTCTATATCCCTTTCGGACTTCAACTATTTTATAAACCACAGCGTACTCTCTTTCGATTCTGACATGTACAAAGCGAAATGCATCTTTTTGATATGCATTAAGTAATGATACATCCATTAAATCAGACTCTAAACTCCTCTAAGTTCCATGTTGTATGTTCACCGTAATGCATGTATACCGCAATGTACATACAATGAGCGAAACATACAAGGACTTTATGTTAATTCATAACCCCTTCATTTCTGCGACATGCATATCAACTTGTATATCGCATTGTATGTTACGTGTATTGCCAAACATACAAACTTCTTTTTATCTAAGATACATACAAACCACCATGCAACTGCAGATCTCAACCTTTCATTGACAATGTTCCACCCTTGCATCGTATCTAAAAATGCATCTACATGTCAAATACAAACCCATATGCATACAAATATGCATGTCTTATGTTCTTTAAATCGATTTGAATAAATCCTTCAAGTCTGGGTATGTACATTAGTCAATATAAGGGATATTAACTAATATGACTCTCTTCATAGATCAGGATATGATGATGATGTCATCATCATGGACAGGCTTTGTTAAAATGTGAAAAGGATGACATCATGGACATACTGAAGGAAATCAGGATGTTGAGAAATATGACCCTGATATTGAGGAATATCACCCTCTGAATAAGATGATGTCACGGTCATGTTGAGATTTTTATATATCAGGTCAGAATGACGTCACCATCATGTTAGGAAAGATCAGTCATATTAGAAAAGATGACAGATGTTAGAGAATAGATGACCTTCGGATGTCAAGCCGATTGATGATGTCACCGTCATATCAGGTTTTTTGTGGAATGGGATAAGCTGATGTCATCATCATGTTAGCGAAGATGAGTCATATTAACGAATGTGACCTTGCTATATTAAAAACATGATGATGATGTCATCACGATTGTCGGGCTTGCTTTTGAATATAACATGATGACGTCACAGTCACATTGGGTAAGATCAGTCATATTGACAAATGTGACCCCCACTAAATGCACGAGTATTTTGATGGGCAGACGACCCTCAAAGTAGGGTGATATTCATGAATATCAGTCATATTAAGGAATATGACCCTGAGGATTTAGAATATCAGGTTTGACTAGTCATAATTTCTTTATTTTAACAAATTTCAAGGTGACATAAAAGGCAAATCTACTCAGAATTTTGCACTCTTTGACTTGGCAGGCTTCCTGGGGAAAGATTTAGACTTTAAAATTTGAGTTCAGTCTTCAAGATCACAGATACACCTGACATTAGGCATATGCATACTAACTGATGTTGCTTTTACCATTACCGTCCAGAGCACAAAAGCAAGGGAACAAGCCAGAAAAGTTGGGTTCCTGTTTTGCTAAGGAAAAAATGGGGCATGTTGTGTAACCACACAACAACTTGCCACCAAAGAAAACAACAAAATTCAAATAATTCAAGATGTGAGGATACGTTAAAACATAGTGTTCCAACTCTTAAGCAGGAGCATCCCAATCCTTTCTGAATGGTATCATGTTCATCAATATAACAATGAATTGATAAGGGATCAAATGTGTGCACGTGATTCATACACTCATCTTGAAAGTGAATTAAATAAATTAGTGACTGGTGTTAGGCTACATAGTTTGGTTCATCCCTCATAGCCAACCTAGATAGAGCCTTGCTGCTAGCAAGCGTCCATAGCCTTGGCAAGGTTATCGTTGCAATTCCCCTAAGTAGAGCCCCACTGCTAGTCAAGCCTCTATAGCCCCAGTAGAGTTACTTAGATGGCCTAATTTTCTTTTTAAATATTCAATATATTTCTCCCTTTTTTTTGTATTTACATTTATAAGATGTCATCATGTAAGCACACTTGCAAGGTGTGGTCACTTGCTGCTTTAGGTTGGGAATTGCAATGGTAGCAAGGGCAACCTTTAGATTTTTCACTTAACACCTATACTATATGTTAAATAAACCCAAGGCTATTAGGTGTGTCATTGTGAGGAACTCCTTGACTCAAGAAAAAATAATGCTGATGAACAAGATACCACAAACCTGATCAAGAGTACCTATACTGACATGAGTTACAACCTATGTAAAAACTTATATCCAACTTTTTAATTCTAAAAATTTCTGTAGTGTTCTTAAGTAACAAGGTGCACCAATTTTGCCCAACCAAAACAAAGGCTCAACAATGCAAAATAGAAGAAAACACACAAAGCAAACTATACAAACAACTAACTACCAAAGGGAAACAACAGAAAAGAAAACAAGAAAGAAAAGAAAAGAAACAAAACAACTAATCTACCAAACCATACATAAGATGCTACAAGGTAAATAAAACCCCTGATAAGACCCAAAGACACCTGTATTTGCATACCTCCTTATATTGTACAGGAGCATCAGGGCATTAGTTATGGTTCTAATCCTAGCAAATTCATCCTTGTATTTTGAAAAATATTCTTGTATTTTGAATTCATTGTGTTTAACAGAATAATTTCTGATAATCAGCAACTGAGGAAGCTCATCATGTTCATGACTAATCCACATGCATGTCTTATCTCCCAAATTTCCAGAATCAAAGTAATAATCAACATCATTTACTATGGAAAGGAAAGATACGACTTGGTGCATCTCTGGTTCTGCAAGACATGCTGGTTCACTGCCAGCTAGTCTTCCATTTAACTCTGCACTTTTGTTGTTTGGCTCAACGTCAGGTCTCCTTTCATCTTGAAGAATGTATGACTCTTGAAGTATTAATCCGTCATCTTTATCCAGCTTTGTTCCTTCATTCTGCATGTATATTTGATTCTTGACTTCAGGAAGCACCTCAATGTTTTCATTAATTTTTAATTCCATCATGTCTAAGTAGGCATCACAATCCCTTTCTGAATGTGCTTCGTCATGTAATCTGCACCAACTTTCAATCAAGATATCATCAGTGGGTAAACCTAATATTTGGCAACACTGTATATTTCTAGACAAGTACAATTCAAAATCCTTGAAGCGATCTCCTTCATCATTATCCAATTTTGTCTCTTCATTTTGCAAGCTTATCTAATTTTTGACGTTGGGAAACACCTCAACATTTTCTTTAATTCCTTACACATCAGCCTTTGGATGAGTATCTTCATCTTCATAACTTGATATACAGAAATTTATCATTTCTAAATCATTTGACTGTAAAGGTGAAACAACTTTCAATTGATAGGAATACTCCCCTATTTCATTTTCAAAATGACATTGGATTGGCATCTAATCATGCACAACAGTTACAAAACCTTCTACATCTTCAATTTTTATAAATTGTTCATCAAATAACTCACATTTACCATCCAGTAGAGTGTCTGATTCCATTGACCTGCAACATTCTTGCATTTGATCATTCAATTCAAGGAACTTCATTTTCAATCAAATAACTCACATTTTCTATGACTCCATTAGTTGCTATAGTAGGAACTTCATTAGCAGCAGTGTGTTTAAATTCCTTAGCCACTTGTTTACACTTTTCTGTCTACACATTCTCATCATAACTATTAAGATCAGATTCAAAAACACTATCCTAACAGGTACAATTTAATAGTTCAATATATTTATCAAGTGTATTAGGATACTCTAATCTTCTTAATTTATTGTCTAATGACGTAAAATAAGAAGCACATTCTTCTCTATGATTTTCAAAAGACTCATACCTGGACTCTTCCTCATCCATATTATTACTTCAACAGAGAAGCAGAGAACTATCAATCTCACCATATATTGAGTCATCAAAAGGTTCTTCATTATCTTCATCTTCCAGAACTAATTCAACGAGTACCTTTTCTGTATGTCTCCTAGCTTGTGAAGATGTATTGTGTTGTCACTCTAGAACTCTTTCATTTTCTGACCAAACTTTAGTCTTGTACATATCTAAGAAAAGAATTAGTCCTTTCAAATACAAATCTATCTTGATGAGGAAAGTTAAACAATTAATTTCACTATGCTCCACAAACTTGTGTATCCTGCAACAACTGGATAAGCCAAAGTTAGATAAACTTTGAGGATAAAGTTGTTCATTCAAAGTTTATTGAAATAAAGGAATGTCAACTTGAAAATTGTCCTCATATGCATCCATCAAAATGAGATTCTATTTTCAACTTTTAGGATTTTGAAATTTTAATGACATCTATCATATCTTAGAATAAAAATTGAAAGCTCGGAAAATCAAACAAATCTTCATAGCTTTGAGCTAGATCCTTGCAAATATGCAGCCAAAACCTCTCAGACAAGGGATACTTGCAGACATTAACCTCAAATGATGAAATATTTATGTAATATTTATAGAAATCTAAAGCTTTCAGTTAGGCCCTCCTTCTAGCACCAATATATGTTGATTGCGTTAGAAGCAAGGGGCCTGCATAAAATGAATGATGACTGAAGTAATGTGTTCTTTCCCATTTTGCCCTCCTTCTAGCACCAATTTATGTTGATTGTGTTAGAAGCAAGGGGCCTGCATAAAATGAATGATGACTGAAGCAATGTGTTCTTTCCCATTTTGCCCTCCTTCTAGCACCAATTTATGTTGATTGCGTTAGAAGTGAGGGGCCTGCATCAAAAGAGTGATGACTGAAGCAATGTGTTCTTTCCTGTTCTACCCTCCTTCTAGTGCCAATTTATGTTTATGATGATGTTACTCACAAACAAACATGAAATGAAAGTTACACAACAACCTTTATTTATCTAGAAAGATATGATAAATTCATGATGAATTTATGATCCCAAGTCTCCATTGATTAGTTCATAATCTACTGACATTACTCAGTGGTTGATGTGTCTTGCTGTTAATCATTCAGGGGCCTTATGTATTTTAGTTATTTCTATAAAGTTCATCAATATTCCTCTAAATATCCTGTCCTTTATGTCTGATTTGCATAAATCTCTAACAATTCTATCTCTACACTATGAATTCACTCAAATAATGTGTCTACATGTTGATATTTGCATGATTTCTACCATTATTTGCAATTCTTTGCATGATATTTTTCAACACTACATGCATTTAGCTCAAATATGCTACTGATATTCAGTTATCTACGGGATGTTAGCATATTTCTCTGTTCTGCTTATTATTTATCATGATTTGTAGTTATGGAAGTGATTTAATGAAATTAAGAAAAAGAAATGACAAAGATAGGGTTTAAAGAATGAGATTCCCAAAATTACTTGACTGAGATCACTGATCCACATACATGTTCCGATACAGCAATGAAGAGAAGAAAACTAGAATCATACTTCACTAGGACATTCCACAAATCTGCATGATCCAGTGCAAATCTTTAAATGAAAAGTTAACAACATGCAATAAAATGAAAGCACTACCATTGAACACAGCATTCACCATTACATATCCAAGAATCAACTTGAAGATTACGTAAAGTTTATAATCAGGATGTAATCTGAAGCTTCATCTCCATTCAGTATGCTTTAGAACAAGTACATTTACAATGATCTAAAGAAAGAACCTTGACATTTCAACAATTTAGTCCTCACTAGTCTCAGTAATCCGATCTCCTACATTAAATTGGCTCAGTCCAATTTTAGAATGATTGACCTCTATTCATCTATATCCCTTATGACAAATCATGGCCCTCCTTTATAGAAAAGAAGCCAAAAAATGGTTACAATGATCCAATGATTAGGATCCTCTCAGAACAACCAACAGTCCAGATGAACAACATGTGCCTACCAGTTGGTAATCACATAGCTGGCATAGAATATTCCAACATTTTGGACTTGATTCATTCTCTAGCTAGCAAACAAGGCACTTGATAATATCCTCTTCAGCTCGGGTCATGTTGCCTCTATGTCTGCAACTCTGCAATGTTCAGTTACCTCACTCTGCAACATACAGCCAAACTCCAAATAGTTCCAACATCTTGCAACAAACAAACAAGAATTAAGCATCATCATTTAATAAACTAGCAGAAAAATTAACATTTATATTAAGTCATGCTCTGAATATGCAAGCTTGAATATTAGGCTATGAATATTTAAGCATCTATGAACATCTGCATATCAAAATGCATATATGACGTTAATAATGGTCGAGTCAACCACCGTTG
Source organism: Cunninghamia lanceolata (assembly GCA_027924645.1). NCBI lineage: Eukaryota > Viridiplantae > Streptophyta > Pinopsida > Cupressales > Cupressaceae > Cunninghamia > Cunninghamia lanceolata. The sequence continues at coordinate 2,935,269 of BSBN01000367.1, read as the reverse complement.
AGTAAAAAACATGCTATCGGGCCTTAGAATAGCTGCAAAATCCTCCCTTTTGCCTTTATTTCCTTGTATCTCGAACATGCATATTGAAAACATACAAGCGCCAATAACATACAAAGACTTTTCTATTTTTAATTTCTCTTCAAATCCGATGTTTTGTATATCAGCTTGCATATCAAGCATATACGTTGTAATTATACAAGCCGAATATACAAGCAGTGGGGTCCACCTTACCTTTTATTTGCATCTTCGTGATGCATATCGGCTTGTATATCAGCAAAGATACATACAAAGTCCCTTGTATATCCCTTTCAGACTTCAACTATTTTATAAACCGTAGCTGACTCTCTTTCGATTCTGACATGTACAAAGCGAAATGCATCTTTTTTATATGCGTTAAGTAATGATACATCCATTAAATCAAACTCTAAACTCCTCTAAGTTCCGTGTTGTATGTTCACCGTAATGCATGTATACCGCAATGTACATACAATGCGTGAAACATACAAGGACTTTACGTTAATTCATAACCCCTTCATTTCCACGACATGCATCACCTTGTATATCGCGTTGTACGTTACATGTATTGCCAAACATACAAACTTCTTTGTATCTAAGATACATACAAACCACCATGCAACTGCAGATCTCAACCTTTCATTGACAATGTTCCACCCTTGCATCGTATCTGAAAATGCATCTGCATGTCAAATACAAACCCATATGCATACAAATATGCATGTCTTATGTTCTCTAAATTGAATTGAATAAATCCTTCAGGTCTGGGTATGTAGATTAGTTAACATGAGGGATATTAACTAATATGACTCTCTTCATAGATCAGGATATGATGACGATGTCATCATCATGGACGGGCTTCGTTAAAATGTGAAAGGATGACGTCATGGTCATACTGAAGGAAATCAGGATGTTAAGAAATATGACCCTGATATTGAGGAATATCACCCTTTGAATAAGATGACGTCACGGTCATGTTGAGCTTTTTATATATCGGGTTAGAATGACGTCACCATCATGTTAGGAAAGATCAATCATATTAGAAATGATGACGGATGTTAGAGAATAGATGACTTTAGATGTCAAGTTGATTGATGATGTCACCATCATATCATGTCCTTTGTGGAATGGGATAAGCTAGTGTCATCATCATGTTAGCGAAGATGAGTCATATTATGAATGTGACCCTGCTATATTAAAAACATGATGATGATGTCATCACGATTGTCAGGCTTTCTTTTGAATAGAACATGATGACATCACAGTCACATTGGGTAAGATCAGTCATATTGATGAACATGACCCCCACTGAATGTGTGAGTATTTTGACGGGTAGATGACCCTCGAAGTAGGGTGATATTCGTGAATATTAGTCATAGTAAGGAATATGACCTCGAGGATTTAGAATATCAGGTTTGACCAGTCATAACTTCTTTATTTTAACAAATTTTAGGGTGACATAAAAGACAAATCTACTCAGAATTTTGCACTCTTTGACTTGGCAGGCTTCCTGGGGAAAGATTTAGAATTTGAAATTTGAGTTCAGTCTTCAAGATCACAGATACACCTGACATTAGGCATATGCATACTAACTGATGCTTCTTTTACCATTACCACCCAGAGCACAAAAGCAAGGGAACAAGCCAAAAAAGTTGGGTCCCTATTTGGATAAGGAAAAAATGGGGCATGTTGTGTAACCACACAACAGGTCCGAGCCCCAAATAGAAAATGGCCAAGGTGAAACTTGGGCAAGAAGTTCATGGGTAGGTTATCAAATTACATGATTATGTTGTTGACACTGTGGATATTTCTTGACATACGCAAAGGAATCTTGTTCATTATACTGCCAATAATATCATATTCATATTAACTTTTGTACCAATGTTTTTCCTCCAAAATGCTCTCCACAGGCACTAGAGTGAGTCTCTTCTCAAACTATCAAGATCTCCGAATTACTTAGACATCATAGAAGAACACCACTATAGCTATGTCTATATAACGCATTTGATATAGCATGCCACAAGTTTATGTAGACAAACTCTGGCATTTTTAGATGTTGAATTAGGGATGGTTCCATCACATAAATAATTGAATATATGGGAGAACCATCCATTAGAGTTCACATTACAATAGAGGTTAGTGCTTGCAAGTACTACCTCTTCTAATGCCAGTGTTTTAAGATTATGTATGATGAAAGTATATTCGTCAGGTGAATCAGCTGGGGATATAAGGGAAGTTGTGCTTACCATTGCATCCACATGTTGATTGTCTTTTCTTCAAATAATATCAATTGAGAATGATGTGAATTGTTATAATAGAGATAAAGCTAAGCCACGATATAGAAATAACTTGTCATGTTTAGCTTGATATGATCCAATTATTTGTCACACAATCGTTTGTCAATCACCATATATAGTGATGTTTTTAATGTTAAGAGCCAAAGTGACATGAAGTCCCATGATAAGAGCCTCATACTCAGCAATGTTATTTGTGCATTAAAAGTTTAGATGATAAGTGTTGTCAATCAGGATTTCACCACTAGTCAAGTCAAGCTTGATTGTCCTATTGAAACATGGAAACCCTCTCATATGTGGGTGATCTATGTCGAGAGGGAATCTCCAGAGTGAGCTGGTTCTCCTTATGATTTCCTAAGCTACTGACTTGCAAGGAAAAGGGATAGAAGGATATGCTGAAATAAATGAATTCTAATTTAAATTTTAAGATTGTACCACCTAACAGATCTTACTCACAAATAGATTATTGAACTTTGGCCTTCACAACACTCTGATCATTTAACTCATAAATATTTCACATGAAGGTCTGGTAGAACACAACATGCAACCTGAATTAAACAAAGACTTTAGAAAAATATCACAAGCTAAGACAAAGTGAAGGATAAACATTCATCACAATGCAATATTAGATTAACTTGCAAATAATTAGACAAAATGTGAAGGAATAATGAGTACAATAAAAATGAGTACAACACTCTCAATGTGAGAGGAAAGACTCTGGTATCTCTGCACTTTGATCTCTAAAACTCAAACTGGAGTTAGAAATTGGAAAAAGAAATTAATCTTTGCCATATATCTTCTTAAATCAATCTCTCTCTGAAAGTTGGAAAAAGGATCCTAAAGATAGACCTCTAAGTCCATTTTTGAGCTCCTCAGAAAAGCCAAAAATAAAATTGCCAAATCATCTCCAAACTATGAAAACAACGTGCCAAAATATTTCCTCATGTGTCCCCACCAAAAAAAACTACTTTTCTCTGCCCATGAGACCTCAATTTTGTCTTTATCTGCCTCCGAATAAAATAAATCAAAAAAGGAATATTTGATTTGTCTTATTAGCTTTAACTTCCTAAAAATAGTTTAAGTTTTAAAGCAATTTATAAATGATTGCTTTAAAACAAAACTTTACAACACTTGGTAGTTTTATCTATCTCCTGTTTTATTTGATTTTGCGAAACAACAAATCTCCATGGCTTATAATTTCACCATTTGCAATTACAATGTTTGATTTTTCAATAAAAAATCATAAATATAATATTAGGGCATTATATGATATTTGGAAAAAATATAAGCCTGATGGATTATCTGCATATGACCTACAAAAATCAACCTAAGGGCACTTGACCTAATGCTCATTAAGGATATCAATGGGGTTTCGTGGCACTTATATTATTTTTGGAATATCCCTAAGGCATAAAGGTTGTAAAAAGACCCTAAGTCTTCCAATGGTATTCGACCCTCCATAAGTCTTTGGGAATTAAGAAAAAGGAAAGGTGGAATGTTTCATGACCATGATGGCATTAGTTGAGGTAAGAAAATAAAAAACCAATGCCATAAAATTCCTTCACTTTCATTAGGGCAAAAAAAAGACCCTAGAATAAAACATTCAAACCCTAAAGCTCATCTGTTATTTTGACTTTGCAACTTTTGAAGATGAGAGCTCTTTGTGGCGGCACCATGAGGGTTTCCAACATCAAAATCCTCCATTTTGAACAACTAAACTACATTTAACACTGAAACATAATAACTATGCAACTAAGTCATAATAGAAGAATGTTAACCCTCACTCAAAAATGAATTTGTCACATTTGTTCAACCAATTTTGAGTTGTGGTAAAAAATGGTAACATTTCTGGCAACTTTTTCTATATGCTTACCTGCTAAGCATTTGATCAGTTGCCTTGAATATCCATTGGGCATTGAGTCATACTCTAGCCTTCTCAAACTTAGAAAACATTGCAATTCAGCTCTCCAATAGTCTAAACAGCAACAAAAAACTAAAAAACAAACTCAACTGAAAGCAAACTAATAGGCCCTAATGGCCAAAACACTTGTGCAACAACACTTAGGGAAACAAAAACTAACTAAAAGAAAATGTCCATAAAGCACTTATTGACTAAAAACACTACACTAACCCTACTCTAACCAGCTAAGGAAGCTGGTTAAACAAAACCATTCACTGATTGGGTGAAATAACTACCTTTCCTAACCAACTGAGAATGCTGCCTATGCTTGCAAACTGATAATGAGGAGTGGAAATCAAGAGCACACCTTATAAAATGTTGTACTACAACATGAAGAATATAACTAAAAGTTTGAATATCTTGACCTTGTTCAGACATACCTCTGGTTTGCCATGAATGAGCAAGTTGGATCAGCTACTCCTCGATTGCAATCTCATTTCTAGGGGCACTGAAAACACTCTCAAACTTGTTGGTCACTTCATTGACCAAATCCCTAATAGTGCATCCTCTGGAAAGGATGAAACTTGAATTCTCATTGTTGATTTCACTCTTACTAGCCGCCTCCTCAATTTCAACTGTTTCTTGTCGTGGCTGAGTCATGACTTCAACTTTGTGTTCCTCCACAACTGAGTTGTCTTTATTTAATTGCTCGTGAACCAGTCTTTTGTTTGAATGGCCTTCATCATTCTATTTCTTAGGGATTGATGACCTTGTTAGTTCATGTGTATCTTCTTCATCAATACCAACAATCAAAGGAAAATCAACAACTAAAATAGTCAAAACTTGAGTTCCAACACTCCCTTTTACCTCTTTATCCTGTTGTTCTACACATTCCTCCTCAAAAGATGTCAGCAAAACATCCAAACATGAGAAGAAAAGGATAATTTCAGATTGAAATAAGTCCTCTTTAGTTAAAACAGGATTGCTTTCACATACCTATCCATGAATCAGCATGTTATCCAAATATTCTACAACACTTGGATGGTCAAAACCTGGCATAGACATGCTATTTTCATCCTTGACATCAGAGCTAGGAATCTCATCAAGCAGACTAATTGAAACCTTCTCGATATTGTCTAAATTTGCAACAAAATCATCAAGATCATCCCAAAATGCAATTTCATCATGATCCTCTTAATTTTCTAATGAAAGGGGACTAGTTTTTACCTCATGGTAGTCTTCAATCAGATGTGTAACCTCTATGGTAGATTTATCTTCACACATTTCCATTTGATCCAAGACCTCTTCATCAGATTGCTCAGCTTCAATTAGCATCTCACCAGATGGTTGAGGATCCTCTTAGTGCTCTGAAACTGCTACCTCTAGTATAAGCATGTTCTCTTCCTTTGGTTCAGTAAAACTAGGTAACTGATTCAACAAGAGTACAAACTCTTCCTTGTTATCTAGTGTCTTCTCATATGAGACTTGGGCTCTCAATCTTTGCAATTGAAGGCCTTCAGCTTGTGACTTCTGTACCCTGCTTTCATGCATCTTATGAACAACATCAGAAAAATTTTCAAATGACTCAAAATTTAAAGCATTTAATATCTGATTTGAATCAACTTACTCCACACAAATAGTAGCAACCTTTTCATGTGAATCAACCTCTTGCACTACACGACTATCTAAAAAATTTTTTATCATCTTTTACAAAACAAGGGGAATCATTAATACAAACATCAGAAGGTTCATCAGGAGGAGTCTTTTCTGATTTGACCTTCTACTGCTCTAACCGATACTGCTCCATAGATATATATGCAGTAAATTTACCTTTCTAGCTTCTTTCTATTAGATTTAGGATAGACAACTAAGAGGAGGGGGGTGAATCAGTTATTCAAAACTTTCTTCCAATTAATCACTTAAATCCTTTTCTTAATTTAGTAGCATAATAATAAATCAATCATGGAAACATAATACAACAATTCAAGAGTAGAAACACATTAACACATATGACACCAAGATTTTTGACGTGGAAAACTTAGTTAAGGGAAAAACCATGGGGTGACTAACCCAAGATTGTATTCTCTGTTAAAAGAATAGAAAGAACAAAATGGCACATGCCAATTAGGGCTCACTTCCTGAGCACACTGCTCACAAGAGGCCCACTGCCTACAAGGGACACACTATCTACAGAATAATAAGTATTACATACTTGAACTGAAGAATTGCATCTTCACCATGCTTGAGTCACTTCCATTTAAGCTCAATACTTCTGCTCTGCCTTTCACTCTACTCCTCTCTACCACACTCTCATCTCCACAAGATCCATTGAAATGACTTTACAACTCCTTATTTATACAAGACATCGACTTAGGGATAATCATCCAAGTCAGCATACATTACAGAGCAAATACATAAATACAACATAACTAATTACAAAAAGACTTCATGCAGATCAACACACTGTTGGCCACATAGATCTAAGACTTCAATCTTCCTTAGGAACACTCCATTCTTCAAAGAACATCACCAAGATCATTCGTAGGATGTGTAACTCATCCGGTCAGCCAGACTTAGGAAGAACATCCTCAACCGGAAGTAATTCTTCAATTATGAGCTTAATCTTCAATGCGGACCACCAAAATGAACTAGACACAATCCAAAGACCTCTACAAACTTGCCTGAATCACCAGGAACATCCACACTACTTCTGCTTACTAAAATCATTCTCTCCTTCATCTGGAACCTCAAGAACACAATCTATCATCACTGTCATATTGGAATAGATGCTTACGGACCTCCAGACCATGAACAAAATGAGTTGTCAATTCACATTGACTTCTTAAACACTCCACCAAATCCGCAGAACAAGATATTACCTTTCCGGATCTCACCGAACCTATCTGTGTCACTCTATCACTTCTGAATATCTACCAGAGCCAGTTTTACTTAAGGGGCCATAACTTCTTCAAATTTTCATATGAACCTCTAAAATCTTTATTGGATCATCTTAAGACACAGATCTACAAACCCTTTGATGCGCATCCTCTGATCTTCATCTTAGATGGGATATTTAACTCATTGTCTTCACTATTCTTCTCTATTCCTGATAGGACTAATTTTCTCAATATCCTCAGCATACAGCTCATCCAATCCTTATCATCAATGTAACAGGAGTATGTTGATATCAATGACAACACCAGTTAGGCCCATACTTGCAACAATCTCCCCCTTTGTCATTGATGGCAACATATGATGTGAAAAACTGTTTTAACCATCAAGACAAGAACTTCTGCTTACTAACATAACTCCCCCTATAAACAACAATCACTCACATGTCTTCTCTTCCTTTATTGCTCCCCCTTTGATCAGCAACTACTATTTTTTCACATGTCTTCTCTCCCCCTTTGACATCAATGGCAAAGGGCACATACTTGCATAAATTCAGAATCATATCAACTACTCCCCTAAATAATAGCTTCCAATCATCAATCCAGACCACAAGATATGACTGTGAGATCCACAGGACTGATGCACATTAGTGCACCTTAATTCAGAACCGGAGGGGTAATAACCCCTAACTTCTCCTTGAGATACTCAAAAGAGTCCTTAGGTAGAGGTTTAGTAAAAATATTTGTAATTTGATCCTTGGAAGGCACAAACTCCAATCTAACTTCATTTTTGTTCACTTGCTCTCTCAAAAAGTTAAACTTGATGGATATATGTTTAGTCTTTGAATGCAACACCAGATTTTTTGATATGTTAATTGCACTTGAATTATCACAGAAGATTGTGATAGGTTCTTCATACTCCACTTTGATATCTCTTAGCATTTGCTTCATCCACAATACTTGAGTGCAACTACCTGCTGCTGCAATATATTCTACTTCTGCAGTGGATAGAGATATTGCCTCTTGTTTCTTGCTCAACCAAGAAACCAATCTTTTCCCCAAAAATAATGCTCCACCACTAGTACTCTTCTGGTCATCCACATCTCCTTCCCAATCCACATCTGTATATGCATGAAGAGAAAAATCATGATCTCTAGGATACCACAATCCATACTCAACTGTCCCTTTTAGATATCTAAAAATCCTCTTGATTGCCATGACATGAGATTCTCTAGGATCAGCTTGAAATCTAGCAACAAGACCAACAACATTCATAATGTCATGTCTAGTTTGAGTGAGATACAATAAACCTCCAATCATTGACTTGTACTTTTTATGATCAGCCTTAGGAGAGTCATCATCTTTGCTCAATTTACATTGAGTTGCCATAGGAGATTCATTGGTTTTGAGTCTTCTATCCAAAATTTCTTCAACAATTCTTTCACATATTTAGTCTAAGAAATGAAGATTCCTTTATTTGTTTGAATGATTTAGAGACCCAAGAAGAAATTCATTTCCCCAAATATGGACATTTCAAATTCACTTTTTCTTTGATTTGCAAAAGTTTTGCACATACTATCTCTTCCTCAAAAATGATATCATCAACAAACACTTCAACAATTAAGATATTTTCATGATCAATTTTGAAGTACAAGTTACTGTCAGCAGTACCTTTGTTGAAACCAATCTTCAAAAGATGCTTATCCAATCTTTCATACCAAGCTCTTGGGGCTTGTTTGAGTCCATACAATGCTTTCTTTAGCTTACAAACCATATCACCATGATCAGACAATTGGAATCCATCCGGTTGCTCAATGTATACTTCTTCTTCCAAGTCACCATTCAGGAAGGTAGACTTGACATCCATCTGATATACTTTGAAATCCTTGAAGGCAGCAAAGGCAAGAAATAATCTGACTACTTCAATCCTTGCCATCAGAGCAAAAGTTTCTTCAAAATCAACTCCTTCTACTTGAGAGTAACCCTTGTAGACCAATCTAGCTTTGTTTCTGACTACTTCACCATCTTCATTAAGTTTGTTCTAGAAGACCCATTTGGTTCCAATCACATTCTTGTTTTTCAGCCTGGGAACAAGATCCCAAGTGTGGTTTTTCTCAATTTGCATCAGTGCTTCCTCCATTGCTTTAGTCCATTTTTCATCATTGCAAGCTTCATTCACCGTCTTTGGTTCAATCTTTGAAATCAGACAATACTCTTATGAATCTTGAGCAATCTTTCTTCTTGTTTGAACACCTTTTCTTTTATCACCTATGATCTGATCTTCAGAGTGATTTAGTCTTACATACCTAGGAATTTTGGGAATTTCTTGCACTTCTGATTCCTAAATAGGTTCATTCAAACTTGTCTCTTCTTCCTAATTCACCGAATTAATTTGAATCTGAATTTTAGAAGGGGCTTGGACTTCTTGAACAAAAGCATCATTATGATCATCTTCATCATATTCATAAAACCTTGAGGGTTTTTCAATACCTTCATCCACCTTCACATTTGTACTTTATACAATCTTCCTCAATCTCTTGTTATAACACCGGTATGCTTTGCTTTGAGTAGAATAACCCAAGAATATTCATTCATCACTTCTAGCATCAAATTTTCCTAGATCTTCATCTCTTTTAATGTAACATTTGCTACCAAAGACTCTGAAATACTTCATAGTGGGAGTGATGCCAAACCAAAGTTCATAAGGAGTCTTACCGATATTGCTTCTGATTTGAACTCGATTGAGAGTATAGACTGCAGTGCTTACAGCTTCTCTCCAATAAATCTAAGGAATATTTGCTTCCATCATCATGGTCCTAGATGCTTCCTGGATGGTCCAGTTCTTTCTCTCCACTACTCCATTCTTATGTGGAGTCCTTGGAGCAGACAATTGTCTCTTTATCCCATGTTTCTCACAGAATTCTTTGAACTCACCGGATGTGAATTCTCCATCTTTGTCAGACCTTAGACATTTCATGTTCAAACTGGTTTCATTCTCTACCATAGCCTTGAATATTTTGAATTCTTCAAGAGCCTCAGATTTCTCGTTCAGAAAAGTCACCCACATCATCTGGGAGTGGTCATCAATTAATAACATGAAGTATCTATCACCTTGCACACTCCTAATTCTTGTTGGACCACATAGATCAGTATGAACTAAGTCCAATAATCCAGTAGAAGATTGTTCCTTTCTTTTGAATGAGACTTTGCTTTGTTTACCCAACTAACATTCTTTGCACAAACTCTTACTAGGTTTTACCAATCTTGGAAGATCTCTTATAGCCTGGGTGTTGCTTATCTTGATGATATTATCAAAATTCACATGACACATTCTCCTATACCACAACCAGCTCTGATCAATTTGAACAAATAAACAACTTCTACCAGTACCAACCAAGTGGAAGATATTACCTTTTGTTTGAGTACCAGATGCAATCTCTATTCTGGAACTTTCAAAGATCTTGCATTTTCCATTCTTGAATTGGAGATCATAGCCTTTGTCCACCAACTGTCCAACACTGAGAAGATTGTGCTCTAGAACTTCAACATACAGTACATTACTGGTTTTGTTCTTTCCATCAAAAGAAATGGTTCCTCTACCTATGATTCTGCCAGCAGAATTATCACCAAATTTTACCACTCCTCCGCTTTCCAAATCTATGAACTTATTTTTTTCACCTATCATATGGTGACAGCATCCACTGTCAATGACCCAGCCATCCTTTTCTTCAACTTGGGCAGCTAGAGATCTTTCCACAATTTTATGATTGATAGATTCATAGGACATGGGATCTTCTTCCTTGATGGCAATAAACACCCAGTCACTTCCAAATTTGTTTCTTGTCTCTGATTCATCATCTGTTACTCCTTCATCATCATCTTCATGGACATAGTAACATTTCTTTTGGAACCTTGATCTATTAGGATTTGGCCTTGAAAATCTTTCTGAACACCTTGAGGCAAAATGACCAATCTTATTGTAGTTAAAACATTTAAAAGGCAATTTCCCCTCATACTTACCAGATCCTCTTGGCAGTCTTTTTTGCAATAAGGGCTTCAAGTTGAGTAGCTTCTGCTTCATCTTCTTCTAGGTCTTTTCTTGCTTTTTCATACCATGATAGTTTTTTTGAAGAGTTCTCTCCCGGATCAAACTTTTGTTTTCCTTTTACAGAGGCACTAACTTTGAATGCAGATTCAGTCTTGGGGGGGCATCTCCAAACTCAGTCAATTCAAATGTAGCCAATTTACCAACCAATTGATCTCTTGTGATACCTGAAAAGGATCTGAATTCTTCAATAGTAGCAACCTTGTATTTGTAAGAATCAGGAAGTGATCTGAGAACTTTGCCAACAATCTCATCTTCATCCAAGATTCCACCAGTACATCTAATGCTACAAACAAGCTCATTTACTTTTGGCATAAATGTAGTGACATTTTCATCTTCTCTCATCTTCAGGTTTTTAAATTTTCCTTTCAGACTCTGTAGCTTGGAACATTTAACATACTTGTCTCCTTCATGTAGAAGTTCCAGTTTTTGCCAAATCCCATATGCAGTTTTTAGATCAATAACATTTGTCGACTCTAAATTTGATAAGGCACTTAGAAGAGGTTCTTTAGTTCGTAGATTGTTTTCAACATCTTTGATTTCATCTATAGTACACAGACCATTCTGAGGAGGATCATACTTCTTTGAAGCCATGATCCAATACTACATTCTCATACATTGCAAGTGGCATTCCATGCAACTTTTCCAAAGAGTGAAATTGGTTCCATCAAACCTCAAACTATCTTTTTTGTAGGATGACATCCTAGATCTCCTTAAGCAGTTAAGCTCCTTTTAGAGGAACTTGGCTCTGATACCAATTGTTAGATTTAGGATGAGAGGGGGGGTGAATTAGTTATCCAAAACTTTCTTCCAATTAATCACTTAAATCCTTTTCTTAATTTAGTAGCATAATAATAAATCAATCATAGAAACATAATACAACAATTCAAGAGTAGAAACACATTAACACATATGACACTAAGATTTTTGATGTGGAAAACCTGATTAAGGGAAAAACCACGGGGTGACTAACCCAAGATTGTATTCTCTGTTAAAAGAATAGAAAGAACAAAATGGCACATGCCAATTAGGGCTCACTGCCTGAGCACACTGCTCACAAGAGGCCCACTACCTACAAGAGACATACTGTCTACAGAATAATAAGTATTACATACTTGAACTGAAGAATAGCATCTTCACCATGCTTGAGTCAGTTCCATTTAAGCTCAATACTTCTGCTATACCTTTCACTTTGCTCCTCTCTACCACACTCTCATCTCTACAAGATCCATTGAAATGACTTTACAACTCCTTATTTATACAAGACACCGACTTAGGGATAATCATCCAAGTCAGCATACATTGCATAGAAAATACATAAATACAACATGACTAATTAAAAAAAGACTTGATACGGATCAACACACTATTGACCACATAGATCTTAGACTTCAATCTTCCTTAGGAACACTCCATTCTTCACAGAACATCACCAAGATCATCCGTAGGATGTGTAACTCATCCGGTCAGCCAGACTTAGGAAGAACATCCTCAACCAGAAGTAATTCTTCAATTACGATCTCAATATTCAATGTGGACCACCAACAAAAACTGGACACAATCCAAAGACCTCCACAAGCTTGCTTGAATCACTAGGAACATCCACACTACTTCTGTTTACTAAAATCATTCTCTCCTTCATCCAGAACCTCAAGAACACAGTCTGTCATCACTATCATATTGGAATAGATGCTTGCATACCTCCAGACCATGAACCAATTGAGTTGTCAATTCACATTGACTTCCTAAACACTCCACCAAATCCGCAGAACAAGATATTGCATTTCCGGATCTCATTGGACCTATATGTGTCACTCTGTCACTTCTGAATATCTGCTAGAGCCAGTTTTACTTAAGTGGCCATAACTTCTTTAGATCTTCATGCAAACCTCTAAAATCGTTACTGGATCATCTTAAGACATATATCTACAAACCCTTTGATGCACATCCTCTAATCTTCATCTTAGTTGGGATCTTTACCTCACTGTCTTCATTGTTCTTCTCTGTTCCTGATAGAACTAATTTTCTCAATATCCTCACCATACAGCTCATCCAATCCTTATCATCAATGCAACAAGAGTATTTTGACATCAATGAAAACACCAGTTAGGCCCATACTTGCAACACTTTCATGGTGAATGAGTCATTATGTAAGACAATCGGTCCATCTTTACAAAGGTGGATAGTGATAGGGCAAACAGATTTATCTGGTTGGGAAACTTGGGGATCTTCTTGGGAGAAAAGAGAGTCTTCAAGAGGCTAGTCTGCAAGCTCACTAGGTTGCACCTAATTATTCTCCTCAACTTGCAAGGGCTGAGGGTTTCTAAAATTGGGTACTTTAAACTTATTAGGCTACCTTGAGGGATCAAGAACTTTATTTTTCCTAAAACTCAGGATTCCAACTTTAGGAGATTTGAGAGGCTTATCTTGTCTAAAACTTGGAAAGTTGTACATATGTACCTCTTCTTGAGTAGGCTATACTAGGACAATAGGGGTTGCTTGGGCTTGAGCAAGCAAGAGCTTGGTTTGTGCAGCTGCTTCTCTCTCGAGATTCTCTTCAAACTATCTTTTTTTGGTCTCCCATTCCTGATCAGAGATAAAGGTCTCATAGGGTGGCTGCTTTGGATGTTGAAAGTAAACTTGGTGATTCAACTCTTGTAGCTGGAAATTAGATTCTTCATACTACCTTGCTTGAAATCCCCTTTCTTGCTGGTACTGATAACTCTTCATGCTTGCAATTTCCTACTCATAATGTGCTTTTTGTGCCTCCAACTCCTGCTCATGTAGATAGGCTTGGTAAGCTAGTTCCTCCTGGTACTATTTATACTCTTGTTCCCTCTTGATCTCCTCCATCTACCTATTAAAGTCTGACAGAATGTCTTTTACCATGTCATTAAGCTCTTTAATTTCAGACTGTTTTATCTGGTTTGAAGGCTAATTATGAGTTTGGGTAGGAGTGGGCATGCGGTACGCATCCTGAGTATTTGGGATAAAACCATCATTATAACTAATTGTATATGACTAGTAAGGAATCTGAGCAGGGGTGGGTGGGTGGCAATTATACTGTGCATGCTGGCTTTGCAGGACCATGGAATTGGAAACAATAGCTTGATTGGTCTAATATGGCTAATAAGGGGCCCTATGGATAGCATCTTCATAGTATGGTGGCAGATATTCATACTTCCTATGAAAATCTAACATTTTTATTCATATGAAAGATGGAAAATAGAATGAATAGATGAATTTTATAACATACTAGCACTTGATCATACCGGAACCAACAGATTCAAACTCAGAGTCACCAGGTATACTTGTAAGAAACCTTTAAAGGCTAGAACATTGCTGCATATACTAGAACAACATCTTGAAAATTGAAAAACTTCTCTGGAAATGCTTTCAGAGTCCCACTGGGCATGCCAAAAACTGTTGTCAATTAGGATTGCATCACTAGTCAAGTCAAGATTGACTTGACTAGTGGTGCAATCCTGATTGACAATAATAAGACATAGGGATCGGCTTACGAGAGGGAGGTACTAGTATAACACTAGCACTGGAGCTAGTACAACATCTTGATCCATCGAAATACAATTCCCATTTGTCATCATTATCCATATTTAAAATTTGATCATCAGGAAATGTCTCCTAGTTTTGTATAGCAAAGGTTGAAGGTGCTTCGACTAAATGGTAGGTTAATGCTTGTCATTTAATTGTTTTCTAAGAAATAAATTTAAGATCAAATTCAGTTAACAACATAACCCATTTAGCAAGACAACCTAATGGGTTAGTTTTAGCAAAGAGATGTTTCAATGGGTCAAATATCACCATCACATGTATTTCAACATTTAATAGATAATGTCTAAGGTTTTGTGTTGTGAACAATAGAGCTAAGCAATGCTTCTCAATAACAGTATATCACACTTCAAAATAAAAAAAGGTTCTACTGATGTAATATACAACACGTTCCTTACCTTCAGCATCATGTTGTGCTAATAAAGTTGTGAGAGCATTATTAGATGTTGAAGTATAAAGAAGAAAAGGTTTATCAGTAGTAGCAGGCTATAAAATAGGGGGATTAGCTAAATAACCCTTTAAATCATTGAAAGCCTTTTGACAATCAACATTCCATTAAAATTTTGAATCCTTCTTCAGTAGTTGTGTAAAAGGGTGAGTCCTATCTACGAGTTGTGAAACAAATCGATGAATGGCCTATATCTTCCCTTGCAAACTATGAAGTTGAGATATGTTCTTAGGTGTTGGCAAATTAACAATAGCATCAATATTCTTTATGTCTATTTCAATACCACAATTTTCTACTATCTACGAAAAAATGCATTTTTAGGGATTTAAACACATGTATTTTTTAATTCTCTCAAAGATTTGATGTCCTAACAACGTATAGATTTTGCAAGGATATCATTGACATAATCCTCGAGAATGTTATGCATGTAATCATGAAAGATAACGGTCATAGCCCGTTGGTGATTTGCTCCAGCATCCTTTGATGTAGAGGTATTGGTACGTTTGGTTTTGTTCACACAAGAGACCAAGACTTTAAGGTTCCCTTCACAAGGTTTTCAAAGGCTAAGCAACACAAGCCTATACAAGGCTATCCAAGAGACTGACCTAGTCTAGGACCACACCCCGGTGTCCACCCTCATAGACTACTCAACTCTCTTTTGGGGAGTCTCTACTCAACCCAACTAACACCCACACACACCTTCTAGACCAATAACCAAGATACCAACTTCTCTACCAATAGGATCTCACTCTACAACCAACATATACTTGTTAGGGACTTGATCAACAAGTGGTCTCTGACCCAATAACTCAATTCTATACCTGCAAGGACAATGAACAACAAACTAGAACATGACTGCACTATGACAGTGTTTGAAATGGCCTATTCCTTGTAGCCCTTGTGATCGACTGATTCAAGGAAAACTCTTCAAACCTCCAAATGACCATCTAGACATTCAAATACCCACTATGGACATACAACCATCCACCAAGTAGCAGGGCTGTACTCTGTTCCAGGCATGCAAGGACAGTGAGTTCTTCTTAGGGAATAGGCCTAATTTGAGGGATTTATGAAGGAAGTGCATCAAATCCACTTGCTCAGGATCAAATAAGCACCTACACAGGTCAGTTTCCAACTACAAACACCAAATCCCCCATCCATTTGACTGTTCTTTGAATTCACACTATTTTCCACCATTTGCATACTAACTAGTCACTGTGTAGACTAGTTAGAATCATGCCAAATGCTTTGAAGTGAGGAGTGAAAACACTAAAGACACCAAAAACATGAAATATACACTATCTCCCTCCATACTACTAAAAATATTGATGCCTTTCAAAGGACAGAGGAGAAATCATCCATTTTACCACAAAACCCTAGTTTAGAGGGTTTTCAAACCTATTTACACAAAATGAATAGGTTCTAACAGCACAAGGGGTTTCAAAAGGCCTAATTACATTCAAATGAAAGGTACTTCGAAGCCCTAACACATTTCCCAACTTTTAGATCCCTCACAGTCCATACATTGCCATACCAAATGACTGTTTCCAGGAAAATGTAGAAAAAACAGTTTTTTGCACTCCAAAAACTTTAGAATTTCATTATCCTTGGCATGTGATTACATTGTTTGGCCTATAGAAGGCTTGGAAGATGTTTTTCCTCCTCCACCAACTGTACAACTTCTCTCCAAGGTAGTTAGCTGTTGGTTATGACTTCCTCCACAAGAAACCACATGTTTCTTAAGTGGAATTACATTCAGTTTGACCATATCAAGGTCTATATTGGATAAATTGACCAAATGGACCAAGTCCTTATTACAACTCATGAAAATTTCTTTCAAAGCCTTAGAGAGAACAATAGAACATGACAACAAAACATGACAAAGCACAAAATGACTAGAATTGGGAGCTCCTGCACCATACTCCCCCTGCAAGAAGAACTCAAGTCCCTTGAGTTGCCAATTGTTGAAGGGTCATTCCATGCTTCAAGATATCTGCTTTAGTCATCCAAGTGGCCTCTGAATCAGGAAGATCCTTCCATTTCACCAAGTAGTCTTTGTAGACACCTCTCCTAGTCTTCTTGACAACTTTGGAATCTAGAATACATTCCAGTTGCAAAGGTTTGCTTGGAGGCAAATCCTTGATCCAATCATCATCTGTATCCACCACATCTGATCCACTTTCACCAAGCAATGGGGGTCTGAAAGGAAAAAGATCACAAACATTAAAAATAGGAGAGATACCAAGATCGGATGGTAACTCAATCTCATATGCATTTGGACCAAATTTGTGCACTATTTGACATGGCCCAATCTTCTTCACCAATAGTTTAGTTGGCTGACCTTTTGGCAACCTTTCTTTCCTCAGATATGCCATAACTAAATCTCCAACTTTGAATTGCACTCTCTCTTCCTTAAATCTACCCTTTCTTTGTACTTTGTGACTATTTTTTCCAATTGCAACTTGACTTGATCATGGACTGTTTTCATGGAGGCAGCAAAATCTTCACCAAGTGCACTCCTTTTATCCCATCCTTAGAGATCCTTGAGTTCAAGTGGCCCTCTTGGATGAAAGCCATAAACTACCTCAAAAGGACTTTTACCAGTGCTCCTAATCACTAAATCATTGTAGGCATATTTAGCCTGACTGATAACCAAGTCCCATGCCAAACCATGCTATTTTGTAAGACATCTTAGAAGGTTTCCAAGTGATCTATTGATCACTTTAGTCTGACCATCAGTTTGTGGATGGTAGGCTAATGAAAAGGACAACTGTGTGCCCAACTTTCTCCACAAGGTCCTCTAGAAGTGACCCACAAACTTAGAATCTCTGTCTGTTACAATGGACAATGGCAAACCATGTATTCTTACAACCTCTCTGAAAAATAGACCTGCAACATGAGATGCATCATTTGTGCATTTACATGGCACAGAATGAGCCATCTTGCTAAATCTATCAACAATAACAAACACACTATCCACCCCTTTGGTTGTCTTGGGTAACCCAAGTACAAAATCCATGCTTATACTTTCCCAAGGTCTGTTGGGAATGGGAAGGGGTTGGTATAGACCTGCATTTGAAGACACACCTTTGGCCCTTTGACAAATTGCACAACTAGCAACATATCTTCTCACATCGGATTGCACCTTTGGCCAAAAATAGAACCTTGTGACTTGTTCTAGTGTCTTGTCTAAGCCAAAATGTCCTCCCAAAGAGCCATTATACTTCTCCTTAATGATATTGTCCATCATGGAACACTTAGGGATACACAACAAATTACCCTTAAACAAAAGGCCTTCTTGTAATACAAAATCTGCATATTCTCCATGGAATGTGTTAGCCAAGTTTACACAAACATCATAAGCCTCTTTAAAATCTGAATCCTCTTCATACAACTCCTTCAGACAGTCAATGCCCATGCTTTCTAACTGAATTTCATGAACAAGAAGCAACCTCCTACTTAAAGCATCAGCCACCTTGTTAGAAACATCTTTTTTGTGCTTAATTGTGAAGGTATAAACTTGTAACTGTTCCATCCATTTAACATGTCTATGGTTCAATTTTTCTTGACTATTTAGAAAGATTAGAGCATGATTATCAGTAAACACAATAAATTCTTTGGGCAATAAATAATGTCTCCATTTCTTAAGAGCTTGTACCATTGCATAGAGCTCTAGGTCATAGGTAGAGTACCTTTGCTTGGCTTCATTCAACTTCTCTGAGAAGAATGCCATAGGATGTCCTTCTTGGCTTAGAACAGCACCAATAGCTTGCTTTCTTGCATCACACTCAACAACAAACAGCTTATCAAAATCAGGAAGTACTAAGGTAGGCAACTCAACCACCTTTGTTTTCAACAACTCAAAACTAACATCAACTTCCTTTGTCCATTGGAATCTACATTTGACTCCACCCTTGATGGTGTTGAGGATGGGAGCACTAATGTGACTGAAACCTCTAATAAACTTCCTATAAAAAGTTGCCAATCCATGGAACCTTCTCACATCTCCCACTGTCTTTGGAGTAGGCCAACTGAGAATAGCATCAACCTTACAGGGATCCATCTTCAAACAGCCATTGGAAATGACAAATCCAAGGTATACAAGTTTAGTTTTCATGAACTCACACTTCTCTAAGTTGATCATCAACTTGTGCTCATGTAGCTTCTCCAACACCTGACTAACATGCTTCACATGCTCTTCTTTTGTCCTACTGAAGATTAGTATGTCATCAAGATAAACAATAACAAATTTACCAATGAATTCAACTAATACCTCATTCATCAAACACATAAATGTACTTGGAACATTGCTAAGACCAAATGGCATAACAAGCCATTCATAAAGACCCTCATTAGTCTTGAAAGCAATCTTCCATTCATCTCCCTGTCTGATCTAGATTTGATGATAACCTAATTTTAAATCTATCTTTGAGTAATAGCATGAGCCTCCAAGATAATCCAAAAGATCTTCAATCCTTGGCATTGGGAACATATACCTTATGGTGATCTTGTTTATGGCCCTTGAGTCCATACATAGCCTCCATTTTCCATCCTTCTTAGGAACAAGTACACTTGGGACTACACAAGGACTTAAACTCTTCCTAATCAGCCCTTTCTCCAAGAGATCTTGAATTTGCCTTGCCACCTCTTCATTTTACTATGGGGTCAGCTTATAGGCAGCCTTGTTAGGCAATGTAGCACCAGGGATTAAGTCAATTTGATGACTTATGTCCCTCATGGGTGGTAAGGAGTTGGGAACTTCCTCCACCACAAGATCTTGATACTTGTCTAGAAGTTGTTGCACTTCTAATGGAATCTCCTTCTGTTTTTGATCTTGCTGATCTGATCCACTCTTGGGCTTCATGATCAAGGCATATCCTTGGGTATCCTTCTCCTTCAAGAGGTTCAAAAACTCTTTTCCATTCACCAACATGACACTGCTGTCATTATTCTTCCTCCCGATCTGCTCTAACATAGGATCCATCTTGTATGGTCTTCCATTCTTGGTGACAACATATGTGTTCTTCTCACCATCATGTTGTGCTTTGACATCATATTACCATGGGCGGCCAAGAAGTAGATGACATGCATCCATGGGGATGATTTCACATAACACTTTGTCCTTGTAGTCACCGATTGCAAATTCAACCCAAGTTTGTTCTTCCACCATGAAACTTTGGTTCTTATTCAACCAAGAGATCTTGTGAGGACTGATATGAGGTAGCGTCTTCAACTTGCACTTCTCAACCATCTCAGTGGATACCACATTCTCAGTAGATCCTGAGTCTACATTGATCTTGTGGCTAGGCCTTGGGTTCTAAATAGATTCTTTCTCTAAGGGGGCCCTTTTTTCAATGGTATTTTCAACATAGACCTCTTAATAATCATACTCTCTCCTTCTAGGATAGGTGCAGCACTTCCCATTGGTGAATTCACACTCTCATAGTCATCATCCTTCACTAACTAATTTCTCCTTCCACTGTCATGAGAACTGTTGGTTTTCTTTGGGCATTTGTTCATTGTATGGCCAACTTGGTTGCAGCCATAACACCTTCCAGTGAAGAATCCTGGTCCTCTACCTCCTCCACCATTTCTGCCCCTGCCATTAGGTCTTCTCCAACCTCTGAAGCCTCCTCTATGCTCTGTTTCAGTTTGTGTTTCTTGCTGACTATTATTTTCAGTTTTGTGGGACTGTCCACGGCCAAAACTGCCTCTTCCTCTGGCACTTTGTTCACCCTTCCTTCTCAACTTTTCCTCTGCTCTAGAGGCCAATAAGAAGCATTCATCCACCATTCTAGGTATCAGTAAACTGATCTTATTTTGCAGATTGTATTTCAGACCATTTAGGTACCTAGCCACCATCCCCTTTTCATCTTCATTATGGTTGGCTCTCATACTTAGTATGTGAAATTCTTCTGTGTAGGTAGCCACATCCATATATTTTTGCCTCAAATTCTAGAATCTCCTAATGATTTGAATCTCATAGTCAGGTGGCATGAACTTGCTTCTGAGCATAGCCACCATTCTACTCCATTTAGTGATGGGACTCTTCCCAATCTTCTCCCTCTCACTTTGCATGTAGTTCCACCACACAAGTGAAGAATCTCTTAGCCTTGTCTTGGTAAATTTAACCTTCTTGCTATCATTGAACTCCTTGTAATCAAAGTAGTTACACATGGCTTCTATCCAATCGGTGAGAGCATCACCATCCAATTTGCCATGAAATGTGGGCACATCCATCTTGGGATCACCACTATCTCCATGAGCACCCTTAAGTGCATTCAAGAAATCTTTCTGATCTGCAGACATGTCCTGCCCTTGAGGACTCTCTTCTACCTCTTCTTCATCATTTGTGTCAGAAGAACTTCCATCTTCTTTGGTCTTGCCCTTAGACCTTCTTTCTTCTTGTAATCTTGCCTCAACCATCTCTTCCACCAACTTCTTGATGGCTTCTTGACTCATTGTTCTGGGAGGCATTGTACTAGCCTCTGTTTCAATCTCCTCATCTGACATACACTGCTCTAATCAGATATTGGCTCTGATACTAATATGATGCAAAGGTATTGGTAGGTTTGGTTTTGTTCACATAAGAGACCAAGACTTTAAGGTTCCCTTCACAAGGTTTTCAAAGGCTAAGCAACACAAGTCTATACAAGGCTATCCAAGAGACTGACCTAGTCTAGGACCACACCCTGGTGTCCACCCTGATAGACTACTCAACTCTCTTTTGGGGAGTTTCTACTCAACTCAACTAACACCCACACACACCTTCTAGACCAATAACCAAGCTACCAACTTCTCTACCAACAGGATCTCACTCTACAACCAACATATACTTATTAGGGACTTGATCAAAAAGTGGTCTCTGACCTAATAACTCAATTATGTACCTGCAAGGATAATGAACAGCAAACTAGAACATGACTGCACTATGACAGTGTTTGAAATGGCCTATTCCTTGTAGCCCTTGTGATCGACTAATTCAAGGAAAACTCTTCAAACCTCCAAATGACCATCTAGACTTATGGCATATTCAAATACCCACTATGGACATACAACCATCCACCAAGTAGCAGGGCCGTACTCTGTTCCAAGCATGCAAGGACAGTGAGTTCTTCTTCCTAGAGAATAGGCCTAATTTGAGGGCTTTATGAAGGAAGTGCATCAAAGCCACTTGCTCAGGATCAAATAAGCACTTGCACAGGTCAGTTTCCAACTACAAACACCAAATCGCCCATCCATTTGGTCATCCATTTGACTATTCTTTGAATTCACACTGTTTTCCACCATTTGCATACTAACTAGTCACTGTGTAGACTAGTTAGAATCATGCCAAATGCTTTGAAGTGAGGAGTGCAAACACTAAAGACACCAAAAACATGAAATATACACTATCTCCCTCCATCCTACTGAAAATAGTTCATGCCTTTCAGAGGACAGAGGAGAAATCATCCATTTTACCACAAAACCCTAGTTTAGAGGGTTTTCAGACCTATTTACACAAAACGAATAGGTTCTAACAACACAAGGGGTTTCAAAAGGCCTAATTACATTCAACTGAAAGGTACTTCAAAGCCCTTACACATTTCCCAACTTTCAGATCCTTGACAGTCCGTACAGTGCCATACCAAATGACTGTTTCCAGGAAAACATAGAAAAAATAGTTTTTTGCACTCCAAAAACATTAGAATTTCATTATCCTTGGCATGTGATTACATTGTTTGGCCTATAGAAGGCTTGGAAGATGTTTTTCCTCCTCCACCAACCATACAACTACTCTCCAAGGCAGTTAGCCGTTGGTTATGACTTCCTCCACAAGAAACCACATGTTTCTTAAGTGGAATTACATTCAATTTGACCATATCAAGGTCTATATTGGATAAATTGACCAAATGGACCAAGTCCTTATTACAACTCATGAAAATGGATTTCAAAGCCTTAGAGAGAATAATAGAACATGACAACAAAATATGACAAAGCACAAAATGACAAGAATTGGGAGCTCCTGCACCATCCTTTAATCCAAACGGCATGACCACCCAACATAATGTACCCCAAGGTGTTATAAAAGTTGTTTTATATTGATCTTGATGGTTTATAAAAATTTGATTATATCTCGAAAAACCATCCTTGAAGGAAAGTAATTCATGGCCAGCTATTGAATCAAAAATCATGTCAATGTTGGGAAGGGGGAAATCATATTTCTAAGAAGCGTGATTCAAATCCCTGAAATCCCTACACATCTAAATGTAGCCACCAGGCTTAGCGACGGTGACGATATTCTAAATCTGAGGTGAATGATTGATTAGGTGGATAAAACCAGCTTCTAAGAGCTTTTCTATCTTAGCCTTTATGAGTAATGCTACCTTAGGATTCATCTTATGGATCTTTTGTTTAATGGACTTAGCATTTGGTTTTAATACAATATTATGTGTTACAATCTAAGGATCAATACCAGGCATATATGAATAATTCCAAGAAAATAACTATGAGAATTCATGTAAAAGTGTGGTCATATCTTCTTTTTCTTCTATTTTTAAACAATCACCTATAGGGATAATCTTTTCTGCATTATCTTTCTCCATGAAGACATCACTAGTCTTTCCATTAAACAAAGTACCGTGGTCTAAGGGACTAGGTGATTTCAACAGTTCTTCATCTTCTTTCTTAGATTTTAAAGTAGTGTTTATCAAACTAGTGGACTTTCCAAAATGTGCATCTTGATTTAATTGATAAGATAATCCACATTTATGATGATAACGAGGAAGATCTTCATAAGCTCCAAAGAATTCCATTATTGCTTCATCTGTCATGAACATATCCAAAGGAATATCTCCAGGAGAACAACTCATATCTATCATCTCAGGATACATCAAATGAAGTGTTGATATCGTATTCACATTAAGATTAGGAGATCCATGAGCTTTGGTTTCCTTGAAAGGATTATATCCAATGTGACTTGAGTAATGTCACGAAGTGGATTCTATAGGTACTTGAATTCCTTGTTGATTAATACCACAACCATTACCTACATAGTGACAATTATTATAAAGAATCTAAAATCCTCAACCATAAAGAGAAGTCATTTCCTTGGTGGAAGGTGGGGCCTCATAAGTCTCATAATCTGTAGTGTAAGAGTATTATCTATATTTCTTGCCAAAGAGACTTTAGGTTTCATATTTGAATTTTTAGATGAGATTGATGCAACATTTGATGTCTTAGGAGTAGGGTTGTTAATTTTATATTCACCTATAGAGGGGGGATGTAAAATCTAATGAACCCCAATCGTCACCAAGAAATGCATTCAATTGTTTAGACTCTTGCACAACATTATCTTTGGCAAGAGGAGTTGATGGATCAAATTTCAAGTTGTTTAAGATCTTATGATGAACAACTTGCTTTTGTAATTCAATTTGTAAATAGTTATCTAGTTCAGGATCAACATCAATGGTATGAAGTATATCTTTATAAATAAACTTCATCGAATGATGAAGGGTAGAAGGAACTGCACCCAATGCATGAATCCAAGGCCTACCAAGAATCATGTTGTAAGATAAGGAACCAAGCATGACATGAATCAAGGTAAACAAAGTTACAGGCACAACTTGTATAGGTAAAGTTATAGTACCTAGGGATTGGCTTCCAACATTATCAAAGCCATAGATACTTATTCTATCTGGCTTAATCAAAGATGTATCAACTTTAATCTTATGTAATAAATTAATGCCACAAACATTAAGAGCTGATCTATTATCAATCATAACTCACTTAATCAATTTCTTGTTTATCGTAATGAATATAATCAAAGGATCATACTGATTTTGAACTTCAAGAGATGGAAACTCATGTTGTTGAAATAAAATATCTATTTTTGTTGCATGCATATAATTTAATAGAGTTGCTACATCATTCGACTTGATAGTAGGTGGTACAATCACCTTTTGTAAAACTTCTTGGAGCATTCCATGGTATGTAGGTAAAGTTTGTATAAGTTCCCAAAGAGAAATCTTAGCAGGAGTATCTCAAAGCTGTTCAACAAGATCATAGTCCTGACTAGCTTTATGTGTTAAACGAGGTGCTTGAGGAAGCATCGATTAAGAAGCTAGTAAAGATATTGGAATGCTCGATTATGGCTTTCTTTGCTTGTTATTTCATGTGTTATATGTATGAGCAACCACAATATGACTAGTTTGTTGTGAATTTAATTGTATTATTTGTTTAGCATAGTTATAAATGTAATCAGGAGGCCAAGAAGAAGGCGAAAGACCTCTAACAGTGAGCATTAGTTTAGAGTGTGGTTGAGCCACATCTGTACATAGTTGACCACTATCTTCGGTTTCACACATTCTTCTTGAGGTTTAGGACCATAAATTGCATTTACTAATCTTTCAAACAACCACAGTTTAGGATTTGTAGTGGAATGTTCAATCGAGATAAAGTCCTCAAGGGCTTCATCTAACATATTGAAGTCATCATAACTAAATGGATCATCATACAGATGAAAGTCTTGTAAAAAGTAATTAGATATTATATTATGTTCTAATTAACCCAAGACTTAAATGTAAAATGATATAGCATAAACTTTGTGAAAATGAAATATAGTAGCACAATCCAAAGCACAAAGTTGTAACTTCAAACTCTTTTAATGAAAGGATAAAGAAATTGCTCAAGTTTTAATGTATGTACTTTCACAAAAGAGGGTTTGTAATCTAAATGTGATTTAGGACAAAAAACTAATTTAGATCTGATGTTAAAAATGATGCAAATTAGTTTAGAGCATGGGTTCACCAAAATGTTTAGTGTAAAATGTGAGAAAATGATAGTTCAACCAACCTAATCAAGTCCCACACTTTCTCTTACTAAACATTAGGAAAGTAAGAAACAATCTTGGAGTAGAGCTACTGATTTGTTAGGTTCCCTTTTTCTACTAATTGTAACTGACTAAGTCTCTATATCAGGTTTTTACAAGTTTATTGTGTTCACTAAGCATGAAACCCTAATTCAGCAAATATACTGTAACAAATAGTTTCTCGACACAAATATGGGAAAACAAATTATAGAATTGTAGAGTAAAAGGTAGAAAGAATGTGCACCTAGAAAATGGTGCCCTATTAGAATAGGGTGCTAGTCCCTTTCACCTAAAGGTTTCCAGCTGTCAAAATCTTCTACACTAGGTATCAAGCAATCTCTGGAGGGACCCAGATCCTAAAAAAATGCTCAGGTGGGCATGGGCATGAGTCTCTTTGCCCCGAAAGTTCTACAATCTTGAAATTCAAAATCTCATGATGACTATATGTACAATATCCATCTTCTTGTCCCTCCTTTTTATCGAATCTTGCCGAATGTAACCTGCACATGCAAAAGGAGGAGGAAGATGGTTGTGCCTATATAGGATCTTGCCTCAGTCAAGCCCTATTTTTAGTATCCCTACCTCAACAATAGCTAATGATAAAGATTTGCAGATGTGTGTGCTCATCTAACAAATGTGTATGCAGAAAATGTAAACCCCTAGATGACTCAAGCGTCAAGGAAAGAGCAACATCTTGCTTCACTCAATGAAACAACAATAACATCACCTCAAGGAAATGAGAGCAATGAAGACTTGTACAAAAAGAAGGCAAGGTAGTCATATCTGCAGAGGATTTCCAAGCTCGATGTTGGAGGCTTCAACCCTTCTCTCGATCATACAAAAGGTTGTACAAACACTAGGAAGAGAAGTATAGTCTCAAGATATTGATTACTGATCACCATAGAATATCTCCATGATAGCAACTTCAAATGAATCCAAGAGCTTCAACAAAGTGTTGTTCTTCAATTGCAATTTTGGTAGAGTTTTGGCATAGAAAGCTTGCATATAGATTGTGTGTAATAAAATAAATTTTAAACATCTTTAAATATCTAACCTTAGGAATTTTAAATCTCAAAATAACATGTCGACATCGCGCAAAAACAAAATTTTGAAAATGGAATCCCAAGATGCACGACGGGAGCTGACACCCTGACAAAATTCAAAACCCCAGAAAATGGGGCAAGGCTAGGGTGTGAGTACCCAAGCCCAAGCCTTGATTTTTCAATTAGGTCTGCATTAAGGGGGTCCAGGAAGTCCCAAATCAAAACTTTCTTTTCAGGTTTAGTCATCAGTTATCTCGAAATATGACATTTCTTAAGTTAGGTATAGGTCAATCAAGATTTAGGAAGGTCAAAAATGAATAGGTTAAGAGGACACCAAAGGAGAGGAGATAAACTGTGAGAAATTTTATACAGGAGGACAATTTCTGATGTAATAGGATAATAAATTGCCTTTAAGTAACTATCACCTCTTCTCGTGACATAAAATTAGATAAAAGCAATTAATGACATCCAATGCATGAATATCATTTTCAAAAGATATTTAGTTTTCGAAAATGACTAATTAATATATTGCATCTAATATGTATTGTGACTATTTGTAATTATGAAAATAAGTTAAAAGATTATTCTAAAGATAAATAAAATGAATGCAATTGTAATTCAACTAAGTGGTGTGTGATAGGTCCCTTCAACACAAGTCACTGTCAGTCAGCTAAAATCCCTCTGCCTCAATGATACTCTCTCTATTGAGAGACTGAGAGAGTGTCCATGTTGCACACACAAGTTGAAATTATTCAACAATGAATTAAATAATACTATTTAAATCCTTAATTAATTATTGAAAATAATGGTTCTAACACACTCACTTGACTTGGGTTACGCTTAGAAGAACCATCAAAATTTAACTTGCACCATCCAGTATCAGGGGCATACTTCTAGTCAAAAGGCTATTACTACATCCATAAAGTAATCTACATATGGTTTTATAGTGTTCATGTCCATTCATTAATGGTACAATGAAGGTTGACATTGTGAATTAATTTTTAAACCCTTGTCATACATGCATGAACAAATCATATACTCTTTCTTGAATATCTATTTTAAGTGTACCCACCTAGGTTTAGTAGAGTCTAAAGTGTGGGAGAGGCTATCTATCTCTCATTCATTAGCAATCCTGTAAGTGAATTTGAAAATATGGTTCACAACCCATTAGAAGGATATGAAAGTAGGTTGGAGAACCAACAATCAACATCATACTCCTCACCAGTTTTAGGATGGTGATGTTTGTTTTCATCTATAGAATGAGTAGTTGTGAGGGCTATTAAAAATGTGACACATGAATATTCAGAGGCTCAAACACAACAAGCATTCATTCATCTTCAAGACACAAATGATTACATTCTATAGATTTATCAATCCATTCAACTCACTAACTACCCAAACCACTAACTACCAAGTAACACATAAATAATAACTAACTAAAGACTAACATCTAATAAATTAACAATGACATGTTAATTTATTATTTATTACATTATTATATGTCATGCACTAATAATTCATAACATCCACCTTTAGTTCTAACATAGGTACTTTATTCTAGTGTTGGAGTATCGACAATTGGCCTATCTCATATTTTATGCATTCAATGAATTTTTTCTTTGGATGTCAGTTTCTAATGATAATGCATCTAATTACAATGTGCAAATACAAAATCTATTACACCCCTGTAGATCTAAAATCCTTATTTATCCATTTACATAATGTTGAAAAATAATATAATATCACCTTATTTCTTCTCTTTTGAAAAATATAAAATAAAAGCAAGATAAATTAAATTGGTAGTGACTCTTCAGAACCATTCAAATGCCTTCATCTTCTACATCAAACTGCACATTAAATATTAATAGTATTCTCAAACAATTTCTGGGTTTTCTTCTCCTCTTTATGAGCTTTCTATAACGTCTTAAATTTATAAATATTGATAAAAGATAAGAAAGATATTATAGTTTTGATGAGGCTTTGTTAAATGATAAAAAACTTTCTACAACACCAAAGGTTTCTGCAACTTTGAATATAGATTTGAATGTATAATTTTTTTTTTTAAATTCTAATTTTATGATATGAAGACGGAGAAAATAGAGTGAAAATATGAAAAGAGTGAACAAGATGGAGAGATGAGAGAAACCAAATGCAAATGGATGATGAATGTCACATATTTGTATGTGGTCTACGCTATGCCTCTAAATTGATAAAATTCAAGAATGGTAGATGGAAAAAATGGATGTTGCATGTGGTTCACATTGCTTGCCATTGTATGAATCCCTTTGGAGAAGAAAACACAATAAAATGGAAGGTGAACAAAGAGGTCTAGAAAATCCACTCTGATACCATATTGAAAATGCAACACATGAAGAGCCAAAGGCTCAAGCACAACAATCAATAATTCATCTTCAACACACAAATAATTACATTCTCTAGATTTATAAATCCATTCAACTTACTAAGTACTCAAACCACTAACTACCAACACATAACTAATAACTAACTAAAAATTAATATCTAATAAATTAACATTAACATGTTAATGTATTATTTATTACATTATTCTATGACATACACTAATATATCCTCACATGGCCACATAGAAAAATTTGAACCCTTTGATATGGCCCACATAACACCCTCAAAATGATTGGTGAGAATTCCTTTGAGTCCAATCTCCCTCCTTTTCTTGGGTTACATCTAGTATTCAATTTTAAGTTATTGCATCCATACTTTCCTCCATTATTAGACATCATTAATGTTGTTGAATACCTTTATAGTGTGGAAGTGAATCAAGACATAGCCATCCCAATAGACTCAGATCATGTCACCAAGGTTTTAATGGGGGAACTAAAAACCAACAAATTCCTCTCTACCATGTCGTATAGGTTTGATAGTTTCTATTATGTTAGAAAATGTCCCCTTGGGGGATTTTCCCTCTTAATGTTTAGCTCTCAGGTCCTATTATCGCATTTAGAGAATCGTGTGTGTTATTTTTGACTCCCGATGAGAAAACCCTAAAGTCTTATGGCAAATAGGACCTAGGGGATTGCATTTTGATGAATCTTGAACAAAAATGATAGGGTGGACTTGGGCGCTAGCACCCTAGTCCTACCCTATTTTGGGTCTACCCTAATTTCAATTGTCAGTTTAGTGATCGTTATTTAGGTCCTATGCCGACATCTAAAGTTTGAATGATGAAATTGTTAGCGAGAATGTTTGTAGTTGCATACATAGGCATGATTAGGTTTCATTTGCAAACTACATGGATTTGATGTATACTTGTGATCATAGAGAATTCAAAATATTCATTCTGTTGTAGAGTAGAGCATTGTTATTGTGTTTGTGTTTACAGATTTGACTCCATCTCCTCATGGCAGTGAAAAGCATATTCCTTCCATGAGATCTACACTTCAAGATGATATCTATTATGTTTTCAATCATTTATCATTTGGATTTTTGCCTCTATCCCACTGGGATACACACTCTTATTTGACAACAATGTTCAAAAGACTTTAATGTCTCTCTGGGGCTTGATCGAGGCAAGCCTCTAAACATCACAACCCCCTCCCATACTCCTTGTGATTGCAAGTTACAGGTGTCGCATCTGGAAGAAGTAGAGTTGTAGGGAAGGTTAGCAAAAATCAAGGATTCAGGATCTAAAAAGAAGTTAGACATTGGAACTTTTCCTAGACTAGGGTACTAGTTCTTATGTCCTCCATAGTTGAATTCCTAGAAATGGATGTTTCAGTGCAGATCAATGTCGAAAGGAGATCAAGATTCTGCAAAGAAATAGGTACCTTGGACTTGGGCACTAGACTTCCCCATGTCCCCAACTTCTTCACCTTTCAAACTTTGAAAAATGGTGATTTAAACATCTCTGTCCCTCATCTCAGTCTAAAACGATTTGCTGTGATTTGATAATTTGATTATTGTTTTGCATATTTAGGGTTTTAAGTGAAGTTGATTATTAAATTGAGATATTGTTTGACACATCCAAGATTCCACATCTTCCCAAGTGGCTACCCAACCTAATAGGTGAATCCTCTTCCACAAATTGGAGGCTCAACTTGATTAATAGGTCATTGGAATGTTTGTAGGGAAAGGAGGATTCCACATAAACCCATAAAAACAACACACACCCCATCCCCTCTTTTTCCCACTAAACATTTTGGTGAACCCATTTTTTTGGACTTTTTGGCACCTTTCTGAGTTTTTTTTGATAGATTTTCATTCATTCATCTTAATGCATTTGAAAATTTTGAAAAAAATGGCATTTTTGGCTTGCATTTTAGCATAGTTTGATTTATTTGGCATTCAATTTAATTAAATTCTATCATTTTCATTAGATCTAATTTTTTTTACAGAAATTCATCATTTAGAATTCACTTGCATTGCATTTTTTGTGCTCAAATTGTTAAAAATTGGTCGAAATTGTGCATTTTTCATAAAACCTAGTTTTGCATTAACTAGGGATTGTAGTCAAAATCTTGTTTCAAATTTTAATACCCTTTTCAAACACTCATTAGGACTAATTTCTAATAGTAGTTTTGCATCATAGTGATCTTCTTCAAAAATTTCATGTCTAGGGTGTGAAAGCTTTGCATTTTCACTAGATTTTGGCCTTATCGTCTCTCTAGATTTGCATCACAAGCATGTTGTAAGGGATTTTTCTACACAAATTGGCTGCTATTAGGGTTATTGTCTACTTCCCCTACTCATATTTCTTACAACACCATTTCTACTAGGCCTTTGCGTGGAAAATTGTTGAAATTTTTTATATTTTAACACATTTTTCACTAGGTTTTGACTTGTCATCACTCTAGGTTTGCATCAAAATCATGTTGTGAGAGATATTTATACATAATTGGACTGTTATTAGGCATATTATTTGTTTTCCCTCTTGAAAATTTTCACAACACCTTTCCTCCTAGAGATTTGCATTGGAAAAATTGAAAAATCAAGCATTTTAGGTCATTTTCATACATACTTTAGCACTAGTTCTTGCATAAGTTTTGAAAATCTTTACAATCTGATTTGGCACTCATTTGAACACATCCACATGGATTCTTACTACAACAATAATTCTAAGCTTCCTCCTAGGCCTCATTTGAAAAAATGAGCCCCTGAACTTGAAATAACATTTACATCTCATGACAAAGAAATGGTAGATACTGAAGGGCCTCTTAATATTATAGTGAAAGTAATGGAAATACATGTGGATGGAACACTCATAGACCCTAATTGCATGAACATTGTGGTTACAGAAGATTTCCTTCTTAAACATGATTTGGTACAACACTATTATGACACATAATAGTCTTAGTTTAAAACACATAATGGATCTCTAATGAAAACATTTGGATTGATAAAACTGTTAGTCTCAATTTATGACAAAGCCATGGATCAGTTATTTGATTTTATCCCCTTATCCAACCTCTTCCATTTAAACTAGGACATCCATGGCTTAAGGCTATGAATGTCGTTCCTTCAACTATTCACAAATGAGGCCTAAAATTCCCTTTGCATGGAGAGATCCATACTGTCAGTCATAATGCATACCAACCTCTAGCTAAGAGAAAGAATTTCACCCTTGATTACTTTTGGCCACAACTTGAAATAGAACTTGAGCCATGAAGAGACCAATCCTTCCTAAATTATAGATGATACAAAGCAAAACAACTAGCTAGAGTGGCTAGGCCTCCTTTACAAACAATAAGGGAAGAAAAACATGTGTTTGAAGATCCTCTTAGAGCAAAAGGAAAATGACAAAGTGACATAAGAATTACACAAGACTACTATGAATATGATAAGATAACTGGCATAATAGATATGGATAAGGAAAAGTTTCATAACTCACCTCATCCACAGAGAGATGGTATCTATGCTGAGGTCCCTCCCCCATTATCCTTGCAAGGATCGGGAGGTTTTCATTGACAACAAAACATTCCACTAAGACCAATGAAATTTGAACATGGTGCTTCCTTATCTAATGTACAAAAACCTATGGAAAAACATGACAATGCCTTTGAAGAAATAAGTAGTAAAACAAAAAGGAATAGACAAGCAAAAGGAAGGAGGAAGAGAAGAGAAGCTTTTTCCCAATGACTTGCTGCTCAACAAGAAAACAATCAACCTAACATTGTATCAAACCTAGAAAACCTCAACACTGAACAATTGGAAGATAAGAACAAATGTTGGGCTATGGTACCTTACACACCTCTTTGCTCTAGCATTCAAGATTGGGAAGAGGATGATTTGCTTGATGACAACCCTTAGTTTGGTTCTCCCTATAGGTATGTATTTCTAACCCTTTACCTCCATGATGTGTTTCCTTGTGATGTGTTATGTGTTATTTAGGTCTCCTAGGATGACCCTTGATACTCTTGTAAGGTCAGGGATACTGGGAGACTACCTTTATTGTGACCCTTCTTCTATTTGTATCATCATTCTTCTATATTGCTTCTCCTCTATTTTTTATTGATGTGTGTTGTGTCTTATGGACATAGCGTTGCGGTTGGTGACTTGGGGGCACCCTCCTACATGAATGTCCCTAAGGCACTTGTTTCTCCTCTCTTGATTTGTTGTTTCCCTTCCTCTAGTGGTTATATCTAGTGGGTGGATGATGAAAAATTTATTATACTGATGCTGACCTAGTGTCCCTTTAGCGAGTAATCAAAAAATGGACCTAGTCCATACATGATGACGGGGTTGATATATATTATCCGACGCTTGGCTAGTAGAATCACTCCATGTGATCTTGATGCTATCTAATCTCACTTACAAAACATAACAATACTACTGCTCTGTGCACTTTGTCTATCTTGAATCTTGCATTCCTCGGTTCTTTATGTGAATGATCATATACATTGTTGTTTATCATGATTATATGGATGCTAACACCTTTTCTTGCAAGGAATTATGTATTTGTGGGAACATTTGGCAATCGTAAAGTACATGTCACCTTTGAGGGGCATAGGCTTTGTGAGATCTCATGTTCCCTTGTGTGTTTTCTTCCTACCTTAAAGTGCTTGATATTGGTACATGATATCAACTGCCTTAAGGTGGGGGCATACATAAGGTAAGTTGTCTATTCTAGATGCTAGTAAAGTGTGTTTGAACAATCTTGAAATCTACTTTGTATACCTCCTTTGCACCATAAGGCATCTTCGTGATGCAGGTGGGGTTATATACTTTTGAGCTCATACCTCCTTTTCACCATAAGGCATCTCCGTGATGTAGGTGTGGTTGTATGCCATACTTCCTTTTCACTATAAGGCATCTTTGTGATGTAGGTGGGGTTGCATTTTCAAAAGTCCTCCGAGTAGGTAGAGAGGGGATTTGAGACTATCCTAACCCTTAAGCATGTTTTCAGTGATTGTTGTGGTGAAGCCCAATCATCGGTGTGTGCAAGTAATGTGCCTAAGATGGCTGTGAACCTAGCAATAGGTTTCTTCCATCACTTGTCTATCATGTTTTCTCCATGTCTTCTATGTGTGTGTGTATTGCGTGTTTGTTCCCAAGCATAGTCTTAAAGACTGGTGGCAATGAGTCCCTCCTATTCTTTGGTATTTGTATGACATGCTTGATTTGTATGGAATGTTTGTTCTCAAGTACAGTCTTAAACACTGGTGGCAATGAGTCCCTCCTGCACTCTGAGATTTGTTTTGTGTATTTGTTCCCCCATGTGTGCAGTCTTAAAGATTGGTGGTAATGAGTTCCTCCTGCACTATGGGTTGTGTGTTTACTTTCCTTGTACTTGCATTCTACATTTCATATATGAGAAAAATAAAAATAAAATAATCACTGCACTCACGGTGTTTTGTGTGTCTTCAATGTTATCTTCTCCATGTTTTGCATGACTGTAACTATCTTCTCTGTGTTTTGCATGATTGTAACTATCTTCTTTGTGTTTTACATGCATGTTTCTATCTTCATTGTGATTGGGGTGTCTTCCCTGTGCTTGGCATGCTTGATGTGTTTGTTCACCATACTTTAATGCATGTATTGGCCTTGACTTTATACATACATTAAAGTGGGGGCTAAATGTTATGTCAGAAAATGTCCCCATGGGGGCTTTTCCCTCTTAAGGTTTAGCTCTCAGGTCCTATTATTGTATTTAGAGCATCTTGTGTGTTATTTTCTACTCCCGATGAGAAAACCCTAAAGTCTTATGGCAAATAGGACCTAGGGAATTATATTTTGATGAATCTTGAACAAAAATGACAGGGTGGACTTGGGCGCTAGCGCCCTCATCCTGTCCTATTTTAGATTTGTCCTAATTTCAAATGTCAGTTTAGTGATTGTTATTTAGGTCCTATTTCAACATCTAAATTTTGAATGATGAAATTCTTAGCGAGAATGTTTGTAGTTGCATATATAAGGATTAGGTTTCATTTGCAGACTAGATGGATTTGATGTATACTTGTGATCATAGAGCATTCAAAATATTCATTATGTTGCAGAGCAGAGCATTGCTATTATGTTTGTGTTTGCAGATTTGACTCCATCTCCTCATGGCAATGAAGAGCATCTTCCTTCCATGAGATCTACACTTCAAGGTGATATCTATTGTGTTTTCAATCATTTATCATTTGGATTTTTGCCTCTATCCCGTCAGGATACACACTCTTATTTGACAATGGTGTTTGGAAGACTTGAATGTCTCTCTAGGGCTTGACCAAGTCAACCCTCTAAACATGACAACCCCCTTCCACACTCCCTGTGATTGAAGGTTATAGGTGTCACATCTGGAAGAAGTGGGGTTGCAGGGAAGGTTAGCAGACATCAAGGATTTAGGATTTGGAAAGAAGCCAGACATTGGAGCTTTTCCTAGACTAGGGCACTAGTCTCCATGTCCTTTGTGGTTGAATTCCCAGAAACGAAAGTGTCAGTGCAGATCAGTGTCGGAAGGAGATTAGGATTCTACAAAGAAATAGGTACCTTAGACTTGGGTGCTAGTCCCCATGTCCCTGACTTCTCCGCTTTCCAAACTTTGAAAAATAGTGAGTTAAATATCTCTATCCCTCATCTCAGTCTGAAAGTATTTGCCATGATTCAATAATTTGATTATTGTTTTGCATATTTAGGCTTTTAAGTGAAGTTGAGAATTAAACTGAGACATTGTTTGACACATCCAAGATTCCACATCTTCCCAAGTAGCTGCCCAACTTGATAGGTGAATCCTCTTCCACAAATTGGAGTCTCAACTTTGTTAATAGGCCCTTGGAATGTTTGTAGGGAAAGGAGGATTCCACATAAACCCGTAAAAACAACACACACCTCATCCCCTCTTTTTCCCACTAAATAGTTTCCTCATCAGGTTAAGTGGTTTACTAGGGGCTAGGTTGGAAATGATTTTCCTCATTTATTGTACAATCTTGATACAATGGGGCCCATTGCTTCTCAAGGGCGGATAAATGATCTAACTAATATTTTGATAATTTTACGAAATATTAAAAATCTATTTTTTTAGTATTTTCTACATCTTCATAATTTTCATTTTGAAGGCCTTTGGATTGGATTTGGCTATCCACAACTATAGATACAAGTCTTCCTAGATATGTTGGAGCTCTTTTCAATGCATCTAATAAGTTTAATTTTGCCCCAGTAGGCTAGGAATTATGACCCCACCAAATTGGGGCACCAAAATTAAATAATTTCTTATTTTTTCTTTTAATGTTTTAGCTAATTTATCCTCATCTAACTATCCATTTAAACTTACAAGTAGTACATGAATGTGGCAGGTATTTACTTTTTTATGGGAACCACAGTTTAGTAGTTTATTAATGATTTTATAGTAATGTATATATGGGTTGAACTCAAATCAATAAGACAAAGTTAAAGGCATGCATCTCTTCCTTAGAGTTTGTCGAATTATATAAGCTCTTCATTTTGAATGAAAATATATTTTGTGTTTTTTTAGTAATTATCAATTTGCATTTGTTTTTTGGGTCAATTATTGATTACAATACAACTTATTCATCATTGGGTATTGTCCTTCAAATTGCTAGCTTAATTTTGATCACTCAATTTGATGAATATTTTAGAATCTAAACTAACACATAAAACTATGTGGATCAATGTTGTGTCCTACATGATCAATCCCAAATACCACACTAACTTTATTTGGAAGACACAAAAATCATTTAAATTTTTGCCTTCATCTATTATATATTTAAAAAGTCAAGGTATTAGCTAGAGAGGTAAATATGTTCTCCTAGGTCAAACTCCTTTGTGAATTTAATTGATAGTCATGAGAAAGATTAAAGAAAACATTCATAAATGTGCAAATTGCCTATATAATGATGTAGATTTGATTCCTTTAGTTCTCTTTATAATTGAATTGAACTCTAATTATTCTCCTCTATAATCATCCTATTATTTCCCTTATAATTTGTTTAAGTGCACAATGAATGTCTTTAAATACAATGACATAACATGTTGCATGGAATGTGGGCTAGGTTAGATCGCAATGACTAGTAAAAGTGGGGTGGTAAAGTTTAAATTTAAATTTTGAATCTTAAAATCAGGAATCATTTTCACATTCCATGGGGGTGATCTAGACCAATCTCGCACCCATGTAAATGATGCAAGAAGATAAAGCGATGATCTCAAAATAGGGAAGAAAAGGTATGAAAATTAATGCAAACATGAGTAAAATAAGAACAAATAATGATAAGACCATGAACCAAACCTAACATAAAAGTAGATCACTTTTCAATATATTACTATATTAATATGTTCCCACCAAAATAGACACAAATTCAAATAAGAAAACTAGCATAAATATTCTAATTTTACCATTACAATAATATACTTTTGTCTGTGACACATTTTTGTTCGAAAAAAATCAAATTTAGTAACTTCATGTTAATGAAATAGGAAAAAATCGTGACTTCATTTTTATATTTACACATTTTTTTTTGTCTTTTCTAAATATGCATCTTAAGATTGTCATTCTCATGTTAATATTTTTTATCCTTTAACATTTGTCATTAACATATCATCTTTAAAGAAAACTTCTTCTAGGAGGGATGCAAATGAGTGGGTATGGACTAGTGTTCAGTGAGGAAGCGGGAGAAGAAGGTGATGGGGACAATAACCCAGATGAATGGGTTTCCTTTTTGTCCAAATAAGGAGTCTTTGGGGCGGCTTGGATGGAGATGGTTTCAAGTTGGAATGGGATAAGTTGGGAGTCATGTGATGACAGGGCTGTGGTGAAGGCACTGGGTTGGAGGTGGAATTGAAGGACTGCCATGATGTTGGTGGAGGCTTGGTGGTGTTAGGCATGTGGTGAAGCCCAAGGTAATGGCTCACCTCAACCATCTAAGCTTTATTCTTGTAACCGCATGTATGCAAAGTAGATACTCTTTGGTTTATAACGGATCCTTTTCTGGGTTGCTGATTCAGATTGCTCAAACAGTTGGTAGGAATATTTCCAAAAGGTCTTATAGACCAAGATGTATATTTTTGCTATGAACAAGATAGATATGTATGTGTGAAATACATAGAGAGAGAGACATGTATCATCGGTAATATGAATGAACCCCCTTCTTTGTGGATGTAGCCATTAGAATGGTGATACACGTTAATTGCTGAGTGTCCTCTGAATCATTCTTCTACTTATGTCTATGTTCATTTTTTCTTTCAATATCTCTATCTTTCTTTTTTCTGTGTTTTTTAGATTTACAATTGGTATCAGAGCTCTGTGTGAAGCTTGGTCCAGGAAATAGCCTGTGAGGACTTTTTTGAACCTGTAAAGAAATCAAAATGGATGATATAGAAAAATGGAAAATAGAGAAATTTACAGGCCAAAACTTTGGTCTTTGGAAAGTGCATATGGAGTCTCTTCTTATCAAACAGGACTTGTCACTCGCCTTACTGGGGAAAGCCAAAGGACAAGGTTCTATGAAAGATGAAGACTGGGAAAAACTGGATATGAAAGCGAAGGCAACTATATTTCTCTCATTGTCCAGTAATGTATTATTTAATGTCTCAACTGACAGTACTACGAAAGAGCTTTGGGAAAAGCTCTCCAGCATGTATGTGATTGCTTCGGCTTTGAATACGGTATTTATTATGAAGAAATTATATAACCTAAAAATGAAAGAAGGTGGGGTTATGTCAAATCATCTGAATGAATTTAACACCTTAGTTATTCAATTAACTTCGATGGGTATAAAGTTAGATCCTGAGATTAAAGCAATTTTGCTATTGTGTTCCTTACCAAATAGTTGGGAAGGTGTTGTGATGGCTGTGAGCACTTCTGTAGCAGCCAAAAGTACATTAGTTTTTGATGACGTTGCATCCACTCTTATCAACGAAGACATGAGAAGAAAACATTAGGAACCCTCATTCGGTGATGCTCTAACAGCTGTAAGTACAAGAAATAAGAGAAGAAGCTAAGACAAAGGTAGATATAACACCAGAGAAGGTCACAATTTGGTCTGTGATCAAAGTCTAGGGGCAGAACCAGTGCGTGTTGGTTTTGTGGAAAACCTGGACACAATAAGAAGAATTGCTGGAACTATAGGAATGCTCAAGGAAAAGTGAGCACAAATAATGAAGCAAACACTGCATGTGATGGTGTTTTGGTCCTATCAGCTAGTGACACAAATGTAGATTCGTGGGTCCTTGATTCCGGTGCCTCATTTCATGCCACTTCATGCCATAAAGATTTCACAAATTTTCATGAAGGCACATTTGGTAAGGTGTTTCTTGGTGACAATAAAGAATGTGACATATTAGGTAAAGGTGACATAATATTGAATCTGAAAAATGGAGACAAATTAACTTTGACAGATGTTAGATATGTACCCATGTTAAAAAGGAATTTAATTTCTATAAGTCAGCTTATAGCCAGTGGCTGCAATGTTAAATTTTCTCTTGATTCATGGAAAATTACAAAGGGGCTTTTAGTAATGGCAAGAGGAAAGAAGCAAGGTAATCTCTATATTTTGGAATGTTTTGCTGAAGTGGGAGCTGCCTTACTAGCTATGGACAGTGGGTCTGAAATATGGCATAAAAGGCTCGGTCATATGAGCCAAAAAGGACTTCAAGTTGTGCTTTAGCACAATCAACTTCTAGGCCTCATCTCCATTGATTTAGAATTATGTGAACATTGCCTTTATGGCAAATAGTGCCGAACCAGTTTCTTGAGAACGGGGCATGACAAGAAAACTACTCCGTTAGAACTTGTTCATTCCGACATATTCAGTCCAACTCAAGTAACTTCTTTCAGTGGAGCTAATTATTTTGTAACCTTTCTTGATGACTGTACTCAAAAAAATTGGATTTATATGTTGAATAGAAAATCTAAGGTATTTTCAAAATTTAAGATTTTTAAGGCTGCTGTTGAAAATCAGATTGGGTATAAAATTAAATGCCTACTAACAGACAATGGTGGAGAATATTTCTCTTCAGAGTTTGATTCATTTTGTGTAGACCATGGTATTCGATGGGTAAAGACTGTCCCTTAAACACCTCAGGAGAATGGTGCAGTTGAGAGGCTCAATTGCACGATACTTGAGAGAGCTAGATGCATGCTCTCTAATGTCAGATTGGGAAAAGAGTTTTGGGCAGAGGCATGTAATACTACAGTGTATCTAATCAATCGAGCTCTGTTATCTAGGCTGGATTTTGACATCCCTGAGGAAACATGGCTTGGAAAATGAATTTCCTATCATCATTTGCGGGTGTTTGGCTGTGCAGCCTTTGTTCACATTCTGAAAGAGTAGAGAACTAAGTTAGATTTCAATTCAAAAAGGTGTGTTTTTCTCAGCTATGGTGAAGATCAATTTGGCTTTCATCTTTGGGATCTTGTTGCGAAGACCATCATCCATAGCCACGATGTTGTGTTTAATGAGAAGCATTTTCCAGGTTTGCAACCTTGCAATTCACCTCCATAGGAATATGTTGATGTGGACTTGTTCGATAATGGAAAGGTAAAGCAACCTACCATTACTTTCTCTCAGCCACTAGTCACATCTACTCATTATTATACCACATCTACTCCTATTTCTACCACTACTCTGCCTTTAGTTGGATGCACTTAACCAACGCAGCCTTCTCACTTTTCATCTCTGCCTCCAACGTATGATATATGGTCACATATCATTCCTAATTCACAGGCCCCTATGGATGAATCTTTATTCACAACTCCACTGAACCATCCCTCTTACCACGCACAACCACTAGCAGTTTCAACTCTGCAAGTTCAAGGTCACACGCAACCTTTAGAGGGAAGTCTGCAGCCTTTCAACGGCTCTCAATGTCAAACACAACCCACTACATGTTCATCGCTGCCACTTGAACAATCAATGCAGCCTTTGTTTGATAAACCACTACCTTTACCAAGTGCCACATAGTCTGAAATCCACCAAATGTCATCCCTTGTGCATAATTTGTAGCCTGAAAATATACATACACTGCCAAACACTGTCGTCCCCATTCCTGTAGAAGGTGATATTTCACAAGAATTCAAAGGTCAATTTTCAATACCTACAGGAACTTCAAGGCAGGGCAGTGTGACTGAGTCGAGCACTATAGGTGCATAGAGCAAGGTGCCGAAACATGGGAGCTTCCCACAAGGTCATCTATAATCAGAGGTTGACGATGTTCAAAGCTTACTACAGAGACTAAATCTAGACTCAAATTTTCAACTAGAGAAAAGACCTCAATTGCGACGGTCTACCCGTGAGAAGAGGCGACCAACAAAATACGAAGACTATGATTTATTGCTCTCTGATTACACAGAGCCACCAACATATAAACAGGCTTGCAAGCATGAAAATGCACACTTTTGGATGGCAGCCATGAATAAAGAAATGGAGTCATTGAGAGTCAATAACACTTGGGATTTGGTTCATCTTCTGCCAAATCGAAAGCCTCTCAAGAACAAATGGGTTTATCATTTGAAAGACAAAGATGGAGGGAGTAAAAGGTACAGGGCTAGATTAGTCGTCAAGGGGTTTGATTAGCAAAAAGATATTGATTTTAATGAAATTTTTTCTCCAGTTGTCAGAATGGACACAATTCATGTTGTGTTGGGTTTGGTAGCTGTTTGGGATTTAGAACTTGAGCAACTCGATGTGAAAACAACGTTCCTACATGGAGACATTGATGAAGATTTATACATGGAGCAGCCTGAAGGCTTTTCTCAACTAGGTAAGGAGCATTTATTTTGCAAGTTGAAGCAAAGTTTGTATGGGCTGAAGCAAGCTCCAAGACAATGGCATTTAAAATTTGACCGCTTCATGACTGATAACAACTTTGTTCGATGCAAATCAGACCCTTGTGTTTACTACAAGAAGATAAATACTGGTGATTTTGTCATCCTTTTGCTCTACGTTGATGATATGTTAGTTGCTAGTACTAGCATTAAGATTATTGCTCAGCTGAAGCAACAATTGGCTCTTTGTTTTGCCATGAAAGACCTCGGACCAGCCAAAAGAATACTTGGGATGCACATATTTAGAAACAGAAATAAAAGAGAACTTAGGTTGTCCCAAGCAAACTACATTGCCAAAGTGTTGGATAGATTTAATATGTCTCATGCCAAACAGGTATCTACTCCTTTGGCTAATCATTTTAGCCTATCTTCATCTATGTCTCTGAAAAATCAGTAAGAGGAAGAACAGATGAGGTCCATTCCATATACATCTGCAGTTGGCAATATCATGTATGCAATGGTATGTACTCATCCGGACATTGCACAAGCAGTCACAGTTGTGAGCAGATTCTTGAGTCATCCGAGCAAATTACACTGGTAAGTAGTTTAGTGGATTCTATGGTACTTGAAAGGTACCTCACATTATTGTTTATGTTTTGGAGGTACTGACATTCAGCTTCATGGTTATGTTGATTCAGATATGGCTAGAGATTTAGATAAACGTCGGTCTACCACTGGTTATGCATTTACATTTGTCGGGGCAGCCATTAGTTGGGTTTCTCAGTTGCAACAAGTTATAGCTCTGTCATCCATAGAGGCTGAATACATTGCACTCACGGAAGGAGCAAAAGAAATGATATGACTTGAGCGTTTGTTGACCGAACTAGGCTGTCTGAAATTAGTTTTTCCATTATATTGTGATAGCAATAGTGCTATTCACTTGGCTAGGAATTCATCTTTCCACAATCGAACCAAGCATATTGACCTTCGATACCACTTTATCCGCCATGTTATTGATGAAGGCAAGTTGCAGTTCACAAAGATTGACACAAAGGTCAATCCAACAGATGCATTAACCAATGTTGTTCCTCGAGAGAAGTTTGAGTTCTATAGATATTCTCTCGGTCTTGTTCCATTGTGACACTGATTTTTCAAGAAGGGGATCTCTCTCAGAGCAGCTTCATTGCCAATCCCATTGGTCTTCAAGTGGGAGATTGTTAGGCACGCGGTGAAGCCCAAGGTAATGGCTCATCTCAATTGTCTGAGGTTTATTCTTGTAACCACATGTATGCAGAGAAGATGCTCTTTGGTTTGTAATGGATCCTTTTCTAGGTTGCTGATTCAGATTGCTCAAACGATTGGTAGGAATATTTCCAAGAGGTCTTATAGACCAAGATGTATATTGTTGTTGTGAAGAAGATAGATATGTATGTGTGAAATACAGAGAGAGAGAGAGATGTATCATCGGTAATATGAATGAACCCTTTTCTTTGTGGATGTAGCCATTAGAATGGTGAACCATGTTAATTGTTGAGTGTCCTCTAAATCATTCTTCTGCTTATGTCTATGTTCAGTTTTTCTTTCAATATCTCTGTCTTTCTTTTTTCTGTGTTTTTTAGATTTACAGGTGGTTGGTTGGCGAGGGTAGATGGGATGATGGCTTGGATGATGGCACTGGGCTTGGTAAAGGCATTGGAGGCTATAGTTATGGAGGTAGAATAGTTGCTTACCATGGCAGTAGTTGGACAGTGGTTGCTTCTGTGAGGGTTTTAGGTTTGGAGTTTTTCTCTATTGATAGAGTTGTTGGTGTTTTTGGTGAAGATGCTGAAGGGGTCCCTAGAGGAATCTGGGGCCTAGACCACATTGAGGGAGAGAGACTTCTATGGCGAAGTACATAGAATTAGTGGTTCTAGTAGAGGTGTTGGAGATTTTGGCTGCTTGAGGAGCAGGCCTCCCTGTGGTGAAGGAGATATAGGCATTCAGGAAGGCTTAATCATTCTTGTATTGGCTCATGCGATGGCATTAGAGGTGATTTAGCTGGTGGCCCTAGATCTGGGAATGGAGAGGGAGGATGGTTGGGCGGTTGTTGTTGGGTACGTGGCTTTGTGAAGCCCAACATAATGGCTTATTGCCTCTGAGAATAGACTACAGCTTTTCATGCTTGTAACGCCTTCTTGTATCTGCTGACTCCTTACATGTACTCAATTCTTCTGAGTCTCTTTTTATTCCTTATGTTTGGTGAAGGCAGTCGGTACTGGATATTAGTTTTGATATTCTTTTCTGGAGAAGGTTTTAAGAGAGTTGATGTTGCTCTGTTGTAGAATGAACGAAGTGTTTAATAAAAGAGTGTCCCTTGCTATTCGTTGTGGATGTAGCCAAATATTCTAGTGAACCATGTTAAATTTCTGGTGTCCTCTAT
This sequence comes from Cunninghamia lanceolata, assembly GCA_027924645.1. Lineage (NCBI taxonomy): Eukaryota > Viridiplantae > Streptophyta > Pinopsida > Cupressales > Cupressaceae > Cunninghamia > Cunninghamia lanceolata. The sequence goes on along the minus strand of BSBN01000367.1, from coordinate 2,890,560 downwards.
TTTATTTTTCTAAGTGTGTGTTCTATTTTTTAAATCTATGCACTCGTTCTTGTCTATGTTTTTTAAATCAACAATTGGTATCAGAGCTCTGGTTAAGTAGCTCTGCCAAGAAGCTCATTTGTGAAGCTTGTTCAAAAACTGGTGGAGTTTTGTCAAATCATGGATGACACAGATAAATGGAAGATAGAGTTCTCAGGACAAAACTTTGGTTTATGGAAGCTCCAGATTCATGCTTTGCTTATTCAGAAGGATCTTGCCATTGCGTTGCAAGGGAAGTCTAAGAAGCTGGAGAAGATGTCAAATGAAGACTGGAATATCTTCGACCAAAAAGCATCTGCAACCATCATTCTATCATTGTCCAGCAATGTCCCCTTCAACCTTGCCACGAAGACAATAGCTAAACAGATTTAGGACAAGCTATGTGACATGTACAAGAGGGCTTCAACAACGAATCGGGTGTTCCTGTTGAAGAAACTAGTAAACTTGAAAATGAAACAAGGTAACAGCATGTTGAATCATTTAAATGAATTTAATATTGTTATCAATCAGTTACTTTCTATGGATGTTAATAGTGAGGATGAGATGAGAGCCATGTTGTTGTTGTGATCTCTTCCTAATAGCTGGGACAGTGTGAACATGACCATAAGCAATTCGGTATCTAGTAAAAGTAGATCCAAAGAAGGGGACAATAAGAAAAAACAAACAATGATGTGGTATGATGATGTAGCAGCCACTCTTCTCAATGAAGATATGAGAAGAGGGCAAAACTGAACAAATGGTGATGCTTTGACTGCTGTAAGGATTGACAATAGAGGAAGGTGTCAAGACAGAGGCAGAAATAACAATAGAGGAAGATCAAAGTCTAGAACCAGAAATGGAGAATGTTGGTTTTGTGACAAGCCAGGTCACACAAAAAGGAATTGTTGGAGCTACAAAAGGCACAAGAAAATGTGTGCACTAATTAATCCAACACAGCATGCCAAAAAGATGCAAGTGTTCTTATTTTAACTAAAGAAGAAGTTCCAACAAATGTTTGGGTGCTTGATTCAGGCTCATCGTTTCATGTCACTCCATGCATAGAATATTTTAAAAATCTGCAACTTGGTGACTTTGGTAAGGTTTTTCTTGGTAACAATGAATCTTGTGATGTTGTTGGAATAGGGGATATTTCATTGAAATTGAAAAATGGATATACTTGGTTGTTACATGATGTTAGATATGTTCCCCGGCTCAAACAAAATGTAATCTCGGCTGGGCAGTTGGGTTCTCAAGGTTGTGAGATTAGTTTTGAATCCAATAGATGCAAAATTAAAAAGGGGGCCTTAATAATTGCAAGGGGTAGCAAATTAGGCACCCTGTATGTCATAGAGAGTCATGTTGAAGTGGGAGTTGTTCGTCCTATTTCAGATTTGTCATTGTGGACTGCCAAGCAAAGGTCTTTGGATCAATTAGATGTTGATTCTGTTATTAATAATTTTCTTAGTATGTTTGACAGTTTTTGGGATCAATTAGATGATGGTGTGCAGGTTGAGGCAATAGAACCTAGGGCAGATGAAATTAATGGCAATAAGAATGAAAATTTGAAGGTGATTGAAGATGCACCTCAATTTGGAGTCAGTTTGTAATGTTACTGGTAACAAAAATTGTGCATCTGAAAATATGTCGACCAATATGGAAGATGGAGCAACTAAATCTAAGAAGACTACTGTCAAAGTTGGCACTAAATTTGGTGGAATTGCTAGAATTGTTGTATCTCTGATTTTATTTTTGTTTATCTGTTATATATTTTTGTGTTTTGTGTTTGGAGGGGCGGATGAACAGTTTGATAGAGGATTTGCTTTTGATACGAAAGTGATTTCAGCCGATGTATTAACCAAGATTGTACCATGAGAGAAATTTGAGTTCTTAGAGCTTCTCTCGGTATTGTTTCTATGTGACACTCAACATTTTGTGGGGGATATCTCTAAGCAGTCCTTTTGCCGTTCCCATTGGTCTTCAAGTGGGAGATTGTTGGGTACGTGGCTTTGTGAATCTCAACGTAATGGCTTATGCCTTCTAAGAATAGACTGCATCTTTTCATGATTGTAACAGCTTCTTGTATCTACCGACTCCTTGCATGTACTCGGTTCTTCTGACTCTCTTTTTATTCCTTTTATTTGGTGAAGGCAGTCGGTGTTGGATATCAGTTTTGATATTCTTTTCTGGAGAAGGTTTTAAAAGAGCTGATGCTGCTCTGTTGTAGAATGAATGAAGTGTTTAATAAAAGAGTGTCCCCTGCTGTTCGTTGTGGATGTAACCAGATATTCTAGTGAACCACGTTAAATATTTGGTGTCCTCTGTTTTATTTTTCTGAGTGTGTGTTCTATTTTTTAAATCTCTGCACTCGTTCTTGTTTGTGTTTTTTAAATCAACAGTTGTATTGGTGGTAGAGCCGGTGTCGGTTGAGATGTCAGGCTTGGAGGAGGTAGCTCGTGGTTTGGTATATGGCCTGGTTCGAGTAAGGAGACCTGTCTATTGCTTCCTGGATGTCAGTCGAGCTGGAAGCTCAGGAGTTACTCTGATTTAGCGCCATTATTGGCACCTTTTTCTCTCGACAGTGCAGACACCATAGGCATTAAAGATGGCTTGTTCGCTTGGGCGTTGGAGTTAGAGGTGAGGCTGGTGGTAGTGCCAGATCTGGTGAGGGAGATGGTGCTTTTGTGGGATCTGCAGGAGGAGCTGATGCTGGCAGATGTCCTGGTGTTCGTTTGGTGGTTGCACTATTGGTAGGTCCATTGGCGGTGGTGGCATCGGGGTGGAGGGAATGTGTCTTGGCAGATGCCCTGGATTGAGTTGGGAAGCCTTTATGTTAGCTCCTGTGCGCCAATGGACTTCAACAGTCAAAGGTCAATTTTGGTCAATAAAAATAGGATAAATATTTACCGCTTTTTATTGTGAATGAGGTGTAAAATTGCTATTGGCTGTTTGACCATTGAAGTGGATGATATTTAAGTAGAATGTTCCTGGTATTGGTTTCAGGGGAGGGGTAGTTGGAGACCTAAGTTTTGGAGGAGGGGAGCTGCATATGATTGAGCTGATGAAGCTTTCTCAAACTAGGGGCTGAGTCGTGGTGTTTTAGGTAAGAAGTTTTGGCGTGGAGCAAAAGATGGCCTTGGTGGTGGTGTTGAGAGAGGCCATGGTAGAGGTGATGGAAATGTCCTGGTTGGTGGAAGCGATCTAGGTGGTGGAGTGGAGTGGTGGCGGCGACCTTGGTGGTGGCTTTGGTGGTGGGTTGGTTTGGTTGTGATTATGGACTTGTGCAATGGAGATTTTTCAAATCTCAATATTTATGGATATGGTCATTGTCATGTCCTTTTCTGTCCCCAGCGGACAGATCTTGCGTGGGTCTTGCCGTTAATTCCTGCTAGGTGTTGGCAGATGTCTTGGGGTGGCTTGTTAATGTGTTCCACATTAAAAGCTTGTGTGTGGCTGGTTGTTAGCCACTTAGGGAGTACCGTTTGGTTGCTTCAGTAGTTCGTAATCATGACATTTCACCTACTATCTGATGCTTTTAATATCTCTCTTAGCCAGCCACGTTTTTTCAAATATTGTTTCATGGTCACTTCCTATTCCTCCTCGTTCTTCTTCTAAGGTCTGTTGTGTCATTTGCCCTATCTGTCCCAGATGTACTTCAGATTTGGACTTTTATATATTCAGTATGGGTGCTTTGCAACTTAAAAATAAAAATTAAAAAAAATAAAAATATGTCATCTTTGAAACTTCATAAATTACAAACTTTATGTCTGGTTGTTCTCTTGAAACTCTACCTAGTCATAATAGGAAAGTGCCCTCCTTGTGAAATTGAAATAAGTAATTCAATTCGGTAACATGAGGAGATAGATATTCTTTATAATATTGTTTCTAATTTGAACCTCATTTGAGGATAGGACACAGGCCTGGATTTGATGGCCTATTTGACTATTTTTGGCATTTTAGACTGTATTTTACAACCTTCAAATTTATTAGACCGTATAACTTGACTTGCTAAATTTTTACATAACCGTATATATGACACTTTAAATTATTCGTAAACCGTAAAATTTTATTATAGGGTAATATAATATAAGATTCTTATTTATAATATATATTATTTTATGATAATTTGTCATAGAAATATAAGTGATGTTTTCTTTAATAATGTTTATCTTGAACATCTTTTAAAATTGATATAGAGATATATATTAAATTAGAATATTTTCAAATAATGTTTATTTTTAATAAATTTTAAAAATCAATTTAGAAATAAATCTTTGCTTTATTTTATTGTTTTTTATTTTTAAAAATCATTTTAGAAACAAATATTTGTTTTGTCTATACTTGTTAATATGTTATTCATTGTTTATTATATAAGGAATAAGTACAACTTTACAAATTACAATTACACATATTAAGAAGAGCTGTAATTAAGAGTTGATTTACAAATAGAAGGATAAAAAAGAATTGTTGCTACTTCCTCATTGTCATTCCATTTGTCAAGGTCACCGTTTTATCAGTGCACCAAGATGCCTACGTTAGAGCCAAATTGGAAATGTACGTTAGAGCCAAATTGGAAATGTTTTTAGCAGTGATACAACTGGACAAGTCAATTCCTAAGCATAGTGTGGCGATTGAAAGTTCTTTCAAAGTTCAAAAGGAGGTAAGTTGGTTTATGGAGTGGATGGGCTGCTCTTAAGGTACAACCAATATTGTGTGAAATTTATTGCTTTTAATCTTTTTGAAATTTCATTTGAATGATTGCAATTTGCAAGTGGGAATTATATTGGAGTGTTTGCTTCAAGAAAAAAAATCTTTTGTGTTTCTTTTCAATTTATAGTTATTGATTTTTTTAGAACTTCAATTTACACAATAGAAATGAATTTATATGCCTTTATGTCCCTTTTGATAGCATTGAATGTCCACAAAAAAAAAAAACATTCTACCTTGAAATGACAATAGGTGGCTATAATTTTTTTATGGCATTTTCATCTTTTCAGTTGTTGAAACAGTTGGGAGTTGTTGGTCTTGTTGTTTGTAGTTTTTTTTGTGACTCTGTTGTTGAGTACTGTTTTTTGGCAGTCTTTAGACTATTTTTTGTAAATTGCATTCTTTTAAAATAAAAAAAATTCACTCAACATTTTTTTGACAACTTGTAATTTTCAATAAACGTCAATTGAAAGGTAGTTAAATGACCAAACCGTCAGAAAAATTTTATATGACAGGTAGGGGTGACCGTCAAATTTCAGGCCTGATAGGACAGGGTGGAGAGAAATTTAATAAGTTTAGTCCTCGTAGTGGTCAGTGTAAGGACATATTTGGACAGACATCTGAAATGGACAGAAAGTATAGAAAGTCAAAAACTGGACAAATGGAGAACCCAATCCAAAGGGTCTTTCTTCTTTCCGTGGACGTAACAAGCACTCGGACGAAGATTCCCACAAACGCACGCTGCCGAAGAATTGGTATTATTGCAAATCTCGGTAAGATAACGAGGAAGATCTGTGACATCATAGCAGAACAAATTCCAGAAAGAACGACAAATTCCTCCAGTGGCCAACATCCATGGCAGAATCATCGTCTGAAAAGTCTCATGCTTGCTTACACATAAAACAAACACTAAGAACTCGCCTGTGTTGGTTTACGTGTACGGGAGAAGTTTCTCAGCAGATACTGATACTCGCGTCCTTAACGTTCTAACATTTAATGACGAAAATGGGACTCGGTTGTTCCCAGCGCAACGACTACTGGGCACAAGTTTAGATCATTGGGCACGTTCAGATTTGTATTGGTAGAGATTAGTTCCATTAGAAGTGAATTAGAGTATCAGATAGAAAGTTGACAGATTTGGAAGGTTTCATTTGTCATTATAGAATGTTCTAAATAAATTGACTAATTGGTTCCTCTTTTATATTCATCAAATTTTGTAGCTAAGTATCACTGTTTAATTTTATTTGATTCTATGCATTTATTTCAATTATATTATTAGTCATAACTCTTTAATTTATTTTAGTTATGTGTCATTATCTGATTATTTGTGTTCTCTTAGTTTGTTTTTGATATACGTTAAATTAGTAAACCCATCCAATCTTACACCTACTTAGGTCTTGGTCTTGGAGTTTTATTTCTAATTTATATTTTGTTTTTTGTATTGAAGAAATGCAATAATATAAGGAAAAGAAGAAACAATCCTAAAAGGAATGATTTCTTTTTTTAGATATGAGACATTCTAATTTTCTATGACTTACATTCCTTGTTTTAGGGTTTACGTAGTGAGTTTATGCCAAAGTGTCACCATTATCCCTCTTTCCCTTTGAGAAGAAATCCTCATATTTATCCTAATACAGACCTTCCCATTTGACTAATAATGAAGTCCTCAATGGTTCTATACATGTAATATTCATCATGATCAGGATTTTGATCATAATATATACGTGTGGATAAGAAAGAAGTTTCTCTAATTACACACCTACTTTTTTGAGAGATTGCTAATGCTACTTCTCCAACATAGTTTGATGAGTCTCTCCACAATTTATTACTTAATGCGTCTTTTGGTTCAAAGATATTACAACGCATTGGTGCTTGTATTAGCTCGTTAGCCTCATTCCATCATGCATCTCCCTCTTCACCTACCCATCAATCTTCTTCCATGGTTCTCCACCCTCCACTTTTGAGACAAAGATCATTTTTTCAACCTTCACCATCTATCATATTCCTTCTTCTACTATGGCCCCTACCTCTCATGTTCCTTCCTCTGGTGTATCTCTTATTGCATTAGTGTTCCCCTTCCCTTTTAGCTCACTAGTGCGATTCTTTCTCCATATGCTACTAGCACTATACCTTTGTGTTATGCTTCCATTCCTTCCTCTCATCCTACTAGTACCACACATTTCTTTTGTCCCTATAGTGTTATTATGTCTCCCCCTTCTTGACCCAAGCATAGCTCTACATAAGTCAATACTTCTAGACATCAGCAAAATATCATCACATCTCATGCTATAATATTCCCTTGCACACACTATTCATTCCAAGATGCATTACACATGAAGTCTTTTGGTAGAATGGATTCATACATATCTATGCAAGCATCAATCAATTATCTTTGTACAACTTAACACAAGATATTCAATCTTCAGTCATCCACAACTATATGAGTTTGCATGTCAGCTTTGGTAATAGATTCACCAAGTTCTAGTTTTACCTCTCCACATTATGTACAACATCCACATGGGTAGCCTCATGAATCCTTACAAGCAACAAATACCTTTAAATATGGAGTAGATGAGAAGTGGGAGAGGACTTTCAAACCCCCCACAGGATGAGAATAGAAGCAGCTTAGAGGGAGGCAAGGATGAGCAAGATGAGGATGATGGTGATGAATGGAATTTGCCTTGTGAAGATGACAAGGATGTGTGCCTATTAGAGCTCTAGCTAGAGGCTTAGAGCTCCATTTCATGAGCTAGGGCAACATCCTCAGGTCAAAATGCTCCTTTGACTATTGTTGGAGATGGAGGGCTTTGCAAGGCATTGAGGCATGGATTCCTTTCCCCCTCACCTACTATTGGCATTACATCTAATGGGGACATCTTACCTTCCTATTTGGAAGGAAAATCCTCAGTCTCTCAAAAGGTTGGGGGTATGTGCAGGATCATGATGGGCCAAACTATACCTCTAAGTGGTAATGAAAATACAAAAAATCAGACTTTATCAAGTTCATGTGAAAATTTGAATGGATTATCTACACAATTTGAAAAAGATGTAAGAATGAAATTTGTAGAGAATTGAATCTAGTTTATAGGCTACTATTTTTTTGTTTATAAAAACTAAATTTACTTAGTGAAAATTGAATATTTCAATGAACAACTATTAAATTTTTCAGAGAAAAATAAAAAGTGGGTGTCATTCCAGCCAGCCTAACTATGAGTAAAAATATATATATTTTTTTGAAACTTTCAAAATAAGTAGAGGACTCATGTCCGGATGTGATGCATATTTATTTAAAAAAAATTTCTAATAAAATAATTAGTTATGATTTTTTTACTGTGACATTTTTTAAAAATAAAAAAGTAATTTTCCAGCCAACCTAACTTGATAAAAAAAATTGAAATTCAATTTTTTTTTTAACCGATAGCCAGAAAAGCATAGAGTGTGACACAGGTTTCAGATCTGAAAAAGGTGAAACAGTTTGAAAGTTATTGATGTTTTTCAATCAGTGTATCCATCAAGATTTCAGACACACACTATATAGAAAATTATTAATAATTATTTAACAAAATGATAATTAATAAAATCTTATATTTTTAGAAAGCTAACAATTTTCTCTATAAACCCTTTTTGTTTTTATCAATTTTGCATAAAAAAAGTCGTCAGCACGAAGGGTGAAGTTTGAAGAAGAGACTGAAACATGAAAACATGTTAGAATCCATCAACAGTCAACAACCAAAACGGATATTCGTCTTGCTTTGTACCAAAGCAAAATGGATATCTGTTTTGCTTCGGTAAAAGCAAAACAGATATCCGTTTTAGTAGCTCAAAACAGATATCCATTTCGTTTCTGACCATAAAACCATTTTCTAAGGTGAGAAGAAAGTTTTAAATTCTAACATTTATAAAACAAACTAAAATAATTTTTACAAAGAAATTATTGATTGATGGAGAGGATTAAAAATTTTCTCTAAATCTGATATAATAAGATATCTTCATGATGTCTATTTATAAAAAGCCTATGAATGAAAAATGAATGGAAGAGTTTATAGGTACTTTAGTTTTAAGTTGATATTTTATGAGATTATTTGGATTTAAGGGGAACATCTAGTAGTTGTGTACTTTTAAGTTAAAGGGGCAAGACAAAATTAGTATCTTTATAATTATAGTTTTTGTATGATAATTTATAAAATGTTGAATGTTTTTATTTGTGTAAAAAAAATAGTTTCCGTTTCTAATGGAAATATTTAGTTAAAAATTGGTGGCTCCTTGTGAAAAGTATGGGCTCTTATCAAGCACACATAACCAAGAAGGTTGATATCCATTTTTCTTACATGTTTGTTGATCATATCTTATGCAACAGATGTTGCTTGGTGATAGTTCTAGGTTTAGTGAACAATATTCTCAAACTTATTGCAATTTTTACACTTGTGACCAAATTTGGTACCAAACCCTTTCACCTTTTCAATTAATCTTGATAGTGTCATCTCACTGATGAAAGTAGATTGTCATTGATGTCAAAAATGTGTTGGTATTTACAGAAGTTGTTCATATACTTCAGGTTGATATGTTGCTTCATGGCTAAGTCAAGAAATGCTAACTTGTTTGATCAGTTTGTGTACATTCTTGATATTCACAAGACTGCATGATCAGAATCATCAATCAGGATAAGTATGATACAATGCATATGTTTTATGATACAAGGTTGCCGATAAAGTTCATCTTGCCATGCTTGATCAAAGTGAGGCATTAATGTTTATTAATGGTTGAATCAATGGTTATCAAAATGCCTAAAATATTAAAATCCTAACTATAAGCTCTAAGTGTATACAAAGAGATTAAATGTCAAAGTATGCACTTTATGTTATAAAGTAATGTTGACCTGCAAGAGTAGGTTATACTACTTAGAGCAACCTACTAGAGGGTTTTAATTCATGACACCTACCGGCCCCTTCATATTCTATTTACCATTTGAATTTGGTTGAATATCCTTATTTAATTTATGAAGAGCTTGATTTTTTTTAAAAAAACATGGAATATCATTTATATTAGAAAGTCTTATTTAAAGGGGAGCATGAAAAGGTTTCCAATGACTTTTTATAAAGCTTTTTATAAAGCTTTAAATATAAAACATTTTAAAAAAAAGAAAAAGCATTAAATATGCTTTAAGAGGGGAATGTGAATAAGCCATTTTATGGCTTTATTTAAAATATTTTATGAGCTTTTAAAATGTTTTTTTGTGCTATTTTCTAGGGGGCACATTTCAAGGAGAGCTTTAAGGAGATTTTGGGAGACTTTAAAGGAGAGTTTCTTTTTATGAAGAAAATCTATTTTTTCATGTTGTGGCTGAAGTAAAAGATAAAGGGGAAAGTTTTTTTTAAAGAATATGAAAGGAATTTCATGTGGTGGATTTAAGGGGTTTAATTTTAGAATGTTTTTTTTAAGACAGTCTATTATATTGGAAATATTTTTGGAAGACATTTTTGTGAGAAGATTATATTTTTGAGAAGATGATAAGATTGATTTTTTTTATTGAAGATTTTTGGCAAATGGGATTTTGAAAAGTCGTTTGTTGCTGATTGAAGAATATTTTGTAGAAGACAAAGAAATTTTTTTTGCAAAGAAGATGAAGGGTTTGAAGAAGATGATTTTTTTTTTTGAAATAAAAAATATGAAGAACAGTGAAGAGTGAAATTTTTCAAGTGCATTATGATTTTTTTTTAAGATGAAGAAAAGAATTTCAAAAATAATGATCACAGATGATCTTGCAGAAGAAAATATATTTGCATATGTTTTTATTCTTACAGGTTGAAGAATATCTTATGATAGAAATGGAAATGTATTTTCATCAAAGGAATATGAAGAGACATTTTGAAGATGATCAAAGAGATTTTTTTTTTTTTGCATAAGGGAAGATTGAAAATATTATTGTTGAAGATATTCAAAGAAAAAGATGAAGATTTGCAAAAGATGAAATTGAACAGGGAGAACATATTTTTGAAAAGAAGAAAATGAAAAGTAAAATTAAAAAAAAGTAGAGAAGAGTTAAATGTGAAAAGTTAATTTTTCATATTTAATGGCATTACAGGTGCATTAAAGTTGTGTGGTGATGTGGATCAATATGGAGTGTTGAAGATATTTTAGAGATGAATCATGTTATTGTATGTGAGATTATGTTTGTACAGGAATGGATCAAACACAGTATGAGGACATCATGCAATAAACTTACATATTGAACCATGAAGATAAAATGCAGGTGAATATGCATAGGTGAATCAAATTTGCAGAGATAAGAGTGTTGTAAAGATGTGTAAAAGGAATTGTTTTGTATGGTCTTGAATTGAAAATCAAATAGGAGGTATAAGGGTGTATGATGAAACACAACTTGCATAATGGTGCAAATCAGATTGAATAGCAATCAATTCTTGCACATAGAATTTTATGATTGAAAATTGTCTATGCCAGTGAGGCACAGAATGCCAGTGAGGCTTGTAGGTCAGTGAGACCTTAATATTTGTTAGTGAGACACATATTGTAGCCAGTGAGGCTTCTTTGTAGCCAGTGAGGTAGTTTAGAGTGGTTTTTCTACCCCTGGAGGGTTTTCCACTCATGCAATTCTTGTGTCATAATCTTCTCTATGTGTGTATGATTTACTTATGAAGTTTTGTTCTCTTTCTATATTCACAGTCATGTGCATATGTATTTGACAAATCAAAGCTATCTTTCTCTCCTTGTGCTTTGAAAGTTGAAGTGTGTAAAAAGATTTGAAAATTCACACAACACTGATTCACCCCCCCTCTCAGTGTTGATTGTACTCCTACAATTGGTATCAGAGCCAGGTTTCCCTTTTGCAACTTAATCAGCTTGGGTAGGTCCTATGTGTGGAGTTCAATGGGTAAGTGTAGAAGAAATAAGAACATGAGAAATGTTAAGATTCTTTCTGGTCAAAATATACAAAAGAAATCATCCATATCAAATCTAGATTTTGATAAAAAGTCAGTTGATAAAGTTGTTCTCCAAGTTGAATCTGATATTGTCTTAGAAGAAAATTTTTTAGATGTTCCTCAGTTTGATGGTTCAAATTTTTTAGTTTGGTATGTTAGAACACAAGTATATTTATCCTCCTTAGGATATTATGTATTAATGTCAGTTGAGAATGGTAATTCTGCAAATAACAAAGAAGTTCTTGAATATAATGATATTGCAATGAAGGCTATATTATCTGCTCTGTCTAATGGTGTTATTTGTAAAGTTATGGATTGTGTTACAGCTCAGGATATGTGGAGGAGATTGAAAAGAATTTATCAAGATAATGATAAAGAAGGGGACACTCTGGTGTGTGAAGAAAGTAGCAAATTCAGAAGAAGTTAACATCACAAGTGATGATGATCAAGAAGATGATGAACAAGACTGTGAGATTGATCTGGAAGGAGAGCTCATATATGCTCTAACTGGACTCAAGAATTATAAGAAGGAGAACAAGAAATTAATGTTGTAATTGCAGCAAGAAAGAGATTTAAAAGACAAAGCACTATCTGACCTTGAAGATACTAGAAGTCTGATTATGGATTTGAGGAATCAAGTTAGTGAATCAGATAAATTAATTATTAGTTTGAAGATGGAGATTCAGGAAGCTAAGAGGATTGTTGATATAACAAAGGTTGAATTGGAAGCTAAATTAGTTGATTACCAAAAACTTGAAGGAGAAATAGTTTCCTTGAGAAAAAATCTTGAGGATGTTAAGAAGCAATTAGAAAAGAATCTGAAATTTGAAGAGAGCACAAGCAAGTTAAATAAGATGCTTGGTAAACAAAAACTATATGGAGACACTATTGGACTTGGTTTTGAAAAAGGAGAATGTTCAAAAGCTAAAGAGACACCTAGAAAGAAGATTGATTTGAATGCTGCCACTGAAAACAAAATGCAAAATCAAAGAAAAAGAAATGCTCCTGTAAGACAAGCACACATGTATAGGTATAATTATTCTTTTAGTGGTTATTGTTATACTTGTAATCAATTTGGACACAAATCAGTTAATTGTAGAAGGAAAAGGAATACTGATATTGTTTGTTACAAGTGTAATAATGCTGGTCACATTCAAAGAAACTGCAAAATGAATAGAAGGTATGATCCTGCTTGGAAGAATAATATAAATACTCAAGGGATGTTAAAAAGGTACTATCATTCATTTGATTATGATTTTGACATAGTTTGTTATAATTGCAACACTCCTGGACACAAAGCACAAAGTTGCAGAATGTATGCTTCACCTGACTTAAAAAAATTGAAATGGAAAGAGGAAGAAAAGGTTTGGAGAAAGAAAGCACCTGTGAAAATTTGGAAGCAGAAAGAAGGTAAAGAGAAGTCAGAATCTAAGCTTGTGCATCTTGCACAAGTCATTTCATCTGTTGCATAATAGATAGCATGAAGTAAGGGGGAGTTGTTCATGTGCTATCAATTGACCCCAAGAAGTTTCAGGAAGGAGATAATTTGAATGGTGATCTTGTCTTGTTTATCATATTTTCCAATCTTGTGAAATAGTTGATGATGAAGTTACTAACTAAGTTAATTTTTAGTGTGTATCAGTGATACAGGTAATCTTTGGTTGAGTAAGCATACAAGATATTGAAAAGGTGTTTCAGAAGCTCTCTGCACAAAGAAGTTGATGTTGTTGTGACTTGATCCTATTTGTATACTGTTCATATCATGTTGGTACTTAAAAAATTGTGTTACAGTTCTGTGTGATCTTGCTTATCAGGGCAAAGAGCTTAGGATGCTCTCAAGAAGCTCTTATCAGAAATTAGCATGTGTTCGCTAAGGTCGCTGAAAATGAAGATTCAATTCATAGCAAGTATCTCTGCTTTTGATTTGTGCAAAGTGTTGTTACAGGAAGAATTTGTTGATGCAGTTTGTTTGTTGTTGTTTGAATGACAAAGTCAAGAGGCAGGAGTTCTTGTTGGTTGCAGGATGTAGTTATGTATATATCAGATTTGACAGTGTGTTGTGAAAAGTGTTTTGTGCAGAACAGGAGGATAGTTCAGATGGTCTTCAGTCTTTGTCATGTCAGAAAAGGTGTCAGAATAGTTTGGTTGCAGGATGATAGTTCATATCAAAGAAGTCAATTTGATGGTCATATCTACTACCTTGTTGAGTAATGTTTTTATGGCATATGTTTTGCATAAGTATTGAACCTTTCAGGTGATTTGGAGATAGTGTTTCACTTGTTTCATTGATGATCTTCCTCACTAATATGTTTCAGATAGAGTTCTTCAAGCTATGACATTGATGGTGATATCCTGCATTTCATCAGAGGAAGTTAAAATCAGCAATAGCGGGTGGTAATGTTCAAAAAGGTTTGTCATATGTTGGCCTCAGGATTGTTATCATCATAAATCATTACTTGTTCAAAGGTTAACAAGAGTTTATGCCTTCAAAGTGTTCAAAATTCAATATGATTATAATGGTTATGATCATGCTATAACTTCTTTAAATGGAGTTGTTCTCAGGGGGAGTTAATTAGAGGATTGAGTTGTCACTATCATGGGATATTTGAAAAGAGATATGTTTTTCTTCATCCTCATATTAGTATTGTGTCAAGAAGTGATATTATGTTGAGATTGATATACATGTTTCATTATGTCAAGACAGTGGTTTGTGTTGGTTATTCTTGCCAGTAATTGCCAGTGGTATTCAACACAGGGAGAGCAAATAGTTTTTGAGTCTTTGTCATCATATGTCAAAAAGGGGGAGAAAGAAAAATTGCATCAGGTAGTTTTGCCATCAATGACAAAGGGGGAGATTGATGAAAGTAGATTGTCATTGATGTCAAAAATGTGTTGGTATTTACAGAAGTTGTTCATATACTTCAGGTTGATATGTTGCTTCATGGCTAAGTCAGGAAATGCTAACTTGTTTGATCAGTTTGTGTACATTCTTGATATTCACAAGACTGCATGATCAGAATCATCAATCAGGATAAGTATGATACAATGCATATGTTTTATGATACAAGGTTGCTGATAAAGTCCATCTTGCCATGCTTGATTAAAGTGAGGCATTAATGTTTATTAATGGTTGAATCAATGGTTATCAAAATGCCTAAAATATTAAAATCCTAACTATAAGCTCTAAGTGTATACAAAGAGATTAAATGTCAAAGTATGCACTTTACGTTATAAAGTAATGTTGACCTGCAAGAGCAGGTTATACTACTTAGAGCAACCTACTAGAGGGTTTTAATTCATGACACCTACCAGCCCCTTCATATTCTATTTACCATTTGAATTTGGTTGAATATCCTTATTTAATTTATGAAGAGCTTGATTTTTTTTTTTAAAAACATGGAATATCATTTATATTAGAAAGTCTTATTTAAAGGGGAGCATGAAAAGGTTTCCAATGACTTTTTATAAAGCTTTTTATAAAGCTTTAAATATAAAACATTTAAAAAAAAAGAAAAAGCATTAAATATGCTTTAAGAGGGGAATATGAATAAGCCATTTTATGGCTTTATTTAAAATATTTTTATGAGCTTTTAAAATGTTTTTTTGTGCTATTTTCTAGGGGGCACATTTCAAGGAGAGCTTTAAGGAGATTTTGGGAGACTTTAAAGGAGAGTTTCTTTTTATGAAGAAAATCTATTTTTTCATGTTGTGGCTGAAGTAAAAGATAAAGGGGAAAGTTTTTTTTAAAGAATATGAAAGGAATTTCATGTGGTGGATTTAAGGGGTTTAATTTGAGAATGTTTTTTTTAAGACAGTCTATTATATTGGAAATATTTTTGGAAGACATTTTTGTGAGAAGATTATATTTTTGAGAAGATGATAAGATTGATTTTTTTTATTGAAGATTTTTGGCAAATGGGATTTTGAAAAGTCGTTTGTTGCTGATTGAAGAATATTTTGTAGAAGACAAAGAAATTTTTTTTGCAGAGAAGATGAAGGGTTTGAAGAAGATGATTTTTTTTTTTGAAATAAAAAATATGAAGAACAGTGAAGAGTGAAATTTTTCAAGTGCATTATGATGTTTTTTTAAGATGAAGAAAAGAATTTCAAAAATAATGATCATAGATGATCTTGCACAAGAAAATATATTTGCATATGTTTTTATTCTTACAGGTTGAAGAATATCTTATGATAGAAATGGAAATGTATTTTCATCAAAGGAATATGAAGAGACATTTTGAAGATGATCAAAGAGATTTTATTTTTTTTGCACAAGGGAAGATTGAAAATATTATTGTTGAAGATATTCAAAGAAAAAGATGAAGATTTGCAGAAGATGAAATTGAACAGGGAGAACATATTTTTGAAAAGAAGAAAATGAAAAGTAAAATTAAGAAAAAGTAGAGAAGAGTTAAATGTGAAAAGTTATTTTTTCATATTTAATGGCATTATAGGTGCATTAAAGTTGTGTGGTGATGTGGATCAATATTGAGTGTTGAAGATATTTTAGAGATGAATCATGTTATTGTATGTGAGATTATGTTTGTATAGGAATGGATCAAACACAGTATGAGGACATCATGCAATAAACTTACATATTGAACCATGAAGATAAAATGCAGGTGAATATGCATAGGTGAATCAAATTTGCAGAGATAAGAGTGTTGTAAAGATGTGTAAAAGGAATTGTTTTGTATGGTCTTGAATTGAAAATCAAATAGGAGGTATAAGGGTGTATGATGAAACACAGGTTGCATAATGGTGCAAATCAGATTGAATAGCAATCAATTCTTGCACACAGAATTTTATGATTGAAAATTGTCTATGCCAGTGAGGCACAAAATGCCAGTGAGGCTTGTAGGTCAGTGAGACCTTAATATTTGTCAGTGAGACACATATTGTAGCCAGTGAGGCTTCTTTGTAGCCAGTGAGGCAGTTTAGAGTGGTTTTTCTACCCCTGGAGGGTTTTCCACTCATGCAATTCTTGTGTCATAATCTTCTCTGTGTGTGTATGATTTACTTATGAAGTTTTGTTCTCTTTCTGTATTCACAGTCATGTGCATATGTATTTGACAAATCAAAGCTATCTTTCTCTCCTTGTGCTCTGAAAGTTAAAGTGTGTAAAAAGATTTGAAAATTCACACAACATTGATTCACCCCCCCTCTTAGTGTTGATTGTACTCCTACAATTCCATGCAAATCAAACCAACATTAGGACCATGTGAATGAGATTAAGGATAACCTTGAAATATGAATCTTTGTATTGTTGACTATCCTTTTAGCATGACAATCCTTTAGGATCATTGTACCCAGGTGCAACAATCCTTCAATCTTATTTTATTTATATTTCTTTCCTCTTCATACACAAGATTCTCGTGCCTTGTAGTCATGACAATCCACAAATCACCTAACTGTCCTTAGTGAGACTATATCTTATTTTGTCAATGATAGTCATCTTCCATTCACAACTCTCCTCTTTAACATAGATACCCTTTGCACATGTTTTGACTTCATGATTTTCCTTTTGTATGTTGTATTATGGTATGAAAATACTATGGCCCCTTCTTCATCCTCTTGTATAATGAAATTGAAGGTCGACACTTACGGTTACTCTTGTTTATTACTTTGTGATAATGATTCCCTAAACTCATTTTTGATTGTCTTGAAGCCAAATTTACCATTGTTGAGACAATCAGAGTTGATTCTTGATCATGAATATTGTGAATTACTTCAAATATCCATGGACAATTTCAATTGTGTTTCTTAAGACAACCATGCCTTGACTATCCCTTGATGTTGGTCATGATTGTGCTTGGATGGCACAATAGTTCATAGTTAGATTTTTGCCACTAAAGTTTTCCTTTGACAAAGTCGTATTTGTAGTCCACCTTTTGATGATGTTCAGACAATATAAATAGTTATTCTTAACATAAGCAATACATTTCTCACAAATACCAATGCATTCTACTCATAAGGTTCATGGCACCATGCGTAAAGGTATGATAGTCAGTAGTGTACTATTATGGTAGCCTATGGTTGGTTTGACAATCTATAATAGTGATACCATTCATGCCTAACAATCCTTATTGTTATTGTCATAATATATTTTACATTTGAGGCCTTGTCAACAACATACAAAGTTTACCTTTCTCACCCATACCTTCAGTATATAAAGGACATTGATAGGAAATTTTTAATTTCCACTCAGTTAGTGCAATCTAGGAGAGGATAGATTGTCTAAAGTTGTAATCTATTTCTATTTACACTTGCCATAACTACAAATGCTTAGTGTTTATTCTCAACCCCGGTATATGAATAAAATGTGACCTATTATTCTAATAGGCCTATAGGGACAAAGTGGTGATAAAGCCTTTAATTTTAAACATGACATGGTTTTGATAGCTTCCTATATTGGTAAGGTCCTGGATGACAATCATTTGATGCGCCTAATTATAATAGGTGTTATGATAGTCCTTGGTATCTTTTCATTTCTTTCTTGAATGACCTACAAATAAAACATAAGACTTATTAGATCCTTCATAAATAGGAATTCTCATACATTACATTTAAACTTAAACTCCCTAAACATCCATCAATCCATCCATTAATATCAAAATGCCATGAATATCCTATGATCAACCATTCTAATTCCTAGGATAGTCATATTGCAATTTTGCTTCTCTATACTAAAATAGCCCAAGGAATATCTACCCTTGAATTTGTATTTTAACAATCTAATGTCTTTACGAATAACATTGAGCCTTCTTTTGGGACAACATTTTTTCCTTTAGATCTATGCTTGTGATCTATGCTTGTGATCTCTATCTCTTATGTATCCATATTCCATGCTTATCGTGATGTTTCTAATACTTAAACATACTTATGGTTCTTACACATTTAGCATTCTTATTCTTTAGTTATTTATTTATGTATTTTAACATTTAATTTGTCCTTCTTATGTGTTCTTATCATCTCCTATTCTCATTTATGTATATCTAGTTGTATACTTTGTAGATTATTTCATTCTTTGTGAGGAAAACAAAATAGATATCCATTTTAAAAATGGATATCTATTTTGTAGTGGCGATATGGACGTTGCAAAGTGTTCATTGGCAAAGAATTGGGCTTTAAGAAATAGATATCCGTTATGTAAATGCAGAAAAAAGACAAAAGGAATATTGTTAGGCCCGACATCTGCACCGAGAGACCTTCTGCTGTCAAAATACTCGTGATTTCTGGCTATGACAGTGAAAGGAATATTTTTAGGCACTTTTGGAGACATAATTTTCTTGTTACAATCATAAGGGTGATATTTGTATCCCCCTGATGGGGAGAAACGGTCATCGTAAAGAAAATAGGAGGAAAGTTACATTGGAGGAAATTGAAGCAATTAGGGAAAAAGATAGGGAAAGGAAGAGGATTGGAAAAGTGGGTTTGGTGGATGCTCATCAAGGTGAATCTCCTTCTTTACCATCTAATGACATGCAAATTGAAGATGTTAATTTTGATTATAATGAAATGTTAGATAAGAATGAAATTCACCATGATATTGCAAATGAAAATATTGAAAAATGTTATGAAACACCTATTTATAATAACAATACCATGGACAAAGAAGAAGAAGAAAAATGAAGACATGCACTTGAAGAAAGTGGATATGAACATCATGATGTTGAAATTGCAGTCCATAATTCATTTGTTGATAAAATTGATGAGGTTGATAACATGGATGAAACATAAACAATCAATGTATCTCCAAATTTCATAAGAAGAGAGGACATTTGTCAAGAAGAGAATAACTGTGATGAAATTGGAAAACACCCAAGAACCCCAAAATGGTTACTTGAAATTGATGAGAACATAATGGAAAAACTTGAAGGCAAGAGGTCGTCACGAACAGTTCGGTTGTGTGCTTCAAAACTCTTCAATGAATACTTTGAGAAAAAAACATTAACCAAATAATGCCAACTTTTTGTGCAATTATTAAAGATGTACAAAATGAGACCTTTACTAAAGAAATTAAAGATTCAGTTAAACAAAGTGTCCGATCGGAATAAAATTATTGTTAGAAGCCTTTTCAATGCACTCAATTCTATTGGAAAGACTAGCAAGGAGAAAGATAAAAGAGTTGCTCGTAGAGTAATAACAACCTCAATAGTAAGCAAACAATTAAGAAATGCTCGATTAATGAGGCAAACTTGTGTTGACTTAAGATTGAATCATAAAACATTGTCAAAAGCACTAGCATTAAGATCAAGGCTAGATAGTCCTCTTGCCAATGATACTTGGGCTTTTAGTGGTAGGCTTCCATGAGTTGACGAGAAGCTAATTGATAGCACAAAGGAAGAAATTGAATGATTTTGGCACACTAACTCTAGGGTATCACTGAATGCAAAAGATGTTGTAAAGTTAAGAATTAGTGATAAAGATCGCACACCACATCCTAAACATTCCTTGGAATGTAGCCAAACAACATTGTGAAACTCACCCAGGTATGACAATCTCACAAAGAGAATTTGAATCTCTTAAGCCATTTTATTGTGTTCCTCTTAAAGTTCATAATACATGTTGTTGCAGATACCATGTAGAGTTTTCTATGTACCATGAATTATTATGCAATATTCGTTCTACTTCGCACACTAATGAAATGTTACAGAAGTGTGGTACAATTCAACTACCAAAGTCATCTAGGGGCTTATATGTATTAAAGATGATGGTTGCATGTTCTACAAGAATGATTGTTTAAATGAAAAGTGTTTACAATGTGGTGGGTTATCAAAGTTTGTATCATGTTTTCAAGAGGGAAACAAGCATGATTTTGGAAAGAGAATGGTTGAGAAAAAGAGATATGAGACAATGAAATACAATTTGAAAAGTGGAGGTGAAGGTTCTAGATGTGAGTTGATTGTAAGAGAGGTAAGTATTGCTGATTTTATTGATGATTTTAAGAAAAATCTTTTCTACAAGTATGTCAGACATAACCATAGGTCTCGATGGTTAGATCAACCGGTCAGGATGTGTAAAGACTCTTTCCTAATTGGAACTATTGTCTCTATAGTTGATTTTGCAGAAAACTATACATTGCAACCCCAAAATGAAGTTCAATCCTAGTACTACAATTCTATTCAGATTGCTATTTTTGTTCACATCACATACAGACATGCCCCTGAGAGTACAGAAGAGAACAGGAAGATTGTCAGAGAATACCATTTTTACATGAGTGATGATCGATCTCATTTAGCAGAGTTTGTGTAATATTGTTTTCAACAATTTTATGGGTTCTTGCAAGAAAAAGATATTAGAATGGATCAACATCTCATTTGGTCAGATAATTGCACTGGTCAATTCAAGAATGCTTGTAATTTCTATTAGTTGAGCAAAATACATGTAGAGAAGGGTATACCTCATATTTGGAATTTTTTTGAAGCCGGGCACAGAAAAGGTGAACATGATGGAGCAGGTGCATGCGTGAAGAGAGCTCTTTTGAAAGAACAACTAAAGATTAGAGGTGGTTCTACATTCAATGATGCAGATTCCATTGTTAAGTGGTGTAACTATGCATTGTCATGAGGAGTGGCTCTTGATTCTGAAGTGCGTAGGTTCTTTTGGTTGGTTGATGATGGGATAGCGATAGAGAAATTGGAATGTCAGAGAATCAGTGAATCATCAAAGATGCATTCATTTTGAAGCTCAGATGCAAGTACATGGACTATTTGGACATGAGAATTAGCTTGTTTTTGTCAGAGTTGTATTAAATGTGATTGGGACAATTGTGAGTCAAGTGAGTGGGTAGATGCATAGATTCCACGATATTTAATCCCTTTATATGAAGGTCAATCATCTTCCGTCAATGACATGGAGAGCTCATTTGACTATGAACATCTTTCAGACCTTGTACAGCCAGGTCATATTTATGCAGTTGTTGCACCACATGGAAATGAAGAGAGGTCAGACTATTGGTTGGCATGATGTGTACAGGGAAAACAAAAGCTAACACAACCTATGACAGATGATGATGGGTTCACATATCCTACAAGATCAATTGTTATTGCTGGGACTTGGTTACGAATATATATGATTAAAAACAATGGCATCCCGGCCTTTGAAGACTTTGAGAAGCATAAAACAATATTGATGTATTCTCACCTAGTTGTAGCAACAAATGTCAAGTTACTAAAGCATCATGGAAAACTAAAATCATAAGAACTATGGACAATTAGTAATGTTGATCATGAAGCAATATTGGATACTTTGAAGGTAAGAGATGACCCCTTAGGTACGCTTGACTAGCATTTAAACTTCTAGATGGATAGGTATGACATTTTTTTTATCTTAACTTGTTCTTGTTTTTTCTATTTTTTAGAATTGTTTTATTAAAAATCTTGTTTCTTTAACTATAATGCATGTTTTTTACTATACAGGACTACAAATACAGTTATTTTATATGGCATCATAGATTATTTTGCATGGCATCGTAAATTATTTTGTATGGCATCATAGGTTATTTTGACTATACTCGAGGTATGATTTTTAGTTCTTATTTGTATTTCTTAATATTGCACATTTGTACCTTTTTCTACATAAGGCATTCCATGAGATGACATGTATTTGATGTCTTTTGTCAAACAATTCATGTGCCTTGTCTATGCTTTCACATATTACATACAGGTGTCACATGGCAATTGCAACTACAACATCTGACAAAATTCTCATTTCTTTGAGGTATTCCACCAAATAGTTCATGTGCCTTGCCTATGCTTCCTTACTTTGCATTCTTATAAAAGTCCTAAAATATTCATAATTAATCTTCATACTAATCTTGATAGTAATCTTGCCATCATTGTATTCCATGAGATGACAGTCTTATAATAGTCCTATACATGTCTACTAGGATAGTTTTAACTACAACAATCCTAAAATAGTCCTAGAACAGTCTTATAATAAGCACAACATTTAATGTACATATTTATGATATTCATGTTTACTTAAATTTTCTTGTTCATGCTTCTCATAGGACGTCACCTCCCCTACCCATCAAGCTCTACAGAAGAAGAGAGACAATAGATGATCAAGAGGGATCACCAATTGGCGGTAAGTGATTGATTACTTATGTCATGTTATATATTTTGAATATTAAATTCTATATTAATGTGCACGTTGTTTGATTGTATTAATAGGTGGAAATTCAAAAATCTCTATCGAGGAGGTCTAATCGATGAGCGATAGAGGATGAGTCATTGACTGGTTCACCCTCTTCATGGCCTAGCAAGAGCCATAGATTGTTTGATAGCAATCCATAGGAGATTTGATTTTGGGACATTTTGTTACATATGCCTATTTGGCTTTGTAAACATACTTTTGTATGTTATTGATGTATATAGTTGTATATACCCATATGGTTTTATTTGTACATGCCTATATGGCATGATATATACATTATACATTATTTTCATGACATTATGCACATATGTATATATAAGATCCTAATTTGGCACAAGTAGGGAGAATGCTTGCAAAGGTTATGGATTTTGTTTTTACATGTTCTAATTGTATTTTCTTCAAAGTTTCTAAAGCCTTTTCAAAAAATCCATTTTGTGCATATCTTGCAATCATTGCATTCCATGAGATAGCATCTCTTTGAGGTGTCATGCCAAACTGTTCACATGCCTTGTCTATGCTTCCACACTTTGCATACATGTCTACAAGGGCAGCTATAAATACATCCTGTTCCAAAGATCCCATTTTTACATAGGCAAGGAGAATGGTCGATAATGTTGTGGAATTTGGATTTACACCCGCTAATTGCATTTTCTTAACATTTCCTTTCAATCCTTATCAAAAATTCTGTTTTGTGCACATATTGCAATCATTGCATTCCTTCATTTACAACACATGATTAAATAAGAAGATGCATATTTACAACACTTAAGAATATGTAGTATTGTTGCTCATGACACCAATACTATGTTTACATCTTCACATACATGGCTTACAACATGTTACAATATGAATGATAGAGAATGCTTGCATCAACATGATGGCACAACATGAACAAATTGCATGTTTGCATCAATTTCATTGGGTCAATGATTGAGAATGTGTCAACTTGAACAATATTTTTTGTTCTGCTCGTCAAAACCTTCATGAAATGATACATTGGTTTCTTGATATTCAATCATGCATTGGAGATCTTCAAAGTGTTAAAGATGTTTGAAGTGATGAAGAAACTTGTTATTTTGATCTATTTCAACTCCAAACTTGCACCTAGAAGTGAAGGCACTAATCATTGATCAAACTAACCTAAAAGTGCACCTTGGTACTTAGGGCACTAGATTATGATTGATCAACCTAAAATGTGTGCCTAGGGCTAGATAGTGAATTGGAAGGATAAAATGCATCATCAAAGGAGTTTATAGTTATTGAAGGCATCAAATGATGACTTGGGTGCACATCTACCTCTCTACACCATCAAATGTGCACCTAGATTAGTGAGGCGCCACTTCATATCTCTACGACTTTGGATACAAGTTGAAAGAATGTCCAAAGAATACAAGGCGCTAATTATTGAACAAACAACCTAGAATGAGTGCCTTACTATTTGAGGTGCTAGTTCATGCTTCTAGAACACCAAAAGTGTGCCTAGATGTTGAGGCACGAGCTCTTGCTCAAGCAACCTTGAAAGTGCCCTTTGACAAGGAGGTTAAAATGTATTATCAAAGGATTAAGTTGAATCAAGGAATCATCATTGAAGACAAGTAAAACATGATTATGAATGAGGCACACTTTTCATCATCTCCAACCTCACAATTGCGCCTTCCCTTGGAAGATCATATTGTGCCTAAAGGAATGGTACTGAGATATCATCCATGTCAATGATTGAGAATGTGTCAACCGGAACAATATTTTTTGTTTTGCTCATCGTGGGGCTGAACAGACTATGCCAACACGTCAGGGTAGGCAGGTAAATGCTAGGGGAGGTCTTGTTTTGTGTGCCAAGCATCCTAGTCATTCCAGGCAAGAGGCTACTGGCAAAGTCCCTTAAGATCCTTGAGACCAAAAAACTACCAAACTTTGACAGAGTAGTTCTCAGAATTTGTGATAGCTGGGAATATTTTATTTAGACCTATAGGTGTAGGTGGGGTCCATCCACAATAACCTCTCTCAGTTTTGGTCAACTCCATTCCGTTTGACCGTGCCAAAATCAAATGTATTGTTGCAAAATGCTTCAATTTGATGCAGTTGAAAGGTGCTAGGTGTGATATTTTTAATTCTATCGCTCATGGAGCTAAACAGACTGTTCCAACACATCAAGGTGGATGGGTAAATGCCGTTGGAGGTCTCATTTTGTGCACCAAGCATCCCAGTCATTCTGGGCAAGAGGCTACCGGCAAAGTCCCTTAAGATCCCTGAGACCAAAAAACTGCCAAACTTTGATGGAGCAGTTCTCAAAATTTGTGACAACTGGGACTATTCTATTTTAACCTATAGGTGCCTATGGGGTTCATCCACAATAACCTCTCTCAGTTTTGGTCAACTCCATTCCGTTTGACCGTGCCGAAATCAAACGCATTGTTGCAAAATGCTTCAATTTGATGTAGTGGAAAGGTGCTAGGTGTGACATTTTTCATTCCATAGCTCATGGGGCCGAATGGACTATGCCAACGCATTGGAGTGGGCAAGTAAATGCCATGGGAGGTCTTGTTTCATGTGCCAAACGTCGCAGTCATTCTGAGCTGTAAGCTACCGACAAAGTCAAAAGTTGCTAGGATTGAAATTTTGCATTTGACAGGTCCTGGGGCCGAACAGATTATACCAACACGTCGGGGTGGGTGGGAAAATGCTAGGGGAGGTCTCATTTTGTGTGCAAAGCATCCCAGTCGTTCCAAGCTATAAGCTACCGGCAAAGTCACTTTGCCGGTAGCTTACAGCTCAGAAGGACTGGGAGCCTTAGCACATAAAACAAGACCTCCCCTAGCATTTACTCACCCACCCCAACATGTTGGCACAATTTGTTCAGCCCCAAGACCTGTGGAATGCAAAATTTCAATCCTAGCAACTTTTGACTTTGTCAGTAGCTTACAACTCAGAACGACTAGGATGCTTGGCACACGAAACGAGACCTCCCCTGGCATTTACCCACCCACTCTGACATGTTGGCATAGTTCATTTGGCCCCATGAGGTGTGGAATGAAAAATGTCACACCTAGCCCCTTTCCACTGCATCAAATTGAAGCATTTTGTAACAATGTGTTTGATTTCGGCATGGTCAAACGGAATGGATTTGACCAAACCTGAGAGAGCTTATTGTCGATAGACCCCATGTGCACCTATAGGTCCAAACAAAACATTCACAGATGTCACAAATTCTAAGAACTGCTCCATCAAAGTTTGGCAGTTTTTTGGTCTCAGGGATCTTAAGGGACTTTATTGGTAGCATCTTGCCTGGAATGATTGGGATGCTTGGTGTAAAAAATGAGACCTCCAATGGCATTTACCCATCCACCCCGACGTGTTGGCATAGTACGTTTGGCCCCACGAGCTATGGAATGAAAAATGTCACACCTAGCACCTTTCCACTGCATTAAATTGAAGCATTTTGCAACAATGCATTTAATTTCAGTACAGTTAAATAGAATTGAGTTGACCAAAACTGAGAGAAGTTATTGTGGATGGACCCCACATGCACATGTAGGTCCAAACAGAACATTCCCATCTATGACAAATTCTGAGAACTGCTCCGTCAAAGTTTGGCATTTTTTGGTCTCAGGGATCTTAAGGGACTTTGCCAGTAGCCTCTTGCCCGGAATGACTGGGACACTTGGCGCACAAAACAAGACCTCCAATGGCATTTACCCATCCACCCTGACACATTGGCGTAGTTAGTTTGACCCCACGAGCTTGGAATGAAAAATGTCACACCTAGCACCTTTCCATTGCATCAAATTGAAGCATTTTGCAACAATGCGTTTGACTTCGGCACGGTCAAACATAATGGATTTGACCAAAACAAAGAGAGGTTATTGTGGATGGACCCCACATGCACTTGTAGGTCCAAATAGAACATTCCCAACTGTCATGAATTCTGAGAACTACTCCGTCAAAGTTTGGCAATTTTTTGGTCTCAGGGATCTTAAGGGACTTTGTCGGTAGCCTCTTGTCCAGAATGACTGGGACACTTGGCGCACAAAATGAAACCTCCAATGATATTTACCCACCCATCCTGATGTGTTGGCGCAGTCCGCTCGACCCCACAAGCTATGGAATGAAAAATGTCACACCTAGCACCTTTCCACTGCATCAAATTGAAGCATTTTGCAACAATGCATTTGATTTCGGCACGGTTAAACGGAATGGAGTTGACCAAAAATGAGAGAGATTATTGTGGACGGACCCCACGTACACATGTAGGTCCAAACAAAACATTCCCAGCTGTCACGGATTCTGAGAACTACTCCATCAAAGTTTGGCAGTTTTTTGGTCTCAGGGATCTTAAGGGACTTTGCCGGTAGCCTCTTGCCCGGAATGACTGGGATACTTGGCACACAAAATGAGATCTCCACTAGAATTTACCCATCTACCCTGACACGTTGGCACAGTTTGTTTGACTCCATGAGCTATGGAATGAAAAATGTCACACCTAGCACCTTTCCACTGCATCAAATTGAAGGATTTTGCAACAATGCGTTTAATTTCGACACAGTGAAATGGAATGGGGTTGACCAAAAATGAGAGTGGTTATTGTGGATGGACCCCACATGCACCTAGAGATCCAAACAGAACATTCCCAGCTATCACAAATTCTGAGAACTACTCCGTCAAAGTTTGGCAGGTTTTTGGTCTCAAGGGTCTTAAGGGACTTTGCCGGTAGCCTCTTGCTTGGAATGACTAGGATGCTTGGCACACAAAATGAGACCTTCCCTAGCATTTACCCACCCACCTCGATGTGTTGGCACAGTCCATTTAGCCCCACGACAAGCAGAACAAAAAATATGGCACCTGGCAAGGTTTTTGCTCTTAGGATCTTAAGTGACTTTGCTCTTACGGAACAATGTATCGGCAAAGACCCTAGTTTCCATAAGGGGAGACATGTGATTTTAAGAGGTTTTTGGGAATGTGACTTTATCCTTCCACTCCTTATCCAATGACGTGTTTATTCTCAGAGTTTGTTGGCTTTTATGAGCATATACACGATGTTGTTTTAGGATAGTCATAAAGGGCAGTTTTGGACAGCCATGTGTATCTTTTTAACAATCATAAAAGGCAAGTTGTACATGGACTGTGACAGTCCCAAAACTCATATAAATCATCCATTTTAGTGTTTGACAACCTTATAAATCCATTAGATCATTTATACAAACCCTAATGCGACTTATAAACCCTCTTTGCATTGTAATTTCATGAATGACTATCTTGTATGATTGTTTTATGCATTTTAACAGCCCAATGAGGATTGTATGGTGTTGTGATCTTCATGATTTTAACTTGATGCAGAGATAGGATCCAACTCAACATGATAGAGGCATCATTACAAATGGATTGAATTGCGATAGTCAGAGAGCCAACCTCCTATCAATGAGAGTTCAATGATAGTAAATAGAGAGCTACTTGACCATAAATAGGATTTACATACATACATACATATATATATGATCTCGTAGGCATCTAGATTTCATACACAAATTGCAATAGTTGTAGAGCCAACCTCCTATCAACAAGAGTTGAGTAATAGTAAATAGAGAGCTTCTCGGCCATAAATGGGATTTGCATACACACACACACCCAAATGAAATAGTATCCTTATTGGCCTTATTGGCACCTCCCCCCAAGATGTGAGTTTTTTATGTTTATAATGTGCCCCTAGTGTTCATCTTCCATACTGACTTTTGAGTACTTGACTGTTCATCTTCCATACTTTTACATTTTTTTTACATTTTTCATATGACAAATTTGACATATTTACAAAATTTGACAAGATGAAGACTAAATACATGATGAAATGGTCTATCATGACCTTATTAGATTTCAAGCTACTATGCTTGATTAGGGCATATAAGGAATTTTGTCATATTGATTCTATTGATTCTATTGATCTAAAACCATTCTCAATGCTAAACATATCATCAATGGACTAAAGAACTATCATCATAATGTATGGCATCATGGGAAGTATCATGACATGCACATAAGGAATTTAAATTATATTATATATCAAGGTGTATATATATTAAAATCTAGTCCATAATGGTAGACATATACAAAAATTTGGCAAATATGCCAACTCAAAACATTTTTTACAAAATGTGGCATATGCCATGTCTCAAAATCTATATACAATCTACATGCTGAATAGCTACGTCAAATACTACAATTCCACTTGACCCTCAATCTGTGATGGATCCTCAATTTGTGATGGATCCTAAAAAAGTGTCCTCTTTGTACCAAAATGTCTAGTAATTGATGGAGGCAAAGTTTCTTGCATTAACAAGTCAAATTTGATTAATCTCTTCAATGGTAAATAAAAATAAGTTAAAGTTAGTAAATAAATTCTTATCTACTACAATTAAGAAATTTTATTTATTAACATACATCTAAATCACTACAATCAATTATAAGATCGCAAGATAAACTATCAATTATTTAGAAAAATTCAATTCAATTACCTCGACTCTATGTTGTTGTTCGGACAATCATGTTGCAAATAATTTTCTCTTAAGATGATCAGGTGTCCTTGTGAAGCATGATGGAAAAGGTGGCACATCACTCACATTCTCAAGAGACTACATAAAAGCAAAGTAACATTGAAATAAATTAATATATAATTATTAAACAAAATAGGAAATGCATACATTTAAAAAGGTTAGATGTGTTACACACAAATAATCTAGAGTGCACTAAACAAAAACTTATCTACTAGAAAATAAGCACATACCACCATCGAGGCCTCTTGCATCAATTGAGGACTCTAAATTATCAAAATGACAAGAATGTAAGACTCTAAATGACTATAATCAAATATTTAAGTTTTCTAAATTATCAATTAAATTACAATTCAATCAAATTACCTCAACCCTTTGTTGGCATTGAGAAAACTGTTCTGCAAATGATAGTCCCTTGGGTCGATCAAGAGTTCAAGAAAAGACTATTGACAAAGATGCCACATCATTCACATTTTTTATTGACTATAAAATAAAATTAACATCAAGATATAAATTAATAAATAATTACTCACAAAGAAATAAATGCATAAAAAAAGTTGATGTGTAGAACAAATTATACCGGCAAGTCCAAGCCAAATTGGATGGCAAACAAAGTTCCATGATGAACTTCTATCAACTCCTCCTTTGTCATCAACTATTATCCCACTTAGATACATTAATACTAATAAATTTGTTTATATATTCAAATGGAATAGACCATAAAATTTAACTTTAAATTTTACCTGCATAAAAGATTGCTCATGCATTTCTCATTCTCTATGGTTCACTGATCCAGTAGCTTCTACTCTTGTCCCTGACCCCTCAGCTTGAGTTCTAGACCCCATTGCCTCATCTCATGAATGGAGATCGTACTCTGATGTGTTCAACAGTGGCTCACTACTCTCCATAATAGGACCTAAGCATAAATGATTGTAAGAAATGCAATGATGGGGCACACATACATGTGTGGACGATGACAGTCTAGTAGAACCAGGTGATCCAATATCATCACCTTCATCATATGCTTGTACAAACTAAGATGCCTGTATAATCAAATGCTTGGTCAAAGAGTGTATGGCACTAAGGCCCTGTTGTGTTGCATTTGCAACAACATCTGGGTGCTGCATTGGGGGTGGAGAAGGGATAGCAGGAGGGGGAATATAGGGACCTTGTACTTGTCTCATTGCCCCAGGTCTATCTTGAGGCATTCCCTTACCCACTCCTTGAAACTCTCTAAAATGAAAATAATTAACATGTAGACCCATGACGAACTCTGCATAGAGTTTACGAAGGAAATACAAAGGTACATCTAAATTATCGTTGGGTGCTTTATCAAAAACCATCCACCAATGATTCCAAAAGTTCTGACTAATGCCCTCATGAATACACCATTTGATTGAAAACTTGGGCTTACGGACATCAACATGCAATCCAGTTTTAGGATTGACAAAGTATTGGGCTAACATAGCTTTTGTAATCTCTAATTCTTTGACTTCATCATATGACAAACCATTAGCATATTTGGCCTTCTTGGCTTCTCACCATTGCCTAGATGATTTGTGTTGGGTTGACAAGGTTTGAACATGATTAATGATTCCCTCTAAATTTGATGTCATTGTAGACAATTGAGGGTGGCGGCGATACATTTCTATGATCCTACTTATTTGATCAATATTTCTTTGAATATTCTCTTCTATTGTTGGAGGGGGAGGGTTTGGTGGTGGAGAGTTTGGGTTTTCATTTTGTGCATCCATTTTACCTAATTAAAATATAAAACATACCCACTTAGCATAAAAAACTTAAAAAATTCGTTGAATATACAAAACAAACAAAAAAATGCAAAATATCTTACCTTTTTCGATCGGATATCCATTCTTCACCTTTGATATCCATTTTTCAAAGATGACACTGCGTTTTGCAAGCCACGGGTTTGTAAAAACGTGACCCTTTTTCACTTTTTATGTTTTTCAAAATAGATATCCGTTTTCTTTTTCTCAATTGTTTTCATTGTTTTTTATTTTAGTATTTTAGCATTTTAGCTATAAAATACAATCCAAATTTTAGAAAGACTGTATCATATGAAAGGAGAGATTTTAGACAAACTAACAAAATTTATATAGGATTATGATATATATATATATATATATATATATATATATATATATCTTTGATTTTTATATGATTTACTTATACTAAGGCATCTCTTAGTATTTCAAAGGCACTTTTGAATAGATAATTGTCATAAAAAAATTGTAAAAGCAAGTAGTTTTGGTGTAAATTATAACAAATCATTTCATGTTTAACTTAGATATTAGATGATATTTGTGTCAACAATTGAGATCAAACTTGTGACACTTGGGATCGACCTCTCATTTTTCTATACCTATTCAAATTCCAAGACAATCATTGGATTGATGTCATTTATTTTCTAAAGGTGAAAAATTAATTTAGCACATCCTCAACATCATTGGATTGATGTCGATAGAGAGAGCAAGATAGAGAGAGGGAGATATCTATAGAGAGGTAGATACAGGTTAGGGGTTAGGGATTAGGGCCATTATTTAGGGTTTATAGATTTAGAGAGAGAGAGAGACTGCTTTTGACATGCAACCATAAACCCTAAATAAAGCCCCTAAACCCTAAACCCAAGTAATCCTAAATAATTCCCCCAAACCCTAAACCATAAACCTTAAATAATTCCCCTAAGCTCTAAACCCTAAACCTGAGAAAGGGAGTCCTAGTTTTCTTGTTTCCATTTCCTTCGTCAATAAGGGAGAGGGAAAGATAGAGGGGAGAGATAGGATATATAGGAATGATAGGGGGAGAGAGGCAAGAGATAGAGAGATTGGGAGAGATGGCTAGGTACAGAGATATAGAGAGGAGACAAATAGGGAGATTGAGAGTTAGAGAGATGTCTAGAGAGACAGGGAGATAGATGAATGATAGGGGAGAGAGAGGTAAGAGATAGGGAGAGATAGATATAGGTAGAGAGAGAGAGAGGAGATAGATTGGGAGAGATAGAGGAGACAAAGGGAGAGATAGGGAGATAGAGAGTGAGTGAGATGTCTAGAGAAATAGGGATAGAGATTGAGAGGTGGAGGGATGATAGATTGAGAGAGATAAGGGAGAGATAGGGAGATAGAGGTGGAGGGATATTAATTTTAATGACCTCCAAATTTTCCATAAATTCTTCTCCACTAAACCCTAGACCATCACCCAAATCCTTACTTTCCTAATAAAAGCCCTTCCCCAAACATCATCTGATCATGTGACTCCTTCAATCACTAGACAGGTGCACAGGTACTTTCCATTATTCATCTAATACTATAATCCCAATGTCATAGCTCACATTCCCACACCTACATTCATAGACTCCATTCCCCCTATTGACACTATCGTTGATAATCATTATATAAGGAGACTCCCTTGAATAATAATTAAACCATGGATTATCCATATCCTCATTTTACACTTTCCTCACCTTTGAACCCTTAGAAGATGACATTTAGCTATCCCCACAATTACTAATCACACTTTCTAGCATTCCCACATAAGACACCTTACTCATCACTTCACCTAGGTCATCACTAATTAAATCACCTCATTACTCCATTCAACCATACCCATACCACCCCTTTCTCACTCCACAACCTGTATTAACGCATGATTAAACCTAACCCCTAAACCCTAACCCCTAACCCCTAACCCCTAAACCCTTAACTTAAGAAACCATAAACCCCTAAACCCTAAACCCTAAATCCTAAATCCTAAACACTAAACCCAAGAAACCCTAAACCTCTATCTCTCTATCTCCCTGTCTCACTATCTCCCCATCACTATCATTCCTCTACCTCTCAATCTCTCTCCCTATGCTTTGGACATGTCCCTCACTCTATATCTCCCTATTGGTTGCCTCTCTCTAAACACTAAACCCTAAACCTCTAAACCTTAACCCCTAAACCATAAACCCTAAACCATAAATAATCCCCCTAAACCTTAACCCCTAACCCCTAACCCCTAAACCCTAAACCCTAAACGCGAGCAACCCTAAACCCTATCTCCTATCTCTCCCTT
This sequence comes from Cunninghamia lanceolata, assembly GCA_027924645.1. Lineage (NCBI taxonomy): Eukaryota > Viridiplantae > Streptophyta > Pinopsida > Cupressales > Cupressaceae > Cunninghamia > Cunninghamia lanceolata. The sequence continues at coordinate 2,857,130 of BSBN01000367.1, read as the reverse complement.
ATCTCCCTATCTCTATCATCCCTCTACCTCTTAATCCTTCTCCCTATTTCTCTAGACATCTCGCTCACTCTCTATCTCCCTATCTCTCCCCTTTGTCACCTCTATCTCTCCCTATCTATCTCCTCTCTCTTTCTATCTAGCTATCTCCAAAACTGAGAAACCCTAAACCCAGGTACACCCTAAATCCAATCAACTCTAAACCTATCTCTCCCCTATCTTCCTATCTCTATCATCCCTCCACCTCTCTTGATCTCTCTCCCTATGTCCCTGGCCATGTGCCTCACTCTCTATCTCCCTATCTCTCTCCTCGGTCTCCTCTCTCTATCTCCCTATCATTCCTCTCTCTCTCTATAAACCCTAAATCCAAAACCCTAAACCTCTAAACCTAACCCCTAACCCCTAAACAATTTAAATCCTAAACCCTAAATAATGCCCCTAAACCCTAAACCCTAACCCCTAAACCTGAGAAACCCTAAACCCCAAAACCTTAAACCCCAAAACCCTAAACCCTAAAACCAATTAACCCTAAACCACTATCTCCCTATCTCTCCCCTATCTCCCTATCACCTTTGTCCCTCTACCTCTCAATCTCTCTCCCCATGTCTCTGACCATGTCCCTCACTCTTTATCTCCCTATCTCTCCCCTCAGACTCCTCTATATCTCCCTATCATTCCTCTCTCTCTATAAACCCTAAATCCAAAACCTTAAACCTCTAAACCTAACCCCTAACCCCTAAACAATAAATCCTAAACCCTAAATTATAATGCCCCTAAACCCTAAACCCAAGTAACCATAAACCACTATCTCCCTATCTCTCCCCTATCTCCCTATCACCTTTGTCCCTCTACCTCTCAATCTCTCTCCCTATGTCTCTTTCCATGTCCCTCACTCTTTGTCTCCATATCTCTCCCCTCGAAATCCTCTATATCTCCCTATTGGTCCTTATCTCTCTCTAAACCCTAAACCCTAAACCCTAAACCTCTACACCTTAACCCCTAACCCTAAAACCATAAACCCTAAACCCTAAATAATGCCCGTAAACCCAAGCAACCCTAAACCTCTATCTCCCTATCTCTATCATCCCTCTACCTCTCAATCTCTCTCTCCCTCTCTCTCTCTATGTCTCTGGACATGTCTCTCACTCTCTATCTCCCTATCTCTCCCCTATGTCTCCTCTATCTCTCCCAAACTCTATCAGTCCCCTCTCTCTATCTCTCTTTAAACTGTAAACCCTAAACCCCTAAACCTGAGCAACTCTAAACCTCTAAACCCTAAATAATTCCCCTAACCAACCTCTAAACCACTTCTCTATATAGGTGCAACTAATACCACTTTTGCATTGTTTTCCACATTTAATTATATTCTTTTCCATTTTCCAAGTCCTACATGTGTCCAAGTTGTATTGTTTGTCAAGTTTTTAGTCTAATTGTTAGTCCCAGCTCTCATGGTTATTAAAATGTTAGTATAGTTAGATTTATCCTTAGGTAACATTAATTTACACATTGTTGCACAAAAAACCACACTGAAACATAACCTTACCTAATTAAGGTTAACCTTTAAGGTTCTTTCATAAATGGCGAGCTTAACAGATCCAACTAGTGAACAATGATCTTACAGTCCATGCTTACCCTTCCAAGAGAGTTCATTCCATGTTAACTTTGCATTATGTCCTAAGTTATCACATGAAGGATCATCATCATCACAAGGAATAACAATGTCATGAAGGATTAATGAAGGTGTAGCTTCACCACATCAAGTATCATTCATAATTTTATCACTAGAGGGTAAGGGTATATCATGTGTATCCTTCTCAAACCATGTATCATGAATCAAATCATATGAAGGATTGGGTAAAGCAATTTAGGGCATGAAATCCAAAATGGATATCCATTTTTGAAATGGATATCCGTTTTGAATTTCTAGAAATGGATATCTATTTTGGTTTGGTATCCAAACCAAAATAGATATCCGTTTCAAAACATATGAAAGTCAAACTTTGCCAAGTCACGAATTTGGCTAAGTAAAAACACAATTTTTTTCCTATTGCCACTGTTAGGCTCGTGATGATCCCGCACATACCCTTGGGTGTTCAGTGGAGTCCCCTCTTGAGAGGCCTACTACAACATAGGTCACCAATTTGGTAGCTCATTCTGATGATTCAATTCTTGTTGAGGGTTCAAAAACGGTTGGGCCTATTGGGGATGATTTACTTTCCTTTTAGGTAGATTATGCTTTGTTGGTTTGTCTATTGTATTGTCCCAAGGGCTTGTAAATTCTACATCTGTGGATACTCTTCCTTTGGGGCCTATGACTGGGAAAGCCATTGTGGTGAATGACTACTTTTCTATGCCTTCAGTCTTTATTGATTAGAGATAGATTTGGAAGATTTCCATTTCTAAATCTATTGTGGATAGATCTTCCTCTAGGTGGGCCTATGCTCTGGTGGGGAAATTCCTACGAAATAGACCCAATGTGCATTATATTAGAACTTGGGCTATGAGGAAATGGAGATTAAAGGGTCCACTAGAGATTACTTTGATGATGAACAGATTCGTCCTTTTCTCTTTCTCTCCCCCTGAAGACAAACTTCAAATCCTTAAGGCTGGTCCATGGTTATTTGGAATATCCTGTCTCTTCTTCAAGAGTTGCAAACCAAGATTGGACCTAGAAAATTTTTGCATTGATAGGGTTTGTATTTGGGTAAGATTCCCTAGTTTACCTCTAGAATATTGGGATGAGGAAGTGTGGAATACTATCACTTGTTCCTTGGGGGACTTCATCATAGTTGATGAGGTGACTAAATAGAAGAAGTGGTTTATATTTGTTAGATTTTCTATTGACAAAGTTCTCCCCTCTTTTGTCACTCTGTCATCAAAACTGGTTGACTAGGTGCAACAAATTATTTATGACGAATCTCAATTTGTGTCCCAACTATCACATGTCAAGACATGCTTCAACCATTTGTGGAGTTTCTAATGGAAGGAATTTTAGGACAAATATTTAGTAGGATCCTCCTCCTCTCAAACCCCTAAAGGAGTTAGGGAAATTGGATAGCCCCCTTTGGGACAAGACCAACTCAGTGCCTCTAGTGGAAGCAAAGAAAACTATAGTGTCTTTACCTAGTCTTTGGAGTTCTCCCTTCAACAAGGAAAATCACAAAGAGAAGTCTTTGGGTAAGAACTATTGCTTGCCACTCAATCTAAACCTTAATCCTCAACTCAAGAATCTAGCTGACTTTAGATCTTTTTCAAAAATAGGTAGGTAAAAACCTGATTCACTAGAGCCTATGAATCAACTTCAATTCAGAGTTCTTTGGAGAGGCTTGGATTCAAACCTCCTTGACTGTTTTTGTTCTTCTTGTTTAGGATCTAGTGTTTTTAGGTGTCATTAGTCCCTTTGCTATTTCACAATTGGGCTACCATCTCAGTATTTTCTTTCTTTTGGTCTCTATGCTTTTAGTTTTACAATTGGGTTATTGTCTTTGTGTTGTTTGTGGCTTCTTACCACCTTGACATTGAGATGGTTTTTTGGGGGGTTTTCTACCCATTCGTTAGTTTTTTTCTTTGTTAGTTCATTGGGTTTCATTACTTTTTCACTTCTTACCCTAATCAAAAATGCACATGGGGGAACATGCATTTGCACCAATATGAAATTAGTTCAAGTCCATATGTGTTTCAAACATCACCATGTTTGGTCCACATGATCATGCCAGCCAACTAGAACAATATAGATTCAACATATAATGCAATCCTAACCACATGGGAAGTGTACCATACATGCATTAGACCTCTCATCATATTATGGAAGACTTAGCTAATATCTAATTGTATAAATATAACTCACTATATATTTTGTAAACTAGTCTTCTTACTAGTCAGTTGAGTCTAACTAGGTGACCTAGTAGGGTTGTACTCTAAGGTTTCTTTGGTGAATTATATGGATTCTTCTCCCTATCTAATTATAGGATCTTGATCTCCTATGAAATTTTCCATAAATATGTATATGCACCTTTGGTAAATACAATATAATATTCCCCATGACTTTGTCATGCCTTTTTATCATCTTTTCTATGGCACTATAAATTGCTTCTACATCTAAAATCTTTCCACTAGAAATATGTCTATCTCCACTAGCTTATCCCCATAAATTTTCCTACATGCAAAGTTTTCATCTACTTCTCAATGCAAATGAAATCATTATTATCATAGCATGAACATTTGATATTATGCCACACATTGTCAAACAAATCTATCTAGGTTCTTAGCATTTTAATGCTCTCATCCTTCTTTACATCAAAACATAGAGAACGAAGATGTATAGTTGATCTTTGTCTAGGGAAGGGACCTGTAGCTATCATCCATAGAAGAAAGTAATCATTCACATATAGAGAACCAACTTCTTCAACATAGAATGCAATAGTTGCAAGTCATGCACTTAACTCATGAGGCTACAATTTGCTAACCGTGTCCCTAGTAGCCACAATAGAATTAGGAATAGAAGTATTTATCATAGGCAAAATCTTCATCAAGCTTTCCATACTATGTAGTCTTTCCTCATCCTCACTTTTATAGCTATACTCAAAGCTAGAGGGACAAGGTTTTAAAATCTTTTTCCCTTAATAATGCACACTCACAATGATATATACAAGATCTAAAGCCTCACTTGGGTCACCTATGCCCCAGAGCCAATCTCAGATTGGTCACAACTATACATCCTCTATCATTAGTCAGACATCAAACTCTATAACATATGCATTGCACACCATGATAGCACATCACCAATATCATAAATGTGCTACTCATACAAACCATGATGTATACAAAAATTTATGAAACAACATATGAGTGTTGCTAACCATAATATTCTCACTTGCCAGTAGCATGTGAGATTTACACAATCTATATGTCAACCTCTTACATTGGAATGAAACAAATGAACCTCTATATCTTCACACTCATAGTAGATCCCATCTATGTTCATATTGGGAGCTTACAACTCTCATCTAAACTACAATCATGGAGAGCCTTCATATCATCCCTCTTATGGCCAAGTTGTTTTTCTCACTACACCAAACTTACACTCCACTATAAAAAAAATCACATTGAAACACTTTTTAATAGCACCTAGAATAATTTTGCACAACAAACTTCAACATTCTATGCCAATAATCCACATCTTCACTAGAAACATTCTTTTGAGTAATATACACTTTGTAAATTCACACTACTCTACATTCTAGCTCCAGGATACAAGGGGCCACTTCCTTCAACAAGTCAATATGGGTTCATCTACAACCTCTCTTTTTAGTGTTGGAATACAAGGACAAGCTTCCTTTAGCAACTACAAGTATGTGTAGTTAGGACCATGATTCAAAGAATAATAATGCTAGTACACTCTAGATCTTCAGTGGTTCTTGGGTAGGAGGATGACTACTTTGGATCTTGATTGATTCCAAAGCTTCCTAGAAGGTTTTTGGCTACACATATATAGGTCATTAGTAGAAGACAAGCATCACCAACTTATGCAATATGCTCACCTTTTATCCTTTCTATCTAAGACTTATGGGTATTTTTCTAATGTAATGAGGAATCCACTATACAAGAAAGGGTGATGCGGTCTAGATACAACTACACAACTCAACACAACTCGACACAACTGGGTGAGTGTGATATCATCATGGGCCAAATAGTGGAAATGGAGGAAAAAATCATATGAAAGTGTTAGCCAAAATCATGAAACTCTTCTTTAGGCTTAAATTTTGACTTTCTAAGTCTAAACAAAATGGATAAATTATCTTTTCCAAAATAGATATTCATTTTCAAATCTATATTTTAATTTCACCTAGGAAAAAATAGATATCTGTTTTGGGTTTAAAAAATCCCCCACACCCCCCCCCCCCCCCCCAATTGCATGGGAATTAAGATTTTGATTCCAAACTTGCCTTTTCCATGTGAATGAAGAGTCAGGATGTTTTAATATATTTTCCTATACTTCACCCTTGATGATAACAAAATTTTTTTATCCAAATTTGATAAAATAAAAGGGTATAGTCAAGAAATTGTCAATATTCTAAAAATTTAATAAATGCCTAATTATATTTTTTATAGGTAATTATTGATAATTTTCTACTTACACTATGTTTGAATTCCTAATAGACATAGCGATTGAAAAACATCTATAACTTTCAAATTGTTTCACCTTTTTCAAATCTAAAAGATGTGTCAGACTCTATGCCTCGTTTGCCAGAGGTCTAAAAAGGTTGAATTATTGGCCAAGTTAGGTTGGCCAGAAATTTACTTTTTAATATTTTTAAAAATTTATAGTAAAAAATTCATTGCTAATTATATACTTACAAAACAAATTCACAAAAATATGCATCACATCTAGGCATGTGTCTTTTACTTATATCTAAAGATTCATTTTTTCCTCATACTTAGGTCGGCTGAAATGACACCTACTTTTTATTTATTTCCTAAAAGTGTAGTAGCGCCTCATTGAAATATCCAATTTTCACCAATAAATTTAATTTTTTTAAAAAATTAGTAGCCTATAAACTACATTAAATTTTCTACAAATTTTATTCCTACATATTTTTCAAATTATATAGATAGCCTATTCGAATTTTCATGTGAAGTTGCTTAAGTCTATTTTTAGCATTTTCATTCCCTCTTAGAGGTATTGTTTGGCCCATGATGATCTTGCCCTTACCCAACTGTTGGTTCTTTAGATCATCACCAACATAGTTAACTTCTTCATATGCACCAAATGCAATGGAGATCATTTATCTCTAAGAAAAGGTGAATGCTTTAATCACCATTCTACATAACTTAGTACTCCTACACATGACTCAATAGAAGAACATCTCATGCTGCAATATTCCCTTGTGCACACACTTCACATTTGTACATGCAGAATTCTAGAAAAATGGCTTTCTCCACATCTATGCAAGCATTGATCAATTAAATTTGCACAAATCAAAGTAATACAATCATGTACACACTACACACTCTTTGGTCACACCATACAACTTAGAAAAAGATATTCATGTGTGCACTCTTTAGTCACATCATTCAAATTTAGGAATTTACATGTCAACTTCAACAATAGTTTCACCAAGCTCTTCATTTTACCTATTTGCATTGTGTGCAACTTGTACATGGGTACACATGAATCTACACTAATATGATCAATTCAACTCTATTGGTGTCTAACACATGGTCACACTTGCTTTGTAAGATCATGATAGCCAATTAGCACTACAAGGATCTCAAATCTAGCATAGCTATGGGCACATGGGAAGTGTAGTATGTGTATGCATGATATATTTTGGTATATTATGGAAGGCTTAGCCAACTTCTAATTATATAAATACAACTCACTATACATTTTGTAAACTAGTCTACCTACTAGTTAGCTCAGTCTAACTAGTTAAACTAGTATGATTGTACTCCAATTTTTCATTGGTAAATTAGTTTGGCATTTCTCTATGTCTAATTATTGGACCATGTTCTTGACTATATTATTTCTAATTATGTATCATACTCCTTTGATCAATATAGGTTAATATTCCTCATGATTTTTTCATGTCTTGGCTTCACCTTGGTCATGGCATTATAAATCACTTTTACATCTCAAAGCTTTCCACTAGAAACATATCTATCACCACTATCTTAGTTACATAACTTTACCTACATATAAAGTTGTCTTTTACATCCCCACATAAATAAGATAATTTCCAATTGATGTATGTACATCCCTAGACATCCTAGAAATGTGGTATCATGTCTGAGAAAGTGGAATTTGTAGTTTAGTTTCGTAACTTCTCTATGTGTGTAAGTTTGTGGTTAATAGCCTATGGTACAAGAAGTTAACATATTTCAGCGCATTGATGAATTAGCTTTCACAGTTGTGGTAGTAGTTCTACTTATGGTTCATTTATCTTCTATTCAAATTTAAGGTTGATTGAATAAGTAAAGGCTAGCAATTCTGTTCATAGAGTGTATATAGATCGATAGTTTGTTCAGCTGGAACTATTTATGTTTGTGGAAGGTTTAGTTTGAGTTTGTGCCAAAGGTGAATATTTGAAAGATATATAAAAACTATTGTGAAGGTATGTGGTGTACCACATGGAGATTCTCCAATGTTTGACCATTATAATTTGTAGGTGAAATTTTAAAACTATGTCACACTTTAGGCCAACTTATCAGCATAAATGAATTTAAGCATTTCCAACTAAAAGTTAATTTTGGTGAAACATATGTTGTAGCTAGATTCATTCTAGCTAAATTAGATTTGGGCCACAACTTTTCCAACTAGAAGTGCCCACTAAATACATATGTAGAATCAATTTGAGGCTAATTTTTCAAAAAAATGAAATTATATAAAAAATGATGTTCTAACAACTCCTATACACAAAAGTGATCTCTTTATTTTAAAATCTAAAAGTACCCTAAATTTGTAGATCTATAGGTGTAGTTTGTAAAAATATAATTTTTTAAATATCTTAATTAAAGTATTTACGTTTTCTTTTTTATTTTTACTAAAAGTAGGACATAAGTACAAAAATATAATGTTGATTGTCCTCTCAAGAAAAAATACTAATTTTAATTAAAATTTTGAAAAAATATGATGCACTACAGGAGAGATTCCAAGTCGAGATGATATAACTTTTTACCTATTTTAAATAAATAGTTAAGCCAAAAAGTTAAGTCTCATCAAAACAGTTGTGTTTTCATTACACACAACTTCTATAATTTACTTACAAATATATATTTGTTAAAGTGGGAAAAATAAATCCATGTACAAAAGTTCAAGTTATAAATACCAAAAAAAAGTTGAAGGAAAAAAAATGAAATTTACTATTAAAGAGTGACGTGCCACTTAACCTTAGTTTTTAGCATTTTATCAACAACTAAATTTTAGTGTCAATTTTATAAAAAATAATATTCAAATAATTTTCTAATTTTTAAATACAAATAAAATACACTAAAAAATCTATATTTTATTAGTTTACATCATTTCAAAATTTAAAACATAGAGATCACTTTATAGTGATTCAACTTAATAAGTTAGATTAGTGTTGGACATTTCCTTTATAAAAGTGTGAAACAACATTGAATTGTAACCCTTGTAAGTTTGTTATTTGTTAGTCAATGACACGTTTCACATGGTTCTAGGCTTTGCACCATCTTGAGGCCAACGCAGATCATGTGAGGGGCTTGAGGATGATATATATATAGGGCTTTGTATTGATTGAAAGTAAGTACAGAAGACTAGGATGGAGTAGAGGCATAGAAGGTAAGTTCAATGTAGAGGGAGTGAGATGTAGGAGACAAAGTGCGGTAATCAGGAGTATGATGTGGGATGCAATTTGAAAAGAGAAAATGTGGTATGTAGGAATGCTGTTTAGTGATGAGAATTAAATGTACTTGTACTTGAGCCATTGTGTAGCCCATGTGGCTTGTGTATGATAAACTATTGAGGTTATAATGTACTCAAAATCATTATGTGGCCAATTGTGCCAAGTTTGTAAGTGGTGTTTCCATAGTTTAGTGAGTGTTTTATATGTGGGGATCTCGTGGGGTAACTATCTATTTGTGTAATCTTATGGTAATCAAATGGCAATGACTTGGAATATAAGAGGGCCCATTGCAACAAATCTTGAGATTGTGATTCATTGGGAATCATACTAGTTGTCTAATGAATAATATGTGGTGTTTTTCTATGAATTTCTACTGTTTGTGGTATGTTGTGTGTAAATTGTCATGGGTTGCACAGTTAGATAGTCCTTTGTTGGACCCTCCCACCATGACTGCATCACCAGTACTATACCATTACCTATCATGTCTCACACTCTCTAAACCCTATCCATTATGTCTCTTGTTACTACCACTAGTATCCCTACTCCCACCCTTGATGTAGTTATACAAAATCTTGATAGGGTAGAATATAAAATGGATACCATGAGTATTGCACCAAATAAACATGCTAATTTTAAAATACATAGCAACCCACATGTTGTTGAATATGTTGTTTATACTTTAGAAGAGGCCTTTGTCAAACCTTATTTTAAGATTTATACTAGAAAAGGTGATCCTTATACACATTTACAATGATTCCAAGATATGCATGTTTAGATTTTGTATATGAAGATAAATTATTGGAAAATTTATTTCTACACACATTTAAGTACTTCTAAATCTACTCATTCTCTTGCTAAGTTTTCCAAGGACTTTATTCATCATTTCTATGTGAATATGGGCTCATAGATCAATGTTTTTTTTTACTTTTTGAGTATTCCCAAGGATCTAATGATTGAATAAATGCATATAAATTATCATATTTTAGTCTTAATATGCTAAATGGAAACATGACTTGGATGAAGATTTACAAAATATTTTTGTTCAAGGATTGTTTCAACAAATCAAGGGCAAAGTATAATTCAACAGTTACCCTTAATTCATAGATTTGTTTACTCATGTCAAGAATTTGGAAATAAGGTTTCTAGCTTCTAATGTGTTGAAATATGGATCTTCTAATATGCCTTCTATGCCTTCATACCCTTCTAAATTTCAAAATAAAAATAATTTTGAAAGTGTAGTGATAAAAAAAAGAGTAGGCCTAATATCCATCATGTGGTTAATGCTCCTAATGTGATTACTTTTAAGCCTCAAAATTTAATGACTTTTACAATTTTGAGCGAAACCTTCGACAATGTGCTTTAAAGATTTCTTTTAATTCTAATATGATTACTCTTTCCCCTATTCATCCTTTGGGTCCATCTAGAGGGATGCCTAAAGGGTATAATATAAAAATGTATTTTGTAACTATCATAGAGTCAAGGAACATCATATAAATAGTCAAGAATGTATTTGAAACATAAGGTGCCTAATTTCATAAAGAATATTATAATCTATGTAGAGGGTCTTAACAATGAGGGAAATGATCCTTTTGTGGATACTCCTAATGATATTAATGTACCATTTTTAATTAATTCATTTGTGTGGACCTAAAATCCCATTCTCATATTTGTTGTGGGATAAGAGGATGTTGCTAGGGAAATCATTTTAACTCTTGGTTTCAAATTAATTGTTATTTCTCAAAATTGGTAAAATGGGCCATGTAAAAAATAGGATATTATTAATTTTGAGTATTTTCCCAAAATGGGGCATGTGAATTCATAATTAGTGAATAATGTATTGCCCAAGGTATTTGTCATCTTCAATATGTTATATTATATGGCAAAGCATTATGAGGGAGTTTTGAAGCATTATGATAAATTCTATGACAAGAAATCAATAGGGAGTTACAAATTGGCTTTATGGTGGAGCATATTCATAATTATTTATGACATAATTAGATGTACTCATGAATTAAGGATCCAATGAAGGATTATCTAGCCATGTAGCCAAATGAAACAACACATAGTGGAACTTAATGGAGCAACAAAATAATAATATCACTATTATTCATTCACAGTCACAATTAAGTTATAATCTGTCATAGTGGGCTTACAACATACTAGGCCATAACTATTTGATTAAAAAGGGGAATAACTATGTTTGAATAATATAATTCAAAATATATTGCAATACAATCAAATGTTGAGCTTTAGAACTGAGCTATCTAACCTAGCTTTTAATCTCCTACTTGACTTCTTCCAAGGATCATGAAAAATGTTTATATAGCAGCTCCTAGCCTTAGGAATGGTTCTTATCAACTATAAGGTAGTGGAAAAATTGATGCTAAATGAAACATGTGGTTATCTAAACATGTAAATAAATGTTCTAGAATGAATGAAATGGTGATGGATCAATGAATCTTGATACGGTTCATGCCATAAGCTCTCTTGGGCCTAGTGAATCTAGAAATGTTTCCTATTGTTGCATGCTTCAACTAGTAATAAGTCAAAAACTAAATTCTGACTTTGTAGCGATTATAATCTCCTAGAATTTGAATATAATGTTTTAGGCTTAGTGTATAACATGTATTCCCAACTATGAGCTGAAATATGCAAGTGCAATGAAATGCAGTAGGATCCACTATGACAAAATGATGATTGGAATGTTATTGAAAACTTGCAAACAAAACAAAAAAGTAAAAGAATATATTTTTGGGTGATGCAATATTGATCTTACACCCTAGGATTATCTTGCATCAAACACCAAGGGTAATTTAAAAAGTGAATCCCTAACGTTTTAGTGGCTAGAGGCAAACTAACAAGGTCTACCTCTACCTTAGAAATCCAAGATGAATCTTCTTCAAACCTTCATTTCCACTTCACCAAATACTCCTCATAATGTCTATCCCTAGTGCTTCTTCCGATCCTACTATCCAAAATATCCTCAATATCATCTTTTTACTATGTTAGCATTTAATTCTTACATTGTACTTCTATATTACAATAAGTGTAAGAATTTGGGTCCACTTTTAGAGCAACAATCTAGGGAAATTTATTTTCACAAGGAATAGATTTTGGCAATATGGATGATGATATTTTTCAAGAACTTTTGGATGAAATTAAAGCCCATTATAGATGCCAATATCTAGTTTTAAAATATGTATTTTTTTAGTATTGAACATATTTTTCTTTTTGCTAATTATTTTTTAAACAAAAAGCCTCATACATTTTTAGAAGGGGTGGACTTTGGAAATAAGATTGATGACTCTTTCTAAAGAATTTTTGGATGAATCTAAAACCCATTACAGATGACAATGTCTAGCTTTCAAATATGTAATTTTTATAGTGTTGAACATACTTCTAATTATTAATTAATTTTAAACAAAAAACATCATAAAATTGAAATGACATATAATTACTATTTTTCAATAATTTTTTTTGATATCTCAGAGGGGTGTCCCCGTGACCGGTAGGGCTTCGCTTAATTTTTTGTTACCAGGTGAAACTAGTTCCCTTTGGTCCAATGTAATATCCCATCGCTTGCCCCATGATGTGCGTGGTTGGGTGAGTCAGGGTTTGAACTCGTGTGGGCGGACTACCATGCACTTAAAGAGGACAACCGCACCACTCGAATCTAAAATTACTACTAGGGTTATACCCCTGGGTGACATGGAAATGCTCTACTCCACATGCCATGGGTAATTCATGATACAAGATCCTGGGGGACCCTCAATTTTTGATGTGGTAGAGGGAAACCCCACGAGGTTTGAACCTGGGTTGTTGGCACTATAGGCAAGAAGCCCCACCACACCATATGGTCTCCCCCTATTTTACAATAACTTTTGATTTTGAATTTTTTTTGAAATTTTTTTGTCTGACTAATCTAGACATAATTCTCTACATGATGAAAAAAACCATCTTACAATTATTTTAGGTCAAATTATGTTGGTCATACACAAGGGGTTTTTAAAAAACACCTTGATCTTAGTAAAAAATTAATTTAGAAATTATTAAAAAATTACAAAAATACCCTGACCAAACTTCAACATCATATGTATCTTTCTATAAAAGTATTTTGAAAAATATTTTCATTTACTACTTATTTTCTTGGTCGTACATGTGCGTGTTTTGGCCTTCAACATACTTTTTAAAAAGGTCACTTTTGTACATCCTATGCAAAACCAAAATTTATCATTTAGGTATTAGAATAAATTACATATTTGAAAACCAAAAACAAAATGCTACATTTCATATTGTTACACCATGTAAATATTTTGTGTAAGTGCTTCAAATTTTTACCCCAACTATATAAAACTCTAATTTTCAATAAAAGAAGGTTCAACTTTTTGGCCAAAAAGTGGACCGATCATCTTGCACTAACCCATTACTATCTCCTAGTTCTCCTTCATGATATTGATATAGATCTACAATATATAAAACTAGTGGTATGCCTCATTCTTATGATAACTCCACTTCATATACATTCCTTGAATCAAAACTTTTGATATTTCTATAAGGACCAAACTTCTTCATCTTTATCTTATTATATGTCCTAACTAGAAATTATTATTTTATGATATATGTCATTAAATCATCTCTAATCACAAACTCCTTATGTCTCCTTTTTCTCAAATAACTCCTTATGTTATCCTTTTCCTTGTACCTACCTTTCATCTTTCTTAAATGACTTCTTACTTCTATATGTACTTCCTTAATATGTTCTTTAAATTCTTCTTCTACACTCCTATTCTCTTCATTACTAATATCTCTCAACTTTAATACATATCTTGGACTATTTCCATATACAAAACCAAATGGTGATTTTACTATGCTCCTATTTACTAAATTATTGAATGCAAATTCTACTTGTGTCCAAATCGTATCCCAATTTCTTGTCTTCTACCCAACAAAATATCTCAAGAAATTGTCTAAAGTCCTATTTGCAACTTTTGCTTGTACATTAGGCTGTGGGTGATATGCTAAATTGAGCTTCAAATATTTCTTCATCTTCTTCCATAATGTCTTTAAAAGTAACTAACAAACTTAGTATCCCTATCTAAAACTATACTCTTAGCAATCCATTTTGTCTCACAACTTCTCTAAAAAATAAATCAACTACATGTACCACATCATTGTTCTTCTTACATGGAACAAAATGCATCATCTTAGAAAATCTATCCATAACTACAAAGATTGAACCATAAAAATTATATACTTGTATCTTCCAAAGGTTTCTTCAGAACTAGTAAGCTAATATAACCCAACATTATGACTACTCCCCTTTGCAACCTAACAAATTTTATAACCTTGAACACATTTCCTCAAATCCTTATATAATTCAAGGCAGAAATAGTTATTAATTACTAATTCCACTATCTTATCTACTCCAAAATGACCTACTAAACTACCACTATGATTTTCTTTTCTCAATTTCTCCCTCATTGATTTTCTAGGAATATAAAATTGATTAACTTTCAAAAACATATCATTGTAAATAAAATAATCAAGTCACTTAGTTCATCCATAATTACCAATTATTTATATGGGTAAGTGCAAGAAGATGGGGGGCCAAAAAGGGGTCTTAAGTGGCCACTTTTTTTCTGAAATCAGGAAATGTTGGCCTTGGATGAGAAATTGAGCATAGTTACACTGAAAATTTGGAGATGCAACCAAAACAATATTCGTAGTGCTCCAAGTCTACTTTCTAAACTACTAATTTTTTTTTAAAATGGTATAGATTAAGGGGTTCAAAAGAGGGAGCCACAGAAATTGGTTTTGTTTCTGTCAAAAAAACATAACATAGCATGTTTTGTGGCTCCCTCAAAAGGTTAAACTTTTTTTGGTATTTTTAAAATCGTTTTGGTGAGAAATTAGCTAACAGAATGTAGTTTATGCCTGATTTTTTTGATGAATATTTAATTTTTTACTAATTTTCAAAGTGGACACATCCTAAAAAAAAGAATTTTGGCCGTGCTACCCCTATAAATTTTGAAAACTAATTGAAAATCATTTTTTCTTTTTTTTAATATGTGTAGAATGGAGTCTAGTTTCTAAATATTTAATTGTTTTGAAATTTCAATGAATGGTTAATTTACAATGAAAAAAAGACCAAATAGTGGTTTTTGCCCAAAACCGGGCACACAAACAAAAGAAATTAAAGATGAAAGGCTTAACATTGTCAAAATGTGAAAAAAATTACATCGTTAAATAGCTAAGAGAAAGCCTAACATTACCCAGGTGTTCGATTTGTTTGACCTTGAAACATGTGCAAATCTGAGGGTTAGCATGAACAAAATTATGTGAAATCTTGAAGAATCTGCAAAAACACGTCTGTGGATGTTGAAAAGGCACTCCAAGCCTTTGGGTTGGAAATACAAAGCAAATCCTAAGCCCAAGGCTTGGGATTCCCAAAGCACAACATAACGTGAGTGCGTTATGTTGTGCTATTTTGCTTTTTTGCATGTTTGCTGGTGTTTTCCCAGTTCGACATAATGCGCTAGCGTTATGTCTTCCTTTGAATGAGATATGTTCAAATTTCATAAGTATGTTTAATGGATGTTTATATCTATTCTTGTAGGTATGTATGCATGTATATGTATTCATGCTTGTATGTATGTACATGTATGCATGCTTGTATGTATGCATCTTTGTATGTATGTATGTTTGTATGTATGCATGTATGTATGTAAGTGTTTTGGGTTTAGTGTGTATAAGGACATAAGCCTTTATAGTTTTGAGGGTTGAGGGATTAGGGCTTAAGTAATAGGTAGAGGGTAGAGGGTTGAGGGTTATAGTTGAGGGTTAATATTCAGGTTGTTGAGTGTATAAGATTAAGTGTGTAAGGCGTGGGGATTAGGGTTTAGGGTTTACGATATGGATTGAGGGTATATAAGGCATAGGGTGACTTGGGTTGAGAGCATGTATGGTTTAAGTTTAATTTAAGTATAGGGTTGAGGCACAATATTCAAGGTTTAGGATATAAGGGTGAGGTTATATGGTCTAGGGATGAGGGTTTGAGGGTGTAGGCTTCAGGTTTAAGGTATAGGGTTGATGATTGAGGCATTAGGGCTTAAGTATATAGCTGAGGGTATAGGGTTGAGGGTTTAGGGATAGGTTTTAGGGTTTAAGGTTTAAGGGTTAAGGGTTGAGGGATAGGGTTTAAGGTTTAGGGGTAAGGGATTAGGGTTTAAGGTATAGTGTCTTGGGTTGAGGGTTTAGGAATAAGGATACCATCTAGGGTTTAGGGACGAGGGATTAGGGTTGAGGAATTAAGGGTTAAGGTATAACTTGCTGAGGGTTGAGTGTTTAAGGATAGGGTTGAGGGATTAGGGTTTAGAGTTGAGGGATTAGGGTTTAAGGAATAGTGTTGAGGGTTGAGGGTTTAGGGATAGGGTTTAGGGTCGAGGGATTATGGTTTAGGGTTGATGGATTAGGGTTTAAGGAATATTGCTAAGGGTTGAGGGTTTAGGATTAGGGTTTAGGGTTGAGGGATTAGGGTTTAGGGTTGATGGATTAGGGTTTAATGTTGAGAGTTAAGGGTTGAGGGCTTAGGGATAGGGTTGATGGTCAAGGGATTAGGGTTAAAGTAGGGTGTTGAGGGTAGAGGGATTAGGGATAGGGTTTAGGGTTGAAGGTTTAATGATTGAGGGTTGAGGCTTTAGGGTTGAGGGTTAAGGGATTGGGGTTTAAGATATAGTGTTGAGCATTAAGGGTTTATGGATAAGTTTTAGGGTTTAAGTTTTAAGGGTTAAGGGTTGAGGGATAGGGTTTAGGGTTTAGGGATAAGGGATTAGGGTTTAAGGTATAATGTCGAGAGTTGAGGGTTTAGGAATAGGGATAGCATTTAGGGTTTAGGGATGAGGGCTTAGACTTGAGGGTTGAGGTATTAGGGTTGAGGGTTGAGGGATTAGGGTTTAAGGTATAGTGTCAAGGGTTGAGCGTTTATTGATAGTGTTTAGGGTTGAGGGTTGAGGTATTAGGTTTTAGGGTTGATGGATTAGGGTTTAAGGTATAGTGTTGAGGGTTTAGGGATAGGGTTTAGGGTTGACGGATTAGCATTTAATGTCAAGGTTAGGGTTAGAGTGTCAAGGGTAGAGGGATTAGGTATAGGGTTTAGGGTTGAAGGTTTAAGGATTGAAGGTTGAGGCTTTAGGGATGAGGGTTTAAGGCTTAAGATATAGTGTCAAGTGTTGAGGGTGTAGGGATAGGGTTTAAGTTTTAAGGGTTAAGGGTTGATGAATTAGGGATAGGGTTAAAGTAGAGTGTCGAGGGTAGAGGGATTAGGGATAGGGTTCAGGGTTGAAGGTTTAAGTATTTAGGGTTGAGGCTTTAGGGATGAGGGTTAAGGGATTAGGGTTTAAGATATAGTGTCAAGTGTTGAGGGTATAGGGATAGGTTTTAGGGTTCAAGTTTTAAGGGTTAAGGGTTGAGGGATAGTATCGATCCCATTGAGGGTTTAGGAATAAGGATAGTGTTTAGGGTTTAGGGATGAGGGATTAGGGTTGAGGGTTGACGGATTAGGGTTGAGGGTTGACAGATTAGGGTTTAGGGTTGACGGATTAGGGTTTAAGGTATAGTTTTAAGGGTTTACGGATAGGGTTTACGGTTGAGTGATTAGAGTTAAGGGTTGAGGGATTAGGGTTTGACATTGAGTGTTGAGGGTTGAGGTTTTAGGGATAGGGTTGAGGGTCGAGGGATCAGAGTTAAGGGTTGAGGGATTAGGGTTTGACGTTGAGGATTAAGTACATTGAGGTTTGAGGGTTGAGGGTTGAGGGATTACGATTAAAGTAGAGTATCAAGGGTATAAGGATTAGGGATAAGGTTGGATGGTTTAGGGATAAGGGATTAGGGTTTAAGGTATAGTATCGATCTCATTGACGGTTTAGGAATAGGGATAGTATTTAGGGTTTAGGGATGAGGGATTAGAGTTGAGGGTTGAGGGATTAGGGTTGAGGGATTAGGTTTAGGGTTGAGGGTTGAGGGATTAGGGTTTAAGGTATAGTGTTGAGGGTTTAGGGATAGGGTTTAGGGTTGAGGGATTAGAGTGAAGGGTTGAGGGATTAGGATTTGACATTGAGGGTTAAGGGTTGAGGCTTTAGGGTTTAGGGTTTAGGGAGAGGGTTGAGGGATTAGGGTTTGACGTTGAGGGTTGAGGGTTGAGGTTCAAGGGTCGAGTGTTTAAGGATAGGGTTGAGGGTCAAGGGATTAGGATTAAAGTAGAGTGTTGAGGGTATAAGGATTAGGGATAGGGTTGGAGGGTTTAGGGATAAGGGATTAGGGTTTAAGGTATAGTATTGAACCCATTGAGGGTTTAGGAATAGGGATAGTGTTTAGGGTTTAGGGATAGGGTTTAGGGTTGAGGGATTAGAGTTAACAGTTGAGGGATTAGGGTTTGAAATTGAGTGTAGACGGTTGAGGCCTTAGGGTTGAGGGTTTAGGGATATGGTTGAGGGTCGAGGGATCAGAGTTAAGGGTTGAGGGATTAGGGTTTGATGTTGAGGGTTAAGTATATTGAGGTTCGAGGGTTGAGGGTTTACGGATAGGGTTGAGGGTCGAGGGATTAGGGTTAAAGTAGAGTGTCGATGGTATAAGGATTAGGGATAGGGTTGGAGGGTTTAGGGATAAGGGATTAGGGTTTAAGGTATAGTATCGAGCCCATTGAGGTTCTAGGAATAGGGATAGTGTTTAGGGTTTAGGGTTGAGGGATTATAGTTAAGGGTTGAGGGATTAGGGTTTGACATTGAGTGTTGAGGGTTGAGGTTTTAGGGTTGAGGGTTTAGGGATAGGGTTGAGGGTCGAGGGATCAGAGTTAAGCGTTGAGGGATTAGGGTTTGACATTGAGGGTTGAGTACATTAAGGTTCGAGGGTTGAGGGTTGAGGGATAGGGTTGAGGGTCAAGGGATTAGGGTTAAAGTAGAGTGTTGAGGGTATAAGGATTAGGGATAGGGTTGGAGGGTTTAGGGATAAGGGATTAGGGTTTAAGGTATAGTATCGAGCTCGTTGAGTATTTAGGAATAGGGATAGCATTTAGGGTTTAGGGATGAGGTATTAGAGTTGAGGGTTGAGGGATTAGGGTTGAGGGATGAGGGAATAGGGTTAACGGATAAGGTTTAGGGTTAAGGGTTGAGGGATTAGGGTTTAGGGATAAGGTTTAGGGTTGAGGGTTGAGGGATTAGGGTTTAAGGTATAATGTTGATGGTTTAGGGATAGAGTTTAGGGTTGAGGGATTAGAGTGATGGGTTGAGCGATTAGGATTTGACGTTGAGAGTTGAGGGTTGAGGCTTTAGGGTTTAGGGTTTAGGGATAGGGTTGAGGGTTAAGGGATTAGAGTTAAGGGTTGATGGATTAGGGTTTGATGTTGAGGTTTGAGGGTTGAGGGTTGAGGTTTGAGGGTTGAGGGTTTAAGGATAGGATTGAGGGTTGAGGGATTAGGGTTAAAGTAGAGTGTCGAGGGTATAAGGATTAGGGATAGGGTTGGAGGTTTTAGGGATAAGGGATTAGGATTTAAGGTATAGTATCGAGCCCATTGAGGGTTTACGAATAGGGATAGTGTTTAGGGTTTAGGGATAGGGTTTAGGGTTGAGGGATTAGGGTTTGACGTTGATTGTTGAGGGTTGAGGTTTTAGGGTTGAGGGTTTAGGGATAGGGTTGAGGGTCGAGGGATCAGACTTTAGGGTTGAGAGATTAGGGTTTGACGTTGAGGGTTGAGTACATTGAGATTCAAGGGTTGAGGGTTTCAGGTTAGGGTTGAGGGTCGAGGGATTAGGGTTAATGTAGAGTGTCAAGGGTATAAGGATTAAGGATAGGGTTGGAGGGTTTAGGGATAATGGATTAGGGTTTAAGGTATAGTATCAAGCGCGTTGAGAGTTTATGAATAGGGATAGTGTTTAGGGTTTAGGGATGAGGGATTAGAGTTGAGGGTTGAGGGATTCAGGTTGAGGGTTGAGGGATTAGGGTTTAGGGATAAGGTTTAGGGTTGAGTTTTGAGGGATTAGGGTTTAAGGTATAGTGTTGAGGGTTTAGGGATAGATTTTAGGGTTGAGGGATTAGAGGGAAGGGTTGAGGGATTAGGATTTGACATTGAGGGTTGAAACTTTAGGGTTTAGGGTTTTAGGATAGGGTTAAGGGTCGAGGGATTAGAATTAAGGGTTGAGGGATTAGGGTTTGATGTTGAGAATTGAGGGTTGAGGGTTGAGGTTTAAGGGTCGAGGGTTTAGGGATAGGGTTGGGGGTTGAGGGATTAGGGTTAAAGTAGAGTGTTGAGGGTATAAGGATTAGGGATAGGGTTTGATGGTTTAGGGATAAGGGATTAGGGTTTAAGGTATAGTATCAAGTCCACTGGGGGTTTAGGAATAGCGATAGTGTTTAGGGTTTAGGGTTGAGGGATTAGAGTTAAGGGTTGAGGGATTAGGGTTTTACATTGAGTGTTGAGGGTTAAGCTTTTAGGGTTGAGGGTTTAGGGATAGGGTTGAGGATCAAGGGATCAGAGTTAAGGGTTGAGGGATTAGGATTTGATGTTGAGGGTTGAGTACATTGAGGTTCAAGGGTTGAGGATTTTGGGATAGGGTTGAGGGTCGAGGGATTATGGTTAAAGTAGAGTGTCGAGGGTATAAGAATTAGAGATAGGGTTGGAGGGATTAGGGATTAGGGATTAGGGTTTAAGGTATAGTATCGAGCTAGTTGAGGGTTTAGGAATAGAGATAGAGTTTAGGGTTTAGGGATGAGGGATTAGAGTTGATGGTTGAGGGATTAGGGTTGAGGGTTGAGGCATTATGGTTTAGGGATAAGATTTAGGGTTGAGGGTTGAGGGAATAGGGTTTAAGGTATAGTGTTGAGGGTTTAGGGATAGGGTTTAGGGTTGAGGGATTAGAGTGAAGGGTTGATTGATTAGGATTTGATGTTGAGGGTTGAGGGTTGAGGCTTTAGGGTTTAGGGATAGGGTTGAGGGTCAAGGGATTAGACTTAAGGGTTGAGGGATTAGGGTTTGACATTGAGGGTTGAGGGTTGAGGGTTGATGGTTCGAGGGTCGAGGGTTTAGAGATAGGGTTGAGGGTCGATGGATTAGGGTTAAAGTAGAGTGTCGAGGGTATAAGGATTAGGGATAGGGTTGGAGGGTTTAGGGATAAGGGATTAGGGTTTAAGATATAGCATTAAGCCCATTGATGGTTTAGGAATAGGGATAGTGTTTACAGTTTAGAGATAGGGTTTAGGGTTGAGGGATTAGAGTTAAGGGTTGAGGGATTAGGGTTTGATGTTGAATGTTAAGGGTTGAGGGTTGAGGGTCGAGGGATCAGAGTTAAGGGTTGAGGGATTAGGGTTTGACGTTGAGGGTTGAGTACATTGAGTTTTGAAGGTTGAGGGTTTCATGACAGGGTTGAGGGTCAAGGGATTAGGGTTAAAGTAGAGTGTCGAGGGTATAAGGATTAGGGATAGGGTTGGAGGGTTTAGGGATAAGGGATTAGGGTTTAAAGTATAGTATCGAGCTCATTGAGGGTTTAGGAATAAGGATAGTGTTTAGGGTTTAGGGATAGGATTTAGGGTTGAGGGGTTAGAGTTAAGGGTTGAGGGATTAGGGTTTGACGTTGAGTGTTAAGGGTTGAGGTTTTAGGGTTGACAGTTTAGGGATAGAGTTGAGGGTCAAGGGATCAGAGTTAAGGGTTGAGGGATTAGGGTTTGACATTGAGGGTTGAGTACATTGAGGTTTGAGGGTTGAGGGTTTCAGGATAGGGTTGAGGGTCGAGAGATTAGGGTTAAAGTAGAGTGTTGAGGGTATAAGGATTATGGATAGGGTTGGAGGGTTTAGGGATAAGGGATTAGGGTTTAAGGTATAGTATTGAGCCCGTTGAGGGTTTAGGAATAGGGATAGCATTTAGGGTTTAGGGATGAGAGATTAGAGTTGAGGTATGAGGGATTAGGTTTGAGGGTTGAAGGATTAGGGTTGAGGGATAAGGTTTAGGGTTGAGGGATTAGGGTTTAAGGTATAGTGTTGAGGTTTTAGGGATAGGTTTTAGGATTGAGGGATTAGAGGGAAGGGTTGAGGGATTAGGATTTGGCATTGAGGATTGAGGGTTGAGGGTTTAGGGTTTAGGGTTTAGGGATAGAGTTGAGGGTCGAGGGATTAGAGTTAAGGGTTGAGGGATTAGGGTTTGACATTGAGGGTTGAGGGTTGAGGTTCGAGGGTCGAGGGTTTAGGGATAGGGTTGAGGGTCGATGGATTAGGGTTAAAATAGAGTGTCGAGGGTATAAGTATTAGGGATAGGGTTGGATGGTTTAGGGATAAGGGATTAGGGTTTAAGGTATAGTATCGAGCCCATTGATGGTTTAGGAATAGGGATAGTGTTTAGGGTTAAGGAATTAGAGTTAAGGGTTGAGGGATTAGGGTTTGACATTGAGTGTTGAGGGTTGAGGTTTTAGGGTTGAGGGTTTAGGGATAGGGTTGAGGGTTGAGAGATCAGTGTTAAGGGTTGAGGGATTAGGGTTTGATGTTGAGGGTTGAGTACATTGAGGTTCGAGGGTTGAGGGTTTTGGGATAGGGTTGAGGGTCGAGCGATTAGTGTTAATGTAGAGTGTCGAGGGTATAAGGATTAGGTATAGGGTTGGAGGGTTTAGGGATAAGGAATTAGGGTTTAAGGTATAGTATCGAGCCCGTTGAGGGTTTAGGAAAAGGGATAGTGTTTAGGGTTTAGGGATGAGGGATTAGAGTTGAGGGTTGAGGGATTAGGGTTGAGCATTAAGGGATTAGGGTTTAGGGATAAGGTTTAGGGTTGAGGGTTGAGGGATTAGGGGTAAAGGTATAGTGTTGAGGGTTGAGGGTTGAGGGATTAGAGTAAAGGATTAAGGGATTAGGATTTGACGTTGAGGGTTGAGGGTTGAGGCTTTAGGGTTTAGGCTTTAGGGATAGGGTTGAGGGTCGAGGGATTAGAGGTAAGGGTTGTGGGATTAGGGTTTGACATTGAGGGTTGAGGGTCAAGGGTTGAGGTTCAAGGGTTAAGGGTTTAGGGATAGGGTTGAGGGTTGAGGGATTAGGGTTAAAGTAGAGTATCGAGGGTATAAGGATTAGGGATAAGGGATTGGGGTTTAAGGTATAGTATCAAGCCCATTGAGGGTTTAGGAATAGGGATAGTGTATAGGGTTTAGGGATAGGGTTTAGGGTTGAGGGATTAGAGTTAAGGGTCGAGAGATTAGGGTTTGACGTTTAGTGTTGAGGGTTGAGGTTTTAGGGTTAAGGATTTAGGGATAGAGTTAATGGTCAAGGAATCAGAGTTAAAGGTTGAGGGATTAGGGTTTGACATTGAGGGTTGAGTACATTAAGGTTTGAGGGTTGAGGGTCGAGGGATTAGGGTTAAAGTAGAGTGTTGAGGGTATAAGGATTAGGGATAGGGTTGGAGGGTTTAGGGATAAGGGATTAGGGTTTAAGTTATAGTATCGAGCCTGTTGAGGGTTTAGGAATAGGGATAGCATTTAGGGTTTAGGGATGAGGGATTAGAGTTGAGGGTTGAGGGATTAGGGTTGAGGATTGAGGGATTAGGGTTTAGGGATAAGGTTTAGGGTTGAGGGTTGAGGGATTAGGGTTTAAGGTATAGTGTTGAGGGTTTAGGGTTGAGGGATTAGACTGAAGGGTTGAGGCTTTATGGTTTAGGGATAGAGTTGAGGGTTGAGGGATTAGAGTTAGGGATTGAGGGGTTAGGGTATGACGTTGAAGGTGAAGGGTTGAGGGTTGAGGTTCGAGGGTCGAGGGTTTAGGGATAGGGTTGAGGGTCGAGGGATTAGGATTAAAGTAGAGTGTCAAGGGTATAAGGATTAGGGATAGGGTTGGAGGGTTTAGGGATAAGGGATTAGGGTTTAAGGTATAATATGAAGCCCATTGAGGGTTTAGGAATAGAGATAGTGTTTAGGGTTTAGGGTTGAGGGATTAGAGTTAATGGTTGAGGGATTAGGGTTTGACGTTGAGTGTTGAGGGTTGAGGTTTTAGGGTTGACGGTTTAGGGATAGGGTTGAGGGTCGAGGGATCAGAGTT
Source organism: Cunninghamia lanceolata (assembly GCA_027924645.1). NCBI lineage: Eukaryota > Viridiplantae > Streptophyta > Pinopsida > Cupressales > Cupressaceae > Cunninghamia > Cunninghamia lanceolata. Next base: position 2,832,713 of record BSBN01000367.1, on the reverse strand, counting down.
AAGGGTTGACAGATTAGGGTTTGACATTGAGGGTTGAGTACATTGAGGTTCGAGGGTTGAGGGTTTTGGGATAGGGTTGAGGGTCGAGGGATTAGGGTTAAAGTAGAGTGTCAAGGGTATAAGGATTAGGGATAGGGTTGGAGGGTTTAGGGATAAGGGATTAGGGTTTAAGGTATAGTATCGACCCTGTTGAGGGTTTAGGAATAGGGATAGCATTTAGGGTTTAGGGATGGGTGATTAGAGTTGAGGGTTGAGGGTTGAGGGATTAGGGTTTAGGGATAAGGTTTAGGTTTCAGGGTTGATGTAGACAAGGAGTGACTGAGAGACATAGAGAGGGGAGAGGTAGAGAGGTGAGGGGGAGAGATAAGTGAGATATAGAACATGAGCTAATGGAACTAGAGGTGAGATATTGTAAAGGTGCTATCAAAGGTGAGATAGGCACAAATATTTATGGATCAATCTATAGCAGGATAAAATGTGAGCGCGTTATAATGTGCTCGCATTTTGTCCTACTATAGAAATGGTAAAAAAGTGTTGACCCCCATGATCAGGCCCACATGCTCTATTTTCATGCTAATTATGTGCATGTTCTGAGAAAAAAGAAGTGCTTTCATGTTGTTGGGAAGTCCACATGCAAATTTTACACATTCTACCACCTTTGCATCATCTTTCCACCAACTTTTCTACTTTGCCAACTTAAGAGGGAGGAAATAACATAGTTTTCACACCAAGTTTGATATATATCTATTCAAGTTTCAATTTTTGTAGTGTTGCAATGTTAATTGTGATTCAATTTTAGGTATTTAACATTATAGATTGGTTAATAGTATTGTTGTTAGTAATTATATTTGAGTGTTATTTAATTTAACATTGAAAAGGAAGCAAGTGGTGAAAAACTCAAATTGTTGAGGAGTTTGATGCAAGAAGAAAAAAACACTACATAATTGGGTACTCTCTCCATTTGAATCTTCATGTTTTAGGTATGTCAAGTCTTTACATGCATGTTCTTTACATTTTCCTTAATTCTATTTTTTTACATTATCATACTTTATCATACATGTTTAAAATAGACGCATTCCTAATCAAGAAAGTAACCTAAAATCTCACATGATGCCATGTATATTTTCTACACTTGGGCTCTTTAATAATTATGTGTAATAAACAGACCTTAACATACCATGATGTCAAACCATACAAGAATAAATCCTTACAAAATAAAAATACAATCCCACTATTTTCTTGTCATAGTACCAAGTTAAAATACAAATGAATAGGTGCCAAGATCATACAAGTATGCACATGACATGATGATTTGTACATGCACATGACACAACAATTGTTGTCTATTCCTTCACAAGCCACCCAAATCCTAGTATCCCTAGTACCAACAAAATACCTTCTCAATTCCAAATCCTAGTAGCCCTAGTAATAACAAACATGTCAAGTTGGGTCTGCCTCAACATTTTCAAGCATGAAGTCCCATGTACTCTTTTCATGGCTGCAATAATTTGCTTTGTATGCTTTGTACCTATTTTGATTGAGTGACATTTACTCTTTTAAATGATGATTGTATGTACATTTACTAGGAAGGGTTGAATGACGTATATTTTAGTTATTTGTATGGATTCATTTCTTAGGAACTAATATTGGTCTCTTTATCATGCTCCAGACAAATTCTTCATCATGCCAAGGAAATAATCAAGAATTAAACCAACATAGGAAGATATAGAAGCTAAGAATGCAAAGAAGGCAGTGGCTATGAGGGAACTTTGTAAGAAGAAGAAATTGGACACGATAAATGAAGACATACCAATTGAAGAGGAACCACAACCATCACAAAGAGATATGGTATTGGCAGCACAAAGAGAACAAATGCAAAAACTTCATGCTATGAGAGATTTGAATACCATAGTTGGAGACACGTCCTCTACCGCAAGTCAACATGTAGGGACACCATCTACCACATCTTAGGTTGAGAGTACATCATCACTCACATGTGATGAAGGAGGTACTCAATCATTCCCACCTCAACCTTAAGGTATGTCATCTATTCCATCTTTGATCAAAGGTATGCCATCTAGCCCATCTCATTTAAATATTGATGAAATTCCTAATGTTGAGATGAATTTACCTAACTTAACACCACCTAGAATTTACATAGAAAACCAAAGTATTTGATTGATATTGATGAGAATATTTTGCAGCCAATGGAAGGTAAGATTCCAAAACACACTTGTAGAAGATATGCTAATAAGATTTGGAGATTGTTCTTTGAAAAGTTAAATGAGACTGCAAGATGTCAACTATTCATTGAAATGATGCGAAGTATAAAGTATAGGTCCATCATGAAGATTCTTGGGTTGAGAACATTAGAGGCTTCAAGTGAAAAATCTATTGTCAAGAATCTAATGAGTGTGTATGAGAGTGTGGGTAACACCTCACGCACAAAAGATAGTAATGCAACATGGCATGTGATTAGATTGACTATAGTAAGTAGTCAAACAAGGAAATCTCGTCTCATTAGAAAGACGAGTCAAGAATTGAGAATTAATAGGAAAACTTTATCAAGAGCTGTTGGAAGACGCCAAAGAATTGAGGACACTAATGCCAATGAATTATGGGCATTCTTGGGGAGATTACCGCGAAAAGATAAACCAATTGTTGAAGCATTGAGATCACTAATTGAAGACTTTTGGAAGAATTACACAAGGGTATCTCTAAATCAAAGGGATGTGGTAAGAAGGAGAATTGGTAGTCAGAACCGTGAGCCACCTCCAAAGCATTTTTTGGATGAGACTCAAACACAGTTTTATGGTAAATTTCTAGAGAAGTATCCTCAAATTAAAATTTGTCAAAGATATTTTGAAATGCTAAAACCTTTCTATGTCAAGATAAATCACACACACACTACTTGTTGTTATAGATTACATATTGAATTTTCTAACCATTTTGATGTTTATTTGTTTAGATATGCATACTAACAATGTTTTGCAGGGTATTACCATACGTGCCCCACTAACAGCTTCAAGAGACTTCATATCAAAAAATTTATGTGAAAGAGAGGAAGGTCAAATATTCTACAAGAAATTATGCTTGGATGGTACATGTCATCATTGCGGTGGCTTGCAATGTTTGCCAATATGTGAACATATGGAAAGAACACACGCGGTTGGAAATGAACTCGTAGAGCTTGGCAAGTATAAAACAGTGGCATACAATACAAAAGATGGTAAAGAAGAAAAGAGGTGTGAATTGGTTATTGAAAAGATTCTAGTGTATTAGTTTATGTCTATATTTCGTGACAGTATAGTGTTTGAGTATACAAGACATGCCCATAGAGCTTGATGGTTGGACTTGCAATTCAAGTTATGCAAGGACACATTTCTAGTTGGTAGCATTGTTTCAGTCTTTGCAGAGAACTACAGTCTACAGCCACAGTGTGAGGTGCAATCACAATATTACAACTCCACACAGGTTTCTATATTTGTGCACATCACATTCATTCATGCGAATGATAGTACAAAGGATGACAGAAAGATCATAAGGGGGTATAATTTCTATATTAGTGATGATCTCACACATTCTATGAAGTTCGTGCAAGGTTGCTTTCAGGTGTTCTACAATGATTTGGCTAGAAGGGGCATATCATTCAGTTAGCATATCATATGGTCAGATAACTATATGTCACAATTCAAAAACTCATGGAATTTCTATTGGCTGAGTAGGAGGCATAATTTTACAAGTATTCAGCATATGTGGAACTTTTGTGAGGCTAGGCATGGAAAGGGGGAGCATGATGGTGCAAAAGCATGTATCAAAAGAGCCATAGCACGAGAAGAGATAAAGTATAAAGAAAATGCAAAGTTGACAGATGCAAAATCAATTATCGAGTGGTGTAATGCTTCCATGGGTCTAGGTAATGAAGGTAAGTCTTCAGTTCGTAGATTTTTTCGGTTGATAGATGATACTAACATTGCACCATATGAGGACTGTTCTACACTGACATGATGAATTGAGATGCACTCTTTTAGAAGCTCAATTGCAGGTTCATGGAGTATCCATACATGAAAGATGTCATGCTTTTGTTCTTCCTATACAATTCAAGCCTGGGATGAGTTTGATTCAAAGGAGTGGGTTGACAAATGGCAGTTAAGTTATCTTAGCCCACTTGACATGTATCGACCCTCGACGACACTAGAACTAACACAAATGGAATCATTAGTTGACTTTGACCACATATCAAATCTAGTTCAACCAGGTAATATATCTATTTGCATAGTTTTTGAAATTCCTAATGTCATCTTACTTTGTAGTGTTTTTGTAATGTTGACTAATTTCATCTAATTTGCTACACATATCAATGTAGGGCACATATATGTAGTTATTGTTGATAACTGAGAGGGGGGGTGAATCAGTTATCCTAATTATTTCTTCTTTTGAACTTTCTTATTAATCAAAGCAGCATTGAATCAAACAAACAAACATTACCATGAAATAAGAAACACATGACACAGTATTTTTGACGTGGAAACCCGGTTAAGGGAGAAAACTACGGGGTGATTAACCCAAAGATTATTCTCTGTTAAAAGAATAAGGAATTACAAAATGGCACTTGCCAATTAGGGCTCACTGCCCGAGCACACTACTCACAAAGAGGCACACTGCCTACAAGGAGACACACTGTCTACAAAAGAATGTTATACAATACTTGAACTGATTGGAAGCATCTACATATGCTGGAGTTCAGTTCCGGTTAGGCTCAGTATACTGATCTGCTGCACTTCATCTTTCCTCTGTTCTTTATTCTGCTATCTTTTCACATACCGGATCTTTCTTACTGCTTCTGCTCTGCTCTGTATTTATTCACATACACCTTCACATCATCACACTTTTCACAACTAAAATCCATCCTCTATATATATCCGCACTAGTGATTTCATTATCTTTCTAGTCGGCACCCAGAATAATCTATCTTCTCACAAACTCTGTTCTGTCGGCTGAATCCTTGCATATCAAGTAATGCGGATCAAGCATATACTTGTAGATATCATTAATCATGTCGGCCAAACATGATTCATGCCTTCACAACCTTTACCATCAACAGTAACACATCCGGAAAATAGTCTGATACTCTGTCAGTAAGTTCTTCCTCTGTTCTCACTGTCTCTCAGGAATCCGGTACTCAACTATTCATATCTTTTTCTTTGTTCATCACCTGAGGCTAAATCCTTGGAATATACTACTCAAGGTAGTCCTCTTCACTTCCCCAAATCCGCACTACACCAAGACACTTCCTCTGAGAGATCCGGACCAATCTGTCGGACCTTGCCACATGCTCTGTTCTTGTTCACCGGACCACAACAATCTTCATTCTGACTTCCGGTAGAGACACACCATGACTTGCGGATATGTGGGATGACCTTTGTTGTCATCAATGACAACAACCATGAATCCATATAGTGTCTCTTGCCAACAATCTCCCCCTTTGGCATTGACGGCAACACTTAGTGAAAAATGACTAAGTGTTTACACTATGCTCCCCCTTGGCTGATGCTCTATCTTTATATACAATTTCCGGAACTCCCCCTTAGTTGGATTCCTCATTTTTCACTGCTCCTCACTCCCCCTTTGACATCAATGGCAAAGGGTAGGGTCCGCACACCAAAATTTTCAAAAATTTTCTATACATAGCCGCATATTTACATACTCACAGATACTGAAGAATGTCTGCAAAAGATGTCTTCAGTTGGATCAGTTCTGTAGCCCAACTTTGCTTCATTCTATCCAAAATTGAAATGTGACCACTCAACAAAAATGCAAATGCATCTGCCCTTTTTAGATCTTTCGGATCACTTGTCTGGGCTGTGATTTGAGCTTCTGCTATGGCCTCATGCATGGCCTCTAGCTTAGGGACAATTAACCCCCTGAGCTCACTTAACCTGCTTATTCTATTTTTCCTTTCCTTCTCCAATTTCTTGATTTCACTCAAGACTGCAATAGTCTGACATTCTTGATTTGTTATAGAGGAAGAAAGAGGATCAAAACTTTGAGACAAGCTGAGTAGTGTGTCCTCTTGCTCTTTTATTTTCTTCTCAATGTCCACTGTTACCTTGGACCAGGAGATACAAAATTTGTATATTTCACCGCCATCCTTAAGAGCATTTTCTAAGCTCTTTATCCCAATGTTCATGTTTCTCCTATCATTAATGATCAAACCCTGAACCTTGGAGAACCTTTTATCCAAAAACTCCTTCCGGACCTTTTCTTCGGCTGATTTTTCTAGAGATTCAAAATGTGTATTAACACTGCTGACTAAGGTTTTGAGATTACCGGAAGAGGAGGCTGTGGGATCCTTCTGAAAAGATGGCATGATCTTTTCCAGCACTTCAGATGCTACCTCCATAAGCTTACAGTCTTCCATGTGAGATTTCAGTAGTTTCTCTTTGACTTTCTCATTTGCAAATGAGGCTATTTTCATTGTTTGTACCAGTGACAAAGAGTCAAAATCTAATGGTCCTTTTAGCAGGTCCGGTTCATCAATTTCTATAGTGGCTTTTGTCAAGAATTCTTGAACAGTTTGTGCAGTGTCTCTTGCCGGAGACAGATGTTTCTTCTCTTCTGCAGTTTTGTCCTTTGGAATCTTTTCTCCTTCCTTACTCTTACCACTTTCAGTTGTGGTTTTCTCTGTTGGGGTCTTCTCTTTCTCTGCATCCTTGGTGTTGTCAACCTCTTTTTCTTTAACTGTTGCTTCTTTCTCCTATAGTTTCTCTTCTTCTTGGGATCTGGAGACTGTAGGGGAAACCAGAGGAGAGATGTTAGTCTGTTCAAGGGCCACTTCTTCCGGAGCAGATGATTCCAAGTCCACAGCTGTTTCTGCACCTAAGTCCTCTACAACAGGAAGATTAAACCTTTTGAAGGTTTTCCAGAGAATCTCTTCAGTGTCCTTGGCTACCTTGTCAGTCTCACCAAGCATAAGCTGATTCATCCTTGCTTTGCTCTTGAATTCATCCTTGCAGTCTTTGAATACCATGTTCATTGTTTTGTGATCAATTGAAGGATATAGTTGAATAGCTATCTGTTCCCTGATCTCAAGGTCTTTTGCCATGGCATTGTTCTTTCTTATCTCTAATTCCATCTCTAGGCTCTTTGGGATTTCAGAGATAATCTCAATAAAAGCTTTATTGTAGATGTTCAAGTACCTTATTATAGCTTCTTCCAGGATCTTTTGATCTACCTCATTGTAGTCATCATAGAATTCAGCCACCGGTTGAAGGTTCCCATCCATAGTGACTGATTTGACTACACTGTCTAGAGATAGAGTGGGCTTTTCAGCAAATTCCTCTGCCATTTCTTCCTTGTCTTGGCCTGTGGAGGGTTTCCCGGATCCTTTCTTCTTCTGCTTCTTTATTTTTTTTACTCCCTCATCTGACTCAGTTTCCTCTTCATCCTTTTGGCTTACATAAGCCCTTGTGGTTTTTGTCTTAGATCTTTTACCGGATGCCTGGACTTCCGGTTTTGAACTTTTGGTTGTGGGAGGTGCAGATCTTTTTGATGATCTGGTCCAGGTGGAAGTTTCAACCAGAACACTTTCTTTACTTTTCTTTTCTTCCTCAGCCTTTCTCCTCTTTTCCCGGCTGGCATCAAGTGCCTCTTTTGAGATGCCTAGGCCTTGAGCAATATGCTCTACTTCTTTTCTCACCTTCCTCTTTATTTCAGGTTCCCTGAGTTCTACATGTATCTTTACACTCAGCTCCTCAAAGGTTCCAAACCTTTCTGCCTTTGGATCTTTGGGCTGACTTAGCATGTGTTGAACATGCAGCTCCACTATTTGTTCATCCACTTCATACCCCATGGGCATGATCCAGACAGTCCTTGGCTCCACTGCCTCCATTAGGCACTGATCAGTGTCCACCATAAAGCACACTGAGTCTTTGTATTTTTCAACAAGAGACTGGGGAATTCTTTCTCTTGCTTGCATCATGCTTTGGAAGTTTTTGAAGTATCCCCATAGGGCTGTATTTCTTGCTTTGGCATCCCCAAGCTCATGTAGATAGTCTCTTATTTGGACTGCAACAGGTTTGTCATTCTGCCATGCCCATCCACTTGATCCGGGTAGCTCAGTCATGAAGTAGAAGAATAGACATAATATAAGAGTACCATACTTAAAGGAATTCTTCTTGTCCTTCTTGATTTTCTGTATATTTTCCATTAATTGGCTTAAGAGCAGTTCGCAGAGATCATATTCTGCATTCTTCCTTAGCATTTCATAGGCAGTATACACTGCAGTTCTGGATACAAAATTCTCCCTGCTGGCGTGATAGATCTTGTATTCTATTATCATGGATGCATACTTGATATCCGGATCCAAAATATCTTCAACGGTCATTGCCCTCTTATCAAATTTTGATCCGATGGCCTCAGTTACAATGTTGTTCTTGACAGATTTGAGGATAGGTATCCCTCCGGAAGAGTATAGACCAGTTACTGCCCTGATTGCCTCTTTTGTGATTTTGTAAGGTCTATCCAGCCATAGGAAGTTGTCATGCATTCTGCTCAATACATATCAGACCCATTCTTCTTCTTCAAAGCAGGGGAAATGAATGAATTGATCAAACTGTTTCTTTTGGATACCCTTGTACTCTGGTTTAAGCTCAAAAGCATTGTCTATCAGTTGTTTGTGATAGAGATCTCTCAATTTGAATTCCCCGAATTCCTCAATGCTTGCATGTATGTAAACCCTAATGTCTTCTGTGTGTAAAACTCCATGAGGAACACTGGAAAATGCTCCTAAGGGATCTACCTCCAATGACTTGTATGGATATTTCTTAAATTCAAGTCGGGGCCTATCTAAGATTTTTACTATATTTGGAGTAGCCATTTCTTCAAAAGATTTGTAGCAAGATATCGAAAGTGGAAAATACCTTTTGCGTATTCGGTTGCACGGAGTGGCTGGATTGATTTCTGTATGTAATGATTTCAGTAGGAGATCTTCGGTGAACTTGATGAGTTTTGTTGCAGAGCTCCACTTTTCGCTTCTTCTTGGATGTGGAATGATCAAGTGATTGTTGAGAAATCCCTTATATCATTTCGCAAACCCTAATATCTGTTTGCAATAAATGCTCCACCTATATTATTCCGGTTTGCCTTATCCGGATAGCTTGGAGTATCCCGGATCAGTTCTGATCTATGAACATCATGCGGATCTTTCAATCATGAATAAATCGAGATGACACATTATAAGAACATCCCAAACATTCTATCCAGTCTGCAGAGCAAAATAATGTACTTCCAGATCTCTCCGGACCCTTTTGTAGTCCTCTGTCATTTCGGAGCATCTCCCGGAATAGGTCTTACTTGATCGATCACAACTTCTTTGCATCTTCATGTGGACCTCTGAAATCTTGTCTGGATCATCTCAGGACTTATATCTTCAAACCCTTTACTCCACATCTTGTATCACATCCAGTACCACTTGATTGGCTGGGGGAACAGGATTTTCTTTGAGTCTCCCCCTGAGCCAGAGCTCACTTTTTAATTTCTGGAAGAAATATCAGCACCAGAGTCTGGTGCGGATCCAACCTCTACATTCTCTAAAATTTTCTTCACCCAAATCTTGTTCATCTGATTCCTAACTTCATCCAAATTCATCTTTTGTTTACCCTTGTCTTGATTCTGATTATATACCGGACCTCTTTTGTCCTGATTCTTGCTTCTGCAGACTTTTGCATTATGACCGGACCTATTACAGATTTGGCAAATAACATTTCTTTGCATATTTGACTGATAACCTCTTGATATGCATTTATTAGCCATATGACCTACTCTATTGCATGCAAAGCATCTACCATTGAATGATTTGTTTATTTGCATATTTCTGCATTCATGAGACTTGTGTCCATACCTTTTACAGTTAAAGCACTGTCCGGAGAAGGATGAATTAGTCTGATTCATTCTCTTTCTACACTGATTAGCTTTGTGACCAAAGTGATTGCAGCTGTGGCAGTATCCATTGAAGGATGGATATCTTTGAGCATTGGGCTGCCTTACCGGAGGTCTTCTAGGCCTATTCCTTGGATTTTCTGATCCAAAATTCTTTTGACCGGATCTGGAGCTTTCTCCTTTCTCATATCCCAAACCATACTTGTCATCTGTCCTCTTTTGACTTCCAAGAAGTACTTCAAGTTGGGCAGAAATTATCTTGAATTTTTCTTTATATTCATTTGTTGTTTGAAGATCTCTTTTGAGAGAGACAATTTGATCCTCAAGTTTTTCTTCATTATCTTTGGCATCTTCAAGATTAGATTCAAGATGTCTGATAATCCTGTCCATCTGGTGGCATTCTTCTGATTTCTCTTTAAGAGATTGTCTTAGATTGTCTTCAGCTTTTCTTTTTTCTTCAATCTCTTGAGTAAACTTTATAGTTCCTGATTCCATTTCATGTCTTAACATAATGACTTCTTTTGATAACGTTTCACATAACTTGGTTTTCTCAGTCAATTCTTCATCTGTATTGCTTTCTTCACTTTGTCTTGCCAATTGTTGGAGCAGCTCCTTTCTCTTTTTCATAGAGAGACTTAATTTGTCTTTTAGTTCTCTCATGAATTCATCAGCCTGTTTGAGTCTTTCCTTTAATTCATTGACTTCAGAATTTGACTGTTCAAGATCCTCAAGGGCAGTCTTGAGTTGCTCCCTTAAACCATATGCATCCATTTGAACTCCTAGATCTTCCTAAAGCTGTTAGGCTCTATTAGGAGGAACTTGGCTCTGATACCAATTGTTGATAACTGAGAGGGGGGGTGAATCAGTTATCCTAATTATTTCTTCTTTTGAACTTTCTTATTAATCAAAGCAGCATTGAATCAAACAAACAAACATTACCATGAAATAAGAAACACATGACACAGTATTTTTGATGTGGAAACCCGGTTAAGGGAGAAAACCACGGGGTGATTAACCCAAAGATTATTCTCTGTTAAAAGAATAAGGAATTACAAAATGGCACTTGCCAATTAGGGCTCACTGCCCGAGCACACTGCTCACAAAGAGGCACACTGCCTACAAGGAGACACAATGTCTACAAAAGAATGTTATACAATACTTGAACTAATTGGAAGCATCTACATATGCTGGAGTTCAGTTCCGGTTAGGCTCAGTATACTGATCTGCTGCACTTCATCTTTCCTCTATTCTTTATTCTGCTATCTTTTCACATACCGGATCTTTCTTACTGCTTCTGCTCTACTCTGTATTTATTCGCATACACCTTCACATCATCACCCTTTTCACAACTAAAATCCATCCTCTATATATATCCGCACTAGTGATTTCATTATCTTTCTAGTCGGCACCCGGAATAATCTATCTTCTCACAAACTCTGTTCTGTCGGCTGAATCCTTGCATATCAAGTAATGTGAATCAAGCATATACTTGTAGATATCATTAATCATGTCGGCCAAACATGATTCATGCCTTCACAACCTTTACCATCAATAGTAACACATCCAGAAAATAGTTTGATACTCTGTCAGTCAGTTATTCCTCTGTTCTCACTGTCTCTCAGGAATCCGGTACTCAACTATTCATATCTTTTTCTTTGTTCATCACCAGAGGCTAAATCCTTGGAATATACTACTCAAGGTAGTCCTCTTGACTTCCCCAAATCCACACTGCACCAAGACACTTCCTCTGAGAGATCCGGACCAATCTGTCAGACCTTGCCACATGCTCTGTTCTTGTTCACCGGACCACAACAATCTTCATTCTGACTTCCGGTAGAGACACACCATGACTTGCGGATATGTGGGATGACCTTTGTTGCCATCAATGACAACAACCATGAATCCATATAGTGTCTCTTGCCAATAGTTATTGCAGATGAAGATAATGAAGAGGGAACATATTATTACTTATGTCGTTGTGTTGAGGCCAAAAAGAAATTGGAGGTCCTAGTTACAGATGGAGAAAACATCGAATACCCTATAGGCTCAGTGGTTATTACTGGAACATGGATTAGAAGGTACCCACATAAGAGTGTTAATGTTTGGTTGTTTCAGGACTTTGACACACATCAAAAGATTCTTCATTACTCGAACCTTGTCATGGCATCCAATGTTCATTTGATACAGCATCAGGGTAGACCTTTGAATAAAAGCTTGTGGAAGGTGCGTGAGTCTGACCATGAAGCAATACTTGACACAATAAAGAGTAGAGCAGACCTGGATGGTTCATTGGATTAATTTATAAGTATTCACATTGATTTTGTAAAGTCATGTCACATTGAGTTGTAAGTATGCACATTAATTTGTAAGGTTTGTCTTTTTTTATTTTCTGCTGCAATTTTACACATATACACATTTTTACATCATCATGTTATGCTTCATGGGGTTAGACCTAAGTGATGGATGAAGTTGATCCTAAGAATAATGTGCAAAATCTAGGTAATGTATAAAATATAGGTGTCTCTAGGTGTCTTGGTTTCTAACTAGATAATAGGTGTCTCTAATTGTGTCTTAGGTATATATGATATGTCAACTAGGTAGATAGAGACTAGAAAATATGTGTCTTAGGTGTCCTGCGTCTACTAGACTACATGTGTCTTAGGTCTTAGGTGAGGCCACATGAGTTTCCACATTCACGTGGTTGGCCTTGTTAGTATAGAATATTTATATTTCTTGAAGCTAAGGGAAACTCTTTTTCATACTAGGAAAATTTTATCGACTTCAGTTACACTAATGGTTCAGGGACACCTAGGTTGTCATGCCTCCAAGAGGGGTCAAAAAATGAAATTTTGTTTTGATTAAGTCAATTGTATGCAAAAAGGTCTTCTAAGACCATTTCATTTATTTTTAAGTCACTTTGAGTCATTTGGGGTCAGTTTGAGTCTTTGAGTCCTGTTGCAAAAAAGTGTCAATATTGTCAAGTTGCACAAAGCAACTTTTGCATTTTTGGTGTCCTACTCTTGATGCGACCAAACTGAATGTTCCAATGCATCCGGATGGGTACATTTACGCTAGGCATGGTCCTATTTTTCACCCAAACATGTCAAAACGTTCTGAGCTACATTGTACCGACGATATACCTAAAGAGTCCAAAGTGCAAAAAAGACAGCAATCTTTGACAAGATGTTACTCGAAAACTATGTACTTAGAAACATTCTATCTAAGGTAACGTGATCACGTAGAGTTTCTCTACAATAACCTCTCTTGATTTTTATATCTCTAAGGCATTTGCCCGTGGTGAAAGGTTTTCTACTGCCCCAAAAATCGTTAGAAGGAGACAGTGTGAAGTTGCAAAGGGGTGTAACTTTCATCCTGCTCTTGATGCGACCAAACTGACTATTCCAACATGTTCAGATGGGTATATTTACACTAGGTATGGTCCTATTTTTCACCCAAACATGTTGAAACAGTTCGAGCTACATTGTACCGATGATATCCCTGAAGAGTCCAAAGTGCAAAAAGACAGTAATCTTTGACGAGATGTTACTTGAAAACTGTGTCACTTAGAAACATTTCATCTAAGGCAACGCAATCATGTAGAGTATCTCTACAATAACCTCTCTCATTTTTTTATATCTCTGAGGCATTTTCACGTGGTGAAAGGTTTTCTGCTGCCCTAAAAATCGTCAGAAGGAGGCAGTGTAAAGTTGCAAAGGGGTATAACTTTCCTCCTACTCCTGATGTGACCAAACTGACTATTCTAACACATCTGGATGGGTACATTTACGCTAGGCATGGTCCTATTTTTCACCCAAACATATCAAAACAGTCCAAGCTACATTGTACTGACGATATCCCTAAAGAATCTAAAGTGCAAAAAGGTAGCAATCTTTGATGAGATGTTACTTCAAAACCGTGTCGCTTCGAAACCTTCTATCTAAGGTAACGTGATCATGTAGAGTGCCTCTATAATAACCTTTCTTAGTTTTTTATATCTCTCAGGCATTTTCCCGTGGCGAAAGGTTTTCTATTGCCCCAAAAATTGTTAGAACGAGGCAGTGTAAAGTTGCAAAGGGGTGTAACTTCCGTCCTACTCCTGATGTGACCAAACTGATTGTTCCACCACATCTGGATGGGTACATTTATGCTAGGTATGGTCTTTTTTTTACCCTAACATGTCGAAACAGTCCGAGCTACATTGTACCAACGATATCCCTGAAGAGTCCAAAGTGTAAAAAGACAGCAATCTTTGACGAGATGTTACTCAAAAACTATGTCACTTAGAAACATTCCGTCTAAGGAAACATGATCACATAGAGTACCTCTACAATAACCTCTCTTAGTTTTTTATATCTCCGAGGCATTTTCCCGTGGTGAAAGATTTTTTGGTGCCCCAAAAATCATCAGAAGGAGGTACTGTAAAGTTGCAAAGTGGTGTAACTTTCATCTTGCTCCTGATGTGACCAAACTGACTATTTCAACATGTTTGGATGGGTACATTTACGCTAGGCATGGTCCTATTTTTCACCCAAACATGCCGAAACAATCCGAGCTACATTGTACCGGCGATATCCCTGAAGAGTCCAAAGTGTAAAAAGGCAGCAATCTTTGTCAAGCTATTATTCATAAACTGTGTTACTTAGATACATTCCGTTTGAGGAAAACTGATCATGTAGGGTCTCTCTACAATAACCTCTATCAATTTTTTATATCTCTAAGGCGTTTGTCCATGGTGAAAGGTTTTCTGTTGCCCTAAAAATCGTCAGAAGGAGGCAGTGTAAAGTTGTAAAGGGGTGTAACTTTTATTCTTCTCCTCGTGTGGCCAAATTGATAGTTCCAATGCATCTAGATGGGTACGTTTAGGCTAGGTATGGTCCTATTTTGTACCCAAACATGACAAAATAGTCCGAGCTACATTATACCAGTGATATCCCTGAAGAGTCCAAAGTGCAAAAAGGTAGCAATCTTTGACGAGTTGTTACTCAAAAATTATGTCACTTAGATACATTCTATCTAAAGTAACATGATCATGTAGGGTCCCTCTACAATAACCTCTGTCAGTTTTTTATATCTTTGAGGCGTTTGCCCGTGGTGAAAGTTTTTCTGTTGCCCCAAAAATTGTTAAAAGGAGGCAGTGTAAAGTTGCAAAGGGGTGTAACTTTTGTTCTTCTCCTCGTACGGCCAAAATGATAATTCCAACGCATCTAGATGGGTATGTTTAGGCTAGGCATGGTCCTGTTTCACTCCCAAACATGCCAAAACAGTCGGAGCTACAAACACTAACTAGTCTTCAATCTTCAAACACTATAAATACCATGATATCCTACATAAAGCTGTCTTTTAGCCTTTTATAAAGGCATGCCCATCAAATTCAACTACATAGAGATGATTGTTTGTATTCCAAATTCCTTTTAAACACTAACCTTCCAATCCTTTTTTCTGGCCTCATATCAATTAAATATGACCTTCGATTATGATATGGTGCTCGAGCTTATGAGAGTTTACCATAGACGCCGGTTGAGTTAGGTTGAAGGGCCAGTGAACTAATGACTTAAAGACCCTTTAGTAGGTTGATTTAAGTGATAGTAACTTCTGATTATAAGTCAATATTAAATTAAAACAAAAGTGTACTTTACACATGATAAAAAATTGAGGGTTTTAAAGTCTTAAGAAAAGTAGATTCTTTTTAGGGTTTAATGGCCAATATGCAAACCCTAACTATCAATAAGATTATGATTATGAAAGCTTGTGTCTTCTCTAACTTCTTATTGCAAGAACAAACCACATCCACCATGAATATGAACCTTGCATCATATCAACCTTTCAGGATAGACCTTATCATGAAAACCATACTCACAACAAAACCTTGCATGAACAAAACCACATCCACCATGAACATGAACCTTGCATCATATGATCCATGTTTGTCTTGTGCAGCATCAACATGAATTGAGAGACCTTATCATGAAAACCATATTCGCAACATTATGCACCTCATGACCATCACCTACCTTGAATCACTGTATCACCTTATCAACATCATGGCATCAACCTTGACATCAATGACAAACAACCTTTACTCTTTGACTTCAATGAAAACCTTGAACCTTGATTGTTGATGACTTATGGAGGCCTATAGCTCCAATGTTATGTTGCATACTAAAATTAGGTAAGACGCAATGTAATCTTATAACCTTACCTTATATGCAAGAGGAATTACATTTAATAACCACAATGGTCATCAGGTGCTCATAAGCATATGATTTTGACTATCTTATTCAAAACAACAAACATACTCTTTGCATCCCAATATGGTATAATAATAAGAAATTAAGAAATATTTTCAATTGACCAACTCATAAAGAATATGGATCAGCATACTCATTTGAATATTTTTAATTGAGCAACTCATAAAGAATATAAATATTTTATGTTCAACATGATGATTCATTTTTATTTTAAATACAAATTTTATCTTTTAGTTTCAAAATGAGGTTTAGGTGATACTTGAATAACAATAGCTGGCTTATTGGATCAACAAACATCCTATGTAATACAATTGGACTTTAAATATTTAAAGTAGCCATCTACAAATATCCATTCAAATGTGGATTTATAATGCAAGTATGGATGCCATCAATAAAAAAGATTTGTATTAACCAAATATCCATATAGGCATACATCAATATCTGTCGATATAAGTATAACATATATACAAAATAGCCATATAGGCTTACAAGAATGCCATATAGGCATACAATGTCAACTATATGCAATACAAAATATATGTCCACAAATGCCATATAGGCATACAACAAAGGAACACAACAAAAAGTCATTCCCCTCTAGCTGGTGAAGAGAATAGATCACGGGCAGCCTTTGATCTTCTAGAGGATGGAGACGCATATGTGGGTGGTCTACTACGAACCCGAGTGCTCCTCCTCCTATTTAGTTCTTCCTGCATCTTTCGTTGTTACAATAAAAAGTATAGACATTAATATATAGAAATTAAATGTTATAAAAAATGAAACATTTAACAAAATAATCACTTACTGCTACCATATAATATGTCTCCTCACTTGCCTTAGTAGCAGGAATATGAGGTGGTGATGTCTTGTCCTATAGAAACAATCCAAATAGAAATAAACTTCAAATCAATAATCTTTTGATTTTTCAAAAATAAACAACTATAACAATGAATGTAAATTGAAATTTACTAATCTGCCTCATACCCCTGTCAATGGCATGGAGCTATGAATCGCAGAGGTCACACCATGCTCCATTGCCCTATGAACATCAGGAGGTGTCTCCACAGCCTACATCATCTGGAAATAAAACAACATTATTCAATTACGAAGACTATAATAGTGATGCAAATCATGGCTCCTAACATACACACATGTTCACCTAAACATGGAAGTACACATAATAAAGCACACAAGTCACATACAAAAATCTAGTAAGTACAATTCATTCATTAAACTATTTATTTTATTACCTCCATGAAGCTTTGAAGTCCACCACCGCTGGCAGGTGTTGCCGTGAAATCTCCAATATTAACCTATTCAACATCAAAAATCAGATATTAGAATACCATTCATATAACGATTCTATTCACATGTAATATTTATAATTGTTTACGAGTTACATACCCCAACAGTAGATGATGTAGTGTAATATGTAGGTGGAGAACCACTGAAAACTGCATCAATGCTATGACCCTGAAATTTTATTAAAATCATCAAACTAAATTAGTTAATCTTGCATTTCAAAAATAAAATTTAATAAATTAAATTCAATGAACTTGCTAATATTTACCTGAGTATCAAGGCCGAAAGTATCACCCAGGAGGGTATCTGTCATCACCATCTACTCAACTACAGATATAACCTATGCACCTGCGTCCTGACTATCCATGGGGTCATAACCATAGGCTAACCCGCAAGTCTGACAAGCATGGGGTGGGACCCTACTCCTTGTACTATCTCCCAACCCATGCTATGTTGTAGGACTGGCATGCTCTATGATGCTCTAGGTTAAGGCACTAATGGACTGAAGTGTATCGACCTCAACACTCTCCTTCACAATGGAAGGGATAGAAACATGCTCATGGGTTGGTCTGCTGATTACTCATCTCACTGGCTACTGTGGGTCAACATGTGCCCCTAGTCTATCTTGTGTTGACTCCCCACCTCTACCCTGGAAGTCCCGCATATCAAAATAGTTTGGCACTTTATTAAGGACAAACTTGCAGTAGAGTTTCCTCAAAAAGTATTGCGGGACCTCATTATTATTGCATGGAGGATGGTCAAAAACCATCCACCACCTCTACCCAAAATTGTCCCTTATCACTTGGTTGTTGCACCAATGGATAGGGAACCTCTTGCATGTAATGGGTGGAGGTTGATTTGTTTGTCAGTTTGTGAAAATGGAACACAAGTCTAATTATGTAATTTGTAACTTTTTCACATCTTCATATGATAGCTTGTCTGCATAATACTCTCTAAACTCTCTCCTCTTATCCGACCAACTAGATATTTGCTTGCTAATTAAATCTACATTTGATAACATAGATTCAAGAGATTGAGCAAGCGTGGACCTATGCAAGGTTGAAGTGGAAGGATCTTTCAACCTTGCAATTATGTCTTCAATTTCTTTTTTATTGTTTTCAATTTGCCCCATTAGATTTTCTTGTGTTCCAAGGGCATGTCAAGGAATGGATGGAGTTTGTTGTTTAGGTTGTTCTTCAACAGGTATTTCGTCTTCAGAATTTTTTGTATTTTGAGGAGGAGGAGGAGGAGGTGCATTAACATTTCCTGACAATTAAGGAAATTTACATCAAAAATCAACTCAAACCTACCTATTCAGAAACAAAATCAAACAAAAAAATAAATAAAACTCACTCCTGTAGCCTGCTTGACATCATGGCGGCATTTTGGTGATGAATCAATAATATTTTGGTGTTGAATCGAGTCTTCAAAAACACGAGAGTGCTTCTTAGGGTTTGCAGGCCACGGGTGTAGAGGAAAATAAAGAAATGAAATGAGCAGAAATGGTCTTTTTTTAATATATAATTAGTCATAACGTGCTCGTGTTATAACGTAAGCACGTTATGGTTTGGTTTTGCCGAGCCTTAGGCTCATCATTACCAAACCATAACGCGAGCGCGTTATAACACACTCACATTATGTATTAATTTTTTTTGAAAAAAAATTGGCCACTTTTTGGCCCCCCAACTTTTTGCACTTACCCATATTCTCTCCATGCTTTTACAAAATTAGGATCAGGTTTATACAAACACTTCAATTCATCTAATCCAAGTATGTCTACTCTCATTTCTATCAATAAATTTTATCTCCTACTCAACACATAAAAAATCCTTGTTTGCTTTCACACTCATATGTTTCAACAAAAAGGTATAAATTTGCATGAATTCTACCCATCTCACATGTCTTTGGTTCAACTTACCTTGGCTAATTCTCTTGGCAATAAGTAATCTCTTTACTTATTTAATTCTTGAAGTATGGCAATAAATTATTGATCATAGACTAAGTATCTCCTCTAAGTGCATCATTCAAATTATAACTAAAATATTCTATTGGTCTTCCTTCTAAGCTCAACACTACTCCTATTGCACTCACTTACATCACGTAAACCTAAAATACCTTGTTAAAATTTGGCAATGCTAGTACTATTTGTTTTTTCACCTTCCTCTTCAAAAAGTCAAAACTCCTATTGGCTCCTAATGTCCACTTTAACTCCTTCTTATCTCCCCTCATAGTCTTAGTTAATGGTCCACAAATACAGCTAAATGTTTTAAAGAATTTCCTATAAAAACTTGTGAAACCATAAAAAGATCTCACCTCTTCAACATTCATTGATGTAGGCCACTCAACAATTTCGCTGACTTTGTCTAGGTGCATCTTTAATCCTTCAACTAAGATTACAAATCCCAACTATACCAATTATGTCTTCATGAAAATACAAATTTGCAGATTGATCATCATTTTTTCTTCCCTCAATCTCTTCAATACTAATATGATATGCTGTAGATGTTCCTGCTTAGTCCTAATAAAAATAAAAATATCATCCAACTAGACAATTACAAACTTACCCATGAATTTCTTCAAAGCATCATTCAACAACCTTATAAATGTACTTGATACATTAGTCAACTCAAAATACATAACCAACCACTCATACAATATTTTATTATCTTAAATGTAATCTTTAGTTCATCTCCTTCTCTAATTTTGATCTAATGATAACTACTCTTTAAATCAATCTCATAAAGTACTTTGCACCACTCAAACAATCCATTATGTCATCCATCCTTTCAAATGGGAATCTATACTTGATTATGATCTTATTCATTCCTCTAAAGTCTATTCAAATCCTCTATGCACCATCCTTCTTGAGTTCTAGCAATGTGTGTACCACATATGAGCTCAAACTCTCTCTAGTCAATCCTTTCTTCAATAATTCATATACTTGTTCATTTGGTTCTTCATATTCTGTCAGTGACATCCTATGTGTGACCATAATTAGAAAACTAGTTCTTATTATTAGGTTAATATGATGACTGATACTCCTTACTAGTGGTAATCTATCTAGACTAGTATTTGATATGGTACCCTTATACTCTTGTTGCCAATTTTTCACCTACAACTCAAATTGGCAGAGCTGGTTCATTAGGATCATTTTAAGATGAAAAGTTTTAACATTTGTCTACTATGATAGTTTGCATAGTTTAAAGTGCTTGAAAAGAAAAGGTTCACTTTTATGATGCCATTGTTATAACAAAAGAGAGAAAACTAGTGTATCATTTAATGCTTTGTAGAAGATTCATCAATGATAGGAGTTATTTCATTTCACATTACAATGTTCATTCATTTTACAAATGAGATATACCAAACTAAATAAGCATTGCATTAAATGAAAGCAAGAGAGATTAAATCTCCCACACAAGCTGTGGGAGTAGCTGAACCAATACATCAGAAGGAATATACTATGTATCTGAAAAGAAAGTAAAGAAATGAAGCAGGCAAGACAAAGCATATCTATCATTGCCTGTTCGTTGAAGCCTTGAGTTGATCTTCATTGCAGCTAGTCTTTGCTCCCGATCTCTGGATGAACCTACAATGATGGAGAAAGAGTTGATTAGAGCTCCAGATATGATTTTTCCTATGTCCTTATCAAATAGAGACATAATACATTGTTTATGATGTATTGAATCAGATAATCAAATCATCCATATGCAAGAGAGTCTGAAAAAATGAAACATCATTGAGCTTCACTATTTTGTAAAACTAACATGTTTGCTTCCTATGGAGGTATAGGTGAAATCATGTTGCTGATTTGAAGATATCATAGCATGTGGTGTAAAGTGGGCTCCCACAAGGGTTGAGCCCAGCATGCTACCCCTAAATCTCAAGAGGGGATGAAATAATAATTCATATTCATATTGCTCAAATCAAGACATATTTAGGTGAAGGAGTAACTCATTGACTGATTGCAAGAGCCTCAAGTTTATTTCTCATTCATGACTATCAATTCAAGTGTGAAGTGAGAACCACAAATGAGCAATAAGCTTGTGATATCTCATGATGCTGATGAAAAGTGACTATCATATGCATAGTAATCAAATGTCTCATTCAGGTCCTCATCAAAGAAATAATTGGACAACAATAGAATAGGTATTCATCACATTTGTTGTTAATGAAGTGAATAGTTGCTATTAAATGCATGAACATCCATAAAGGATCAAAATCATCCATCATCATGACTGTCATATCAGTCATAAAGGTATATTAGCAGCTAACATTGAGTCATAAAAGGTACAATGTAAAATAAGTGCCATATTAGTTGTTTAGTATACAAGGGAACAACTCATTCTTAAAATAGACAAGTAAGTGCCATAAATGCAAAATACAGTCACTAAGCATTGTGGGACAACAAAGATATCAACAATATGAAGATGTTAATGTTTTTCTCAAGTGTTACATACCATTGGACATATTTTATTGGGTAAATGACAACATAAAATAGTAAATAAGGGTTGTTTGATTGTGGAAGACTGTCATGGAAGCATGGGAGCAGTTTTAGCTATGTTGGGAATGATTACATAATCATGAACTAAATCTAAAAAATGATCATTGTTAATAGTTGTGCAATATTCACTAGCAGAGAATATATTATCTTCTTCGAAAGAGAGAAAAAATGGACCAGCCAATGAATTTCTTATCAACACTGAAGATGGAATTGAAAGAATCTTTCTAGAAGGCTCTATTGTAAACAATGAATGTGAAGAGGTTTTCCAGACAAGAGATCATATTTTTTTGAGATGCAGACTTCTATTCTTCAAAGCTTAAAAGTAGATGACATTATGCTTCCTGAAGGAAAAGCCACAAATCTGCTATATGTAAGAATTGTATATGTTTTTTTCTAGTTGTAATGATGAGAACACTATGACATCTATAAAATGGTATTCCCCTTCTCATCCAATAGATCTCCAAGTTTTTTTATAGAGCTGAAGAGTATTATCATGATGAATAAACAAATAACTCATGCCGGAGTCCTAGCAGGGGAAGTCGGGCATACAAAAGTCCAAGGACATAGACAATAGAAAGCTCATGTTTGAGCTTGTAGATGAAGTTGTATGCAAAACAATAAAGCCATTCTTGAAAACTCGAGTTTGGATAGAGCCCACAAGACAAAATCTTCAATACATGTCCACCAAAAAGAAACTATTAAAGGAAGGGGGATGAGATTTACAGGTTTCTTGAGGTAGATTGGGCACCAAAAAAGTCAAGAGGTCGTAACCTTATAAGGGAAAAGAAATTTCTTTGTCTATTTCATAAAAACAAGAAACATTTTCCCTTCTTCTATATAGAAAATGATGAAACCTGAAGGTTATTTAAAGTTGTAAAACAATAAGAAGTATTGGAAAGACAAAGAGTTTATTCTTTTGTAGTTTATGTAGCTTGAAACAAGCATTTTATTAGCAGAAAATAAAGGAGACTACAAAGCTTGAAGGATGGGCAGCTTACCATGTTTCTACTATAGAAGATGCATTTGGAACCCCAAAGTAAAGCCTCAAAGATGCAACAAGTGGTGGCCTCGAGTAAAGATGAAAGATTCACCAGGGTAGAAACAAATAGAATGCATCAGAAATATGCCTTAGCCATGGCCAAAAAACCCAAAAATGCTTTCAAAATAGAGGTTGACACCCAAGGAAGACTTACCCACTTGTTTTCCCTGTGAGAATATTCAAGAAGGCACTGAGAAACAACAAGAATGTTGATAATTTTGAGCTCATACCCTAGTTCATGGCGGTGCATGTGCAGAGCAAGGAGGTTCGAAACACCAAAGTGCAAATGAGGCCTAGAAGATAAGGCTCGATAGTTTTGTTTTAGGGTTTCCTTTGTGCCCTAAGTTGATTTGGGCATTTTTGTCATTTTTTAAAATTTAAGTACCTTAATTAATACCTTTGTGGTCTTATGTATGTCCACCTTGCATATGCTTAGGCTTAGTGCCTTAGGATAATTTATAACTTTAGGGAATAAAATAAGCTTCAAAATATGCCTAGAATACCCTTGAGTTGTAGAAAATTAAAGCCAAGAGATAATATATACCATTCATGGAAAAATAAAACACTTTTACCATGTTTTATTGTAGAAGTCAAGGAAAGATAAATAAAATGAGGTGGGCCACAACTCATATGTTGTTGAGTCTTTTTGATAGGTGTAAAACTACAAAAATCACTTGTAAAACATTGTTTAAAGCAATATCCTTATAAATTGCTTTTAAATATTTGTTATTAAATGCAGTTAAAGCAGAGTGTATCTTTGTTTTTAGATTTGCTTTCTTCTGGGTGGAATTGAGAAAAAAATGGGCAAATTGGAGCTTTTCTTGATCAGGTAAGGCCTGATTTTTTGTATCTTTTTGGTGGGGCCACGTGACAAAGGATTTTGGCAGCTTTTATATCCAGTTTGGAGGCATCTTGGAACCTCTTTGGAGGTATTTCCATGGAGCTCAAGAATGGATGAAACTTGCTATTTTAGGAAGATTTCTTACCTTTTTACTGGGGAGATTTTTGGAGGCATATATAGGAGAACAAACTTAGTTTTTTCTTAGTTCAGATTATTGTTTCTTGCTCTCTCATTCACCTACAGAGAGTTCTGTAAACACTTTTGTACTCAAATTTTGAGCTTGATACTCCTTCAGTTTTAATAAACAAAAGAGTTTTCCTTTCTCATTTCTCCTCTCATACTTGCAATATCAATTTGATGTTTATTGTGATTCAAAACAAAGAATCTTTTTTGTCTTTTTATTGTAGGTTTGTATGCAAGAGTTTCATACAATTTAGGTTGTATTTTGTGTTCAGTCTTATGAACCTTCATACAAATTATTTTTGGATGCTATATGTAAGATTGTGAGAGTTGAGGTTTTTATAAGTTGTTGTGAGTAAGGTCATCGAATTCTTTTAAAATTCTAGTGAAATACCCTTAGGTTTTAGAATTTCATTTTTAGTTATCTTCTTAACCTTTTCCTTGAAAAGTCATTTAAATTAGGTGAAGTTACCAAGAGAACTAGCTCGCTTTGGAGGTTCACTCCAAGTTTTAGGAAACCCATAGGCCTAGGAGTGTTCCCGTGTGTCAACATGTAGCTAAGTTGATAGATTAGCATTTGGGTGCATACTTTGTTGATAACAGTTTTTGACACGCTCGATGGGACTAATTGGACTGTTTCAGTCCAATAGTATGTTCATATATTGCTGACATTTGGTGTGTATGTCAGTGATCTCTTCCTTTAGAGGTAATAAAACAACACATCAAGTGACTCTGAGCTCAAATTTACTAGTTTAGTATGATCAAGTACTGGTTTATTTCAAAAAAGTTTGTTTTTGCTTGTTTTTCAGCTTTTGAATGAACAAACATGTCTAGGTTTTATGGAAATATGTCCTACCATCCACCATACCATGAAAATGCCATCTATCCATCTCCATATCAACCATATCAGATCGATCATGTTGCTGGTTCCAATTCCATGGGTTTTCAAAACTAGCATGCCTAATATAATTGCCACCCACCCACCCCTGCTCAATCTCCATATCGGCCTTCATATACTCAAAACCAGCTCCAAGAGCATGAAAAGGAGGAGATTGCAAGCATAAAGGGTATGTTGTTTGACTTCATGCATGACTTCACAAAATAGGTAGATTAGATTAAGAGGTAGCATGAGTATAATCAGCAATAAGAAAAGATGGCTTACCAGGGCTACCTGTAACAGCAAGGGATGGAAATACAAGGGCATGAAGCCCAAACAGCTTCCACCATTCCAAAACAACCTATGCAAGAGGAGGTTCGTAAGTATAAGTTTCCAAGTTTTAGATAGAATGAGCCTGTTAGTGTTCTTAAAGTTGAGATTCTGAGTTTTAGGGAGAATAAAGTCCTTAATTCCTCAAGCCAGCATCTTAATCTTGAAATACCAAGTTTCAGAAGCCTTCATCCCTTGCAAGTTGAGGAAAATAATCATATTCAGCATAGTATAGTTGCAGATCAACCCCTTCAGCAACATTTTTTCCCGCAAGAAATCCAAGAAGCTCCCCAAGTTTCCCTACCTAAAGAATCCAAGGGTGAACCCTTTGATCAAAATACCTTACTCTTCATGGATGAGCTTAGAAAGGTAAATCAACTGCGTTTAGCTTTAGAAGTTTACCATTTGTAGCAACAGAATATCAAACAAGAAAATACTTCTCATGATGAATCTTTCAATGTTTTCACTAATGAGCTCCCTTGTTTTGTGGAAGATGATGAAATTTTTTTAGAAGATCAACTAGTGCAACAAGATATAAAGCAAGAGGCTATTGCTGATTGTATCATTTTATCATCTAAACACAAGAATGTGGCATGTGTGGAGAGGTTTGGTTCATTAGAACAATAGAATATTGATGACTATTTCAAAGTATCCAGCTAGCACAATGACGAAGAAGATCTAGAAAATTAGGAACAACTGCTGCAAGAGAAAGACAAAGCTGTAGTTGAGGAATGATAAATTCTAGATCAAGGAATGGATGATAATTCTCAAGTTTTGATTGATCTACTTAATGAATTACCATTTTTTGTGGATGATAAAGAAAGCATATCTCAGATCACACCCATACTAGTTCTAGGACCATAAGAAGAGGTTCAAAACTTTGATGTTTTGGTACCTCAAGAGGGTTGTAGAAAGGTAAGAAATAGTCTCTCTTCACAAGAAAATGGAAATGAGAATGAAGAAGACATGTTTTTGGATGACCTTGAGATTTTTGTTTCAAGATTAGACATCAAACCATCATCTTCTGAAGGAAAAAGTGTGGAACAACATCTCGAAGAGGCAAAAGGAGGTATCCAAACTCAAGATTTGATTGATTCATTTTAAGAACTTCCTTTGTTTATTAGTAAAGATGAAGAAAATGTGTGTGAGCTAACAAAATTGACAAGTTCTGATTAGCTAGAGCATGAAAGTGACATTGTTAGAATACTAATCCATGAGCAAATAAATGAGGATAGCTTGGCTGTGGAGGATCACGAGATTGAAGGCATGATTCAGCCAAAGCAAGAAATAGTTGTGGTTTAGGAGGTAGTTGGCAAGAGTGAAATCAGCAAGAGCAGTTCCAACTTTGTCTTGTCAATAGGATGTCCAATTAAATACATTTCTAATGTGGAGGCCAACAAGAAGATTCCTATCATGATTGACCCCAAGCATGAAAGTGTAGTTGAAAAAGAACAGATTCAAGTCACTTTGTCACCTCAGGGTAGTAGTGTTTATATTCCATCCGAAGAGGTTAGTGAGCTTGTATATGTTCTTCAAGATGTGGTGCAACTGTTTCATTGCCTTTCGTCCATTGTTCATTTTGATGTAGCTGTCCAAAATCATGTAAAGCATCATATATTCTATAGAAAAGGCAACTACTTCACCCAACTAGTAAATGGGTTTGTTTGACCCGCTTCTTTGGCTTGTTAGAGTAGGTTAGATTTAGTGTTTTTAGTTAATAAGTTCTCAAGGCACATTTGTTTCAGTTATTTTCTTTCCCTAAGTGTTGTTGCACATGTTTTCTAACCACCAAGGCCTTTTAGTTTGCTTTCAGGTTAGTTCTATTTGTTTTTCTGTTGCTGTTTGTAGTAGTTGGTAGTTGAGTTTCATAGTTTTCTGAGTTTGAGAAGAGCAGAGTTTGACTCCATGCCCAATGGAAAGATAAGACAATTGGTCTGTATGCTTAGAAGGCAATCATTTAGCAGAAATTGCCAAAAATGTTGCCAATTTTTCACCTATAGCTCAAATTGGTAGAGTTGGTCCATTAAGTTCATTTTAAGATGAAAAGTTTTAACATTTGTCTACTATGATAGTTTGCATAGTTTAGAGTGCTACAAAAGAAAAGGTTCAGTTTTATGATGCCATTGTTATAATAGAAGAGAGAAAACCAGTGTAT
The DNA here is from genome assembly GCA_027924645.1 of Cunninghamia lanceolata. Taxonomy (NCBI): domain Eukaryota; kingdom Viridiplantae; phylum Streptophyta; class Pinopsida; order Cupressales; family Cupressaceae; genus Cunninghamia; species Cunninghamia lanceolata. The sequence continues at coordinate 2,805,301 of BSBN01000367.1, read as the reverse complement.
CATTTAATGCTTTGTAGAAGATTCATCAATGATAGGAGTTATTTCATTTCACATTACAATGATCATTCATTTTACAAATGAGATATACCAAACTAAATAAGAATTGCATTTAATGAAAGCAAGAGAGATCAAATCTCCCACACAAGCCATGGGAGTAGCTAAACCAATACATCAGAAGGAATATACTATGCATCTAAAAAGAAAGTAAAGAAATGAAGCAGACATGACAAAGCATATCTATCATTGCTTGTTTGTTGAAGCCTTGAGTTGATCTTCATTGTAGCTAGTATTTACTCCCAATCTCTAGATGAACCTACAGTGATGGAGAGAGAGATTATTAGAGCTCCAGATATGATGTTCCCATGTGCTTCATCAAACAGAGACATAATACATTGTATATGATGTATTGAATCAGCTAATCAAATCATCCATATGCAAGAGAGCCTAAAAAAATGAAACATCATTGAGCTTCACTATTTTATAAAACTAACATGTTTGTTTCCTGTGTAGGTATAGGTGAAATCATGTTGCTGATCTGAAGATATCATAGCATGTGGTACAAAGTGGGCTCCCACAAGGGTTGAGCCCAACATGTTGCCCCTGAGTCTCAAGAGGGGATGAAATATTAATTCATATTCATATTGCTCAAATCCAGACATATTCAGCTGAAGGAGTAACTCATTGACTGATTGCAAGATCCTCAAGTTTATTGCTCATTCATGACTATCAATTCAAGTGTGAAGTGAGAACCACAAATGAGCAATAGGCTTGTGATATCTCAGGATGCTGATGAAAAGTAACTATCATATGCATAGTAATCAAATGTCTCATTCAGGTCCTCATCAAAGAAACAATTAGACAACAATAGAACATGTATTCATCACATTTGTTGTTAATGAAGTGAATAGTTGCTATTAAATGCATGAACAACCATAAAGGATCAAAATCAGTCATCATCATGACTATCATGTTAGTCATAAAGGTATATTAGTAGCTAACATTGAGTCATAAAAGGTACAATGTAAAATAAGTGTCATATTAGCTATTTAGCATACAAGGGAATAGCTCATTCTTAAAACAAACAAGTAAGTGCCATAAATGCAAAATACAGCCATTAAGCATTGTGGGACAACAGAGATATCAATATGAAGATGTTAATGTTTTTCTCAGGTGTTACATACCATTGGACATATTCTATTGGATGAATGACAGCATAAAATAGTAAATAAGGATTGTTTGATTGTGGAAGACTATAATGGAAGCATGGAAGCAGTTTCAGGTATGCTCGGAACGATTACATAATCATGAACTAAATTTGAAAAATGATCATTGCTAATAGTTGTACATTATTCACTGGTAGAGAATATATTCTCTTCTTCGAAAGAGAGCAAAAATGCACCAACCAATGAAGTTCTTATCAACACTGAAGATGGAACTTAAAGCATCTTTCTAGAAGGCTCTATTGTAAATAGTGAATGCGAAGAGGTTTTCCAGACAAGAGATCATATTTTTCTGAGATGCAGAGTTCTATCCTCCAAAGCTTAAAAGTAGATGACATTATGCTTCCTGAAGGAAAAGACGCAAATCTACTATATATAAGAACTGTATTGGTTTTTGTTGGTTTTAATGATGAGAACACTATGGCATCTATAAGATGGTATTCCCCTTCTCATCCAATAGATCTCTAGGTTTTTTATAGAGTTGAAGAGTACTATCATGATGAACAAACAAATAATTCATGTCAGAGTCCTAGCAAGGGAAGTCAAGCATACGAAAGTCCAAGGACATAGACAATAGAAAGCTCATGTTTGAGCTTGTAGATGAAGTAGTATGCAAAATAATAAAGCCATTCTTGAAAACTCGAGTTTGGATAGAGCCCACAAGACAAAATCTTTAGTACATGTCCACCAGAAAGAAACTATTAAAGGAAGTGTGGGATGAGATTTGTAGGTTTCCTGAGGCAGATTGGGCACCCAAAAAGTCAAGAGGTTGTGGCCTTGTATGGGAAAAGAAATTTCTTTGTCTATTTCAGAAAAACGAGAAGCATTGTCCCTTCTACTATACATAAAATGATGACACCTCAAGGTTATTTAAAGTTGTAGAACAATAAGAAGTATTGGAAAGACAAAGAATTTATTCTTTTGCAGTTTCTGTAGCTCGAACGTAGCATTTTATCAGCAGAAAATAAAGAAGAATACATAGGTTGAAGGATGGGTAGCTTACCACATTTCTATTGTAGAAGATGCATTCAAAACCCCAAAGTAAAGCCTAAGAGATGCAACAAGTGGCAGCCTCAAATAAAGAGGAAAGATTCACGAGGGTATAAGCAAATAGAATACATTAGAAATATGCCTTAGCCACAACCAAAAAACACAAAAATGCTTTCAAAATAGAGGTCGACACCCAAGGAAGACTTACCCACTTGTTTTCCCTATAAGAATCTTCTAGAAGGCACCTAGAAGTAGCAAGAATGTTGATGATTTTAAGCTCATACCCTAGTTCATGGTGGTGCATGTGTAGAGCAAGGAGGTTTGAAACACCAAAGTCCAAATGAGACCCATAAAATAGGGCTCGATAGTTTTGTTTTAGGGTTTCCTTTGTACCCTAAGTCGATTTGGGCATTTTTATCACATTGTTTTAAAATTTAAGTGCCTTAACTAATACCTTCATGGTATTATGTATGTCCACCTTGAATATGCTTAGGCTTAGTGCCTTAGGATGATTTATGACTTTAGGGAATAAAATAAGTGTGAGGACCGCCCTTTTTACTACTGTTGTTATGACTATTTACAGAACTGTTATTGTTACTTTCATATTTGTGGGATAGCAGTTTCCGGAATTTGTCAGACTATTAAACTTTATCATGTTTTCGGAAAAACTAATTGGGTGATGTTTGGATAAGTTTACTTTTCAGAAAAATGAATTAGGTGATGATGGAAAAATGGTAATATGATTTTAATTATGTTAAATTGTACTATGTCATGAGAATGCATGTTTTATTTAAGTTGCTTCGGCTACGATGATTTTATAAGGTTACTGATCTTGTAATTGAGTGTGCAGGGATTACTAATTGAACCACAGATTTCGGAGATCATTCCACACCTTGTTCTTTGTTATTCCCTATAAGCCGATCTGGTTCCACGAGGAACCAAGATCTCTTTGTGTTTGATGTAATGATGAAATGTGGTCTTTCGTATGGTCGAGTGGGTTAGGTTACCCTCCAGTAACATTATTTTTATAATTTGTGTTGTAAAGAGATTGAATTTGAATTTCCTTATTTATTTAAATTATGAGGCCCTTTTCTTGTGCTTTACCTTGACCAGGGGTGTCTTGTATGGGTTAAAGTTGACCCTGGGTTATACCCCATGGGTCCAGGGGCCCATTTGGCATGGGTAACCCTTGAGTAACCTCCATCTAGTCAACTTAACCTTCCCCTGAAGTTAAGTGGCGAAAATTGGAGGTAGGAGGGGACATGATGGGTTGTACCAACACTCAACCCATCCCCTCTACTTTCCCCTAGATAAGAGATGCCATCCATTAGTGAAAGTCACCTCTTCTTTAGTAAGATTCCCCCATGTACTATGGGGACACCCATGTGAAGAAAGGAGAAAGAGGCATGGGTCACCTGTCTTGTTCCCATTTAACTCTTTTTTTTATTTCTCCCATGAGAAAGTGGAGTCACATGAGAGGAATAAGGAGTACCCTTGGGAATGGAGAGTGACATAAGCCACCTGGACAGAATAGTGGTTTTTGGGAAGGGTGAGGAGGTGACAAGTGTCACTTCCCCATTTCTCAAAATTAAAAGAAAGAGAATTTGGGTTATTTATTTTCAAATTTTGGGATGAGAGGGAGTTAGTTGAATTTTGGGAAAACTTTCATTTTTGCCTTACCAAAAATAGAGAAGTTAGTTTGCAAGATAGAGAAGGGAGAGGGAGTTGGTGGCTAAGGTTGGAAGTGAACTCTGTGGACTCTGCAACAGCTTCATTCTAGGAGGGCTTTGCAAGGTTGGTCTGAATTTTACCTTTGTTTTTTTAGAACTGAAATGTGTATGAAATGTGTGTGAAATATGTGTTTAGATTTGTTTTCTGTGGGGTTCTTGTCGGGTTGTTTGACAGAGCGTCTCCCACTTGGGAGAAATGCTCATCAAGTTTGGGGTAGGGGAGGAGAGATCCTCCTCGGGTGCATACCTGTTTCCATCTTTTGGGATGTTGAAAGCCTTGAGGGCATGTATCTGTGACTGTAATTTTGACTTGAGAGTCATATACAGTTTTCTTAAAAATTGTGATCACACTTGGTTGAGACCAAGAGAAATTTATATTAGTTCATTTATCTGTCAGGGTGACACTCTGGAGTCGAGTGTGTCCACTCTCCTGCCCCTTATGAAACTCGCTGAAGTTGAGTTTCCGTATTGTGTAAAATACCCACGGGTGTATGTGTGCTTTGGGATTGTTGTTGTTTCTGTTGTGAAGTGGAGTGTTTGAGTACCCAGGTGTGAGTATGGTCTCCCTAGCTCGGGGGTGACCCACTTGCGGGTCTACGGTAGGGAGGAGAGCTAGATGAGTGGTATTTTCTTCTTTGTTTGTCTTTGATACGCAGGTTTTCTCTTGGAGCTTCTGGTTGGCTATTTATGAAGAAACAGTTCATCTTCTTTGTCATGAGAATTAGGCCTGGTTCATTTCATAGAGATGAAGAGAGAACACCTCTCTTGTTATTGTTGTAAATTAATGATATTCTGGGAGTGAAGAAAATCACCTCCCTGATCTTGTTATTATTGGACTTTTATTGGTTGTCATAAGTTTTCAGTTGTATACTGTTTGGAAGAAGAAAGCTCATATCTGGAAAGTTAAGTGGTGGTATTACTGATTGAGAAGCTGTAATATGAATGTGCTTAAATTTTTAAGTTGATGTTTGCAAACTTTGTTCAATAGCAATTTTTCTGTTTCAAGTATTACTGAAAGGAAAAGTTCATTTTTGCAATCTAATCTGAGTTGTTTACATTTGAAAGTTTGGAATTGCTTAACTAGTTGAAATGCTAGTTTTTATAGTTCAATGTTAAAATGGAAAAGACAGTTTTAAATGTTTGAGTTATTCTCCATATTTAGTGGATTCTGTTAATTTAGAAGGATTAGAGGAAATCTAGCATGTAAATATAATCTGTTTGTAAATTTACGAAGTCTTAAATGTTTATGAAAATGGAAATATATACTTATAATAAGGGGATAGCTATTTACCATTTCTACCGATTAAGTGAAATTGGGATATATATATATATATATCTAATTGTTATGACATTATCTTTATAACAGGTTGATTTGGAGAAAATGCATAAAGTAGTGAATTTGAGAAATTTAGGAATTGGAATTATACAAATACATATAAGAATATTTTTCTATAAATAAATTTATAAATATATATAGAGGTATATATATATTTCACATTTTGAATAATTATCATTTTATAGAATAATAGAGAAATTGAAAGTAATTATCATTTTTATGAGATTGAATGTTATATATCAATATAAAAATATATATATATATATATATATATATATATATATATGAAATATATATATATATATATAAATATATTATCGTTGATATATATATATATATATATTTATATATGAATATATATAAATATATATATATATATATATATATATATATATATATTTGTAAATATATTATTATTGATAATAATCAACGAATAGCATCATGTGAATGACTGTCAAAGTTTAAGCCGCGGAAGAAAACACAGTCGCGGTTTATAATGGGCGGTGGGGAGAAATCCCCACCGCAGGCCCTCATACATATATATGGAGGTGTGGAGTGGGGCGGAGCCCCACCCACACCCCACGTCGTGGGAATGTGGGTGGGGCTCCGCCCCACTCCACATCCCCCCCATTCCCTTATGCCTCCCGCGGCCTGCACAGGCCTGCCGCTCTGCGGCCACCGCCGATCCTGTCCGCCGCTCTGCGGCCACCGCCGACCCTGCTTCTCTGTCACAGCGGCCACCGCCGCCCATGGCCGCCGTAGGCTATGGAATCTAAAGCAATAAAATGTTAGGGCTTGGGCCCTAACATATGATTGGTTTATTTGGAAAATAAATACAGTTTTTTTTATATAGCTCTATATATAGGCATATATATATACTATATATGTCTATGTATATAGCTATATATATAATAAAATAATGATTATATATCTATCTATATATATCTATATATTTATATATATATATATATATATATACATAGAGATATAGATAGATATAGTGGTAAACCAATTTCGTCCTATACATAGACATTAAAATAAATATATTATATATATATGTATATATATATATATATATATATATATATATATATATATATATATATATATATATATATATATATATATATATATATATCTATATAATATACATAGGAGTAAATCTATGAACCATTTTATTGGGCCCTCGTTTTAAATCGTTATAAACTATGTCTCATGGATATAGAGAAAAAAAAAATATAACAAATTATATTCTCACAGTAGATGTTATTAAGTGTTGAACACAACAACCAAAGAAGATATATTACCATGAACAGAGTTTTATAAAGTGGTGAACCACCTACATCTATTGACAACGTTATACGAGTCACAATCAGTGTATGAATCGTCATTAATAGTAATAGTAACAACAGTAATTCTAAACAAGAGAAAATAAAATTATAATGTAAAAGAGAGTTTAGGAATATTCAGTGATACTCTGGAAAGAGTTTCTCGGAAGTTTCAACTATCAACGTACTAACAATCACCCGGAAAATGAAGAGGAAAATTACACATCACTTTGCTCAAAAGAACACTGGAAATAAACTTAAGAAGCCACCACTGACAATCCATGTGGCCATTTTAATCTCAACTGTAGCAAACGACCTCATAAGTAAACCTGTAAGAGGGTCCAAAGAAGAAAAACTAACATTGGAAAACACAGAGGAGAAAATGCGCGACATTTCTCACATGGGATAAGAGAACTAAGTTGACGGACCCTTCTGCCAAATCTGCTTAGGAACAAGTTGACTAAGTATATACGAAGAGGAGGAACCTAGATCGGGAAGATTAGGAGACCGAGTCCAGTGAAATAGTAAACCAGCCTTTGTGACCTAGATCATCCTGAAATTAGGTTTAATATCAACAATACCTGCAGTGATAACCCTGATTGACGTAAATCATGAAGAAAGGACAGGATGCACATAAAGAAAGCATAGAAAACGAAAGAGAGAGAGAGACCGAAATATAAACACACTAAATTAACTGAGAAATAGTTAAGGTAAGGGCGATAAAGATATAATCAAAATTAAGAACTTGTGAAAAGGGAAGAGAGAGCAACCAAACCGCCTTGTTGAAAATGCTAAGTCATAGGAGGAGTATGTTTCAGGAAACAAGAGAGGAGACAGACAACCGTGCCTGGCTGAAAAATGACTAAATAGGGAGATCACTAGCCGGTTTAGTCGGAACAAGGCGTCGTGGGAAGTTGTTCCTCTATCAGCGAACCACGTGCGTAAATGAGTGCAGCGTAATTCCCACTAACGCCGTAAGGCATTATGCTACCGAAAATTGCCGAGGGTTCGAATTAAGAACTTTGGTAATCTCACTCTTGCAATGATGTTAGCAGCGTTGTATAGACCCTCTTGTTGATCTGTTTGCATGCAATTGTACTTGTATTCCGCCGAAGAGTGTAGTGTTTCGCCATGAGAGAACACCGTTGAGCATGCGTACGCATGCGAAGGGGGTTTTTAGGACAGTGTGAGAAAAGTTTTTCATATCTCGTGTCATAACCACATGACAGATGTGGCTATGACACGTGCGATGTGTGTTGTGACCACAAGGAAAATGTGGGCATGACATTTGGTATCAGAGCCAGTTTGTAAACACTGGGCATATTTGGGCACGTTATTATTCCGCAACTTTGGCTAATTAGTTTCTACCTTGTTTTGTAGGATGCCTCCCCAACGTGTTCGACGAGCGCGATCACGCCACACAGCGTCAGTCGAGGTGCACAGCGATTCCTCAGCCGAGGGACTGGCACCCGTAGATACAGCAGCACCACCTGCACCACCTGCACCACAAGCACTACTAGTACCACAGGCGACACCAGTAGTTACAGTAGCACCACTTGCACCATCGGTACCACAAGCACCACTAGTACCACAGGCGACACTAGTATCGGATATAGGTCCACAGATCTTACAGGCATTACAGACTATGCTAGATAGGTTACCACCAGTGATTCCTGAGCCACGTATAGAGCCTCATGTTGATCCGCGAGAGGAGCCACGTGCCGAGTCACGTATTGAGCCACGTATGGAGCCCCGCGTTGATCCACTAGAGGTGCCACGTGTGGAGCCCTTCGTTGAGATTCCCGACACAACAGTAGAGGAGGTAGGGTCAGCCTCCCGAGCACGGAGCAGGAGTCCTCCGAGACTTTTGAGACAAGAACAGGATCAGCATGGAGTATATGAGGATGGTGTGGAAGAGCCACTTAGGAGACTTAGAGACAGAGGGGACCCTATCAGAGATCTACTGAGGCTCAACCCACCCACTTTCGTAGGAGTTACAGAGGGAGCTGTGGCCGAGGCTTGGCTAATTAGCTTAGACAGGTGTTTCGTATTGCGACCGTATGGGAGTAACACGAAAGCACGAGTGGCAGTTCATCTTCTTAGGGATGCAGCAGCCACCTGGTGGCGCACAGAGGAGTGCAAGCACCGACTCTCCGTGGATACACTCACATGGGACATCTTCATTGAGCGCTTCAATGCGCGATATTTGTCCGAACATTATAGACAGCGCAGAATCGATGAGTTCCATGATCTACAGCAGAGGGGACTCACCGTTACTCAGTATGAGAGCCGATTTATAGAGCTTTCTCACTACGCGGAATACCTCCATGACGAGAAAATATTAATACACAAATTTATCAGGGGGCTAAATCACGGGATAGCAGGACCAGTTCGTATGGCAAATCCCCAAACCATGAGCGAGGCTGTTGAAAAGGCCCTTATATCAGAGGAAATACAGGGACGAGGACAGAATTCACGCCCACAGTACCAGGAACGGAATCCCCAACAACAGCAAAATTTCTGAAGGCCTCAAAACACAACACAGAGAGGAGGATATAATCCTTCATCATTACCTCCTAGGCCTCCACAGCAGCAGCAACATCAGCAAAAATCCAAATTTCAACAGAGGGGACAGGGAGGACAGAACCGTGGATGGCAGCAGCAGGGACCACGCAGGGATCAGAGATAGCAGGGTTCATCGGCAGGACCCGCAAGGTCCCAGCAGTCTTACAGAGGCTCACAGGGATCCACCGGACGGACTGGGCAACAACAATCGGGCAGAACACAGTCAGGGCAGTTACAGGTTAGAGGACCATGTTATGTATGTGGTGGGGCAGGGCATCTAGCTAGAGAGTGCCCGCAGGGATTTACTGCAGGGGGTCAGCCCCGATCAGGAGGGTCTGAGCAGACCGTAGGTGACGTGGGCAGATCTCACCACATGTTTGCAGCGGTTGATAACCGCCAGGCCGATTTCCAGGCTTCTGTCATCGAGGTAGCAGGTACGATTAGAGACTTTCCCATCTCGATCCTTTTTGATTCAGGAGCTACTGACTCCTTTTTGTCTACATCGTTAGTGGAGCGTTGCAGGCTGGTGGCTTTTAGGCAAGACATTAGGTGGGAAGTTGAGTTGGCCTCAGGAGCCAGGATGTCAGTAGATACCTTGGTTAAAGACTGTGAGATCACATTGGGACCCTTCACCACAACATGCGACCTTAGGATTATGCCATTAGGGTCTTACGGAGTAGTTCTGGGTATGGATTGGCTTGCGGCACATAGAGCCAAGCTTGATTGTCGCCAGAGAATGATTAGCTGTTTAGATGATCATGGTTCGTCGGTTGAGATAGTGGGCATTCAAAAGCCCACGGCTGTTCGTATGATATCCGCTCAACAGCTTAAGCGCTGTATGCGGAAGGGATGTCAGATGTTTGCCATCACAGTCAGTGATAGAGCAGAGGATGAACCTGAGGCTACTTTAGATGATCACCCTATCCTTAGAGAGTTTGCCGATGTATTTCTGCCAGAATTACCTGGTATGCCTCCACGTAGAGAAGTGGACTTCCACATCGACTTAGTGCCAGGTGCAGAGCCGATATCCTGCGCACCCTATAGAATGACAACCCATGAACTCACTGAACTTAAGCTGCATTTAGAAGAATTACTTGAGAAGGGACACATCCGACCTAGCGTTTCACCATGGGGTGCACCAGTGATCTTCGTGAAGAAGAAGGATGGGTCTCTTCGTCTATGCATGGACTACAGGCAGTTGAACAAGGTGACGGTGAAGAATCATTATCCTCTACCTAGGATTGACGACCTTTTTGATCAGATGCAGGGAGCCAGAGTGTTCTCGAAAATTGATCTAAAATCTGGGTATCACCAATTACGCATCACGGAGTCAGATATTCATAAAACTGCTTTTCGAACCAGATATGGCCATTATGAATTCACAGTAGTACCTTTCAGGTTGACGAACGGTCCTGCAGTATTCATGAGTCTCATGAACGGGGTGTTCCGTACATACCTAGATCGGTTCGTGATCATATTTCTAGATGACATTCTGATTTATTCACAGACTGAGGAGGAGCATGTAGAGCACTTGCGTCAAGTTTTGCAGCAATTACGAGGGCAGCAACTTTATGGCAACTTGGCGAAGTGTGCCTTCTTCAGGACAGAGGTGCAGTATTTGGGACACATTTTATCAGGCGATGGCATCTCCGTAGATCCATCTAAAATTAGAGCAATCTAGGAGTGGCCGGCACCCACGAACGTGACAGAGGTCAGAAGCTTTATGGGGTTAGCTAGGTATTATCGTCAGTTTGTCGAAGGTTTCTCCAGGATAGCACATCCCATTACTTCCCTTCAGCGAAAAGGGAAGGGTTTCACTTGGACCGAGCAGTGTGAAAAGGCTTTTGGAGTCCTCAAAGAGCGTCTTACGAGCGCTCCTATTTTAGCAGTTCCAGATCCTTCAGAGGAGTTTGTAGTTTGCACGGATGCATCATTAGAAGGTTTGGGAGCCGTGCTTATGCAGGATGGTCGAGCGATCGCATACGAATCGCGGAAACTAAAGACACATGAGTTAAACTATCCTACGCACGACTTAGAGCTTGCAGCTGTTGTTCATGCCTTGGTTCGCTGGAGACACTTTCTCTTAGGACGACGCTTTGAACTCCATTCAGACCATCATAGTTTGCAGTATATTTTTACACAGCCTAATTTGAACGCCCACCAACGGCGTTGGATGGAATTCCTATGCGAATATGACTTCGATGTCCACTATATCAAAGGGAAGGAGAACGTGGTCGCTGATGCTTTGAGTCGAAGACGCCACGAGATCCAGACCCTGACCTTGAAGATGGACTTGAAGGATCGCATCTTACAGCATCTGCCGAAGGACGAATGGTTTCTTGAAGTGCAGCAGGCAGTACTAAATCAGAAGGCCCTTGAGGGCAAATTTACAGGAAATACCCTTGAGTCTGATGGTATGCTTCGACATCGGCAACGCATCTATGTACCCCATGCGGGTAATCTTCGTACAGTAATCCTATCAGAGGCTCATAGAGCACCCTACGCAGCACACCCAGGAGTGAAGAAGATGCATGCTGACTTACGACAGCTTTATCATTGGGCTGGGATGAGGCGTGACATTGCCAAATTTGTTGCTCGTTGCCTGGAATGTCAGAGGGTCAAGGCCGAACATCAGCATCCAACGGGACTGTTGTACCCTCACGAGATACCTGAATGGAAATGGGATACCATTTCTATGGATTTTATTGTTGGTCTACCTATGTCATCACGTCGCCATGATGCTATTATGGTGACAGTTGACAAGCTGACCAAGGTGGCACATTTTTCACCAATATGTACAACATACAATGCACCATCAGTGGCAAAGGTGTTTCTTGATCAGATTGTTAGACTTCATGGGGTACCTCGCCGCATTATATCTGACAGAGACTCCGTATTCACTTCATCATTCTGGAAAGCCTTACATCAGGCGTTGGGCACACAGCTCAACTTCAGTTCAGCATATCATCCGGAAACCGACGGACAAACTGAGAGAGTTAACCAGGTGTTAGAAGACATGCTTCGCATGTATGTGATGGACCACCAGTCTAGATGGGAGGAGTACCTGTATCTAGTTGAGTTCGCCTATAATAATGGGCATCATAGCTCGTTGGGTATGCCTCCTTTCCAGGCATTATATGGCAGACCATGCAGAACACCTTTGAGTTGGGATCGGATAGAGGACAGAACAGTCATCGGCCCAGAGATAGTTCAGAATATGGAACTGCAAGTCAAACAGATAAGACAGAGGCTTCTGGAAGCACAGGACAGGCAGAAAAAGTATGCCGATGCTAAGAGGACAGACCGAAGCTTCTCTGTGGGGGAAAGAGTATATTTGAGAGTGTGGCCGCACAAAAGTCCAATCCGTTACGGAAAAGGCTCTAAACTCGCACCTTGATTTGTAGGACCTTTCAAAATCTTGGAGCGGATAGGACCAGTAGCCTATCGTCTAGCCTTGCCACCTAGCCTGTCACGTATCCACGATGTATTTCATGTATCAGTTTTACGTCAATATATTTCTGACTTATCTCATGTGTTGGATTGGAGTGCTCTTCAGGTAGAGGCAGACGGACAACTGGCGTTGGAGCCAATTCGCATATTGGCTCATCGGACGCTGGCCCTTCGAGGTCGAGAGCTGGACCAGGTTAGAGTCCAATGGGACTTATACGACGAAGTCACTGCAACATGGGAAGATGCAGAGAGATTGAAGACCCTGTATCCTCACCTTTTTGACGACTTCCAGGAGGAAGTACCGTCTTAGGGGGAGAGGATGTGAGGACCGCCCTTTTTACTACTGTTGTTATGACTATTTATAGAACTGTTATTGTTACTTTCATATTTGTGGGATAGCAGTTTCTAGAATTTGTCAGACTATTAAACTTTATCATGTTTTCGGAAAAACTAATTGGGTGATGTTTGGATAAGTTTACTTTTCAGAAAAATGAATTAGGTGATGATGGAAAAATGGTAATATGATTTTAATTATGTTAAATTGTACTATGTCATGAGAATGCATGTTTTATTTAAGTTGCTTCGGCTATGATGATTTTATGAGGTTACTGATCTTGTAATTGAGTGTGCAGGGATTACTAATCGAACCACAGATTTTGGAGATCATTCCACACCTTGTTCTTTGTTATTCCCTGTAAGCCGATCTGGTTCCACGAGGAACCAAGATCTCTTTGTGTTTGATGTAATGATGAAATGTGGTCTTTCGTATGGTCGAGTGGGTTAGGTTACCCTCCAGTAACATTATTTTTATAATTTGTGTTGTAAAGAGATTGAATTTGAATTTCTTTATTTATTTAAATTATGAGGCCCTTTTCTTGTGCTTTACCTTGACCAGGGGTGTCTTGTATGGGTTAAAGTTGACCCTGGGTTATACCCCATGGGTCCAGGGGCCCATTTGGCATGGGTAACCCTTGAGTAACCTCCATCTAGTCAACTTAACCTTCCCCTGAAGTTAAGTGGCGAAAATTGGAGGTAGGAGGGGACATGATGGGTTGTACCAACACTCAACCCATCCCCTCTACTTTCCCCTAGATAAGAGATGCCATCCATTAGTGAAAGTCACCTCTTCTTTAGTAAGATTCCCCCATGTACTATGGGGACACCCATGTGAAGAAAGGAGAAAGAGGCATGGGTCACCTGTCTTGTTCCCATTTAACTCTTTTTTTTATTTCTCCCATGAGAAAGTGGAGTCACATGAGAGGAATAAGGAGTACCCTTGGGAATGGAGAGTGACATAAGCCACCTGGACAGAATAGTGGTTTTTGGGAAGGGTGAGGAGGTGACAAGTGTCACTTCCCCATTTCTCAAAATTAAAAGAAAGAGAATTTGGGTTATTTATTTTCAAATTTTGGGATGAGAGGGAGTTAGTTGAATTTTGGGAAAACTTTCATTTTTGCCTTACCAAAAATAGAGAAGTTAGTTTGCAAGATAGAGAAGGGAGAGGGAGTTGGTGGCTAAGGTTGGAAGTGAACTCTGTGGACTCTGCAACAGCTTCATTCCAGGAGGGCTTTGCAAGGTTGGTCTGAATTTTACCTTTGTTTTTGTAGAACTGAAATGTGTATGAAATGTGTGTGAAATATGTGTTTAGATTTGTTTTCTGTGGGGTTCTTGTCGGGTTGTTTGACAGAGCGTCTCCCACTTGGGAGAAATGCTCATCAAGTTTGGGGTAGGGGAGGAGAGATCCTCCTCGGGTGCATACCTGTTTCCATCTTTTGGGATGTTGAAAGCCTTGAGGGCATGTATCTGTGACTGTAATTTTGACTTGAGAGTCATATACAGTTTTCTTAAAAATTGTGATCACACTTGGTTGAGACCAAGAGAAATTTATATTAGTTCATTTATCTGTCAGGGTGACACTCTGGAGTCGAGTGTGTCCACTCTCCTGCCCCTTATGAAACTCACTGAAGTTGAGTGTCTGTATTGTGTAAAATACCCACGGGTGTATGTGTGCTTTGGGATTGTTGTTGTTTCTGTTGTGAAGTGGAGTGTTTGAGTACCCAGGTGTGAGTATGGTCTCCCTAGCTCGGGGGTGACCCACTTGCGGGTCTACGGTAGGGAGGAGAGCTAGATGAGTGGTATTTTCTTCTTTGTTTGTCTTTGATACGCAGGTTTTCTCTTGGAGCTTCTGGTTGGCTATTTATGAAGAAACAGTTCATCTTCTTTGTCATGAGAATTAGGCCTGGTTCATTTCATAGAGATGAAGAGAGAACACCTCTCTTGTTATTGTTGTAAATTAATGATATTCTGGGAGTGAAGAAAATCACCTCCCTGATCTTGTTATTATTGGACTTTTATTGGTTGTCATAAGTTTTCAGTTGTATACTGTTTGGAAGAAGAAAGCTCATATCTGGAAAGTTAAGTGGTGGTATTACTGATTGAGAAGCTGTAATATGAATGTGCTTAAATTTTTAAGTTGATGTTTGCAAACTTTGTTCAATAGCAATTTTTCTGTTTCAAGTATTACTGAAAGGAAAAGTTCATTTTTGCAATCTAATCTGAGTTGTTTACATTTGAAAGTTTGGAATTGCTTAACTAGTTGAAATGCTAGTTTTTATAGTTCAATGTTAAAATGGAAAAGACAGTTTTAAATGTTTGAGTTATTCTCCATATTTAGTGGATTCTGTTAATTTAGAAGGATTAGAGGAAATCTAGCATGTAAATATAATCTGTTTGTAAATTTACGAAGTCTTAAATGTTTATGAAAATGGAAATATATACTTATAATAAGGGGATAGCTATTTACCATTTCTACCGATTAAGTGAAATTGGGATATATATATATATATATATCTAATTGTTATGACATTATCTTTATAACAGGTTGATTTGGAGAAAATGCATAAAGTAGTGAATTTGAGAAATTTAGGAATTGGAATTATACAAATACATATAAGAATATTTTTCTATAAATAAATTTATAAATATATATAGAGGTATATATATATTTCACATTTTGAATAATTATCATTTTATAGAATAATAGAGAAATTGAAAGTAATTATCATTTTTATGAGATTGAATGTTATATATCAATATAAAATATATATATATATATATATATGAAATATATATATATATAAATATATTATCGTTGATATATATATATATATATATTTATATATGAATATATATAAATATATATATATATATATATTTGTAAATATATTATTATTGATAATAATCAACGAATAGCATCATGTGAATGACTGTCAAAGTTTAAGCCGCGGAAGAAAACACAGTCGCGGTTTATAATGGGCGGTGGGGAGAAATCCCCACCGCAGGCCCTCATACATATATATGGAGGTGTGGAGTGGGGCGGAGCCCCACCCACACCCCACGTCGTGGGAATGTGGGTGGGGCTCCGCCCCACTCCACATCCCCCCCATTCCCTTATGCCTCCCGCGGCCTGCACAGGCCCGCCGCTCTACGGCCACCGCCGATCCTGTCCGCCGCTCTGCGGCCACCGCCGACCCTCCTTCTCTGTCACAGCGGCCACCGCCGCCCATGGCCGCCGTCGGCTGTGGAATCTAAAGCAATAAAATGTTAGGTCTTGGGCCCTAACATATGATTGGTTTATTTGGAAAATAAATACAGTTTTTTTTATATAGCTCTATATATAGGCATATATATATACTATATATGTCTATGTATATAGCTATATATATAATAAAATAATGATTATATATATCTATCTATATATATCTATATATTTATATATATATATACATAGAGATATAGATAGATATAGTGGTAAACCAATTTCGTCCTATACATAGACATTAAAATAAATATATTATATATATATATATGTATATATATATATATATATATATATAATATACATAGGAGTAAATCTATGAACCATTTTATTGGGCCCTCGTTTTAAATCGTTATAAACTATGTCTCATGGATATAGAGAAAAAAAAAATATAACAAATTATATTCTCACAGTAGATGTTATTAAGTGTTGAACACAACAACCAAAGAAGATATATTACCATGAACAGAGTTTTATAAAGTGGTGAACCACCTACATCTATTGACAACGTTATACGAGTCACAATCAGTGTATGAATCGTCATTAATAGTAATAGTAACAACAGTAATTCTAAACAAGAGAAAATAAAATTATAATGTAAAAGAGAGTTTAGGAATATTCAGTGATACTCTGGAAAGAGTTTCTCGGAAGTTTCAACTATCAACGTACTAACAATCACCCGGAAAATGAAGAGGAAAATTACACATCACCTTGCTCAAAAGAACACTGGAAATAAACTTAAGAAGCCACCACTGACAATCCATGTGGCCATTTTAATCTCAACTGTAGCAAATGACCTCATAAGTAAACCTGTAAGAGGGTCCGAAGAAGAAAAACTAACATTGGAAAACACAGAGGAGAAAATGCGCGACATTTCTCACATGGGATAAGAGAACTAAGTTGACGGACCCTTCTGCCAAATCTGCTTAGGAACAAGTTGACTAAGTATATACGAAGAGGAGGAACCTAGATCGGGAAGATTAGGAGACCGAGTCCAGCGAAATAGTAAACCAGCCTTTGTGACCTAGATCATCCTGAAATTAGGTTTAATATCAACAATACCTGCAGTGATAACCCTGATTGACGTAAATCATGAAGAAAGGACAGGATGCACATAAAGAAAGCATAGAAAACGAAAGAGAGAGAGAGACCGAAATATAAACACACTAAATTAAATGAGAAATAGTTAAGGTAAGGGCGATAAAGATATAATCAAAATTAAGAACTTGTGAAAAGGGAAGAGAGAGCAACCAAACCGCCTTGTTGAAAATGCTAAGTCATAGGAGGAGTATGTTTCAGGAAACAAGAGAGGAGACAGACAACCGTGCCTGGCTGAAAAATGACTAAATAGGGAGATCACTAGCCGGTTTAGTCAGAACAAGGCGTCGTGGGAAGTTGTTCCTCTATCAGCGAACCACGTGCGTAAATGAGTGCAGCGTAATTCCCACTAACGCCGTAAGGCATTATGCTACCGAAAATTGCCGAGGGTTCGAATTAAGAACTTTGGTAATCTCACTCTTGCAATGATGTTAGCAGCGTTGTATAGACCCTCTTGTTGATCTGTTTGCACGCAATTGTACTTGTATTCCACCGAAGAGTGTAGTTTTTCACCATGAGAGAACACCGTTGAGCATGCGTACGCATGCGAAGGGGGTTTTTAGGACAGTGTGAGAAAAGTTTTTCATATCTCGTGTCATAACCACATGACAGATGTGGCTATGACACGTGCGATGTGTGTTGTGACCACAAGGAAAATGTGGGCATGACAATAAGCTTCAAAATATGCCTTAGAATATCCTTGAGTTGTTGTAGAAAATTAAAGCCAAGAGATAATATATCCCATTCATGGAAAAATAAAACTCTTTTACCTTGTTTTATTGTAGAAATCAGGGAAGGATAAAGCAAATGAGATGGGCCACAACTCATATGTTGTTGAATCTTTTTGATAGGTGTAAAACTACAAAAATCACTTGTAAAACATTATTTAAAGCAATATCCTTATAAATTGCTTTTAAATATTTGTTATTAAATGTATTTAAAGCAAAGTGTATCTTTATTTTTAAATTTTCTTTCTTCTAGACAGAATTGAGAAGAAATGGGCAAATTGGAGCTTTTCTTGATTAGGTAGGGCCTGATTTTTTGTATCTTTTTGGTGGGGCCACTTGACAGAAGATTTTGGCAGCTTTTATATCCAGTTTGGAGGCATCTTGGATCCTTTTTGGAGGCTTTTCTATGGAGCTCGAAAATGGATCAAACTTGCTATTTTAGGAAGATTTCTCATCTTTTTCCTTGGGAGATTTTTGGAGGCATATATAGGAGAGAAACTTAGGTTTTTCTCAGTTCAGATTATTGTTTCTTGCTCTCTTGTTCACCTAAAAAGAGTTCTGTAAACACTTTTGTACTCAGATTTTGAGCTTGACACTCCTTCAGTTTTAATAAACAACAAAGCTTTCCATTCTCATTTCTTGTCTCATACTTACAATATCAATTTGATGTTTATTGTGATTCGAAACAAAGAATCCTTTTTATGTCTAGTTATTGTAGGTTTGTATGCAAGAGTTTCATAGAATTCAGGTTGTATTTTGTGTTCAGTCTTATAAACCTTCATACAAATTATTTTTGGATGATATAAGTGAGATTGTGAGAGTTGAGGTTTTTAGAAGTTGTTGTGAGTATAGTCATCAAAGTCTTTTAAAATTTTGGCAAAATACCCCTAGGTTTTAGAATTTCATTTATAGTTAACTTCTTAACCTTTTCGTTGGAAAGTCATTTAGATTAGGTGAAGTTACCAAGAGAACCAACTCACTCTAGAGGTTCACTCCAAGTTTTAGGCAACCCACAGGCCTAGGAGTGTTCCCATGTGTCAAAGGTAGCTAAGTTGATAGCTTAGCATTTGGGTGCATACTTTGTTGATAACAACTCTATCAATAGTTATAGAATTTCCCTCTACAGAATCTCCTCTACATCTGTGATGGTGTATATTATGTTTGTGGTGCCACATACCCTTGGAATGAATGAAAAAATGATGCAGAGTGCATAGCGGGTGTAGACACCCAAATTTGTCCATGTCTAGCGACACCTTGTTAAATCACTAATCCATTACCCAATTAATTAAATAAATTTTATTTATTTAATTAAAATCCCATTCTCATTCACTTAGCCAATTAATTAAATAAATTGTATTTATTTAATTAATTCCACATCATGTCTTATCTCATTTTATGCATTTATCATATTAATTAAATAAATTTTATTTATTTAATTAATTTCCAACTCATATCCAACTAATTCAAATACTTTATTTGAATTAAGCCTTTATCATTTATCACATTTTAACACTTGTCCATTTCCCATTTATCATGTGTTGTAAGACAACTTTCATTTAAAATCCTTCACATGTACAACTAATTGGACCTAAATTTAGTAACTTTCAATCTTAGCCATTCACATAGCCTCTGAATCTCCACCATTGATTGATCTTGGTTGAGTCCTATATAAACAGCCTCTCACTCCATATGAGACATCCAGAAATCATATAGTATCTAGCAATCCAGCAATCATATAGCAACTCCATTATCATCTTGAGCATTCGAGCATTTGAGCTTTTATCATCCATCAATGGCAGCTTTCAGCTTTGTGATTGTTCATTATTGAAGAAGCAGTCCACATCTCCCTCTCAAACAAGGAATCGCACGGTCTAGGTGATGTTATGCTTCAATTGCATTGTTCTTTTGGTTTCATTTAGGTTAGATTCCTTGATGATGGTAGGGTTAGGGTTTCATGACTATGTCTGATCTTCTACACCTGACTTTCACCTATCACATTTTGGCACGCCTGGTGGGACTCACGTCCCTGATTAACTTTGTTTTTTGGAGTTGTTTCTTTGAAGATCAGATTTTGCAGGTGCTCGCAGAAAATTTTAGTCGCTTTTGAACGAAAATCCGCCGCTTCGAGATTTCTGCGTCGCTTTTGAGCTGGAACAGGCTGCATATTCCTCTCTGGATCGCCTTTGACCTAACAGTCGTCGCCTCAGGTAAAACGAATCGCTTTTATCATTAAAATGATCGCCTCTAATGTATGTGACTGTGTTAAATGTATTTGCCGCTTTTGATCTAATAGCCGCCGCTTTTGCGCATAATCAGATCGCTTTTAATCTAACAGGGGCCGCCTTTGCACAATTCTGCATCGCTTTTGATCTAACAGTGAGCGCTTTTATTCTGATCTGAGACGCTTATGAGCTAATAATATTCGCCTGTGCAGGTTAGGGTTTAGATTTTTGTTTTGCAGAGACAGGTCGCCTTCGACTTACAACAGGTCGCTTCTGGTATATCGCGATCACATATGACACGACAGAGGCCGCTTTTGCATTTATTTGTGTCGCTTATGGACTGATATTGCTCGTCTGTTAGGCTAGGGTTTTTGTTTATCGGCTATGTTTTTGCAGAAACAGGTCGCATCCAGCCCTCAACCAATCGCTTATGGAAAATATGCATCGCTTATGAGCTGACAGGGGTCGCATACTGTGTTTTTGCATGTCGCATATGATCTGCAGTCTTTCGCCTCTGTAAAAATAGAGGTCGCTTTTGATCAACAGTGAGTCGCATCTGGTAAAGCTCTGTTGTTTTTAAGCCTGTTTCAGTTCCAGTTTAATTTTTGGCTATTAACTGGGTATTTGCGCAGCATCTTATCGATCTGTCCAAGAAAGGAGGTTATCAAACTACTGACATATCTATTGCAGGCTCGATCGGTCCAAGATTTGTGGTTTTTCACTAAATTAGGCATATTTGGGCTTGGTGCTTAAAATGAACTACTGTTTGCTCCGTGCTTGATTTATCTTTTTTGATTGCTTGCATGTGCCTGATTGTAACCCAAATTTAATGACAAAAGTATCCTCTCCCCTTGCCTATCAAATGGATCTTGGGTGCACGAGAACTTGTCATTATCTTTAGAGGGCCTGCCTTCCCGGTGTGAGAAGGGATACGACCCAAGCGGTAACGGGCTAAAGCCAAGTCCTTCCGAACCGCTATATAAGAAAAGTGTTTGTGTCGAAAGCCACAAACAACGGGTGCAGTTGTGTTATACCGACAGCCAACCTCCCCCAAAACCCTCCAAGGCGCAACCCTTGGAGGCTGGGAGACTCCATAACAGAGAGTAGCGCTGCCACACGTATAGCCACCCGAACGGATGCCCTTATTAGCAACTTTGTGTAGTAGCCAAAAACCTTCTATCTGTTGACGCAGAGGGCAAAACCCTTGAAGCGGCCCTGATTCATGCGGTTCTTAGCCGAGGTAGCAGGGACAATCTAAAGGTTTGGAGAGGGTCAAGCCTTATAAGAATCCCAGATCTTGGTATGCGTGAGAAGTGTGTGCAAATGTAAGGAGGAGCCGGTGCTACCAAGATCCTGGAGCTACCCGCTTTGAATAGGCACAGCTAGGGGATTCAACAGATATTGTCCTATCCTAGCCTAGGTTGTATCAGTTTGTGTTTGTTGTGAGTGTGAGTGACTGTTATCATTGTTTTCTTGCTGGAAAAACTACAAAATCAGACCACTGTTACACAAACACAGTCACTTTTGAACCTAAACTACTCGCACAGACCATCAACATCGCTTCTGAACTGTAGTGACTCGCATAACGCCTGAACTGCATCGCCTTTAAACAACAACTGCCCGCATATTGCTTAAACAGAGTCGCTTTTAAACCGCAGTTGATCGCCTGTTGCTTGAACAGAATCGCTTTTGAACCACAGCTGATCGCCTATTTCCTGAACCAAGTCGCATCTGAGTCATGACCAGTCGCGTATTGTCTGAACTAGATCGCTTTTAAGCCGCAGTTATTCGCCTGATTCCTGAACAAGCTCACCTATGAACAACAGACTGTTGCCTTTAGGGATATCTGAGTCACCTCTGAACTAACAGTAATCGCCTTTGAACCAACAGTCATCGCCTCTGGCATAGCATTCGCTTCTGGTTAGCACTGTCATTTTCCTGTCACATCTAAACCAGGTCACATCTGAGCTATCATTAATCGCCTTTAGCATCCTTTGAGTCGCCTTTGAGCTATCAGCAGTCGCCTATACCTAAAATTCCTGCAAATCTCAGTGCATCAGCTGAATTAGCCTCAGGACCAGCTTGCTTGAACCTAAAACATCAGCTTTCAGACTTATCTTTGATCAACAGCAAATACCTGGACTTTGTCTCCTATCTTGAGCTTATCAATCAATCATAACTCGTGAGCTTTTCCATCTTTTGAGACCCCAACCAGCAAATCAGACATCAATCCAATCATTTCAATCAACAAACAATCTTCAGTTTTAGCTTCAGCCAACAAACATCCTTCAGCTTGAGCTTTAGCAAACAATCTCTTTTAGCTTTAGCTCCAACAAACATCAACAGCAAACAATCTTTCCCTTGAGTGATTAAGCTACCTCTAGGGACAACCAACAACAACTCAGCCAAACCAAATCAACCAAGCAACTTAGCCAAACCAGCAAACCAAAACAGCAACCAATCAACCAACTATCATCTTTTGGGTCTCAAAACTTTGACAAGCTCAACTTCATCATCAACATCATGCCTCAAACTAGGAGTCAATATCGAGCTGAAATAGAAGCCAAATTGAAAGCTGAAATGGATGCCAAATTGCAAGCTGAGATGAAACAATTCACAACACCTCTTAAGGACGCAACTCAATTCACAACTGGTATGCCTTCTCATATGTTTATACCTCAAGGGTACACTAGGGGCGAATCATCTTCACAACAAATGCACCCTCCACCATCCTTGGAAACTTTCGAAGAACAATCTCAAGACGACTCATCAGAATTCCAAGATACCTATCTATGGGACCAAGTTGAGAAACTCATGATATCTGAGCCTGATCACTGTTTTCTCCAACTTGCTCGCATGGGTGCTAAACTACCTAAAGACTTTGATATATCCACTATTAGAGAGCATGATCCCAACACTACTGCTGTTGTTGCGAATAAACCATCTACTATAGTCACATCATCTCCTATTACCTCGCAAACACCATCCTCATTGCCTCTTGTTGCTTCATTTGAGTTACCACGATCAGAGCATACCTTAGAACCATTGATAGTGCCCACCAATGTGCTTCCTCTCATGTCACAAAATCTCAACATCCCACCTTTTCATGTCCCTCAACATATCTCTCCTTCTACCATGACTGTTTCCATGCCTCAAGTCACACAAGCTGTCCATGTAACACAAGCACAAACACTTCGAGCATCACAAGTAATTCCCATATCTTACGGTGTGCATACCTCTCAAACCATTCCATCAACACATGTTGTCCATGCTTCACAACCATTACACTCTACCAAATCTCATACACCAACTACTAATTCCTCCATGTTATCCTATAATCCCAACGTTAGTCTCATTGACATGAGTGATTCCCTCATTTCTCAAGCCAATCCAAACAATAAGATTGCTTATGTAGATCAACTTACATCCATGCTGTCCTCTTCTTCCAAACCTTCACACACCATCAATCCATCTTATGCTACCCAAGGCTTCTCTAATATCACCCAACACATGACGTATACCAATCCTCATATTGTCCAAAATACCAATCCCAATGTTCACCCTTCGGTTGTATCTACCAATCCCTCCGTCACTTACCATGTCATGAATTCAATCCCAACTTCCCAACCATCTGCTACTATCAATCCCACATCCACTTCTCATGTAATACACACTCACTTGCCACTTGTGTCTCAAGGACAGCAATCCTCTAACACGTACATGTCACATACCACTCCTTTGACATACATTGTGAGCACACAACCCCAACAAACAGTCACAGCTTCGTACATCCCACAACCACAACAAACTGTCACAACTCCACATATACCACAACCGCAACCACAATATGTCTCATATCACACTCCACCCCCTTCGCAACAACAGCAGTTATCCTCAGCCGATATCCAACAGATGATCGATGAAAGGGTAGGACAAGGCAAGAAACCTTTCTCTCTCGAAAATATATGCGCTTATCCATTTGACAAGTCTCTTAATATGATACCTTTTCCACCACACTTTGAAATCCCACAATTTGATAAGTACAAAGGGAAAGGAAATCCGGACGACCATCTTCGAGCCTTTTTCGTGGCATGTCTCGATGTTGCCTATGATGATACATATCTCTTGAGACTATTTCCTCGAAGCTTAGCAGGACAAGCTCTCGAATGGTTTTCCCATTTACCTCCAGGAATTAAGACTTTTTCCGAATTGGCAACCAAGTTTTGATCACATTTTGCCTTCAACATTGAACATGAGGTAACCATGAATGACCTTGTCAACAACAAACAACGCAATGGTGAAACCTTTTCCTCATTTACCCAACGATGGCGTAATATGGCTAGCAAATTATCATGGGAAATCCCTGAGAAACAACAGCTTGACATCTTTGTTCAAAATCTTCATCCTGAGCTGTCATTCCAATTACAATTGCAAAGTGCTAGCACCTTTGACGAACTAGTTTCCAAAGGAGTTATTATTGAACGAGCCTTAATTGCCAATGGAACTATCAAGATCTTTCGTGATAACAAAGATTCTCCCCAAAATTCCAATGATAAGTCTCGCTTTTGGAACAAGAACAAGAATGTTGTCAATGACGGTATTGTTGATACAAAGAATATCCAAACTATGAGAGCTCCTATCAACATTCAAGCAGCCTCTCCACCAAGATAGTCTTTTCCACAATGAAGAAACCAACGTCAAAATCCACGCCGACAATTTACACCATTAGTGGAACCCATGGAAGTTATTCTTCGAAAGCTGCTTCAAGCCGGAGATGTTATTCTACCCGATGCACCACCAAACGGCGAACCACTCTTTCGAGCTCCTTGGTACAAAGAGAATGAGTATTGTGATTACCATCGCGTTAAAGGACACAAAACAAATGGTTGTATGCGCTTAAAACATGTTATCCAAGACTGCATTGATCAAGGTCTAATCAACGTCACACCTTCAACACCTCAACCTGCTCAACAATCCACATCAAACTATGATCTAGAGACTTTCAAGAATCCACTTCCATCTCATGATCAGACAAATAACCTTCAAGCTGGAAATGCTATTCCCTATACTTATGCATCATCTACCATTGGCCGCATTGACCATGCTCGCATTTCTACCATTACCGTCCAAGGAGCACCTGATTGTGCCGTAACCACACGAAGAGGTCGAGTTACCATTCAAGCAGCACCTCCTCATCCTCCTCGACCTCTCTCCGACTACAACCTCTTGGATCACCTTGGCAAAACACCCGCACACATATCTATCCTTGAGCTGCTCCGCATATCCCCCGCACATAAAGCTATCCTTGATAAGGCCTTACAAGAGTCTTCGGTGCCTAATAATATTAATATCACACAATTTCAATCCATGGTCGCTAGCATTGCAGCCCCTTGTCATTTAACCTTTTCCGACAAAGATCTTCAACCCTCCATTCATCCGTCACACAATGAGGCCCTCCATATTGAAGTATTTGTTAACCAACACCGTATCAAACGAGTCTTGATAGATGGGGGAGCTGGTCTAAATATATGTTCTTTGAAACTTATCAAACAATTGGGATATTCTGAGAAAAATGTAGACACCTCCAAGGTTATAACCATCAGAGCATATGATGACGCTGAAAGAGATACTGAAGGGATCATTTTATTGCCTATTCAAGTTGGACCGGTCATTACTGAAACTCGCTGTCAAGTCCTTGATATTGATCTGCCTTACAACATCATCCTCGGTCGCCCTTGGATCCATACCCTTAAAGCAGTTCCATCTACATATCACCAATGCCTTAAATTTCCACATAAGGGTGTTGAAGTTACCATTCAAGCTGATCCTAATCCATTTGAGTTTTGCCGTGCCTTTCAAGCTAAATATCAGAGTCCAAACCGTATCCCTCTCAACGCCGAGGCATATCCGTCATCCTCCTATGTAGACCCATCCGATCTTCTCAAGCCCTCATCTAGCAAAGCCGCTTCCAACCTCCATATCAAATATACCGAACAAGGCCCTGGTGAATACAAATTGCAGGAATCCTGTTGCGTTGGCACCCTTCCATTATCTCCTAAATCCCACGGTAAGCCCTCTACATCTAAGCCCACTTCATCCTCCGCTGTTATCAAAGCTCCCCCTACCGTATTCATTAAAGGTGGTTTCTTGGATGACGAAGACATTGAGGACATCGACTCTTGGATATTCTTTGATGAAAATGACCAAGTCCAACTTGAAGTAGAGCGATACAACAACGGGTTTCGTATCATAAAGAACATGGGCTATAAAGGACATGGCGGCTTGGGATCACAGGAACAAGGACCTATTGAGCCCCTTATTGTGTCTAAGAAGTTTAATAAGGAAGGCCTTGGTTACCAACCGGAGGTACCGCGATCCAAAGACATTAAGTGTATTTCCGATATTGACATTGGACCTTCTTCGGTAGGAGAGACTTCTAACTCGGATACCATCGACGACTCCTCCCTTCATATCACCGACCTCTTTCAAGAACATTCCATCTTCATGTAGTATATGATTTTTGGATAGATACTATTTGTCCGCGTGCCTTAAGCCAACATTTGCTATAGCCATTTATCAACAACTTTAGCCTTCAACAGGATGTAGCTTTCCTCTTAACAAGGCGCCAGCTTAATCTATCCAAGGGCACCCAAATTTGGCAAGAGAACGTGATGACAGTATCTTTTTGTTTTATCTTTTGATTTATCTTTTGTCCCTTTTCTATACCTAGTCAAGACTGCCATGATCTCTTTATATCTTGGTATGTTGCGATGAAGTAAGGACTGGGGCATGGTCATATAGCTTTCGTATGCCGTGTTTGCGGGATGATCTTATTCTCTTCCTATGCGTCTTGGTATCTTGTACGTGTTGGGATTAGCATCTTACATATCAATATCTCTAGCATCTGAGAAGCTAAACAGTCTCTTATGCATTGGAGACTATTCTATGTTAAGACTAACTCCATACATATAACCAGCAAGCTATCATTATGTGTAGTGGAGATAAGTTCAAACCATTGTTTGTAGCGTCAAAGTCCAACACTAGCTGTTATTCATATCTTGTGCATGTTGGCTCAACATCTTGACCACATGCGTTCAGACAAGATTGTAACATGTTAGTTGCGCATTGGATATCTCGACACCTTGGTCTCTTATACCCTGGTGCATAACATCCATATGCTATATCAGACATAAGGACTGCATTTCTTTTCATTTTGAGCAATTACTTGAAAGATGCCCATCATCATCTTATCTTATTCATTCTATCTATCCATTCGTTCCGTCATCCTCAGCCAAGATCAATCATCTCCATCGTCCTTTCTCCATTTCCCGCTCCTGCAAAACAAGTATTAGCCATACATACGTCCATTATATCTATATCTTTCATTACCATCTACCTATATGCATACATTTATTCATATCATTACCCTTTACATATTCAAACATTTTCTATTCTATTACCATTTGCATCAACATCCATCCATAATCCATATATAATCCATACACATAACATGCATAGCCATCATAATATCAACATCACAACCATTATAACATCATATAGATCGCCAAAACTGCCATATATATATACATGTGTGTCAAAATACAAGTGTCTACAATACAAGCTGAGCCCTGAAAAGAATGAATGTACAACAATGGCTCTAGGCCTCATCATGATACAATGTCACCAAGATATGCCCTAGCGACTACTGCCAGCTCCCTCGCCCTGACCACCACCACCAACAGGTCCTGTACCTGGTCCTCCATCTCTCGGTGGCCCCATCACTGAAGCTACTGATCAAGATCCACCTGACCTCCGTGAGCTTGAAGCCCCTGACCTGCTCCTGAAGCTAGGCTGTCTCTGCTCTGCCGGCACAGCTCCATAATATAGGCCTCTATAATACTCAGCCTCACCCTGCACTCTCCGAAGCTCAGCCTGTACCGCTGTCAACTGTGTGGCTAAGTACATGGTAGCTCCATCAGTCCCCAAGGCAGTCACTGCTCTATCCCGCTCACTGGTCATAATCTGCAGCTGCTGAACTGCCCTATCTCTCTCAACTCGCAGACTATCTCTCTCAGCTCACAGACCATCTCTCTCTGCTCTCATAGCCTGCTCCTGCTGTACTGCAGTATCTCGCTCAAGCCTCATCATCTGCTCATGCTGCCTAGCTATATCCCTCTCTCCTATAACTCTCGCGAGTGCACCATCATCCTGTCCATCTCCTCTCTGAGTTCCCAACTGTAGCTGAGCCTGATAAGCCTGTGCCTATGCTCTAGCATGCCTCAGACTGATCACGGCCTGATGCCTATCCATCTCCACTCTCCTCAGCCTCATCTGTGCCCGCTGCCTCCATCTCCTCTCCTCTCTGATCCATCTCCGCAGCTGCTGAATACCCACATCATCCCCTGCTCTGATCTGTGCCTGTGGTTGTGCTAATATAGCAGGCTGACCTGGCACCTGCCCTGGCATCTATATCCCTGGTGCAGCTGGCACTACTGCCTGTGCTGGTGGAGCCCGCCGTCGTCGCCTCCGAACTGGTCTCTCCATCCCAATCTCCCCAATCTCTCCATCCCGTGTCAACCGAGTCGGCCTAGCTGTCGCCCAGTGTGCATCATACTCTGGCAATGTACATGGATCTGTAGGACCCTGTCTCCACTGCCATGCTACTGGCTGCAATCCATCTCTCTTTGCCAAGGCTGTGTCCACCACAACCTCTGGACCCCAATCAAATACCTCCTGCCTCGTCCTCCCAAAAACGGCATCCCCTACAGGTACTGCCTGTGCCTCTCCGAACTGTCTCAGGGCTCTCTCTGGTAAATAGCGCTCTATAATGTACACGCCGCGTCCAAAAATGTACCTCACCTGTCTAGCATAAGCAAGCTCGGCATCCTCCTCCTCCCACTGCTCACATCCTAGCCATGGCCTCCATACAAATCTGTCTATCTCATCCAACCTCCGCCGCCAGTATACCACCCCTCGGCGCTGTCGATACGTCAAGGCTCCTCTATACATCCGTGCAAATGGCTCTCCTGCTGCTCTAGCCACCCATCCCTCTAGTCTCGTCACTGGAATGTGCTCATAAGCCCATACGTGCAAAACTGTCACTCCGGCTGACATACTGGCTCCAAACATATATGCACAATCATGCAGGTAATGATAGAGCTGTCCCAACACGTACTCTGCCCATGCATATCTCGTGCCATAGGAGAACATGCCCTCCATCACTGTCCCCCATCCTACAGGAAACCCTCTCGCTCTCCTGTCACCCACTAGCCATCTAATGATAGCCACTACCACTCGCTGCAATCTGTCACAGAGCTCCTCCATCCTCCCCATCGGTATCTCTGAACCCTCTGCTCCGATGTCTGGTGTCCCAAACAATCTCCTGAATGCAGCTGGGCCCATCTCCGGATCATAATCTACCCGATCCCCATCTATCGGAATCCTCAAAATCTGGAACACATCCTCTAAGGTGATGGTCGCCTCACCTGTCGGTAACAAGAATGAACTGTGCTCGCTCATCCATCGCTCCACCATCGCAGTCATCATCCCTTGATGTGCCTGCACTGGCTCTAATCGTGACACATGCTCCAAACCCAGGATCTCTAACACCAGCAGCTCCTCTGCATCCAACCGTCTCACTAGCCGCAAATCTCTCGGATGGGGCTCCCGTGATAGTAATGGCGGTAGTACATCCTGCATCATCCATTTACCCTTGTCAGTCCATCCCGTTAATCATTCATATCACAATCTGCCTATCTATCTGCTATTCTATCCTACACATACCATATGCGGTTCCCTTTACCACATGCGACCTTTTCCTGCTCACTAGCGACCCATGTTACTACATGCGCCTCTGTTTTGACCAAACGCAACCTCTTTTACATATGCGCTCACTGTTTTCCTATAAGCGACCACTATTACCATATGCGTTCATCTTTACTTTATCTGCGAGCCATATCCTATGTGCGAGTCTTTTTACCCCAAACGCGAGCCCTTTTCCTATATGCGCCTATTTTCTCATCATAAGCGAGCCAACTCACACTAAGCGACCATTTTCGCCCTATACGCGCGCTATCTACCATATGCGATCTGTTTCTAGTCCTATGCGCGCTAAACTACCCTATGCGACTACTATCTACTCATAAGCGACTGGCTTCCCTCCATACGCGCATTTCCGCTGCTTTTTTTCCCGCCGACCGGATGCGACCACTTTTTTTTCTAAGCGACCTACCCACGCCTATAAGCGACCTGAATTACTCTAAGCGACCTCTATTCCTATATAAGCGACCTATATGTGCCATGTCCTAAACTCGTCGCTTTTGGTGACGTGTGTGAATTAATTACGCTTCTAGGCTATTACATGCACGCTTTTGGGAAAAGTTTTGAAACATACCGGTGCGCCTGCTCCCTCTGGTCGTCCATGTGTCCTCACTCGCTCCGCACGATGATCTCTGCGTGGAATCACCATCCTGCTAGCTCTGCCACTCTCACTCTCAGGAGCTCTGGATTTCTCTAGGTTTCTAAGCACAAATGAGCACAAATGAGCCTATTTGCCCTTGCAGCCCCTACTTATAGCCCTTCTCCAAACCCTAATTCTTCTATACCACAGCCTATTTTCTTCGCGTCTGCCCT
Source organism: Cunninghamia lanceolata (assembly GCA_027924645.1). Taxonomy (NCBI): domain Eukaryota; kingdom Viridiplantae; phylum Streptophyta; class Pinopsida; order Cupressales; family Cupressaceae; genus Cunninghamia; species Cunninghamia lanceolata. Next base: position 2,774,404 of record BSBN01000367.1, on the reverse strand, counting down.
CTTTTCCACCTTTCCTTCTATCGAGAGCCAACCCAGTCCTTCCTGGTTCGCCTGGCTTACCTCTCGAGGGGGCATCACCTGCCAGTTACACTGGGGCATAACTTGTTTATCGAACGCATCTCACATCTTCTTTGACACAACGTTCTATCGAACATTGTATCAAAGAGGGGCAAAATGTAGACACCCAAATTTGTCCATGTCTAGCGACACCTTGTTAAATCACTAATCCATTACCCAATTAATTAAATAAATTTTATTTATTTAATTAAAATCCCATTCTCATTCACTTAGCCAATTAATTAAATAAATTGTATTTATTTAATTAATTCCACATCATGTCTTATCTCATTTTATGCATTTATCATATTAATTAAATAAATTTTATTTATTTAATTAATTTCCAACTCATATCCAACTAATTCAAATACTTTATTTGAATTAAGCCTTTATCATTTATCACATTTTAACACTTGTCCATTTCCCATTTATCATGTGTTGTAAGACAACTTTCATTTAAAATCCTTCACATGTACAACTAATTGGACCTAAATTTAGTAACTTTCAATCTTAGCCATTCACATAGCCTCTGAATCTCCACCGTTGATTGATCTTGGTTGAGTCCTATATAAACAGCCTCTCACTCCATATGAGACATCCAGAAATCATATAGTATCTAGCAATCCAGCAATCATATAGCAACTCCATTATCATCTTGAGCATTCGAGCATTTGAGCTTTTATCATCCATCAATGGCAGCTTTCAGCTTTGTGATTGTTCATTATTGAAGAAGCAGTCCACATCTCCCTCTCAAACAAGGAATCGTACGGTCTAGGTGATGTTATGCTTCAATTGCATTGTTCTTTTGGTTTCATTTAGGTTAGATTCCTTGATGATGGTAGGGTTAGGGTTTCATGACTATGTCTGATCTTCTACACCTGACTTTCACCTATCACAGCGGGAAGCAACACACAATTGATCAGTGAGATGTAGCCTATGTCTTGGCGACCAAACCTTGGCGACCAAACATACCCCGTCAGCCTCTGACAAACTTCTCCTACCGATCCCCGATGGTGGTTACGCTCCCCTCGACTTAACCATAATGGTTAGTCATGACTCTGTTGGCCAAACAATTACTATCGGCCGCTTTAGGATTCACTCATATGCATCACTTAATTTGTTATCATTGGTGGACTATAATCCATATGCACCAGTTCACCGCTACACCCGGTCACCTTCTTGTATCTAACATAATGTATGTTTCAACATACATTCTCAAAATACATTTGCAATATACATTGGGTGGGACCCTTCCTTCGGCCTAACACCGAGGATCGGTGCAACTCCAAAAGGTTTCTCTAAAAGCTATGTCATGCCACTGACATTTCATTTACTCTGCAATTACAAAGACACCAAACCAACACACAGAAACAAAGGCTCGATAGTACAGACACCCTCTGTGAACACTTGATCGCCCGCCAACTTGGCCACTTCTCAACAACACTTTTCCTATCACTTCTATGACTAGTCACATAGAGATGACTAGTCGACTTATACCAAACTCCTTGGGTCTTTGGGTGTCTGATCCAGAACAATAGAAAACACAAAATACACATTGTATCCCTCCATCACACTAAGAATGAGAATGCTTTCATTGGACAAAGGAATAACACTCCATTTGTTCACCAAACCCTAGTTTCTAGGTTTTTAGATCAATCTCTAAAAAACTACAACACTCTAAGTCACCATATTACTATCAAATGGAACTAGTTCAATGCATGAATACTACCAGTCCATACAGAATGACAATCATAGAGAATTACTCAGAAAAAACAATGTTCAACACCCAAACTCTAGTTCTTCATTCATTCACTCCCTTATGTGTCTCTCCCATTACATCCAACTTCTCGCCTATAAAAGGCTAGAGATAGCAGTTTACATCCTCCAACCATACAAAACTAATTTGAAAATAGTTATCCATTGGATTTCTCCTAACACAAGAAAACTACATGTTTTCCTTGTGTGATTACATCAAACTTCACCAAAACATGGTCTACATAGGTCTAGTGACCAAATTGACACAAAAGCCTTATTACAAACATGATGGGCTTAAAAAGCCTTATTGAAACAAAACAAAAACATGACTTCCTGCACCATAGAGTAGGTGCTCCTACACCATACTCCCCCTGCAGGAAAAACTCAAGTCCCTTGAATTGCTAACTATTGGAGTGTCTTCCCATGCTTCAAAATGTCTCCCTCACTCATCCATGTAGCCTCTAAATTAGGAAGATCCTACCACTTGACCAAGTACTCCTTGTACACACCTTTCCTTGTCTTTTTGACAACCTTGGAATCTAAGATGCATTCCAACTATAAAGGCTTACTTGGAGGTAGATCTCTGATCCAGTCTTCATCTTCAATCATAACATCTGATCCATCTTCAGCATTTAATGGAGGTCTGAATGGAAATATGTCTGCAACATTGAATATGGGAGAAATACCAAGACCGGATGGCAATTCTATCTCATATGCATTTGGACCAAACTTATGCACTACCTTGTATGGTCCTATTTTCTTCATCAGAAGCTTGGTTGGTTGTCCTTTAGGTAACCTTCCCTTCCTTAGATAGGCCATCACCAAATCTCCCACCTTGAACTGTTCATCTCTCCTTTTGAGATCTGCTCTATCTTTGTATTTGGAAACTGTTTTCTCCAACTGAACCTTGACCTGATCATGAACTGCTTTCATGGTGGTAGCAAAATCTTCTCCTAGAGAACTCCTCTTATCCTGACCTTGCAGGTCTTTGAGTTCAAGTGGTCCTCTTGGATGGAAACCATAAACAATTTCAAATGGACTTTTCCTAGTACTTATGTTCCTTGAATCATTGTAAGCATACTCAACTTGACTGATCACCAAGTCCCATGCCAACCCATGCTATTTGGTAAGGCATCTAAGAAGGTTTCCTAAGGACCTATTAACAACCTCCATCTAACCATCAGTTTGGGGATGGTAGGCTGATGAGAAAGACAATTATGTTCCCAATTTTCTCCATAAGTTTCTCCAAAAGTGACCAACAAACAAACTTGGAGTCTCTATCAGTGACAATTGAAAGGGGAAAACCACAGATTCTAACCACTTCTCTGAAAAAGAGACCAGCAATATGAGATGCATCATTTGTGTATTTGCATGGCACAAAATGAGCCATCTTACTGAATCTGTCCACACCCCTTGTTGTCTTAGGAAGACCAAGTACAAAATCCATACTAATGCTCTCCCAAGGCCTATTGGGAATAGGAAGTGGTTGGTACACACCAGCATTAGAAGACATACCTTTGGCCTTTTGACATAAGGTACAACTTGCAACATATCTCCTTACATCTGACTGTACATTTGGCCAATAGTAGAATCTAGTGACTTGTTCAAAACTCTTGTCCAACCCAAAATGTCCTCCTAAGGTTCCATTGTGCTTCTCCTTGATGATGTTATCCATCATTGAACATTTAGGAACACATAGCAAACTGCCTTTGAATAGGAGACCTTCTTGCAATACAAAATCTGAATATTCACCATGAAAAATGTTAGCCAAACTAGCACAAACTTCATAAGCAGTCTTTCAATCTGCATCCTCCTTGTATAACTCCTTCAAACAATCTATTCCCATGCTTTCCATCTGTACTTCATGTATGACCAGTATCCTTCTACTTAAAGCATCAGCCACTTTGTTGGCAACACCCTTTTTATGCTTAATAGTGAAGGTATAGGCCTGCAATTGTTCCATCCACTTGACATGCCTATGATTCAACTTTTCCTGACTATTTAGGAAGCTAAGAGCATGGTTACCAGTAAAAACAATGAACTCTTTGGGCAACAAATAGTGTCTCCACTTTTTGAGAGCTTGTACCATTGCATAAAGCTCTAAGTCATAGGTAGAATACCTCTGTTTAGCCTCATTCAATTTCTCTAAAAAAAATGCCACTGGATGTCCATCTTTACTGAGAACAACACCTATTGCTTGCTGACTTGCATCACATTCCACTACAAAAACTTTGTCAAAATCAGGGAGCATCAATGTAGGTAATTCAGCCACTTTCCTCTTTAACAATTCAAAGCTATCATCTACTTGCTTTGTCCATTGAAATTTACACTTCACTCCACCCTTGATGGTGTTGAGAATAGGAGCACTTATGTGACTGAATCCTCTAATGAACTTCCTATAAAAAGTTTCCAAACCATGGAAACATCTAACATCTCCCACTATCTTAGGAGTAGGCCAATTGAGAATAGCCTCAACCTTTGTGGGGTCCATCTTCAAACAACCATTAGAAATCACAAAACCAAGATACACAAGCTTAATTTTCATGAAATAACACTTATCCAAGTTGATCATCAACTTACTCTCATGCAACTTCTTCATCACTTGTCCAAGATGCTTCACGTGTTCTTCTTTTGTCCTGCTGAAAATAAGTATGTCATCAAGATAAACAATTACAAATTTGCCAATGAATTCAACAAGTACCTCGTTCATCAAACACATGAATGTTCTTGGAGCATTACTAAGGTTGAATGACATGACAACCCTCTCATAGAGACCTTCATTTGTCTTGGAGGCAGTCTTCCATTCATCCCCCTACCTAATTCTGATCTGATGATAACCAGATTTCAAATCAATCTTGGAATAATAACATGATGCTCCAAGATAGTCCAAAAGATCCTCAATCCTTGGCATAGGGAGTCTATCCTTATTGTGATCTTATTTATAGCCCTTGAATCCATACATAGTCTCCACTTTCCATCTTTCTTTGGAGCAAGTACACTAGGGACTGCACATGGACTAAGACTCTTTCTAATCAATCCTTTCTCTAAGAGTTCTTGAATTTGTCTACTCACCTCTTCATTCTGCTGTGGTGTCAACTTATAGGCGGCCTTATTGGGCAATGTGGCACCTGGGATCAAGTCAAATTGATGACTTATATCTCTCATGGGTGGTAAGGAGTTAGGAGTTTCCTCTACCACAAGATCCTGGTACTTATCCAACAATTGTTGTACTTCTAGTGGAATCTCTTTCTGCTTTTTGTCTTTCTGTCCTGATTCATCTTTAGGCTTCATTATTAAGGAATATCCTTGGGTATCCTTCTCCTTCATGAGGTTTAAGAACTCTTTGCCACTAACCATCATGACACTGGTGTCATTACTCTTCTCTCCAATCTGCTCTTGCATAGGATCCATCCTAAACTTCCTCCCATTCTTGGTGATGAGGTATGTGTTCTTCTCACCATCATGCTGTGCCTTCACATCATAGAAGAAGGTGACAAGCATCCATAGGAATAATCTCACATAGTACCTTGTCCTTATAATCACCTATCTCAAACTCAACCCAAGTTTGTTCTTCTATCATGTAGTTTTGATTCTTATTCAACCAAGAGATCTTATGAGGACTAACATGGGGTAGCCTTTTCAACTTACATTTTTCTACCATTTCAGTAGACACTACATTCTCAGTAGAACCTGAATCAACAATGATTTTACAAAGCTTACCATATGCTATACCTTGGGTTCTGAAGAGAGTCTTCCTTTGTGGGGGTTTTTGCTTCAATGGCATCTTCATCAAGGTTCTCTTGATCATCATGCTCTCTCCTTCAAAGACTGGTGCAGCACTACTAATAGGTGAATTCACACTTTGGCAATCATCATCTTTCAACAACTGATTCCTTCTCCCACCATCATGGGAACTAGATGCCTTCTTAGGGCATTTGCTCACAGTATGGCCTACTTGATTGTAGCCATAGCATCTTCTAGTGAAAACTCTGGGTCCTCTGCCTGCACCACCACCTCTACCTCTGCCATTTGGTCTTCTCCAACCTCTGAAGCCACCACTTCTATGATCTACATTAGAATGAGACTCTTATTGACTTGAATTTTCATTTCTACTTGACTGTCCTCTACCAAAACTGTCTCTTCCCCTATTATTCCTGCCACCTCTTCCTTTGGTGTTTTGATCACTCCTTCTTTTCAACTTATCGTCTGCCCTAGAGGCTAATTGAAAACATTCATCCACTATTTTGGGAACCACCATACTGAATTCATCTTGTATGTTATACCTCAAACCATCAAGATATCTAGCCACCATCTCTTTCTCCTCCTCCTTGTGATTGGCTCTCATGCTCAATCTATGAAATTCTTCAGTATATGTAGCCACATCCATATCCTTTTGTCTGAGATGATTAAACTTCCTAATGGTCTGCAACTCATAATCAGATGGCATGAACTTGTCTCTCAACATGGCCACCATTCTGCTCCATTTGGTGATAGGGTTCTTTCCCACTTTCTCTCTTTCGCATTGTGTATAGTTCCACCAAACCAGGGCAGAACCTCTCAATATTGTCTTAACAAATTTGACTTTCTTGCTGTCATTATACTCCTTGAATTCAAAATAGTTACACATGGCTTCAATCCAATCCATGAGAGCATCTCCATCTAGTTTCCCATTGAATGTAAGAACATCCATCTTTGGATCACCACTATCTCCATGACCTTTGAGTGCATTCAAGAATGCCTTTTGGTTTGCATTCATACCTTCACCTTGAGGGCTCTCCTCTGCCTCTTCTTCTTCTTCTGTATCAGAAGCACTTCCATCCTCTTTACTCTTACCCTTGGACTTCTTTCAACTTTTCTTCAAACATCTCCTCTACCATCTTCTTGATGGCTTCTTTGCTCATAGACTTGGGAGGCATTATGCTAGCTTTAGTTTCTATTTTCATGTCTGACATACATGGCTCCAATTCAAATATTGGCTCTGATACCAATATGATGCAGAGTGCACAGCGGGAAGCAACATAGAATTGATCGACGAGATGTAGCCTATGTCTTGGCGACCAAACCTTGTCGGCCAAACATACCCCGTCAGCCACTTACAAACTTCTCCTACCGATCCTCGACGGTGGTTACACTCCCCTCAACTTAACCATAATGGTTAGTCATGACTCTGTCAGCCAGACAATTACTATCAGCCGCTTTAGGATTCACTCATATGCATCGTTTCATTTTTTATCATCGGTGGACTATAGTCCATATGCACCGGTTCACTGCTACACCTGGTCACCTTCTTGTATCTAACACAATGTATGTTTCAACATGCATTCTCAAAATACATTTGCAATATACATTGGGTGGGACCCTTCCTTCGGCCTAACACCAAGGATTGGTGCAACTCCAAAAGGTTTCTCTGAAAGCTATGTCACACCGCTGACATTTCATTTACTCTGCGATTACACAAACACCAAACCAACATACAAAAACAAAGGCTCGATAGTACGAGCACCCTCTGTGAACACTTGGTCACCTGCCAACTTGGCCACTTCTCAACAACACTTTTCCTATCACTTCTACAACTAGTCACAGAGAGATGACTAGTCGACTTATACCAAACTCCTTGGGTCTTTGGGTGTATGATCCAGAACAATAGAAAACAAAAAATACATACTATATCCCTCCATCACACTAAGAATAAGAATGCTTTCATTGGACAGAGGAATAACAGTCCATTTGTTCACCAAACCCTAGTTTCTAGGTTTTCAGATCAATTTCTGAAAAACTACAACATTCTAAGTCACCAGATTACTATCAAATGGAACTACTTCAATGCATGAATACTACCAATCCATATAGAATGACAATCACAAAGAATTACTTAGAAAAAATAATGTTCAACACCCAAACTCCAATTCTTCATTCATTCACTCCTTTCTGTGTCTCTCCCATTACATCCAACTTCTCACCTATAAAAGGCTAGAGACAGTAGTTTACATCCTCTAACCATGCAAAATTGATTTGAAAACAGTTAGCCGTTGGGTTTCTCCTAACACAAGAAAACTACATGTTTTCCTTGTGTGATTACATCAAACTTGACCAAAACATGGTCTACATAGGTCTAGTGACCAAATTGACACAAAAGCCTTATTACAAACATGATGGGCTTAAAAGGCCTTATTGAAACAAAACAAAAACATGACTTCCTGCACCAAAAACATATGTTTTCATGTCTCAAATCATCTAGGAATTTTCTCCCATCCTTTAAACAAATTTTGCTTATACTGAAAAATTGCCGCTCTCTTTCCTTCAATAGAATCAATTTGTGTCTTTTACCATTCTTTATTATATTGTAAGTAATTTCCCTCCCATAATGTATAGCATTCCTATCAAATTTCCATGGTCTCCCTAATAAAAAATGACATACATCCATTGTCATTATATCACATGAAACTTCATCATCATATGAACCTATTTTGAAATGAACCTATTTTGAATTTGAATAAACATTATTCTTTCACAATCACCTTATGCTCTTTTTGCAACCAAGAAATCCTATATGGTCTAGGGTGTTCTAATCTTTTCAACTTAAATTTATTAACCATATCTTTAGACACTAAATTATCTATACTACTATTATCAATGACAACCTTACAACACTTACCTCTTAACTTGCATATTATTTTAAACAAATTATTCCTATTTATTGGTTCTTCTCATGACAAGTGACTCACCTTTCTCTAGCTCATTCTTAAAATTCTATACTCCCTTGGTCTCCTCATCAACATCTATAACTCTTGCTCTCTCTTCTAATTTATTGCTAGGGATTTCCTAACCTTGGAAACATTCAAATTATTAGTTTCCTTCCTCTCTATAGTTAAAATAAGTTCATCTAAAAGTTCTTGCACTATATCTTCATCTACCCCTTTGGTATCCATAGTCCTATTATTGCAATATGAATTTTTGTAATCCTATTCTTTGTAGTAAGAACAATTTCCTTCTCTATTACTGTGATAAGGATTATCGATTCCTCCTTCCTTGCAATATGAATAGTCACTCTTAGAATATTTTAAATATGGCCTTCTATGACCACATTGAGATCTATTTCTTTAGAGCCTTCATTCTCTTCCTCCTTACCAATTTTTTCTATCTTCTCGAGTATTTTTTTTAATTTCATTTATGTTGTTAAGGACAATTGATATATCTCCTCTACTATTTGGATATTCAACATACTCAAATATTCCTAAATTTATCCTCTCAAACCATTGATATACCTTGTCATCTTATTTGCACCTTCATCATGATGCCTTGACTGGATTGTTAGCCTATAGTATTCATTAGTGTATTCTTTCACAGTCATATCCTTTTGTCTCAAGCTCTGAGACTCCTTCAATAGGTCTAAGTAATAATTTGCAAGAATAAACTTAGATTTCAATTTTTTCACCATTCTATCCCATTTCCCAATGTTAGGTTTACACTAAATCTATTCCTCTCTAACTAAATTTCTTTCCATCAAATAGTAGCATGCAATTTCAAATTAGTCTTATTAAATGTTACCTATCTAAATCATCAATATCTTCATACTTAATATTTTCTTCTGAGTTAGTTATCCAATCTATTAGTTCTTCAAGATTTAAAAGTTTCAGAAATAATTTAGAATAGCTACTTTAGTCTTCTTACTAATGTTTGATATGGGTTTTAACATTCTTTCTTCCTTATCCTCTTCTTAGATCTCAACTTTCCTAGTAGGGATAACTTCTTGTTCTTCATCACTCTCATTAGTTCTAGGGTTAGGGTTTATTTTATTCAAAACCATACATTCATATCTTCATTACATTAATCATCTCAAACATTTCTTCCATCTTTCTAGTGACATCAATAATACCTTGTCATCTCCATGGAGGCATCTTGGGTCTCATACAAACTACCTTAGTTTGGTAGTCTATCCACAATCAAACTTGCAAATTATCTCATAGTTGACACTCTATTGACAAGACTCTTAAAGACAACCTTCATTTGGTGATTTGTTTACAAGTAAAACCTCTATTTTCTCATGGATACAACCATGCTCTAGTACCACTTGATGCAATCATGGATGGAAGATCCAATGAAGGATTATCTAACCATGTAGCCAAATGAAACAACACACAATAGAACTTAATGGAACAATAGAAATAATACGATCTATATTCATTCATAGTCACAATTGAATTATAATCTATCATACTAGGCTTACAACATGCTAGGTCATAGTTGTTTGATTATAAATGGGCATAACTATGTGTGAATTACAAAATTAAAATGATATTGCAATAAAATATAATGTTGAGCTCCAAAATTTAGCCATCTAATTTGAATTCTAATCTCCTACTTGAATACTTTCTAAGGATCATGAGAAATGTTTATATAGTAACTCCTAGCCTTAGGAATAGTTCCAATAAGCCACAAGGTAGTACAAAACTTGAAGCCAAGTGAAAGATGTAGTTTTCCAAATGTGTGAAAGTCTTTTGGAATGAAGGAAATGATGATGGATCAATAAATCTCAATATGGTTTGTTCCATAAGCTCTCCTATGCCTAGTGAACCTAGAAATGTGTCCTATTTCCTTACACATTAGAAAAGGTGTTGCAAGCCTTGAACAATGGAACTAGATGTTCTTATATTATTCCTTGTAATTAGAAAACTAAATTATGACTTTGAACTTATTAGAATCTCCTAGAAATTAAATATGTTATTATAGGCTCAATGTAGAACATGTATTCCCAAACACAAGGTGAAATATGTAAGTCTACTAAAATATAATAGGATCTATGGTGACAAAAGGATGGTTGAAATGTTATTAAAAACCTACAAACAAAACATATAATTAAAAAAACATATTTTGGGTGATGAAAAATTTATCTTACACCTTGGGATGCTCCTGCATCATAATTTGTGATCTAGTTGTATTTAATAGAAAAATCACTCTAACTAATCTACTCCTAATAAAAAAAATTCTCTATTGAACATTAGGACACTAGATGAAGAAGACATATATTTCACCTCTATCCAATCATAAAGGATGAAATAGTCTGGGCTGTGTCCCTTTGTTGCAATTGAGTGACAAAATAAATAACTAAATTAACTAAAACTGGAAAAATACAGAGATATATGAAATATTTCAAGAAATGAAATACATAAATGGGAAGCTTAAACAATAGATAACCTAGAACTAGAAGATTAAGCCCACTGCTAAGGATGGTGGCACATGGCATAGACATCTATGCATTGCACTATAGTCTGTATAGTACAGCTGGCACAAATTTTAGTTTCTCAATCATCATGATAGTACTTTGGATAATTTCATTTGTGGACGGACTTCCAACTAAGACCTATAAACATAGAGATGGAGGAAAAAGGTTGGGTTGTACAGGGGCTTGCCTTGGTCAAACCCCATTTCAATGTTTCCACTTCAATGACAACTAGATTGATAAATAGATAAAATATTGTGTGATCTAAATATTAAGTGTGTCTAAGATTTAGTGAATACTGACAAAGTAGTATATGCAATAAAAAATAGTATAATAAAACCTATACTCAGCGACTTAGAGAAATTTTGCACAATGATCTCTACATGTAAGAGATAAAAAAGTAGTGTAAACAACCCACAAAAGATATGTGATATATGTCAAAAGGATTGTGAATAACCAAATCATGAAAATGAGATCTATTGAAACTTTATCACCTCATAGTGAGGAGATGAACATCTCTTAGTAAGAAGTTGATCAAATTGAGATTCTTCAGAGTTCATTGAGCTTTGATCACAAGGGAATTGTCAGAGCTTGATAAAATAACCTTAATAATACTTGTTCTCCAACTTTTGTAGAGCATTATCATGAAAGTCAAATCAATTAGAATTTTGGTAGAGCTTCACTACCAAAAAGAATCAATCCTTTGCAATGACAAATCTACTTTCTTAAATACATAATGTAAGGATGAAGAATTAAGGATAAGAGCTAGTTGGGAATGGATAAGGACTTAGAGAATCTCAGCAAATTGTGCAAGTGAAAAGAAAACTTCTAAAAATGATCACTAGACTGATAGAGGCTATCGAGACACCAACGTGTGGCACAGACATCTATGCTGAGCGCTAGAGTCCTACAAAATATATTTCTTAAAAATGTCTAATTCCCTAGGAAGAAAACGAGGATTTAAGCACTTTTGCAATTTTTAGATATTGTCATGCCCAAGCTATCAAACTTGAGCACAAACCATAAAACTTAGATCATAACCATAATTAATTTAATAAATGTTTAAATTTGGTTTTAAAATTTTTAAATCCATAAGAATGAAATTTTAGACTAATATAGAATATCATACATGCTTTGAACAAATTTGTGCAACTAATAGAAATTTTTTGCATCATTCATCAAAAATGATAACCATAGGTTTAAAGATTTCTTTCACAACTATATATGACAACGCAAAAGACAATAGACAAGATAGAAATCCTAAAATTACATACAATAATGGCACAAATCTCAAATGAATGCATAGATCAACATAGAAAATATTAATCATAGAATTTATAGATGGGATTCTTATCCTGCAAGGTCTATTTCATCAAAAGAGATTGTATAATAACATATATTTGACAATCTTCCACTTAGATTTACACTTAGCGAGACCAAATTTCACAACAAACTTTGACACTGATACAATATGCTTTTTTTATGATAACACATCAATAATAGGAAAATATAACATTCTAAACTATTAGTATAGGAATAAAACATATCACTAACTTCCTACAATTGCCAGTTATAATTTTCTATCAATAATCCACCAAGAGGTAAGTAGTATTATTACATGATTTACTCTTACCAAACAAATATTTCCTAACTAACATCCCTGATATTCAAGAAGGAAATTCTAGAGGATTAGATAAAAATGAAATACAAGTTAAACATTAACTAAATGTAATAACAGTAATGAAAAGATTCATTTATACCTTCACTTCACCTTGTACCAATCCAAGTTAACTAACGTTGATGCGATGTTGATACTCTTGTGAAACTCTGCTTTGTACAACACTAAGTAAAACAATTAGTTTCTTCAAATACATAAGTTAATTGTATTACACTTCCAAAATATGATAGAGAAAAGAAACTTGACCTAAGGACCAGACCTAAAGCCTCGAGGGCTCATCCGTCATGGCCTTGCCTACGTACGTGCAATGTAGAGGCTTCGTTGTTTGGGATAAGTTGTCTTGCAATCATAAGGTTCACTTAGATACAATAACTCATAAGGGAATTGATTAAATTAATTCATATTTCATTGTGTAAAATTGGAAACAATAATTGGTCACAAGAACTAAATATAACTTGTTTTAGAATAATCAAGTTAGATTCGCATAACATGAATAACATACAAGGACAAAGCTACTATAGATTTAACTAATTCTCTTGAACACTCTTGTCTCATCCCTCACCCAAGATTATGATAACAAATGAGTTAATTACTTATCATTTCAAAATATATGAATAAGGAGATACTAATATTTCCCATTTGATGCAGGAGCATCCAGTGGTGTAAGGGCAATCTTGCATCATCCAAAAAGAAGTTAATTCAAAATAATTGCATTTGTTTTCATTTATTTCCATAATTAGTGTTTTTGGTTCCATAATCTCCTAAATAATGATGTAGAACTTTTAGTTTTTCCTAACTACTAAAAATACAGTATGAAAGTCCGGTCATGTGACTAGCAACTCGTGCCCTATATATAGATCCAACATCGAATCTCAAATCAATCACTAGGGGCCAGGCTTGGTGGTGTTCTCCCATCGGTGGACCGGTGGGAATGAATATGATATGGGTCAAGTATCAGGTGGAGTGGGTAAAGTATCGAGTGGGGTAGGTCAAAAAGACAAAAGGCATCACTCATCTCGTCATTGCAGATGGGATGGCCAGATCCAGAGATGGTTCATCACTACACTACTAGACTAGACCTGTATGGCTTGTATGGCATCACTGCATTAACCACTCCACACGTATGGCATAACACAGGATCACTCATATAGCACCACTGTATCACTACCAGTTTTGGAAAGTTTAACTACCATTTTAAGAAAGTTTGTATTTTGGCATGGATTGAAGAAAAAAGTTATAGAAAGCTTCATAACTGAAATATAATACCTTTGGCGAAGGAATCAGGCAAAGATCATTTGTGAGATGAAATATATTAAAGTTTTTATTTTCTGAAAAGCTCCTGCAAATTTTTGAAATGAGATATGAGGCACTAAGACATCCCATAATGTCCCAGAGTTGACACAAATCTATTTATGCATTTCCAGCATGATAGTTCACATCATGAGCTTTTTGATGCTTAAAACAGTTCGTCAATCAGACACCCGAATCAAAAGTTATGCTTCCCGGAAGTTGACCTACTTTTGGAGGGAGTTGCAAATTTAGAAATTTAGTTGGAGGCTGCCAAAAAGTGCTATTTATGACTATTTTGGGAACCCTCAGCATAGTAGAGTTATGGGTGAAGTGTACAGTCAAGAATAGGAGGGAAACAGAAACCCTAGCTGATTTGGGGTTACATAAGGCATAAGATTCCAGAGCCTGGTGATGTGTAGCTGTAGTGTGTTGTAGCCTGTGGAGGATTGATTCTTTTGATTGTAATTGAGCTTCTGTAATGTAATAAGGGTTGCAAATATGTGCTTAAGTAGTGTTGTCATTGATGTCAACATATTCTTGTTGTCATTGGTGTCAACTATATCCTAATTTGTTGCTTGTATAGAAGACTGGATTGTTGAGGATATTGAGAAAATTAATAAAAATCAATGTATGCAGACTAGATGGCTATGAAGAGGTTTGTCTGAAGAAGCTATAGTTAATATTTGAGAGGTTCACATTAAGATCTAAAGAAGTTATGACCATCTGAGTAGAACTGGTTCTTATAATATTCAGAAGAGACAGAGTGACAGAAAAGAGGTCCGAATTGTTCTGGACATGTCAAATGATGATTTGTAGATCTGAAGGTAGGTTTGGGAAGTCAGTGTGTATCATCCATTCAAGTAGTTCATGGTTTGGAGGTCTGCAAGCAATCTTTCTAATGTGATAGTCATGGCAGATAGTGTTCTTGAGGTTCAGGAAGAAGATGCAAGTGATTCGAATGATTTGGAGGAGTGCAAATGTTTTTATTGAATTCAATGTGTTTGTGGAAGTCTCTGGATTGTGTGACTACTATGTTGGAGGTCTGCATTGAAGTTTGAGCTTTTCAATAAAGATTTTCTTCTTGGTGTTGTTGTTCTTCCTAGTCTTGGCTGACCAGATGATTCAAGCATGTTGCGGATGATCTAAGAGCAATTCTATGAAGCGTGGTGTGTTGATTAAAGAAGATTTGAGTCCAAGTTATGTTTAGCCGACAACTTAGGGATTCACATTAAGTCAGATGTTTGTAGTGTCGACCTTGATGTTCATTGCAAGGTTGATGAAGTGTATAAATATTTTTTGATGAGTTGTGAAAAATCATCCTTGTGCAAAAATAATATAATCTGAAGAAAGGATCAAAGGCAGAGCATAGTAGAAGAGAAGCAGAAGAATAAGAGCCATTTTTATGAAGAGTTAGGGAAGAAGTGTTTGGGGCAAAGCATAAGTTTTGTGCGCATTCAATGAAACTGAACCAAGCATGAAGTAGATGTTATTTCTCAGTTAATTCTTTATATTCCAAAATAAATTTTGTGGGCAGTGAGCCTCTCTTTTGAGCATTAAGCTCTGGGCAGTGCACCCAAAGGCATGTGCCTTCTATTTTTCTAAAGTGTTTTTAACAGGGTACAAATCTTTGTGGGTTAACCCCCACCATGGTTTTCCCTTAACTGGGTTTCCATGTAAAAATCCTAGTGTTTTGGTTTATCTATTTCTGCTCATGTGTTGTTGATTCATGCTTTAGATTTTTATATCATTAATGAGTTTTGTGTGATAAATAAATAGTTACAAGTGTTAAAGATTTGGGACAACTGATTCACCCATCCCCTCTCAGTTGTCTGGTCTAAATCCAACAATTGGTATCAGAGCCAAGTTTCTCTAAAAGGAGCTTAACTACCCAAGGAGATCTAGGATGTCAACCTACCAAAAGGATAGTCCAAGAATTGATGGAACAAATTACTCTGTTTGGAAGAGTCACATGGAGTGCCATTTGCAATGCGTGGGCGATGCTTATTGGGTGATAACTAAGGAAGAATATAATCCCCCAGAGAAAGGTCCGTCAACTCTAGATGAACTTAAGGATGCTGAAAATAACCTTCAAGCTAAAGAAGCCTTGTTGAGTGCCCTGACTAATTTAGAAATGACAAATGTTTTTGGACTAAAAATTGCTCATGAAATCTGGAAGAAGTTGGAGAATCTGTATGAAGGTGATGAATATGTCAAATGTACCAAACTACAAAGTCTGAGAGGAAAATTTGAAAATTTGAGGATGAGTGAAAATGAAAACATCACAATCTACATACAAAAGATAAATGAACCTATGTGTGGTATCAGGTGTGCTGGTGGAACTTTGGAAGAATCAGAGATTGTGGCAAAAGTGCTCAGATCTTTGCCTAATTCATACAAACATAAGGTTGCTGCTATAGAGGAGATCAAGACTGTCACAGAAGTCACAAGAGATCACCTGGTTGGAAAAACTTTAGGTTTTGAATTAAGTGAATTTGGTGATTCTCTTCCCAAGTCTGAATCTGCATTCAAGGCCAGTGTATATGGAAAACAAAGATATGATCTGGGTGAAAGCCCTTCAGCAAGATCAAATAGATTTGTGAAGGCAAGGAAGGATCTTGAAGATGATGAAATTGAGACTGCAAATCTTGAAGCTGTTATTGCCAAAAGAATGCCAAGAGGATCCGGTAAGTATGAAGGAAAGTTACCACTCAAATGTTTTTCTTGTAATAAGATTGGTCATTTTGCGTCAAGATGTCTGGAGAGATTTTCAAAACCAAACCCTAACAAATATAAAGGTCAGAAGAAATTTTACTATGTCCAAGAAGTTGGAGAAGAAGGAGTCATAGATGATGAATCTGATCATGGAGGTTCCACTGAAAATGATTGGGTGTTCATTGCTATCAAAGAAGAAGATCCGGTGTCTACTAAATTTGCCAACTGTGAAAATGTGGAAAGTGCCTTAGCTGCTTAGGTTGTTGAAAAGGATGTGTTGGTGCCTGAATTCACTGTCGGTTATTTTAGCAATTTTCATGCAGGCACCTTCCCAAAAAATCCAAAAAAGGTTCTAAGTCTTTGGGCCTCCTCAGCATGTTTTAACATCAGCATCATATTTTCTTTGGAGGAGGTCATCATCATCATGTTTCCAGACATCACCCTGATGTTGCTTACGAGGGTCATCATATTTTCTGTCAGCACGATCTTTCACTGGGGTGATATTCTAACATCAGGTGATCTTACTTAAGTTCATCCTGATGATGTTGCTGCAAAGTCCTAAGTATGATCTGATCTTCATCGGGGTCATCATATTTGAACATCAGGTGATCTTAGTCAAGATCATCCTGATGTTGTTTTATCACTTCATGTTCGTTGTTTTATCACCCTGATGATGTTGACGTCATTCTTATGTCAGGGTGATATCCGTTTTTCTACCTGTCTGCATCATGATATTTCCGAAGGGAGATATTCGCCTGTCGGCTTCATGCATTGTCCAATGGGGGTGATCATTTCAAATATCAGTCACATATTCATATATCACCCCGATCTTATAATGGAGCTACAGTGTAGCATGATATGTGTACATCAGGATGATATTTCCAAATATTCAGTTATCTTCTGAATATCATCCTGATGCCGATGTATGGTGATGTCATCAAGGTTCGGGGGGTCATATTTCTAACACTGATCATCTTGTGGAGATCTCCTGATATTTACAAACATGACGATGACGTCATCCGGATATGAGGAGGTGCGCGATAGGCAGATATGCTGATGATGTCAGCAGGATATGACGGTGACGTCATCAGGATGTTCATCGGCCAGACATTTGGTATCGGCTAAGCAGGAGGATCTTCCTCCGATGCATCAGGTTGTGCCGATGAAGGCGATTATCATGTAGGTGATATTGCGATGATGATGTGACGTCAGGGTGATATTTCAAGCAACAGGATATCATGCTGCTGGAGGATGACAATGATGAAGGTCTTATACTAGTGTTGTCGGGAGCAAAAGCACCGACATCATATATGCTCGTGGCCTAGTATATAAAGTGTTGAAATGGTCGCTGCGGGGTGCATGTGGGATAATTGATATCCTGCATATTTTCAAATATCACGATGAGGTATTTTGGCAGGAAACGGTTGTGGTGCACTGTTTGATGTTTTCCCAAGGCCGCGGGTTGGTGCGCCATTAATGGCGATTGTTGCAAAGGTATGGACAGATCTGGTACCCGATTGAAGGTGTACATCAACGGACAGTGGCGCAGGGCTCGAGGTTTCTTCCTGTCTCCTCCCCTACCTACTGCATTCATGTTTGGATGCCAATCTGGTATTGCATTGAGCGCCATTTTTCTGATACTGTGTATCTGGCAGGATTTTTGGTCAACCATGTAATTAATTGCTATGGTACACTTTCTAGCTGTTATAAGCAGACTGTGTTACCATTTTTCAGGTTGTTGAAAACTGGACATTTTGGCTCTGTAATAAGATACAACTGGTTTTGGTTGCTCTGTGCAGCAAAACTTGTGAGTTTATGTATCTCCTGTTGTACGATTTGGCATGAATCCACTGATTTCATGGTTAATCTTATATGAATAATGCTGTGTTTGCATGTGTTATGCTGATTCTGTCTCCAGTTTTGCATGTATCTTTCTTACTGCAATAGGGATGCCATAAGTATAGACAGTTTAACACTCTTTATTGGGAGATATCTGTAAGGCAGATATCATGTGTATCCCCCTGAAATCCAGTTTTAGCTATTCATGCTGATCATTCATAGGTGTATGTGTACCGACTCCAAGCCCTGGATAGGCACCAATCTAGCTCTGTGTTGAGGTTATACACCATGTCCAGCTTTGCATCCAAACACCATTTCAAACCATCTCTCCCTTCCATCTGTTAGTTGTAGGATTAGGAGTAGGAACCCCTGCATGCTCTCATACCTAACCAGACATATATGTCCAAGAATGTTGCCCACCTTGTGATCTATCATACAGATCTTGGTCCATACATGAGAGTATTCTGCCTGTTGTTGTCAAGTTAGATCTTTCTATCTTTGAGCTAGTCAAGGTTACATCTTGAGTTATAGGGATACCCCCCTTGGTGCGGCAGAACCAGAAGTGAAGGGGAGGAGCTCATGCAACCTCCTGTATTAGTTGGCTGAATCTGCCTGTGCATTAGAAGTGGCAAACCCTAATGCTGATTCAGAAGAAAAACCAACAAAATGGCGACTCCGCTGGGGATGGACTGATAAAAAAAAGAGTAATATATCTGTGACCCATCCGAGTCACCAAAAAAATGGTGACTCTGCTGGGGAGAAAATTGATGAAAAAGTGTTATATCTTGTGGCCCATCTGAGTCACCAACAAAATGGCGACTCTACTGGGGACAGAGAGAGTCAAGTAACCTGAGGGCTGGAAAATCTAGTTTCCAGTGAAGTTGTTCCAGCAAAAAGGAACCATGTGGTGCTCTGCTGGGGTGATGAATCCAGAAAACAAAAGTGCCTTGCTGACATTCTGTCCTCTCTCTGAGAGGTGGCGACTCTGTTGAAAGAACCTATCAGTGCTGCAATATATATCCAGGTATTCATCTTTGATTCAAAATGTTGAGTTTAGAACATCAAGCCTGGTCGTGCTCTCAGAGAAGACCATTCTTTATTGAAAGATATAAAGCCCTAAATTTCACAGGGATATATGGTTACCCAAATATTATTCCCAGTAAAATTAGAAGATGTTTGCCAAAATATAGTGGATCAGATTCTGAATCGGCAAACAAACATCTGCAAAGATTTTGTAATTTAATAGAAGATTATGAGGTAGAGGATGAAGATGTAGTAATGAGACTGTTTGTTCAGTCATTAGAAGATGATACTAGGATATGGTTTTCAGACTTGCCTGTTTGTTCAGTTTCTTCATGGATAGATTTAGAAGTTGCATTCCTAGGGCAGTTTGGTGAAAGGTTTGATGTGGCCTCATTGATCATACATTTTATGAATATCCAAAGGAAAGATGAGGAACTGGTTCCAGCCTTTAATCTTAGGTTTATTAAATTGCTCAGGCAGATCCCTAAATATATGAGACCTAATAATGCATTGTGCTTGACAATTTATTTGGCTACATTTGATGAAGAAATGAGTTATCTGTTGAGAGATAAAGAACCAGTCACACTTCACCAGGCTTTCCAATTTGCTATGGACATAGAAAACAATGAGAAATATGGAATGCCAGTAGGTTTCATGGCTGCAAGTTGTCAAAGCAGTTATCAAAGTGAATATATTTCAGCTCTCCCAGTATGTGCATTGAGAGATGATTGTATAGAGGGAAATATATTTCAGAATAATGTGTGCAGCCATGATGTGATGCATGAAGAAAATGTTGTAGAAAATGTAAGCACATCTTGTAATAATGAAAACAAAGATTGTTATCAGCCTTTAGAAGACAAGCCTGCAGACACAAGGTGCCCTCCAATTGATCAAATGAGAGACATACATGAGGTTGTGTCTTGCAGCAGTGTGCATATCTCAGTTATGCCTGATTATTTATATGAAGTGGATATGCAGAGCTTCACTCTGAATATAGAAAATATTGATTCAAGGGATGGCAGTGAATATGCTAGTGATTGCCAGCATTCAGATGCATATGTGAGCCTTTCAGATGATGAAATATATTTGGATGCTGATTATGAATGTTTCCTTGAAGATTTTGGCCACCTTCACAGTGCAGAGGTTGAAAACTTTGTTTTTGATTATCAGGGCACTGGTGAAGATAAAAAACAAGGTCACTATTCAGAGGTGGATGGGAAAATTGTAGATGTGTGTGCTCATACAGTTGGGAATAGTGTTGATTGCAGGGGTGACTATGAAGCTTTCAGTGTAGGGCTGCATTCTGAGTTATTTCTGCCTTCTCTTGAGACATTTCAGGTGGACGTTAATGACAAAACTACCGTGCATGATGATGATGGATATCTATATGTTCATCAAGATAAATTTGATTATGAGATGTTGCTTGTGCCTGAATATTGCATGTTTGATGCAGAGGAGCTCTTATTTTTTGAGGAAGGGCAGAATTCTGATGTGGATTCATTTGTTTCATGAGTCTGTTATTTTTCCAAGCAACATCAGTGACTCATATGATGATGACATTCTACAACTGATAATGATATATGCTGATGAAGCTAGTTGTAGATTTGTTGAAGAAAAAGAAATGAGAAACAGCACAAATAATTGCTAAGGGGCTTGCTGCAGACAGTTAAATGCTTTTAAGCTTCATTTGAAGAAATCAAAAGAAAATCAGGTGTTTGACAAAGGAAAAGTCTAGTTTTTCCTTTTTGGTGGCCCTGGGCCACCATGTTTATTTTAAAAATAATGTGTTTGGTGATGCAAATCATGGTAACTTCATGACTCTGTTGCCCAATGGATAAGGGACTGGTCTGCATCCCAGAGATCTAGGGTTCTCGCTGCAGTCTTGCACCTGCACGTCCCCAATCAAAGCCACTGTTGGTGCCTGAATTCACTGTCGGTTATTTTAGCAATTTTCATGCAGGCACCTTCCCAAAAAATCCAAAAAGGGTTCTAAGTCTTTGGGCCTCCTCAGCATGTTTTAACATCAGCATCATATTTTCTTTGGAGGAGGTCATCATCATCATGTTTCCAGACATCACCCTGATGTTGCTTACAAGGGTCATCATATTTTCTGTCAGCATGATCTTTCGCTGGGGTGATATTCTAACATCGGGTAATCTTACTTAAGATCATCCTGATGATGTTGCTGCAAAGTCCTAAGTATGATCCGATCTTCATCGGGGTCATCATATTTGAACATCAGGTGATCTTAGTCAAGATCATCCTGATGTTGTTTTATCACTTCATGTTCGTTGTTTTATCACCCTGATGATGCTGACGTCATTCTTATGTTAGGGTTATATCCGTTTTTCTACCTGTCTGCATCATGATATTTCCAAAGGGAGATATTCGCCTGTCGGCTTCATGCATTGTCCAATGGGGGTGATCATTTCAAATATCAGTCACATATTCATATATCACCCCGATCTTATAGTGGAGCTACAGTGCAGCATGATATGTGTGCATCAGGATGATATTTCCAAATATCCGGTTATCTTCCGAATATCATCCTGATGCTGATGTATGGTGACGTCATCAAGGTCCGGGGGGGTCATATTTCTAACACTGATCATCTTGTGGAGATCCCCTGATATTTGCAAACATGACGATGATATCATCCGGATATGAGGAGGTGTGCGATAGGCAGATATGCTGATGATGTCAGCAGGATATGACGATGACATCATCAGGATGTTCATCGGCCAGACATTTGGTATCGGCTAAGCAGGAGGATCTTCCTCTGATGCATCAGGTTGTGCCGATGAAGGCGATTATCATGTAGGTGATATTGCGATGATGATGCTGACGTCAAGGTGATATTTCAAGCAACAGGATATCATGCTGCTGGAGGATGAGGATGATGAAGGTCTTATACTAGTGTCGTCAGGAGCAAAAGCACCGACATCATATATGCTCGTGGCCTAGTATATAAAGTGTTGAAATGGTCACCGCGGGGTGCATGTGGGATAATTGATATCCTGCATATTTCCAAATATCATGATAAGGTATTTTGGCGGGAAACGGTTGCGGTGCACTGTTTGATGTTTTCCCAAGGCCGCGGGTTGGTGTGCCATTAATGGCGATTGTTGCAGAGGTATGGATGGATCTGGTACTCGATTGAAGGTGTACATCAACGGACAGTGGCGCAGGGCTCGAGGTTTCTTCCTGTCTCCTCCCCTACCTACTGCATTCATGTTTGGGCACCAATCTGGTAATGCGTTGAGCGCCATTTTTCTGATACTATGTATCTGGCGGGATTTTTGGTCAACCATGTAATTAATTGCTGTGGTACACTTTCTGGCTGTTATAAGCAGACTGTGTTACCATTTTTTAGGTTGTTGAAAACTGGACATTTTGGCTCTGTAATAAGATACAACTAGTTTTGGTTGCTCTATGCAGCAAAACTTGTGAGTTTATGTATCTCCTGTTGTACGATTTGGCATGAATCCATTGATTTCATGGTTAATCTTATATGAATAATGTTGTGTTTGCATGTGTTATGCTGATTCTGTCTCCAGGTTTGCATGTATCTTTCTTACTGCAATAGGGATGCCATATGTATAGACAGCTTAACACTCTTTATTGGGAGATATCTGTAAGGCAGATATCATGTGTATCCCCCTGAAATCCAGTTTTAGCTATTCATGCTGATCATTCATAGGTGTATGTCTACCGACTCCAAGCCCTGGATAGGCACCAATCTAGCTCTGTGTTGAGGTTATACACCATGTCCAGCTTTGCATCCAAACACCATTTCAAACCATCTCTCCCTTCCATCTGTTAGTTGTAGGATTAGGAGTAGGAACCCCTGCATGCTCTCATACCTAACCAGACATATATGTCCAAGAACGTTGCCCACCTTGTGATCTATCATACAGATCTTGGTCCATACATGAGAGTATTCTGCCTGTTGTTGTCAAGTTAGATCTTTCTATCTTTGAGCTAGTCAAGGTTACATCTTGAGTTATAGGGATACCCCCCTTGGTGCGGCAGAACCAGAAGTGAAGCGGAGGAGCTCATGCAACCTCCTGTATTAGTTGGCTGAATCTGCCTGTGCATTAGAAGTGGCAAACCCTAATGCTGATTCAGAAGAAAAACCAACAAAATGGCGACTCCACTGGGGATGGACTGATAAAAAAAAGAGTAATATATCTGTGACCCATCCGAGTCACCAAAAAAATGGCGACTCTGCTGGGGAGAAAATTGATGAAAAAGTATTATATCTTGTGGCCCATCTGAGTCACCAACAAAATGGCGACTCTACTGGGGACAGAGAGAGTCAAGTAACCTGAGGGCTGGAAAATCTAGTTTCCAGTGAAGTTGTTCCAGCAAAAAGGAACCATGTGTTGCTCTGCTGGGGTGATGAATCCAGAAAACAAAAGTGCCTTGCTGACATTCTGTCCTCTCTCTGAGAGGTGGCGACTCTGTTGAAAGAACCTATTAGTGCTGCAATATATATCCAGGTATTCATCTTTGATTCAAAATGTTGAGTTTAGAACATCAAGCCTGGTCGTGCTCTCAGAGAAGACCATTCTTTATTGAAAGATATAAAGCCCTAAATTTCACAGGGATATATGGTTACCCAAATATTATTCCCAGTAAAATTAGAAGATGTTTGCCAAAATATAGTGGATCAGATTCTAAATCGGCAAACAAACATCTGCAAAGATTTTGTAATTTAATAGAAGATTATGAGGTAGAGGATGAAGATGTAGTAATGAGACTCTTTGTTCAGTCATTAGGAGATGATGCTAGGATATGGTTTTCAGACCTGCCTGTTTGTTCAGTTTCTTCATGGATAGATTTAGAAGTTGCATTCCTAGGGCAGTTTGGTGAAAGGTTTGATGTGGCCTCATTGATCATACATTTTATGAATATCCAAAGGGAAGATGAGGAACTGGTTCCAGCCTTTAATCTTAGGTTTATTAAATTGCTCAGGCAGATCCTAAATATATGAGACCTAATAATGCATTGTGCTTGACAATTTATTTGGCTACATTTGATGAAGAAATGAGTTATCTGTTGAGAGATAAAGAACCAGTCACACTTCACCAGGCTTTCCAATTTGCTATGGACATAGAAAACAATGAGAAATATGGAATGCCAGTAGGTTTCATGGCTGCAAGTTGTCAAAGCAGTTATCAAAGTGAATATATTTCAGCTCTCCCAGTATGTGCATTGAGAGATGATTGTATAGAGGGAAATATATTTCAGAATAATGTGTGGAGCCATGATGGGATGCATGAAGAAAATGTTATAGAAAATGTAAGCACATCTTGTAATAATGAAAACAAAGATTGTTATCAGCCTTTAGAAGACAAGCCTGCAGACACAAGGTGCCCTCCAATTGATCAAATGAGAGACATACATGAGGTTGTGTCTTGCAGCAGTGTGCATATCTCAGTTATGCCTGATTATTTATATGAAGTGGATATGCAGAGCTTCACTTTGAATATAGAAAATATTGATTCAAGGGATGGCAGTGAATATGCTAGTGATTGCCAGCATTCAGATGCATATGTGAGCCTTTCAGATGATGAAATATATTTGGATGCTGATTATGAATGTTTCCTTGAAGATTTTGGCCACCTTCATAGTGCAGAGGTTGAAAACTTTGTTTTTGATTATCAGGGCACTGGTGAAGATAAAAAACAAGGTCACTATTCAGAGGTGGATGGGAAAATTGCAGATGTGTGTGCTCATACAGTTGGGAATAGTGTTGATTGCAGGGGTGACTATGAAGCTTTCAGTGTAGGGCTGCATTCTGAGTTATTTCTGCCTTCTCTTGAGACATTTCAGGTGGACATTAATGACAAAACTACCGTGCATGATGATGATGGATATCTATATGTTCATCAAGATAAATTTGATTATGAGATGTTGCTTGTGCCTGAATATTGCATGTTTGATGCAGAGGAGCTCTTATTTTTTGAGGAAGGGCAGAATTCTGATGTGGATTCATTTGTTTCATGAGTCTGTTATTTTTCCAAGCAACATCAGTGACTCATATGATGATGACATTCTACAACTGATAATGATATATGCTGATGAAGCTAGTTGTAGATTTGTTGAAGAAAAAGAAATGAGCAACAGCACAAATAATTGCCAAGGGGCTTGCTGCAGACAGTTAAATGCTTTTAGGCTTCATTTGAAGAAATCAAAAGAAAATCAGGTGTTTGACAAAGGAAAAGTCTGGTTTTTCCTTTTTGGTGGCCCTGGGCCACCATGTTTATTTTAAAAATAATGTGTTTGGTGATGCAGATCATGGTAACTTCATGACTCTGTTGCCCAATGGATAAGGGACTGGTCTGCATCCCAGAGATCTGGGGTTCTCGCTGCAGTCTTGCACCTGCACGTCCCCAATCAAAGCTACTATTGGTGCCTGAATTCACTGTCGGTTATTTTAGCAATTTTCATGCAGGCACCTTCCCAAAAAATCCAAAAAGGGTTCTAAGTCTTTGGGCCTCCTCAGCATGTTTTAACATCAGTATCATATTTTCTTTGGAGGAGGTCATCATCATCATGTTTCCAGACATCACCCTGATGTTGCTTACGAGGGTCATCATATTTTCTGTTAGCATGATCTTTCGCTAGGGTGATATTCTAACATCGGGTGATCTTACTTAGGATCATCCTGATGATGTTGCTGCAAAGTCCTAAGTATGATCTGATCTTCATCGGGGTCATCATATTTGAACATCAGGTGATCTTAGTCAAGATCATCCTGATGTTGTTTTATCACTTCATGTTCGTTGTTTTATCACCCTGATGATGCTGACGTCATTCTTATGTTAGGGTGATATCTGTTTTTCTACCTGTCTGCATCATGATATTTCCAAAGGGAGATATTTGCCTGTCGGCTTCATGCATTGTCCAATGGGGGTGATCATTTAAAATATCAGTCACATATTCATATATCACCCCGATCTTATAGTGGAGCTACAGTGCAGCATGATATGTGTGCATCAGGATGATATTTCGAAATATCCGATTATCTTCTGAATATCATCCTGATGCTGATGTATGGTGACGTCATCAAGGTCCGGGGGGGTCATATTTCTAACACTAATCATCTTGTGGAGATCCCCCGATATTTGTAAACATGACGATGATGTCATCCGGATATGAGGAGGTGCGCGATAGGCAGATATGCTGATGACGTCAGCAGGATATGACGGTGACATCATCAGGATGTTCATCGGCCAGACATTTGGTATCGGCTAAGCAGGAGGATCTTCCTCTGATGCATCAGGTTGTGCCGATGAAGGCGATTATCATGTAGGTGATATTGCAATGATGATGCTGACGTTAGGGTGATATTTCAAGCAACAAGATATCATGCTGCTGGAGGATGAGGATGATGAAGGTCTTATACTAGTGTCGTCGGGAGCAAAAGCACCGACATCATATATGCTCGTGGCCTAGTATATAAAGTGTTGAAATGGTCGCCGCGGGGTGCATGTGGGATAATTGATATCCTGCATATTTTCAAATATCACGATGAGGTATTTTGGTGGGAAACGGTTGCGGTGCACTGTTTGATGTTTTCCCAAGGCCGCGGGTTGGTGTGCCATTAATGGCGATTGTTGCAGAGGTATGGATGGATCTGGTACTCGATTGAAGGTGTACATCAACGGACAGTGGTGCAGGGCTCGAGGTTTCTTCCTGTCTCCTCCCCTACCTACTGCATTCATGTTTGGGCGCCAATCTGGTAATGCATTGAGCGCCATTTTTTTGATACTATGTATCTAGTGGGATTTTTGGTCAACCATGTAATTAATTGCTGTGGTACACTTTCTAGCTGTTATAAGTAGACTGTGTTACCATTTTTTAGGTTGTTGAAAACTAGACATTTTGGCTCTGTAATAAGATACAACTGGTTTTGGTTGCTCTGTGCAGCAAAACTTGTGAGTTTATGTATCTCCTGTTGTACGATTTGGCATGAATCCACTGATTTCATGGTTAATCTTATATGAATAATGTTGTGTTTGCATGTGTTACGCTAATTCTGTCTCCAGTTTTGCATGTATCTTTCTTACTGCAATAGGGATGCCATAAGTATAGACAGCTTAACACTCTTTATTGGGAGATATCTGTAAGGCAGATATCATGTGTATCCCCCTGAAATCCAGTTTTAGCTATTCATGCTGATCATTCATAGGTGTATGTCTACCGACTCCAAGCCCTGGATAGGCACCAATCTAGCTCTGTGTTGAGGTTATACACCATGTCCAACTTTGCATCCAAACACCATTTCAAACCATCTCTCCCTTCCATCTGTTAGTTGTAGGATTAGGAGTAGGAACCCCTGCATGCTCTCATACCTAACCAGACATATATGTCCAAGAACGTTGCCCACCTTGTGATCTATCATACAGATCTTGGTCCATACATGAGAGTATTCTGCCTGTTGTTGTCAAGTTAGATCTTTCTATCTTTGAGCTAGTCAAGGTTACATCTTGAGTTATAGGGATACCCCCCTTGGTGTGGCAGAACTAGAAGTGAAGGGGAGGAGCTCATGCAACCTCCTGTATTAGTTGGCTGAATCTGCCTGTGCATTAGAAGTGGCAAACCCTAATGCTGATTTAGAAGAAAAACCAACAGGATGAATGGGTGATTGATAGTGGATGTTCTCATCATATGACTGGTGATAAAAGTAAATTTATAAGCCTTGAAAAATATGAAGGTGGGCTTGTAAAATTTGGAGATAACTCAGTTGGTAGAATATGTGGCAGAGGATCCATCTCTTTTGATTGTAAGAATAACACCAATGATGTTCTATATGTGGAAGGACTAAAGCATAATCTTCTTAGTGTTGGATAATTGGTTGACAAAGGTTATGATCTCTGATTCAAGGATGGCAAATGCAGCATCCTAGAAAGCTCCGGAACTGAAATTGCATCTAGTACACAACTAGATGTAACATCTTTCAACTAAGTAGTTCTGGTAAAAGTTGTTTAATTGCTAAGACAAATCAAAGCTAGTTGTGGCATAGGAGAATGTGTCATGTGAATTTTGATAACATTGTTAAGATAAGTTCTAGTTCCAAGACTTGTTAAACCTGATAGCTTGTGTAGAGAATGTCAATTGGGTAAATAGAACAAAACATTATTTAAAAGTAAAGAACAATTTTCAAGTGGGAGATTGGAACTTGTGCATACTAATCTATGTGGTCCTGCTAGAATTAGGAGTGTGAAAGGAGATATATATTTTATGCTTTTGATTGATGATTACTCCCAGATGATGTGGGTAACCTTCTTAAAAGAAAAATCAGAAGCTTTTGACAAATTCAAGGCATTCAAAGCTATGGTTGAAAATGAGGTTGGTGTAAAGATAAAGTGTCTGAGATCCAACAGAGGCGGAGAGTCTACCTCCGGTGAGTTTGATACATTCTGTGAAAGGAATGGAATAAAAAGACAGTTATCTGCTCCTAGGACTCCTAAGAAAAATGGAGTTGTAGAAAGAAAGAACCGGACCATTCAAGAAGCTCCCAGGACCATGATGATGGAAACAAATGTTCCACAAGTTTATTGGAGAGAAGCTGTAAGTACTGCTATCTACACTCTTAACCGGGTGCATATCAAAGGTAATTCTAGTAAGACTCCTTATGAACTCTGGTTTGGTCATCCTCCTACTATAAGATATTTTAGAGTTTTTGGCAGTAAGTGCTATATCAAAATAGATGAGGATCTAGGCAAGTTTGAAGCAAGAAGTGATGAAGGAATTTTTCTGGGTTACTCTACTCAAAGCAAAGCTTACCAATGCTTTAACAAGAGGTTGAAAAAGATTTTTTGAAAGTGCTAATGTCAGAGTTGATGAGAGCAAAGAAGGAGATGTCAGGTCTTGCGGATATAATTGAGATGATCAAGATGAAAATCCAAGTCAAGGAAGGCAAGTTCAATCCTAGACTCAGATCCAAAGGATAGTACAGATGTTGGGGAACAAGCTCAAGAAACAAAAGTTCAAGCAATTCCCAAAACTCCCAGGTATGTAAGACTGAATCATCCTGAAGATCAGATCATAGGAGATAAGAGTAAAGGTGTTCAAACTAGGAGAAAATTTTCTAAAGATCAAGAGTTGATTTGTTTGATTTCAAAGATTGAAGCTAAATTAGTGAGTGAAGCCTGCAATGATGAAAACTGGGTAAAAGCAATGGAAGAAGAATTGATGCAAATTGAAAAGAACCACACTTGGGATCTCGTTCCTAGACTTGAGGACAAAAATATGATTGGAACCAAATAGGTCTTCTAGAATAAACTAAATGAAGATGGTGAAGTTGTAAGAAACAAAGCAAGGTTGGTATGCAAAGGCTATTCTCAAGTGGAAGGAATTGAATTTGAAGAAATTTTTGCTCCGATGGCAAGCATAGAAGCAGTCAGATTATTTCTTGCATTTGCTGCTTTAAAAGATTTCAAGGTTTATCAGATGGATGTCAAATCATCATTCTTGAATGGAGAGTTGGAGGAAGAAGTCTACATGGAACAACTAGAAGGTTTTTAGTTGTCTGATTAGAGAAATATGGTATATAGACTGAGAAAAGCTTTGTATGGACTCAAGCAAGCCCCAAGAGCTTGGTATGCAAGATTGGATAAATATTTACTTAAGATAGGATTTAGCAAAGGTGCTGCTGATAGTAATCTTTACTTCAAGATTAATCATGAGGACATCCTAATTGTTGAGGTCTTTTTTGATGATATCATTTTTGGTGGAAATAAATGCATGTGCAAAGCATTTATTGATTAGATGAAAAGTGAATTTGAGATGTCAATGTTTGGTGAGATGAATTTCTTCCTAGGTCTGCAAATTGTTCAGATAGATAAAGGTATCTTCATATCTCAGTCCAAGTATGTGAAAGAATGTTGAAGAAGTTTGGAATGGAAGACTCAAAGCTAGTAGGTACACCTATGGTAATCGGATGCAAGTTAAGTAAAGATGATGAATCCCCCAAGGCAAATTAGAAAAGGTATAGATCAATGATTGGAGGATTGCTCTATCTGACTCAAACCAGACCTGACATCATGAATGTAGTTGGACTTGTTGCTAGATTTCAAGCTGATCCAAAAGAATCCCATGTTGTGGCAGT
Organism: Cunninghamia lanceolata; assembly: GCA_027924645.1. Taxonomy (NCBI): domain Eukaryota; kingdom Viridiplantae; phylum Streptophyta; class Pinopsida; order Cupressales; family Cupressaceae; genus Cunninghamia; species Cunninghamia lanceolata. The sequence goes on along the minus strand of BSBN01000367.1, from coordinate 2,743,708 downwards.
CAAAAGAATTTTCAGATATCTCAAGGTGACAATTGATTATGGATTGTGGTATCCAAAGGATAATGACTTCACTCTTCATGCATATACAGATGCTGATTGGGTAGGAGATGTGGATGATAGAAAAAGTACTAGTGGTGGTGCATTTTTCTTGGGAAGAAGATTGGTCTCTTGGATGAGCAAAAAGCAAGAGGCAATATCTCTGTCTACTGCAGAGGTAGAGTATATAGCAGTAGCAAATAATTGTACTTAAGTTCTATGGATGAAACAAATATTGAAAGACATGAGAATTTTGTTTGAGGAGCCAGTCACAATCTTCTGTGATAATTCAAGTGCAATAAGCATCTCAAAGAATCTGATGTTGCATTCAAAGACAAAGCATATATCTATCAAGTTTCATTTCTTGAGAGAGAAGGTAAATGAGAATGAAGTCAAGTTGGAGTTTGCGTCCTCAAAAGATCAGATTGTGGATATCTTCACTAAGCCTCTTTATAAGGATACTTTTGAGTATCTTAGAGAAAATTTAGGGGTTATTACACCTCCTAATCAGAACTAAGATGCACTAAGGTGCATCAGTCCAGTGGAATTCATAGTCATATCTTATGATCCAGATTAATGTTAAGGAGCTACTACTTAGGGGGAGTAGTTAGTATGCAAATTTTAGAGATCAGTCTAAAACAAAAAGGGGGAGAAAATATTACAAATGTGTGTCCTTTGCCATTGATGTCAAAGGGGGAGAGAAGTTCATGTGAAAAACCAGTTGCTGATGAACAGGGGAACAATGAAGAAAGGATTTGCAGAAGTGAGAAGAGAAAGGGGAGAGATTCTTGTCTTGATGGTTGAATTCAGTTTTTCACATCATATGTTGCCATCAATGACAAAGGGGGAGATTGTTGCAAATATGTGCTTAAGCAGTGTTGTCATTGATAACAACATATTCCTGTTGTCATTGGTGTCAACTGTATCCTAATTTGTTGCCTGTATAGAAGTCCAGATTGTTTAGGATATTGAGAAAATTAATAAAGATCAATGTATGCTAACCAGATGGCTATGAAGAGGTTTGTTTGAAGAAGCTCCAGTTAAGATTTGAGAGGTTTGCATTAAGATCTAAAGAAGTTATGACCATGTAAGTAGAACCAGTTCCTGCAATATTCAGAAGAGACAGAGTGAGAAAAGAGGTCCAGATTGTTTCAAATATGTCAAATGATGATCTGCAAATCTGAAGGTAGGTTTGGGAAGTCAATGTGTATCATCCATTCAAGTAGTTCATGGTTTGGAGGTCTGTAAGCAATCTTTCTAATGTGACAGTCATGGCAGATAGTGTTCTTGAGATTCCTGAGGAAGATGTAAGTGATTTGAATGATTTAGAGGAGTGCAGATGTTTTTGTTGAATTCAATGTGCTTGTGGAAGTCTCTGGATCATGTGACTACTATGTTGGAGGTCTGCATTGAAGTTTGAGCTTGTCAATAAAGATTTTCTTCTTGGTATTGTTGTTCTTCCTAATCTTGGCTGACCGGATGATTCAAGCATGTTGTGGATGATCTAAGAGCAATTCTATGAAGCGTGACATGTTTAGCTGACATCTTAGGGATTTGCATTAAGTAAGATGTTTATAGTGCCAACATTGATGTTCATTCCAAGGTTCATGAAGTGTATAAATATTTGTTGATGAGTTGTGAAAAATCATCCTTGTGTGAAAATAATATAATCTGAAGAAAGAATCAAAGGCAGAGTAGAGCAGAAGAGAAGCAGAAGAACAAGAGCTGGTTTGATGAAGAGTTAGAAAAGAAGTGTTTGGGGCAAAGCATAAGTTTTGTGAGCATTCAATGAAACTGAACCAAGCATGAAGTAGATGCTAATGCTCAGTTAATTCTTTCTATTCCAAAATAAATTATGTAGGCAGTGAGCCTCTATTTTAAGTAGTGAGCTCTAGGCAGTGCACTCGAAGGCATGAGCCTTCTATTTTTCTAAAGTACTTTTAATAGGGTACAAATCTTTGTGGGTTAACCCCCACCGTGGTTTTCCCTTAACCAGGTTTCCATGTAAAAATCTTGGTGTTTTGTGTTCATTTATTTCTACTCATGTGTTGTTGATTCATGCTTTAAATGTTTATATCATTAATCAGTTTTGTGTGATAAAGAAATAGTTGCAAGTGTTAAAGATTTGGGACAACTGATTCACCCCCCCTCTCAGTTGTCTTGTCTAAATCCAACAGTAAATTGTCTAAATCAATAAAGAAATATTTTATTTTTTGTGTGCCATTTCTGTTGTTGTTTGTTTTATGATTTACCCCTTCATCAAGTGGTATCAGACCGAGGGTACCTAAGTGTGTAGACAGATCACCAACCGTGAGGAAGTTTGCACCAGGACCTAAGGTTGTGGGTTTCTTGTGGAGATCAAGATGCCTCCATGAAGAACCGTATTGGGAGGAATGCTTTGATAGAAGAGGGTTTTAGAGCCCTACAAAGGTAAATCGATGCATTGCAAGCGGAGCTGTGAAAAGGGTTTGAGCTGAGAATAAGAGAATAAAGCGAAGATGAAGCTAAAGAAGAGCTATTTGGGAAAGAACAAGAAGCTACAGAAAATCCTACAAAAGTTAGGTTGTTGAGGGTCATTTCTAAGATTAGAAAGAGGCCCAGGATCGAAGTTTCTACATATTCTAGAGATTTGAATCCGGAATAGCTTATTGATTGGATCAATGACATGGAGGAGTATTTTGAGAATGAAGACGTGGAAGACCCAGATCGGGTCAAGTATGCAAAAATAAAATTGAAGGGCCATGCTAATATTTGGTGGAAGGAGGTCCAGTTATAGAGGAACAGAAGAGGAAAAGGAAAGATCACCAGATGGGATCAAATGGTGGAGAAACTAAAGAAGCAATTCATTCTTGTGGACTATGAGATAGAGTTGCTAAAGAAGCTGCAAGGACTGAAGCAAGGTAACAAGTCTGTTAATGAGTATACAAAAGAGTTTTATAAGATTACTATTAGAATCAGTCATGTAGAGGCCAACAAGGAGAAGGTAGCCCATTACATTAATGGGTTGAGGCCAAGTATTCAAGAGGAGCTGAGCCTGGTCAGAATGACCACCATAGAAGATGCATACCAGTTTTCCCTAAAGGTGGAAGAGAAGCTAAATAAAAGATTCGATAGCAAGCAAAGGGGAAGAGGTCAAGGTGGAAGGACTAGTGGAAGACCCTATGGAAGCCGTAATGAAGATCAAAAGAAAAGTGAAGAAGCTGGCACCAGTCAAAATTAGAGAGGGGATAATGCCTACCACCCTCGTGGCTAGAACAATGGTGAGCAAAGAGGAAGAGGAAGGGGCCGACCTGGGCAAGGATCCAGAAGAGGAGGTTTCAGCGGAACTTGTTTCTAATGTGCAGAAGGGCATCGAGCATATGAGTTTCTGCAACATCAAGGAAGAACAAATAGAAGACCTGAAGGTAATGCATGAGTTGCACATGTAGATGAAGATGCGCAGTCTAAGCATTCTGAAGATGCTAAAAGGGGAGAAACCCTAGTTGTCAGAGGAACTTTGTTAAATGAGGAGAAAGAACCAAATCAGAGGAAGAGTTTATTCTACACAAGGTGTAAATGTGAAGGTAAGTGTTGTGATATTATTATTAACAGTGGAAGCACTAACAATCTTTTTTCAGAGGAGATGGTTGACAAGTTGAAGTTGACAAGAAGAAAACATCCACATCCATATCGGATTGCATGGTTATAGAAGGACCACAGAGCTTTGGTCAATGAGCAGTGTTTAGTGAAGTTCAAGATTGGGGACTACGATGATGAGGTGCTATGTGATATCATACCAATGGATGCATGTCATATGATGTTGAGGAGGCCATGGAAGTATGATAGCAACACTATCCATGATGGCCGTGCAAACACATATTCCCTAACAAAGGATGGAGTTCGTCATAAGTTGAAGCCCTTGAAGGAGGTGGAAGAATATGTAGTATTGCCAGAATTTGCTTGGTAGATGGTAGGAAATTTTTGGAGGGTATGAAGCATGAGTGTCATTGCTTTGCATTGATTCCTAAGATTAGTAAAGAGAAATGTGAAGATGTACTAGCAGAAGTTTCAGATATGTTGGAAGAATTTTAGGACATTATCTTTGATAATGTACCAGAAGGTTTACCATTGGTGAGGAAGATAAGTCATCAAATGGATTTGATACTAGGAGCCAGTTTGCCAAATAAGGCAGCCCATAGAATGACTCCAGCAGAGAATGAAGAGTTGAACATACAAGTCCATGATTTGTTAAGGGAATGATAAGGGAGAGCTTGAGTCCATGTACAGTACCTACAGTACTAGCATCAAAGAAAGATGGAGAGTGGAGAATGTGTACAGATTCTTGAGCCATAAATAAGATCACAATCAAGTACAGGTTTCCATTGCCAAGAATGGATGATATATTGTATTGTTTAAGTGGAGCCAAGTACTTCACAAAGATTGACCTAAAGAGTGGGTATCACCAGATCTGAATCAGAGAAGGAGATGAATGGAAGACAACCTTCAAGACAAAGGAGGGTTTGTATGAGTGGTTAGTCATTCCATTTGGGCTAACCATCGTACCAAGCACATTCATGCAGCTCATGAACGAGGTACTGAAAGAATTTTTGGGAAGTTTTGTTATTGTTTATTTGGATGATATTTTGATTTTCAGCAAGACTTGGGATGAGCATCTGATGCATATCAGGAGAGGTTTAGAGAAGCTGAGGGAGGAGAAGTTGCTGATTAACCTAAAGAAATGTAGTTTTGCAAAGGAGTTGGTATACCTAGGACTACTTGTCTCAGAGGAAGGTCTTAAGATGGATCCAGAGAAGGTGAGAGCTATCCTTGAGTGGCCTATGCCAAGGAGTGCCGCAGAGGTAAGTTCTTTTCATAGTTTGGCAAGTTTTTACAAAAAGTTTATCAGGAATTTTAGTAGCATTTGTGCACCCCTAATTGAGACAATGAGAGGGGATAGAAAAAAGTTTAAATGGACTAAAGGAGCTGACAAAAGCTTTGATACATTAAAGCAGAAAGTCACAGGGCAACCTGTTTTGGCACTTCTAGATTTCAATAAGTTATTTCAGGTAGATTGTGATGCAAGTGGTAGTGCTATAGGAGCTATTTTGCGTGAAGAAGGTAAGGCCATTGCTTATTTTAGTGAGAAGCTTAATGATGCCAAGAAAAAGTATTTTGTTTATGATCAAAAATTTTATGCAATAGTTCAAGCTTTGAAGAGATGGAGACATTATTTATTGCCAAAAGAGTTTGTTTTATATACTGATCATCAGGATTTGTAGTATCTTAATAGTTAAGGAAAGTTGAACCAAAGGCATTTAAAATGAGTTGAGGGTAAGTGCAAAAAGATGGGGGGCCAAAAAGTGGCCAAAATAATTTCAAAAAAAATTAAGGCATAACGCGCTCGCGTTATGGCTTGGTAATGACAAGCCACAGGCTCGTCATTACCGAGCCATAACGCGAGCGCGTTATGGCCACTATAAATTAAAAAAAAAGAAACTTAATTTCATTTCACTCCCGTTTTCTCCTTTGCCCGCGGCCTCCAAACCCTCAAAAACGCGCTCGTGTTCTGCAAAACGCCAATCAACACAAAAATCTTGTCAATTCATCACCAAAATGCCGCCGCGACGTCGAGCACGCCAAAGAGGTGAGTTATCTTTGTTTTTTTGTTTGAATTTCTTTCTATATAGGTAGGTTTTTGTTGATTTTTGATGTATATTTCGTTAATTGTCAGGAAATGTTAATGCACCTCCTCCTCAAAATCCACAAAATCCTGAGGAGAAAATACCTGCAGAACAACAACCTCCTCCATTCATTCCTCGACATGCCCCTGGAACACAAGATAATATAATAGGGCAAATTGAAAACAACAAAAAACAAATTGAAGATATAATTGCAAGGTTGAAAGATCCTTCCACTTCAACCTTGCATAGGTCCACGCTTGCCGAATCTCTTGAGTCTATGTTAACAAATGTAAATTCAATTAGCAAGCAAATAACTAGTTGGACCGATAAAAAGAGAGAGTTTAGAGATTACTATGCAGATAAATTATCATACCAAGATGTCAAAAAATTACAAATTACAAAAGTAGACTTGTGTTCAATTTTCACAAACCCACAAACAAATCAACCTCCACCCATTACATGCAAGAGGTTCCCTATCCATTGGTGCAACAACCAAGCGATAAGGGACAATTTCGGGCAGAGGTGGTGGATGGTTTTTGACCATCCTCCATGCAATAACAATGAGGTCCCGCAATACTTTTTGAGGAAACTCTACTCCGAGTTTGTCCTCAATAAAGTGCTAAACTATTTTGATATGCGGGACTTCTAGGGTAGAGGTGGGGGCTTAGCATAGGATAGACCAGGGGCATGTCTTGACCCACAGCGGGTAGTGAGACGAGTAATCAGCAGACTAGCCCACGAGCATGTTTCTATCCCTTCCATTGTGAAGGAGAGTGTTGAGGTCGATACACTGAGGTCGATTAGTGCCTTGACCCAGAGCATCATAGAGCATGCCGATCCTGCAACACAGAGTGGGTTGGGAGATAGTGCGAGGAGTAGGGTCCCACCGCATACTTGCCAGGCTTGCGGGTTAGCCTGTGGTTATGACCCCATGGACAGTCAGGATGCATGTGCACAGGCTACATCTGCAGCTGAGCAGATGGTGATGATAGATACCCTCCTGAGTGAGACTTTCAGCCTTGATACTCAGGTAAATATTAGCAAGTTTATTCAATTTAATTTATTAAATTTTATTTTTGAAATACAAGATTAACTAATTTAAATTGATGATTTTAATGAAATTTCAGGGTCATAGCGTCGATGCAGTTTTCAGTGGTTCTCCACCTACATTTTTCACTAGATCATCTACTGTCGAGGTATGTAACTAGTAAACAATTATAAATATTACATGTGAATAGCATCGTTATATGAATGGTATTCTAATTTCTAATTTTGGATGTTGAATAGGTTAACACTATAGATTTCATGGCAACACCTGCCAGCGGTGGTGGACTTCAAAGCTTTACGGAGGTAATAAAATAAATAGTTTAATGAATGAATTGTACTTACTAAATTTTTGTATGTGATTTGTGTGTTTTATTGTGTGTACTTCCATGTTTAGATGAGCGTGTGTGTATGTTAGGAGCCATGATTTGCATCACTATTATAGTTTTCGTAATTGAATAATGTTGTTTTATTTCCAGATGATGCAGGCTGCAGATACACCTCCCCATGTTCATAGGGCAATGGAGCAGGGTGTGGCCTCTGTGATTCATAGCTCTATGGCATTGACAGGGGTATGAGGCAGATTAGTAAATTTCAATTTACATTCATTGTTATAGTTGTCTATTTTTGAAAAATTAAAAGATTATTGATTTGAAGTTTAATTTCTATCTGGATGGTTTCTATAGGACATGACATCACCAGGGCCTTTTCCTGCTACTGAGGCAAGCGAGTAGACAGATTATATGTTAGCGGTAAGTGATTATTTTGTTAAATGTTTCATTTTTTTATAACATGTAATTTCTATATATTAATATCTATACTTTTTTTTGTAACAAGTAAAGGTGCAGGAAGAACTAAATAGGAGGAGTAGCCCTCGGGTTCGTAGTAGACCACCCACATGCATGTCTCCATCCCCTAGAAGATCAAAGGCTGCTTGTGATTTATTCTCTTCACCAGCTAGAGGGGAATGACTTTTTATTGTGTTCCTCTGTTGTATGCCTATATGGCATTTGTGGACATATATTTTGTATTGCACATAGTTGACATTGTATGCCTATATGGCATTCTTGTAAGCCTATATGGCTATTTTGTATATATGTTATACTTATATCGACAGATATTGATGTATGCGTATATGGATATTTGGTTAATACAAATCTTTTTTATTGATGGCGTCCATACTTGCATTATAAATCCACTTTTGAATGGATATTTGTAGATGGCTACTTCAAATATTTAAAGTCTGATTGTATTACATAGGATGTTTGCATTTTCTTTGACAGGCTTGATAGGCCATGGATTACATGATGGTGTTCGATGGAAAAGTATGGTACTAGAAGACTCTAGTTCATTCTTAATAGGCTTGTGATTGATAATATCTTTGCATGATTGCACTTGATCTTGGATCATGGGCATGTTGTTAGGATTTTGATTGCATTGTGATGTTTGATGGATAGGCATGGTGTAAGTGTAAGATACCCAACTAGTTCTACGAAAAATTTTCCTTACTTAAACACTTTTAGTTGCTAACAATTCATCAACTACTTCAATAACATAAAGATATACATCAAGATAACTATTTGAATGAAACAACATTAGAGTTGGGTACTTGTCTTGTTACTTGATTCAATCAACTTGCAATGTCTTATTACATGGAAAATGCTTTCAATAGCATGAAGTACAACTCATTCAATGGAAATACAAGGACAGGCCTTGAAGCCTTGATGTTACAATGTCTTCCTTACTTGAGCAACATTTGAAGATTTGGAATGTTCAACTCATCACCTCACAAGGTAGGCGCATATTTGAAGGATTTACAGGTTTTTTTGACTTGGGCGCCAAGTTGAGGTGACCTCCTCCTGAAGTTGCGCCTTGTCAACATTAGGTGCCAACTAGAGTTATGGATGCTCTGGATTGTTTCCAAGAGTAGGCACCAAAACATCATCATTATGAAAGTGTTTTAAATGCTAGGCGCCCAAATGAGCCCTCTGGAGTCTAGGCACTCCTTTCATGCATTCTGTGTTCTAGGCGCCAATTGAAAGGAGTGGAGAACAGGGCAAGCGCCTTCCAAACTAGGTGTTTCCTTGAGGTGACAAGGACTTAGAAAGTGCGCCTAAGGTGAGCGCCTTGAGTGAAAAGGTCTAACAAACATCTTTGAACCCCCTTTCAAGGTTAGGCGCATTCTGGAGGTGGAAACAAGTAGAAGGTGCGCCTTAGCTTCCTTTGTCAATTCTTGCAAGTCTTTGTTGATTAGGAAGGTGGAATGCTTCATTGTAGAATGAGTGCCTATCTTCTAATGTCCAAACTACTTCTTCTGGCTCACTCTGTGGCTAGGCGCCAGAGCTAAACTGTTCACACAAGGGAGTGCGCCTAGACTCACTTGATGTTTTCTTACTACTTCAACCCTTGAAAGATGTTCCAATGTGTTCCCTTTTACAAGCACCTGACCTCCCAAGTTCCTTCATGTGCTATTCCTTGAAGGCGCCAAAACTGAGCTCCATTGCCATGGGATTGTGCCTAACATCTTTGAAGAGTTTCTAAGCCTTTTGCAAGTTGATATCCCAAACTCATCTTCTAGGCGCAACAGGAGCTTTCCAAAGGAGTTTCCAAGTTTTAGACACCAAGAGAGGTCATGGGTGAATGGAACTGCGCCTTAGGAGATGACTGGATCCTAAGCGTCAGTCTAGAGTTATAGTGGAATTGATATGCGCCTCAACTAGCTTAGGCGCCCATTTGAAGTGATTCCTTTAACACTTCTCTGTCAATCTCAACTACAAAGATGATCTCCTAATCCAATTTTGATCCTCTAGAGATGTAAATAGCTTTACATTTCACTAGGCACCATCAATGATGATCATCAACCAAAGCGCATTTCAAAGGTGAGATAGGCAAGTGAGGCGCCAAACTAGTCCTTATGACTTATCTCCTATCAAGTCAATTTCAACTATGTGAGAGAGTTCTATTCTATTTGCACCTGGGCTCGAAATTCACCTAAGAGACATCACTTAGCTTTAAAACTTTCAATCTATAGCCATCTGGGCTAGGCGCTCCAATGGAGGATCCTTGAACTCATGCATTGGCGCCTTCTAGTTCTAGGGACCCATTTTGGATGATTCATCCTGATACTAGTACCCAAAATGACTAGACTCTCTTCATCATCCAATTCACTTAGAAGACTCAAGTTGGAGACTTAGTTGTCTATCCATGTTCTCCGGAAGATTCATTGTACCTCTATGCACTATCTCCTTCAAGGCGCTCCTTAAAAACATTGGAAGTGCTCAGGACTTACCTTAGTCCAAAGTGCCACAATCCATTCCTTAAAGCACAAAGAATTCTCAAAGGCACCCCTATTTACCTCTAAGCACTCAAATATCATTTAGATTCAAGGTGCACATTTAGCTCCAAAACGCAAATTTCCATCATCAACCCATCAAGATGCATCATCTTCCCTTTGTATCCCCTTCAAGGTGCAGACATTCACTTCTTCACACTCAAACTCACTCTCTGGCGCCAGAATAGGTGTATAACTTCAAATAAGGCACTAATCTTAGGTTTCTAAGTACTTAGTTTGATCTTAAGGCTATCCTTCCTTTAAGCACTCTCTTCAACTCCCTCACTGAAGGCCCTCTGTAAGTTTGGGTGCATTTCATCCCAAGGTACTTCAACATCATCCAAGGCGCAAATTCACTCTCTAAGACAAGGTGCAAAAAACCCTATCCTAAGGTGCTCAAATCTTGCTTCTAGACCTAGGTGCACAAACATGAGATTAAGGATCATTCTGGCCACCATCACTTCCCTAAAGGCGCAAAATTGGTGTAGATACATTCCATTTATTAAGGATCATTCTGGCACCCAAATCTTGTCAAAGTAAAGGATCAATAGGTTCTCTCTAAGGTGCACTCCAGGGTTTGATCTTGCAAGATTTCTCATGTCAAAATTTTGACCAAACACTCAAGGCACTAGTCTTTATCATCTAACCCTACAGTGCACTTACTCATTATGATATACTCCTCAACTTTGTATTCAACCTTGCCCAAGGCGCATATTCACTATAAGGCATTCTCACTTTGTCAAGGCTCAGAGGGCTTCAACTTGCTAAAGGGTAGAGGTCTAGGCGCATATCTGCCTTGAAGCTCAAGGTGCTCCAACCCTCTTGCTCTGGAATTCCTTCTAGGCATTAAGTGACTTCTCCAATTCCTTGAAAACATTTGAAGTGTTTTACCTTCTCAAGGTGCTCCTTCGAACTTGACTCCAAGGTGTTATAATCTCAAAGGTGCTGACATCATCTCAACCAAAGGCGCTCAATGATTCATCCCATATCTAGGCGCTAAAACACTTAATCAACCAAGTCATTCAAGGCGCCATTCAGTAAACTCATCTTCCATGATATTCCTATCAAGGCGCATATCACTTCTCTCATGGGCTTTAGGCGCTCAGTTGAGTGTTTCAATACTACTTAGGTGCCAAATTCATTTTAATGCACCAAACACAAAGAGCTTTCAAACACTGGGCACTCATAAAGAGTCTTCCAACCTTGGGTACTAAATTAGGTCTTTGCAACTATCCAAGGCGCATATCTTCGTTTGAACAACTTATGGTGCCAAGACAACTTCTCATTAGGGCACTCAAAGCACTTGTGTTTACATTTGAAGTGCTTTACCTTCTTAAGGTGCTCCAGACTAACCTGACTCCAAGGCGCTCCATCATCATCCTTAAGGCGCTAAAAACAGCATCTCCACTCTAGGCAAAAACATCATCCAACTCCTTAAGGCACTTCACTGTCAAAGTCTGAAGGCGCTCTACCTAGACCTTTCCCCTAGGCACCAGAACTCCTAAGCGCTCACCAGATAACTCTCTTCTTCAAGGCGCAAATCTTCCTATACTATGATTGCCTCTAAAACGCTGATTAACGTGATGTGAGGGTGCAAAGGCTACTCCAATCCTCAGTGAGCGCCTAGTTTAAACAAGGAGAAATAAAGCATTCAAAACTATCCAAACGATCATCCCCTTCCTAATGTCTTCACTGCTCCAGAAAACCTTGGCCAAAATGACACATAACAACTCCTATGAGCGCCCTTATGCCCTAGGATCATCTAGTTTGTGCGTCTTGTAATGAGGAGTTCATGTAAGTTTGGAATGAGTGCCTTGAATAAGTGTAAACTAGCCTAGAGAAGGGTATGTGCGCCTTGAGCGCCTTGAGCATTCCAGAGATAACTGTGCGCCTAGAACAATATGAGCGCTCATGATGATGATTAACGCCCTGATGAGACTATGAGCGCCTTGTTTAGGAGATACCTTGTTTGATCATAAAATGCGCCTTGAGTCTTGAAGGTTTTGAGCGCCTAGGTGATTTGGATGTTGGGATGTTGGTATGCACCCAAGATTGAGGTAAGTGAGCGCTTGTAATGGAGGAGAGCAATGAGATGGAATGTCTTGTAGAGATTGGCGCCCAGAGACCCATTTTTGCGCCTTTGATGATGACCATTTTTGCATAAGAGTTTAGCGCCTTAGAGTTGTAAACTTTCTCTTTGGGCACCCCTGAGTGAATGTTAGCGCCTTGGACAACTAAATACGCCTTTGATGGAGTGGAGCCCAGAAGGGGAGTAGGAGGAAACCCAATCTTTAAGATTCATCAAGCTTCAAAGTTTAGGTCAGAGGTTATCCACTTTATCCAAGGAAGGTGTTATCATCTACACTCCGAGAAGGTAATGTCAAAGGCCATCATGAAGGATCACTTCATCAACTTAAAGTCCTTCAAGTTCAAATCCTTTCACCTAGCAAGTCCAAGAGAGATTTCTACTCCGATTCATGAAGTAAGCTTATATCATCCTTATCTACTTTGCAAGAAGAAGAAACATTACAAAGTCAATCAAATGAGTTACAAGTACCATACATCCAATTGCAAGGAGTGAACCACCTTAAGGAAAAATAGTTCTCTTGAAGTTACTTGAAATGTCAAAAGGTTTAGCACCTCCAAGTAAGGTCAGAGGTGAGGTTAGAGGTGAAATGCGCCTTTGGACCATTCTGGCGCCTTGGATGAAGAACCTATATCTTGAGCCCAAGAGGTAAAATTTGCGCCTTAGTGGATTTGGAGAGTTACAGAGATTAGAGAAAAGTGCCTTGAAGATAGAGTTGTTCAAGGCGCATGTGTGATTTGGTCAAAAACAGGCGCCTAGAGTGAATAGGCTTTCATCCTGACTTAATACACTACCTCCTTCTGACGATTTTTGGGGCAGCAGAAAACCTTTCACCACGGGCAAATGCCTCAGAGCTATAAAAAATCGAGAGAGGTTATTGTAGAGGCACTCTACGTGATCCCGTTACCTCAAACGGAATGTTTTTAAGTGACACAGTTTTTGAGTAACATCTCATCAAAGATTGCTGCCTTTTTGCACTTTGGACTCTTCAGGGATATCGTCGGTACAATGTAGCTCCGACTGTTTTGACATGTTTGGGTGAAAAATAGGACCATGCCTAGCATAAATGTACCCATTCAGACGCGTTGGAATAGTCAGTTTGGTCGCATCAGGAGCAGGACAAAAGTTACACCCCTTTGCAACTTTACACTGCCTCCTTCTGACAATTTTTGGGGCAACAGAAAACCTTTCACCATGGGCAAATGCCTTAGAGCTATAAAAAACTGAGAGAGGTTATTGTAGAGGCACTCTACATGATCCCGTTGCCTTAGACAGAATATTTCTAAGTGACACAATTTTTGAGTAACATCTCGTCAAAGATTGCTGCCTTTTTGCACTTTGGACTCTTCAGGGATATCGTCGGTACAATGTAGCTCCGACTGTTTCGACATGTTTGGGTGAGAAATAGGACCATGCCTAGCATAAATGTACCCATTTAGACGTGTTGAAATAGTCAGTTTGGTCGCATCAGGAGCAGGATGAAAGTTACACCCCTTTGCAACTTTACACTGCCTCCTTCTGACGATTTTTGGGGCAACAGAAAACCTTTCACCACGGACAAATGCCTAAGAGCTATAAAAAACTGAGAGAGGTTATTGTAGAGGCACTCTACATGATCCTGTTGTCTTAGACAGAATGTTTCTAAGTGACATGATTTTTGAGTAACATCTCGTCAAAGATTGCTGCCTTTTTGCAGTTTAGACTCTTCAGGGATATCGTCGGTACAATGTAGCTCTGACTGTTTCGACATGTTTGGGTGAAAAATAGGACCATGCCTAGCATAAATGTACCCATTCGGACGCGTTGGAATAGTCAGTTTGGTCGCATCAGGAGCAGGATGAAAGTTACACCCCTTTGCAACTTTACACTGCCTCCTTCTGACGATTTTTGGGGCAACAGAAAACCTTTCACCACGAGCAAATGCCTCAGAGCTATAAAAAACTGAGAGAGGTTATTGTAGAGGCACTCTACATGATCCTGTTGCCTTAGACAGAATATTTCTAAGTGACACAATTTTCGAGTAACATCTCGTCAAAGATTGCTACCTTTTTGCACTTTGGACTCTTCAGGGATATCGTCGGTACAATGTAGCTCCGACTATTTCGACATGTTTGGGTGAGAAATAGGACCATGCCTAGCATAAATGTACCCATTTGGATGTGTTGGAATAGTCAGTTTGGTCGCATCAGGAGCAGGATGAAAGTTACACCCCTTTGCAACTTTACACTACTTCCTTCTGACGATTTTTGGGGCAACAAAAAACCTTTCACCATGGGCAAATGCCTAAGAGCTATAAAAAACTGAGAGAGGTTATTGTAGAGGCACTCTACGTGATCCCGTTATCTCAGACGGAATGTTTCTAAGTGACACAGTTTTTGAGTAACATCTCGTCAAAGATTGCTGCCTTTTTGCACTTTGGACTCTTCAGGGATATCGTCGGTACAATGTAGCTCCGACTGTTTCGACATGTTTGGGTGAAAAATAGGACCATGCCTAGCATAAATGTACCCATTCGGATGCGTTGGAACAGTCAGTTTGGTTGCATCAGGAGCAGGATGAAAGTTACACCCCTTTGCAACTTTACATTACCTCCTTCTGACGATTTTTGGGGCAACAGAAAACCTTTCACCACGGGCAAATGCCTAAGAGCTATAAAAAACTGAGAGAGGTTATTGTAGAGGCACTCTACATGATCCCATTATTTTAGATGGAATGTTTCTAAGTGACACAATTTTTGAGTAACATCTCGTCAAAGATTGCTGCCTTTTTGCACTTTGGACTCTTCAGGGATATCGTCGGTACAATGTAGCTCCAACTATTTCGACATGTTTGGGTGAAAAATAGGACCATGCCTAGCATAAATGTACCCATTCGGATGCGTTGGAACAGTCAGTTTGGTCGCATCACGAGCAGGACACCAAAAATGCAAAAGTTGCTTTGTGCAACTTGACAACATTGACACTTTTTTGCAACATGACTCAAAGACTCAAATTGACCCCAAATGACTCAAAGTGACTTAAAATCACCTTGATTATAGAGGTCAAGGCGCTCCTTATCATTCATTCATTATGAGTGCCTTAGGAGAATGGTATATAGGTCATCATCATGATTGGGCGCCCTAGATCCAGAGTGTTGGAGAGATCATCAAATGGTGTCTAGTAGGGTGAGTTATGAGTTTGGTCGCATCAGGAGTAGGACACCAAAAATGCATAACATGATGATGTAAAAATGTGTACATATGTGTAAAAATGCAGGAGGAAATAAAAAAAGACAAACCTTACAAATTAATGTGCATACTTACAACTCAATGTAACATAACTTTACAAAATCAATGTGAATACTTACAAATTAATCCAATGAACCATCTAGATCTGCTCTACTCTTTATTGTGTCAAGTATTGCTTCATGGTCAGACTCACGCACCTTCCACAATATTTTGTTCAAAGGTCTACCCCGATATTTTATCAAATGAACATTGGATGCCACGACAAGGTTCGAGTAATGAAGAATCTTTCAATGCATGTCAAAGTCCTGAAATAGCCAAATATTAATACTCTTATGTGGGTACCTTCTAAGCCATGTTCTAGTAATAACCACTGATCCTGTAGGGTATTCGATGTTTTCTCCATCTGTAACAGGGGCCTCCAATTTCTTTTTGGCCTCAACACAATGACATAAGTAATAATCTGTTCCCTCTTCATTATCTTCATCTGCAATAACTACATATACGTGTCCTACATTGATATGTGTAGCAAATTAGATGAAATTAGTCAACATTACAAAAACACTACAAAGTAAGATGACATTACCTGGTTGAACTAGATGAAATTAGATGCATATATGTGCCCTATATTACCTGGTTGAACTAAATCTGATATGTGGTCAAAGTCAACTGACGATTCCATCTGTGTTAGTTCCAGTGCCGTCGGGGGTCGATACGTGTCAAGTGGGCTAAGATAACTTAACTGCCATTCATCAACCCACTCCTTTGACTCGCACTCATCCCAGACTTGAATTGTACAGGAAGAACAAAAGAATGACATCTTTCGTGTTTGGATACTCCATGAACCTGCAATTGAGCTTCTGAAAGAGTGCATCTCATTTGATCCTGTCAGTGTACAACAATCCTCATATGGTGCAATGTTAGTATCATCTATCAACCAAAAAAATCTACGAACTAAAGACTTACCTTCATTACCTGGACCCATGGAAGCATTACACCACTCGACAATCAATTTTGCATCTGTCAACTTTGCATTGTCTTTATACTTTAACTCTTCTCGTGCTATGGCTCTTTTGATACATGCTCCTGCACCATCATGCTCCCCCTTTCCATGCCCAGCCTCACAAAAGTTCCACATATGTTGAATACCTGTAAAATTATGCCTCCTACTTAGCCAATAGAAATTTCGCGAGTTCTTGAATTGTGATGCACAATTATCCGACCATATGATATGCTGACTGAATGATATGCACCTTCTAGCCAAATCATTGTAGAACACCTGAAAGCAACCTTGCATGAACTTCGTAGAATGCGTGCGATCATCACTAATATAGAAATGATACTCCCTTATGATCTTTCTATCATCCTCTGTACTATCATTCGCATGAATGAATGCGATGTGCACAAATATAGAAACCTGTGTGGAGTTGTAATATTGTGATTGCACCTCACGCTGTGGCTGTAGACTGTAGTTCTCTGCAAAGTCGATGACTGAAACAATGCTACCAACCAGAAATGTGTCCTTGCATAACTTGAATTGCAAGTCCAACCATCGAGCTCTATGGGCATGTCTTGCATACTCATACACTATGCTGTCACGAAATATAGGCATAAACTGATACACTGGAATCTTTTCAATAACTAATTCACACCTCTTTGCTTCTTTACCATCTTTTGTATTGTATGCCACTGTTTTATACTTGCCAAACTCTACTAGTTCATTTCCAACCGCATGTGTTATTTCCATATGTTCACATATTGGCAAATGTTGCAAGCCACCGCAATGATGACATGTGCCATCCAAGCATAATTTCTTGTAGAATATTTGACCTTCCTCTCTTTCACATAAAATTCTTGATATGAAGTCTCTTGAAGATGTTGGTGGGGCACATATGGCACAACCCTGCAAATCATTGTTAGTATGCATATCTAAACATATAGACCTATAAGCATCAAAATGGTTAGAAAATTCAATATGTAATCTACAACAACAAGTAGTGCGTGTGTGATTTATCTTAACATAGAAAGGTTTTAGCATTTCAAAATATCTTTGACAAATTCTAATTTGGGGATACTTCTCTAGAAATTTACCATAAAACTGTGTTTGAGTCTCATCCAAAAAATGCTTTGGATGTGGCTCGCAGTTCTGACTACCAATTCTCCTTCTTACCACATCCCTTTGATTCGGAGATACCCTTGTGTAATTCTTCCAAAAGTCTTCAATTAGTGATCTCAATGCTTCAACAATTGGTTTATCTTTTCGTGGTAGTCTCCCCGAGAACACCCATAATTCATTGGCATTAGTGTCCTCAATTCTTTGGCGTCTTCCAACAGCTCTTGATAAATTTTTCCTATTAATTCTCAATTATTGACTTGTCTTTCTAATGAGATGAGCTTTCCTCGTTTGACTACTTACTATAGTCGATGTAATCACACGCCGTGTTGCATTACTATCTTTTGTGCGTGAGGTGTTACCCACACTCTCATACACACTCATTAGATTCTTGACAATAGATTTTTCACTTGAAGCCTCTGATGTTCTCAACCCAAGAATCTTCATGATAGACCTATACTTTATACTTCACATCATTTCAACGAATAGTTGACATCTTGCAGTCTCATTTAACTTTTCAAAGAACAATCTCCAAATCTTATTAGCATATCTTCTACAAGTGCATTTTGGAATCTTACCTTCCATTGGCTGCAAAATATTCTCATCAATATCAATCAAATACTTTGGCTTTCTATGCAAAATTCTAGGTGGTGTCAAGTTAGGTAAATTCATCTCAACATTAGGAATTTCATCAATATTTAAATGAGATGGGTTAGATGGCATACCTTCGATCGAAGATGGAATAGATGACATATCTTGAGGTTGAGGTGGGAACGATGGCGTACCTCCTTCATCACATGTGAGTGATGATGTACTCTCAACTTGAGATGTGGTAGATGGTGTCCCTACATGTTGTCTTGCGGTAAAGGATGTGTCTCCAACTATGGTATTCAAATCTCTCGTACCACAAAGTTTTTGCATTCGTTCTCTTTGTGCCGCCAATACCATATCTCTTTGTGATGGTTGTGGTTCCTCTTCAATTGGTATGTCTTCATTTATCGTGTCCAATTTCCTCTTCTCACGAAGTTCCCTCATAGCCATTGCTTTCTTTGCATTCTTAGCTTCTATCTCTTCCTATGTTGGTTTAATTCTTGATCGTTTCCTCAGCATGACGGAGAACTTGTCTGTAGCATGATAAAGAGACCAATATTAGTTCCTAAGAAATGAATACATGATAATAGTGGGATTGTATTTTTTTTATGTTGTAAGGATTTATTCTTGTATAGTTTGACATCATGGTATGAACTAAGGTTTGTTTATTACACATAATTATTAAAGAGCCCAAGTGTAGAAAATATACATGGCATCATGTGAGATTGTAGGTTGCTTTCTTGATTGGGAATGTGTCTATTTTAAACATGTATGATAAAGCATGATAAAGTAATTCAATCCAAAATAAGGAAAATGTAAAGAACATGCATGTAAAGACTTGACATACCTAAAAAATGAAGATTTGAATGGAGAGAGTACCCAATTATGTAGTGTTTTTATCTTCTTGCATCAAACTCCTCAACAATTTGAGTTTTTCACCACTTGCTTCCTTTTCAATGTTAAATTCTTAAAATTGAATCACAATTAACACTGCAATACTACAAAAATTGAAACTTGAATAGATATATATCAAACTTGGTTTGAAAACTATGTTATTTCCTCCTTCTCAAGTTGGCAAAGCAGAAAAGGTGGTGGAAAGATCATGCAAAGGTGGTACAATGTGTCAAATGTGCATGTGAACATCCCAATAGCATGAAAGCACTTCTTTTTTGTCAGAGCACGCGTAGAATCAGTAAGAAAATAGAGCATGTGGGCCAAGATCACGGGGGTAACCACTTTTTTACCATTTCAGTAGAAAGACAAAACGCGAGCATGTTATAACGCGCTCGCGTTTTGTCCTGCTATAGATCCCTAAACCCTCAACTCTGATCCCTTGACCCTCAACCCTCAATGTCAAATCCTAATCCCTCAACCCTCAGCGTCAAATCCTAATCCCTCAACATCAAATCCTAATCCGTCAACCCTCCAACCCTATCCCTAATCCTTACAACCCTCAACCCTTAAATCTGA
Organism: Cunninghamia lanceolata; assembly: GCA_027924645.1. Taxonomy (NCBI): domain Eukaryota; kingdom Viridiplantae; phylum Streptophyta; class Pinopsida; order Cupressales; family Cupressaceae; genus Cunninghamia; species Cunninghamia lanceolata. The sequence goes on along the minus strand of BSBN01000367.1, from coordinate 2,724,154 downwards.
TCCATCAACCCTCAACATCAAACCCTAATCCCTCAACCCTCAACCCTAATCTGTCATCTGTCATCCCTCAACTCTAATCCCTCATTCCTAAACCCTAAATGCTATCCCTATTCCTAGACCCTCAACAGGCTCGATACTATACCTTAAACCCTAATCCCTCTACCATTGACACTCTTATTTAACCCTAATCCCTTGACCATTAACCCTATCCCTCAACCTCAACCCTCAACCCTCAACTCTCAACATTAAACCCTAATTCATCAACCCTAAACCCTAATCCCTCAAACCTAAACCCTATCCCTAAACCATCAACCCTCAACACTATACCTTAAACCCTAATCCCTCAACCCTAACCCTAAACCTTGTCCCTAAACCCTAATCCCTCAAACCTCAACCCTAATCTATCATCCGTCATCCCTCAACTCTAATCCCTCATTCCTAAACCCTAAATGCTATCCCTATTCCTAGAACCTCAACAGGCTCGATACTATACTTTAAACCCTAATCCCTCTACCATCGACACTCTTATTTAACCCTAATCCCTTGACCATTAACCCTATCCCTCAACCTCAACCCTCAACGCTCAACCCTCAACCCTCAACCCTCAACTCTCAACATTAAACCCTAATTCATCAACCCTAAACCCTAATCCCTCAAACCTAAACCCTATCCCTAAACCATCAACCCTCAACACTATACCTTAAACCCTAATCCCTCAACCCTCAACCTTATCCCTAAACCCTAATCCCTCAACCCTCAACACTAATCCCTCATCCCTCAACTCTAATCCCTCATCCCTAAACCCTAAATGCTATCCCTATTCCTAAACCCTCAACAGACTCGATACTATACCTTAAACTCTAATCCCTTATCCCTAAACCCTCCAACCCTATCCCTAATCCTTATTCCCTCCACACTCTACTGTAACCCTAATTCCTCGACCCTCAACCCTATCCCTAAACCCTTGACCCTCGAACCTCAACCCTCAACCCTCAACATCAAACCCTAATCCCTCAACCCTTAACTCTGATCCCTCAACCTTCAACCCTGATCCTAAACCCTAAACCCTCAACGCCAAATTCTAATCCCTCAACCCTTCACTCTAATCCCTCAACCCTAAACCCTATCCCTAAACCTTGTCCCTAAACCCTAATCCCTCAACCCTCAACCCTAATCTGTCATCCGTCATCCCTCAACTCTAATCCCTCATTCCTAAACCCTAAACGCTATCCCTATTCCTAGACCCTCAACAGGCTCGATACTATACCTTAAACCCTAATCCCTCTACCATTGACACTCTTATTTAACCCTAATCCCTTGACCATTAACCCTATCCCTCAACCTCAACCCTCAACCCTCAACCCTCAACTCTCAACATTAAACCCTAATTCATCAACCCTAAACCCTAATCCCTCAAACCTAAACCCTATTCCTAAACCATCAACCCTCAACACTATACCTTAAACCCTAATCCCTCAACCCTCAACCCTAAACCTTATCCCTAAACCCTAATCCCTCAACCCTCAACCCTAATCCCTCATCCCTTAACTCTAATCCCTCATCCCTAAACCCTAAATTATGCTATCCCTATTCCTAAACCCTCAACAGACTCGATACTATACCTTAAACTCTAATCCCTTATCCCTAAACCCTCCAACCCTATCCCTAATCCTTACACCCTCCACACTCTACTTTAACCCTAATCCCTTCAACCTCAACCCTATCCCTAAACCCTTGACCCTCGAATCTCAACCCTCAACCCTCGATGTCAAACCCTATTCCCTCAACCCTTAACTCTGATCCCTCATCTCTCAACCCTAACCCTAAACCCTAAACCCTCAACCCTCAACGTCAAATCCTAATCCCTCAACCCTAAACCCTATCCCTAAACCCTCAACACTATACCTTAAACCCTAATCCCTCAGCCCTCAACCCTAAACCTTATCCCTAAACCCTAATCCCTCAACCCTCAACCCTAATCTGTCATCCCCCAACTCTAATCCTTCATCCCTAAACCCTAAATGCTATCCCTATTCCTACACCCTCAACAGAATCGATACTATACCTTAAACCCTAATCCCTTATCCCTAAACCATCCAACCCTATCCCTAATCCTTATACCCTCCACACTCTACTTTAACCCTAATTCCTCGACCCTCAACCCTATCCCTAAACCCTTGACCCTCGAACCTCAACCCTCAACACTCAACGTCAAACCCTAATCCCTCAACCCTTAACTCTGATCCCTTGACCCTCAACACTATACCTTAAACCCTAATCCATATCTCTCAACCCTTAACCCTTAAAACTTAAACCCTATCCCTACACCCTCAACACTTGACACTATATCTTAAGCCTTAAACCCTCATCCCTAAAGCCTCAACCCTCAATCCTTAAACCTTCAACCCTAAACCCTATCCCTAATCCCTCTACCCTCGACACTCTAACCCTAACCTCGACATTAAATGCTAATCCGTCAACCCTAAACCCTAATCCTCAACCCTCAACCCTCAACCCTCAACACTATACCTTAAACCCTAATCCCTCAACCCTCAACCCTAAACCTTATCCCTAAACCCTAATCCCTCAACCCTCAACCCTAATCCATCATCCCTCAACTATAATCCCTCATCCCTAATCCCTAAATGCTATCCCTATTCCTAAACTCTCAACAGACTTGATACTATACCTTAAACCCTAATCCCTTATCCCTAAACCCTCCAACCCTATCCCTAATCCTTACACCCTCCACACTCTACTTTAACCCTAATCCCTCGACCCTAAACCCTATCCCTAAACCTTTGACCCTTGAACCTCAACCCTCAACCCTTAATGTCAAACCCTAATCCCTCAACCCTTAACTTTGATCCCTCGACCCTCAACCGTAATTTGTCAACCCTCATCCCTAAACCTTAAACGCTATCCCTATTCCTAGACCCTCAACGGGCTCGATACTATACCTTAAACGCTAATACCTTATCCGTAAACCTTCCAACCCTATCCCTTATGCCTTAACCCTCATGATTAATAGCCTTGAATGTAAAAAAAATTGAGTGGGACATAACGCGAGCGCGTTATAACGCGCTCGCGTTATGTCAAACATGGCAAAAGACAGACTTGCGGGAAAGAAAAATGCAAGGCAAAACATAACGCGAGCGCGTTAAAACGCGCTCGCGTTATTTCTTGCTTTGGGAATCCCAAGCCTTGGGCTTGGGATTTGCTTTGGATTTCCAACCCAAAGGCTTGGAGTGTCTTATGAACAGTCACAGACGTGTTTTTCTGTATTCTTCAAAATTTCACATAATTTCATTCGTGCTAACCCTCAGATTTGCACGTGTTTCAAGGTTGAACAAATCGAACACATGGGTAATGTTAGGCTTTCTCTTAGCTATTTGACGATGTGATTTTTTTCACATTTTAACAATGTTAAGCCTTTCATCTTTAATTTCTTTTGTTTGTGTGTCCGTTTTTATGCAAAAACCACTGTTTGGTCTTTTTTTCATTGTAAAATAACTATTCATTCAAATTTCAAAAAAATTACATATTTAGAAACTAGACTCCATTCTACAAATATTAAAAAAATAAAAAAATAATTTTCAATTAGTTTTCAAAATTTATAGGGGTAGCACGGCCAAAATTCTATTTTTTAGGATGTGTCCACTTTAAAAATTAGTAAAAAATAAAATATTTATCAAAAAATTATCAGAAAAATGGGGCATAAACTATATGCTATTAGCTAATTTCTCACCGAAGCGATTTTAAAAATACCAAAAAAAAGTTGACCTTTTGAGGGAGCCACAAAACATGCTATGTTATGTTTTTTTGACAGAAACAACACCAATTTCTATGGCTCCCTCTTTTGAACCCCTTAATCTATGCCATTTTCAAAACAAAATAGTAGTTTAGAAAGTAGACTCGGAGCACTACGAACATTGTTTTGGTTGCATCTCTAAATTTTGAGTGTACTATGCTCAATTTCTCATCCAAGGCCAGTATTTCTTGATTTTAGAAAAAAAGTGGCCACTTAAGATCCCTTTTTGGCCCCCCATCTTCTTGCACTTACCCCTGAGTTTTTGCAGAGTTATACTTTTCTTTTGAAGCATAGGAGTGGGAAGTCCAACAAAGTTGTAGATGCCTTGAGCAGAAGGCAAAATTTGTTGACAAAAATGAAGATAGAGGTTATTGGGTTCGATGAGCTCAAAAGTTTGTATCCTGAACATCTAGATTTTGTAGAGGCTTGGAAAGCTTGCTTGGAACCTGTTACTTTAGACATGACAAAATGGTTAGATTTCATAATCCAAGATGGCATGTTGTTTAGAGGAAGCTAGTTGTGCATTCCAAGTAGTTCTATGAGAGAGAACCTAATTAAGGAGAAACATAGTGGAGGATTAGCTGGACACTTTGGTCAAGATAAGACCATTGCTATTGTTGGTGAAGATTATTATTGGCCACAGTTGCAGCAGGATGTGAGGAAATTTGTGTAGAGTTGCAGAGTATGTCAGATGGTGAAAGGAGCAAGTCAAAATATAGGTCTATATTAGCCACTACCTGTACCAGAGAAGCCATGGGATGATATTAGTATGGATTTTGTTCTTGGTTTACCAAGTACACAAAGAGGACATGATTCCATTTTTGTGGTGGTGGACAGATTCTCAAAGATGGCACATTTTATTCCTTGCAAGAAGACTAATGATGATGTTCATATTACAGAGTTATTTTTCAAGGAGGTGGTGAGATTACACAGTCTACCAAAGAGCATTGTTTCAGACCGAGATACCAAGTTTGTTGGTTATTTCTGGAGGACATTGTGGAAGAAGTTGAAGACAAATTTGAAGTTTAGTTTTGCACACCATCCACAGACTGATGGATAGACGGAAGTGGTGATTAGGAGTTTGGGTAACCTGCTAGGATGCTTAGTAGGAGATAAGCCGAAGGGATGGGATTTGATTTTACCACAAGCAGAATTTGATTACAACAATTCTGTCAATAGGAGTACTGGCAAATCACCATTCCAGATTGTATATGGCAATAGTCCAAGAAATGCTTCAGAGTTAAGGAAGATAAACAAAGGAGAAAAGACAAGTGCCGAGGCTGAAGACTTTGCAGAACACCTGAAGAATTTGCATGAAGAGGTGAGAAAGCACATTAATAAGATAAATATTCAATACAAGGCTAAGGTAGATCAGAAGAGGAGATATAAGGAGTTCCAGGTAGGAGATGAAGTCATGGTTCACTTGAGAAAAGAACGGTTCCCAATTGGAACATACAATAAGTTGAAAATGAAAAAATTTGGACCATACAAAATCCTGAAGAAACATGATTTAGGAAATGCATATGAGGTAGAGCTACTAAGTGGGATCAATATTTCCCCTATGTTCAACATTGCTGATTTAACAGAATATCATGAAGGTGGCACAGAGGATGAACCGACACAAGAACAATGGAGTATTCCAGTATCTACTTCAATGGAGGAGATAGAGAAGATCTTGGATAGCCATGTGGGAAGAAGTACTTAGAATAGGAAATATGAAGAATATTTGGTGAAATGGAAAGGGAGGTCTATTGAAGATTCTTCTTGGTTGTCTAAGGCAAAGGTTGACCATTTAGGTTTTCCTCACACAAACACCTAACACGTGACAGGGTCACTTCTCAAATTACCCTGGGTGTCTGATGCAAGAGCATCCAGTGGTGTAAGGGCAATCTTGCATCACCCAAAAAGAATTTAATTCAAAATCATTGCAGTTGTTTTCATTTCTTTCCATAATTAGTGTTTTTGGTTCCATAATCTCCTAAATATTGATGTAGGACTTTCAGTTTTTCCAAACTTCTAAAAATAGAAAACTGCCAGTTTTGGAAAGTTTAACTGCCATTTTAGGAAAGTTTGCATTTGGGCATGGATTGAAGTGAAAAGTTAAATATAAGACCTTTGGCGAAGGAATCAGGTAAAGATCATTTGTGAGCTGAAATATATTAAAGTTTTTGTTTTCCGAAAAGCCCCCGAAAATTTCTAAAATGAGATATGAGGCACTAAAATATCCCATAATGTCCCAAAAAGTTGACAAAAATATATTTATGCATTTCTAGCATGATAGTTCACATCACAATCTTTTTGATGCTTAAAATGGTTCGTCAATCGGACACCCGGATCAAAAGTTATGCTTCCCAGAAGTTGACCTACTTTTGGAGGGAGTTGCAAATTTCAAATTTTAGTTGGAGGCCACCAAATAGTGCTATTTATGACTATTTTGGGAACCCTGAGCAAAGTAGAGTTAAGGGGGAAAGTTTAGAGTCAAGAATAGGGGGGGAAACATAAACCCTAGTTGATTTAAAGTTACAGAAAGCAGAAGATTCTAGAGCCAAGTGATGTGTAGCTGTAGTGTGTTGCAGCCTGTGGAGGATTGATTCCTCTGATTGTAACTGAGCTTCTGTAATGTAAAAAGTTGTCCAAATCAATAAAGAAATATTCCATTTTCTATGTGCCATTTCTGTTGTTGGTGTTTTATGATTTACCCCCTTCATCAATATTCATCTCATAATTTTAAACACCCTGATATCATCTTCAAACTATCCTTAAAAAAATCAATTACAAGAACTATTAATATAAAAAATCTGCAATAATAGCCAACTTAACAATTATCAAGATAACATTGCCATGATTACATCCTATCATAAACATCAACTCAATATTTTATACTAGTTTAATTCTAAATGAGAAGAGTTAAATCTAGTGACAACAACATGTCTTTTATAAGCTTACTATAGAGTACATATAATGTAGACTTATCCTACATGAAACTCAATTCTATGATCCAAAATAAAATATAATTCAATTTCATTATAAATACAATGTAACCTCATATAATTTCTAATTAAATACTAATTAATTATTGCAACCAAACACATACGATTATAAAGCCAATATACAACATATACAAATTTAACATAACTGACCAATGTAATATCACATAACACAATGGAAGGTATATTGCAATTCATTTGTAGACATTCTAGTAGACTACAACATCACTATATGACATGAGAAATTGTTTATAAATATCAAATGAATATAACGCCACTATTTGGCAAAAATAATCATAAATATGTATCAACTAATATTAATACCATTTTGTGGAATAAATCAAAGCATATATGTTTAATCTATTCCTCACGTCATTCTTATGGGTATAAAATCATATATAAATCATGTATTTTAAATGCTATTTTTTTGGCAATAAAATCATATTTACATATTATCTAATCTAACACAATTTTTATGGCAATAAAACCTTATATAGTAATATCTAATCTAAATTCCATTCTATGGACATTCTCATAAGGTTGGAAATCATGAATTATGATCAAACTAATGATTCACACAAACTAGACCCAAAACTCTAGGAATGAAATATAACTACATAATTATGGTATGCAATAGAAAGAAACGGTAATAATATAGAATCTAGATACACATAACAACAAAGAACTATTTAAAAACTGTATGGCATAGTCATTATCACATCATACAAGAAAATGATAGAATAGAAAATTGAGTATCTTCATTTATATAGCTGGTCTCCAATGTAGGTGTGGCTCACATTCTTGAGAATACAGGTCTACAATAATTAGAGATATCCATCATGTGTACTCAGTTGGATGAGTAGCGCCTCCTTCAACCTCATGCCATGAATTGTAAATCATATTAAGTGATTGTCGATGGATTGTGTGTAGTAAACATAATAGACTCAATGGACAAATACATAAAGGAAAATAACTTTGAAATCAAATGCTAAACTAACTGATAAAGCTAGCATTAAATACTTTGTTAATAATAACACTCACTATTAAGAAACCATCGTTATCCTAAAATATGAGCATTTCTAGTTTCACAAAATCAAATCTCAATCCTAACCTTTTTTTTTCGGTTTTCTAAAGCAACTAACATACCTCTTTAGCTAGTTTTAACATGATATGATGAAACATTTTCTTGGTCCATGAAAATATTATTTCTTCCATAACATGTTCTATTTCTTGTGCAAAAGTTTATAATAATTTCTTTTAAATTTAATCAATAGACTAGAGAACACTGATACTTTGGAAGAATAAAGTGACATGAAATCCACAATTCTTTGGAGGAGAGGTATAAACTTGGGAAGTCAAAATTAGTGAGCACAATGGTGAGATGAAAATTAAAAGTTTGACGATGATTTGTTTCTTGACCATCGTCAATTCTATTGAAACTTTATTTATCTTCATCTACAGTGATTTGCTTGGAAAAAAAACACACATCAGACAACCATGGCTCACAACAATCAAGTATCCTATTTATTTATTTTCTTGAATAGCAAAGGCTTGCTTACAATGCATGGACAAGAAAATGCATGATTTAAGGTGCATGGATGTCATAGTACAACATTTTGGGTTCTTGAAATATGATAGTAAAGAAGATATTAATATACAGTTAATACAATTTCACATTCAAGACAACCTATGTACCTATCTCCATCAAAGTCCAAACTCTAAAAACACATGTAAACTTGTACCTAGAAGCACCAAATCTGAAAACCTAGTATACCATGTTAATGGTCTCATAACAACATGCACTCCCACAAGTTTGTGCCCAAAAGTCCATCTAAATGCTCTTACAATCTCACCCTGAATCTCAGGCTCCTACAAGTGATCAAACAAGTACCCATCTCTCTCTGCACACCAAACTAAAAATATACATGATCCCAGAAAAATGCTTATATTTAGGCACCAAATTCTAACACAAATAGAAAAGTCTAGTCACTAAACCTATTCCATTGCGTAGTTCTTGGAGAGACCTTTCTGATGCCTATAATAAGTCAAAAAATTGATATTGTGGGTGAAAGTTATGCCTCCTAGATGAAAATGCCCTCTGAGGGCTAAAAGGGGACCCCTAGCAAGACCCTGTCCATACAATGCTAATGTCAGCACTGATTGTACATGAGGTGGTGCTAACATGGCAGGTCAGCTACTAGCATCATCAAAGTTGGTGGATTTCAAAAATTTAAAATTTGTTTTAATGTTTCAATTTGAAATCTTTAGACTCAAACCAATTTAAAAACTGAGTTTAAATTTCCTTTTGAAATTTTAATCCCACAAGGAGGGGGCATTACTATTCACCAGCAATAAGGGGTTGATGACCTAGAATCTAGTTGGCCTCACTAGACCAGTGCCCGGGACCAAGGGCCAAAGGCCCTGCTAGCGTGGATCCACTGACTAGGAACCGACTGGCTTTGGCAGTCATACCAACTAGCCCTATTGGCCATGTCAACTGGCCCTACCACTGTCAGCGTAGGCTAGGGTATGGGCTATGGGGTCTGTAGACCACCCCACCCAAAATCATTTTTTTAATCTCTTTTCAATTTTTTTCTTTTTATTTCTATAGTTTTTCTATATTATTTTTATTTTTCACAACTATAGAGAATACATGATGCAAGAGCATCCCTAGTTCAAGAGCAATCTTGCATCAACCAAAAATATTTGTATTTCATTTTTTTCTTTCATTTTCCCAGTTCAGTACAGTCAATTCTGTCAATAGTAGTTTCTATATTTTGGTCCGCATTCTGCCATAGTATCATTTCAGACCTTGCAGAGCTAGACTTAGCATCTAGACATCTTCATGCACATCATATCCAAAATTTAGATCATTTGGATCAGTTTCTACAAAGATATCGCTATCACAAGATTGATTGTTTTCTTAGAACATAGCATTCAGAGAGTCCTAGACAGACAACTAAAGGAGAAGACGTGCAGAACACTTTGCATGACTTGTGGAGCCAAATTACACATCATTCAAGGAAATTTGGATCAGGGCTGACCTTCCTTGAGATCTGCACATTATTCCATTCACTTGTGGAGGATTCCCATATGTTTAGGTTCGACCTATCTGTGTACACACGTTACATGTCTTTCATTGGAGTTTGTAATCTATTTGACCAATGTGGAGGAATCTTGTGATCTAGAGATGATATATAATCATGTAATAGATGTCTAGGAAAGCAATGAATCATAATATGAAGTTGTAATCTTAGGATTTTGGTTCTATAAAGCACCTCAAAGTTATATTTCGTGCATGTATTGTAACTAAGGAATCAGGCCTATGAGCCCTAATCTATAAGCCCACATGTTGCCAACATGTTTGTATTTTGAATCTATGATATACTAAATGACCAAATATACACATGCATCCTATCTTTGAGTTGTTTCCATTTTGTTTACTCTTGTTGCACGGACTGGACTATTCACTTTGTGGACCATCCTAACCGTGACCACACCAAGTGGTATCAGAGAGAAGTTCAAATCCTTTGGGAGTGAAGTGAGCAAATTGAGTGAAGTTTGTGAAGTTATTCCATAAGATCTTGCTATAAATAGGTCACCAAATCTAAGGTAAACTAGTTGTGTTGTCAATAGATCACTGATCATGAGGTAGTTGTCACCTTGTAGCCTGATCGCCAAATTTTAGGTAGTATCCTAGGAAGAGATGCCATTGAGGAGAATACCTGTTGTTGGCAATATGGCTGGAAGAATGGATGAGATGATGGAAATGATGAAAATAATGTGAGTTCACTTGGATGCTGTTGAATAAGATCAAAGAAGAGGACTTACACCTTGACCAAATGTTGAAAGTGATGATGACGAAGAATTTCAATCCACTGATCAAAATGAAGAAACCCTAGAAAAAGAAGAAGAATCAGACCATGATTCTTTTGAGTTAATTGTATGTCAACATTTTGGGTCAATTACCTATCGAAAATCGTATATGAGTCATCCTAACATTCTTAAGGAATGAATTCATTTTCAATGCAATAAAACTAATATTTTTTTAATGCCACTTCTATATCATAAATGAAACATTCAATACTCTTTCCAAATAAAACTAAGAAGAATAATAACAAGGATCATACCTGAAACATCTTCATAATACAAATATTTTTGATGCAACATATGTGCTTCCCAAAACAAAGAGAGACGAATTTTATTCATTGCCATAACAATATATTTTCTTGGATGTGTCTCTTCACTTCAAACATTTCTTGATCCGCAATCCAATTCCAAAAATTATCAAATTTCATTAGGAGGAAGAAAAGGAAGTTAGTGAAGAAAGCACAAACATCCCTTTTAAAATTGAACAACATATTGTCTTCCAAAAGAGAGTGACACTTTAAGGGAAGATGACCCTTCATCTGCCAATCTCGTCACCTATTTACTTGTGAACTAAAAATGGGTTAAAACAACTCTAAAACATATTTTTTTATGAATAAATAAGTACCCTACCCATAGGTGATTGATCTATGGACTTAATTTTACAAAAATAATGATTAAAAAACTCTTATTCCCTTCAACACATGAAAATAATAACTCAAATCAATTAACCAAACCATATGAGGACCCTATTACTAAATTCTAATTTCTAATAGAACTTCATTACATTATAATATATCACAACTTCATAAGCAAGTCTATCATATATATAATAAATTGTTAGCAAAGATTAGGCTTTACAGATATGATCAGCATAAAGGGATCAAAGTAGTACAAGGCATCTCTTGTCGATTGATGGTAAGGACAAGGCTAGAAATGATCCTAAAAACACACTAAGGTGTGGACACCAAAGTGAGTACAAAAGATAGCATGAAATTATGGGAAAGCATAATTTATCATGTTACATTTAGTCCCCACTTTAGTGGGCGTATGACACTACATGCATATGCATGCTAAAGTACATAAATATAGTACTAAAAGTAAATAAGTAGGAAAAGATATCCAAAATGATACTATAAAGGATGCTGTATGTCACTAAGTGATGGAATGGATCACCCATCTTAGGAACCTACAACACCATAGTGTTAGGGATCGCATTCTGGAAAACCACTTGTCAGAAATCCAAATCATCCTGCAGGGTAAAAAGGGTGCGTTAGTGAAAAAATTCTAAGGGGATATTAGAGGAGAAGGTTGATCTAGAGTGAAAAAGAGGGTAGATATGTGACCCCTATTTTTTCTTTCTAACTTGGATGGACAAATAGGTTAGAGATCTATTGTGTTAGTTTCTAAAAATGTGGTGAAAAAGGCTTTGGTAGGGTCATTTTTGTAAAATAACACCCAAGAAAAAGGCATATGATAGAATAGAGGGTAAAACTAAGATTCCAATGCAATGAAGAGTGCAAAAATTAGACACGTGCCCAAGTTCTTAAATTTTTTGTGAAGAATGCTTCAGAAAAATGGTGAAAATTTTGAAAAATTACTATAAATAGTAAGATGATGTTTCACTTTAACTATTCATTTGTAAATTTGAACTTGGTAGAATTTGGAATATTCAGAGCACCTTAGAGCACAAAGATACCTTGACGACGGTCTTATCAAGCACCTAGGCTAGACACACTGACGGAGCAAGGCATGGGTATACGACATGTGAGTCAAAAATTTGAATGTGGTCACATTTATTACCTCATTTTACATGTGGAAGGACTCATCGATTTGCTAGTGTCCAACTAGCATGCTACCATGCTTTCGATGTGCTAGCATATGTAGGACATGCATGCATCTATTAGACATGCCAATGTCTAAGATGGACACTATGGTCCGTAAAAAGTGCTAGCATCCTTGAACTTAGGTCCAAGCACTTAGCAACATTTTGGAATGTTTTTAATTCTTAGTGTTATTTGATGGTATAGTACTAATGATGTTCTTGAAGTGGTTACAGAGGCCTCTAATGATGTGAGAGCATGATGGTAGACATATCTACACATTGTTTCGTAGCCATGTGACCACGCTTATAGCTGCAAAGGTCGATCATCTTCATAACATTGGGCTCTGGTGGGTGTATACTATGCCCACTATGAGATGTCATGATAGCATGTTGAAGACGCTCATGGAGAGGTGGGCTGATGATACTTCTACCTTTTTCCTACCAATGAGAGAGATGATAGTTACCCTAGACGATACGTAGTAGATCCTTTGACTGCCAGTACGAGGTCACATTGTGATGATCATCAAGTAGAGGCCAGTTGCCTATGTCTAGGAGGGATAGACTTATTGCCTAGGACATACCATGCCAATGAATCTCTCAAGTCATATCATTAATAGCTAGAACTGGAGTAAGGAAAAATGGTCACACCATTGATTTGCCACATTATTATCACTACCATTACCCTGTGTATTACACAAGATGGGCGAGGCACTCACCTTCATGGTGGCCTCATCCACACTATAAGGGCAATGGAGGAGCACAAGATGATATTCACATGGCAATGCAACATGGTTGCCCACCTGTACCATGATTTAGGGTGCTATGTGTATTATGAGGAACATAGCTTGATGACCTCCACACTTCTTCAGGTGTGGGCATTCGAGCACATCACATGCACGTGGCCTACGAGATTCCTGACAAACATAGTCTGGTTAACCTTGTGAGCACACACCTTTGCCTTAAGGAGGTTGTGGAAGTTTGGTGACTTGCTACACTGAAGGGTCAGCTTTGAAAGATTATTGAGTAGAGATATACTCTTGAAGCCCTACAAAACCCTAAGATTCTAGATGGGGTAGCAATATTAGTTAGCACAAAAACAAAGGGATCAACTTTTTGTCTGTCAACTTGATCACATCATAGTGTCATTTTACTATCATCAGGTCACTAGGAAGTTTGGGTAGGTGTAGGGTGTTTCTTGAGTAGTGCCTACATACATGCGCTCTCATTGCGACACCATGAGGCTTGGTGATGAGGTGAGGCTGATCATAGTAGACATTGCTCTAAGTGATTCTGACAATGAAGTTAAAGATTCCACACTTGTGTCTGCTGACAATGTGGGAGCTACCTCAGCATATGTAGCATGGTGCACCGCAACCTGGGTGGGTCCCATTTTCCCTCCAGACCACCCAGTAGGAGATCTGAGACCATGGGCGGAGCAAGGTCAATAGGAGGCTACTTTTTGGGGTGAGAATCCATCAGAGGAGGAGGAGGGAGATGATGAGGAGGAGGGGAGAGAGAGAGAGAGAGGAGGTGGAAGCACTAACAATAGGGAGGCATAGACACAGGGAAGAGACCAATGGCATTGCGGAGGAGAGACCAAGGACTCGATCTCAAGTATTAGGACAACTTCTAACTATGAATAGAACACCTAGCTAGATTGAGTGAGGGGAGTCAAGTAGCGTAGGGCTTCAGTGCCCCCACCCATCCTAGCAATGATGATAGTTTCCCTCATTGATCCTGACTTGTAGGATGAAGACCCTGGTGAGACTTTGATTTTATGTTTTGTGATTTGAATAGGACACTAGATGCTTGTATTATTTTGATTTTATACATGATATATGATGAGGGATCTAACATGATCTTTTTTTTCTTTTTGCATTTGGCACACAGGAGTGCCTCAATTTCATAGATCCAGTCTTGGTAGAGATGGTACCACCCATGCAACCTCAACAGCCAATGTGGGCTAGTTGTAGGCCATTGTAAACTATTAGACAACATGTGGACATCGTTGAGCCTATTGTGCAACTTTAGGTTGTGTATGAGGAGACCTTGGTGTAGCTATGGCATGTCATAGCTAAGAGGGATCAGATTGTATTGAGAATAGTAGGCACTGAGTAGATGCCTGAAACTCTATAAGTATAGTTAGATCTCCTCATAGTGGACTCATAGGGACACCAGGTAACATAAGCATCTACTATTGTAGATCCTCATATACAAACCCTAATTGTAGAGACTATCAGACTATAAGCTAAGGTGGCCTAGCTATATTAGTGTGAGGTGGATCTGAGGTTGGAGGTAGCAGAGTTGAGACGCACTATTAGAGGCCCACAAGCATAGGATAGATCTAGGACCCATTCTTGATCTATGGCCTCATAGTGGGAGCCATCTATCACTCAATCGATACAACTTGAGGGATTCATTAATCATGGCCCTGGAGAGTGATTTACATTTTGTATATGTAGATCTTTTTGATACACCATATTTTATGATAGTGGTGATTTTGTATATCATGTATCAAGATATTTGATGTATATACAAGATTTTTGTGATTTTGGTCGATATTTCTGTTACGTGTTGATATTATTATGTGTAATATATCATTTAAATAAATGCTTTGTGATTTAATTTAAACAACTTGATTAAATTGTTTAATTAAATGCTACAAAGATCTAATTAAATTATATGATGTGACATGCATGGTTAATTAAATATAATTATGATTTAAGTAAACAACCTAATAAGATTGTTTCATAAATACAACAATGATCTAATTAATCATGGTAGATTTGTTTAACTATGATGTTAAAAAGGACAACATTATCCAATTAAATACTATCAAGATATAATCAAATAATGGAAAGGTTAATTAATTGCATCCACAACTAATTAGGACAACATGGTAAGAAAGAAAGAAATTTTCACTAAGTAGGACAAATTACTTAATAATTCAAGATAACTACATATGTGTCAAGAATGAAGCAACAAAAACATAATAAAGGAAAGCAAAGAATTAAAATACTAAACTATCCAACTCTATGTTCTTTAAAAAGAGAACTTGCATACCATGTAGAAAAGAAAATAATTCAATTAAAAGCAAAGATATGAAAAGAAATCAAGCTAGAAATAAAATCTATGTAAGTGCATAGCATTGATGGGATTTTTGAGAGGCTTACTATCTATTGTAGAGAGTCAATACAAACCTAATCCATATACTTTGGTTATGATGGAGGGTCCTAACAAGTTCAAAGATTGAATTTCCCTTGTACACCTGGAGGAGCATTGACATTGCATTGATTTTTGTAGAGGACCAGGTCACTCAGTTTGAATGAGCATTAGATAACGCATTCATTGTAGTTGTGTGTAAGGTTCTTTTGATAATCTTGAAGATGTTCAAGAGTGTGGATGTGCTATTCATCAAGCATGTCAACCTATTGGAGTCTTTGTTCCCTATAAATGTTGTTGTTAATGAGCTTGTTGAGGGAAATCTGTAGTGAAGGAATTTCCAATTCTAAAGGCATGATTGCATCAACACCATACATGAGATTGTACAAGGTAGTACCTGTAGCTATATGAATACTCATGTGATAGGTCCATAATGCATAGGAGAGTTGAGTATGGCAATCTTTACCATGTTTTTGACAGTCTTTTAGAGAATTTTCTCAATGGTTTTATTAGAAGCTTTTGCTTGGCCATTTCATTATGGATAATATGGCATAGAGAAGCGATATTGAATATGAAATTTTTATAAGAAATTCTTCACTTATTTTTTCTCAAATGAGGAGCCATTATCAGAAACCAAAGATAAAAGGAAGCCCAAATTGAGAAATAGTGTTATTGAGGAAAAAGCAACATATTACTTCAACACTTGTGGATCGAAGTAGAAGAAATTCAACCCATTTCATAAAATAATTTGTAGTTGTGATGATGAAAGTGTGAACTTGAGAAGGATGGGAATTTTTTCCAATAAGATATAAACCTCACATGGAAAATGGCCAAGGGGATACTTGGGAACATGAAGAGAGAAATGAAGGGTTCTAGGGAAAATGTGTCGCAAAGTGACACAAGATGATGTTGACAAAGGGGATGACTAGGAGATGGTCACTTCCAAGTGTCCACACCTTCTATAGCCAAAAAATCTTATATGGATTGGAGTGTTTTAAAATCTTCAACTTCAATTTATCAACCATCTCTTTAGATACTAGGTTATCTATGCTACCACTATCAAGAACAACTTTACAACACTTAGCTACTACCTTGCATCTAGTTCTAAGAAAGTTATTTCTCTATACTAATTCTTCTTAGTCAACACATTTCAATAAATTTCTCCTCATGAAAAGTGATTCTCCATATTTTGGGTTATCCTCTAATCCATATGATCTTTAGGGTTCCTCATCCACAAATGCATCTCTTGCACTACTTTTTGCTCACTTCACTTGACCTTGAGAATACTCAAATGCTCGGTTCCCTTCTCCACACCTAAAATATTTTCCTCTAAAATATCTTCCCCTATTTCTCTCATATATTCCTCTACCTCTCTAATATCTATCATTGTGATATGTTTACTATCTTCTATACTTTTTAAGTAGAAATAACCATCATCCCCATTATTTTGGTAGGTATTACTACTTCCTTTTTCATTGTGGTATGTACCATTGTTCCTATGGTATGTGTCATCAATATTTTATTCCTCCCTATATGGTATTCCGTCATCACACTATGATATTTCTCTCTAGGAGCTTTTTTCTCTTCCTCTATAAATTCTACCTTCTTTCAAATCTCCTCCTGAAATTTTCTTCCACCTTGATTAAAAATTGACATGCTTTCCCTATGGTGGTTAACCTAACCAAACTTACCTCCTCTTGAGTTCTTTATCTCAATCTATTGATGTATCTTGCAACCTTCTTTTTTTTTGCTTCATTGTGCCCTATCCTAATGATCTTCTTGTGAAATTCTTCCATATGCTCTTTTATAGTACTATCCCTTTGTCTCATATTCTACAACCTCTTCAACAATTCCAATTCATAATGAATGGGTATAAATTGCCTTTTCAATTTCACAACCATTCTATCCCATTTCATTATCCTTTCTTTTCTTGTCATATTTAATTCTAATTGTACTTCTTTATACCAAACATGTCCTTTCAACTTACTTTGTGTAAATATAATCCTTTCAGAGTCTACAATTTCCTTGTACCCAAATATTCATCCAAAACATTTATCTAGTCAATCAATTCTTCAAGATTAAAATCATCAAAATACTTAGTAATCTCAATTCTAGGTCTCTTACTAATTTTAGAAATATCCCTCAATATTTTTACCTGATCTAATTCTTCCTCTGTTGGGTCTCCAAATTCTTGTGCATTTTTTTTTATATTCTCATCATCACTACTCTCATCATTGTATCTAGGGTTTAGAACACTTTTCTTGTCTTCTTCTATAGATTCCAATTAGACTATCATCCCTTTTACCTCTTTCAATATTTCATCCATTTTTCTAGAAATGTTAGTTACACCTTGGACTCTTTGTAGTGGCGTATTTCCCTTGGATCTAGTGCAAACTTTTTTTAGTTCTACTTGCAATTGGTCTACAATCACTCCTCGCAACTACCACTCAATTAGAAATTTGTTGGCAAGTTTCTTGTAGTCTACCTTAATTTGGTGATCTATTCAAAAGTACAACATTTTGGATATTAGCTCACTCTCCTTAGGATTCCAAACTTATACTTTGATACCACTTGATGCAGTAATGGATAGAGGGTCCAATGAAGGAATATCTAGCCATGCAATGAACACACATAATTCACATAGGGAAAACTCAATTGAACAACAAAAACAACAACAACAACGATAGTTTTATTAATTTTATAGTCATGAATGATTACAAACTACTAATATAGGCTTTGTACATGCTAGGCTATAACCATTTGATTGCAAAATATGAAATTACAACATTCCCATGATATTACAATATATTTCCATCTATTATGCTTTAAAATATTACCCTTTCCCCAACATCTAGATTATCTGAGTTCCAACTTGAACTGGACTATCTTCAAATGATTGTGAGAGGTGTTTATATCATTATCAAGCCTTGGAAGTGATCTAAATTAGCTATAAGGTCCAACACAAAAAATGATGCCAAATGAAACATGTAGTCGACTAGGTGTATGGGTAAATCCCCCAATTAATTACAATGATCTTAGAATGTTGGATCTTTATGAGGTTCTCATCATAAGCTCTTGTAGGTCCAATATATCTTTGTATGTATTCTTTTATTGGTGCAAACTTTTGGAAAACTAGTGCAAGTGAAGAACAGTGAAAATGTATAAGTCTGATAGCCTAATAAAGGTTTAGAATCTAAGTTACACATATGTGGTTATTTGAATCTTCTAAAACATGGATATTATGTTTACGTAACATTATAGAATGTACTCTCCAAACTACAATATCAAGTATGCATTACTAATGGTGTGCATTAGATTCTTCAATGAGTGGATTTTGACTAGAAACCTACATATTGGCATTAAGCGCACTTTTTAACAAAAGTGAAGGGATCTTGTTCCATACTTTTCCAATAGTAACCCATGTGAAGGAGATTTTGAACCAAACATCTTTCACCAAAATGCCCCCTGTAGGCACCTAAATGGGCCTCTTCAAGGGCAACGCGGATCTCTACTTTATTTAAACAATGGAAAAGGAAGCTATTGTAAACATGATGATAGAGATTGTTAAAAGTATGATATATCTTGCAATGAGATTATGAATATGAGCTCGAGCAGTTTTGGATGAGGCATTTGGTAAGGTACTATCATGTGAATACCTAAATATATGGGAGTGCCATTCTTTTGAATTTATATTGTAACTAAAAGAAACATCAAATGAGCTATCATCTATAACTAGTAAAGATAGAGTATGAATGATGAACTAATAATGAATAGGATAATCTTCAAGGGGTACAAGGGAGGTAGCACTTTCTGTTGCATCCACATGTCGATTCTTCTTTCTTGAGATTTGATAACTTATAAATTATACTGAGATAAATTATCATGCTTCCCTTGATAAGATTCAATAACTTGTTTTATGATCAACTATGAATTTCACCAAATATAAGAACATGGATATTGATTAACAATGTGGCACACAAGCCTACAATGAGGGCTCCATACTCATCAATGTTGTTTGTAGAGAGGAAGTTTAGATGAAATGGAAGGGGAATCAGCTTGCTAGAAGGGGGTACTAGTATGACACCAGCACCAGAGCTAGTTCAACACTTGGATCCATCAAAGAATAAATCCCATGACTGATCAACATATAGAGAAATGATATTATCATTGGGGAAAGATTTTTTATAAGGAAGAGAGAAGTGAGAAGGGGCATCGACTAAGTGGTCAACTAATGCTTGACCTTTTCTCACCTTTTGGGAGACAAATTTGAGGTCAAATTCTATTAGCAACATCACCCACTTAGCAAGACATCCTAAAAGATCCATTTTTGAGAATAAATAATTTAAAGGGTCAAATTTAATGATGACATTCTTTTCAGGATGAAGAAGATAGTATCTTAGCTTATGCGTCACAAATATGATAGCAAGACACTACTTCTCTATTGAAGAATATTGAATCTTATAATCAAGAAAATTTCAACTAATATAATATATGGCATATTCCTTTCCTTCATTATCATGTTGAGCCAATAAATCTTCTAGAGTGTGAGAAGAAGCAGAAGGGTAGAGAAGAAAGGGATGTTCAAAAATTGGTAGTGTTAAAACAAGAGGATTAGCTAAATAGTCTTTGAGATCTTGAAAGGATTTTTGGTAATCCACATTCTAGTTGAAGTAAATGTTCTTTTTAAGGATATAAGTGAAGGGGAGACTCCAATCTAGTAATTGTGAAATGAATCAGTGAATAGCCTCAATCTTTCCCTATAAACTGCAAAGATGAGAAATGTTTTGTGGAGGAGGTGTAGACACTTGAAAATGGTCACACCACTTTCTAACTTCATCCACATAATTGCTTGACTTAAATCGAACAATACTCCATTCCATCTATCACATATATTAGTTAAATATTTTTTAATTATTTAAGTAATATTTTCTCTTGTCTCATTTCATTGCCAAACTTTCTCTTCCTCTGCATCCTTTTTATTTTCTAGAGGAGGCAAGATTTCATTCTTCTATTCCTCAAGTTTCTCCGGGTCGCCATGTGCAACCTCTTCTTCAACATTCTTCTCTAGTTCTGGAGGAGGTAAGCTATCCTTTTTTATGTGCATCTTTCTTCTACATCTCAGTATCTTTTTCTCCATCAATGATTTCTCCTACTAGAGGAGTGTTACCAATAACATTTACACCATTTGTAGCAATATTCTCTTCTATTTCTAGAGAGGTATTATTTTGCACATTCTCTTCTTCTGCTCCATGCTCATGTTCAACATCTTCCTATTGTGCATCTCTTGCTTCAAGCATATCATCATGTACATGCTTTTCAGTGTTTAAGATCATACCTGGCACTTTTACCAAACTAGAAACTTTCTCAATCATTTCATTCCTAAGCCTCTCAAGGTCATTCTTATCTCTGCTTATTAATGTGGTTACCCTTTGTTTGGTTCTGAACTCCTTGTTATATACTTGAGCTAATCTATCTTTGTCTTTATCCTTGAAAGGACAATTGATCTTCTCCAAGGCATATGATCTCAACATTGCTTCTTCATTTATTGCCTCTTCTCTTCTAGCTAATAGTACACTTCAATTCTTCAAGAATTTGGTCTTTGATATCTCTTATATTGACCTCAAAAATAACAATATATTTGATAATTGCTTCTTCTATTGTAGACTTATCAGCATCATCCACAGTGGTGTGCAAAGCAGTTGTTTGTTCTAACATTTCATGCTCAACAATGCCATTAAACAATGCTTCTAACTTCAAAGGGCTATGTGTTCTTACCAGAGGGGAAAACCTATCCTTCATTTTATTCTTTGCTTCTGGTGATTTCTTTCCTTTACAAAATTCTAATTTCTTCTCCCTCATCTGAATTTTGTGTCCTTCCTTTTCTTTTTCAGCTCCAACATTACTGTCAAAATCAACAATGTCTATCTTTGCCTTCTTTGCACTAGTCTCTTCTCCAGAGACTTGAAACATTCTTTTCTTCTTTCAGACTAACTTAGGGCCTTCTTCTTCCTCTTCTTATTGATCATCATCATAAATGATGTATTTTTCTCTTGTAGCTTTTTCTTTTACCCTTCTCTTCTTGGAAGGTTTTTGATGTACAGAGGCACTTGATGTTACTTTCTTCTCTAAACTTGTTGCAGGCATGGCTCTGGAGGCTTCTGGAGTAGTAGGAGTGGAGTTAGAGGTCCTAGCTAACCTTCTTGTGTTGGGAGACCCTTCTAGAGGAACAAATATGCCTTTGGATTTCTTTGCAAGACTCTTTGGTGACATTATCTCCTCTAACTTAGTCCTCATCCTTTCAGCATTTTTCTTTATTTCCTTTTCTCTGTGCTTCAAGTGCACTTCAGTGGATTTCTCTTCATAAGTTCTAAATCTTTCTATAGAGGAATCTCTTAGTTTTCTCAATATTGGCTCTCCAAGTCCTATAATTATGTCTTCTACAACTTCATATCCCATTTTTAGAATCTATATTGTTTTTGGTTCAACTACTTCCATATAGTACTCATCTTTGCTAACCATGAAAATGATGTCATTCTTGTATTTCTCAACAACCCTTTTTGGGATTCTTTCTCTTGCTTGCATGTTTTCTTGGATGTCTTGAAGAAACATCATAATACAACTTTCTAGGTTTCTAAGTTACCCAATCTTCTTAATTGGTATCAAATTTGCACTGCGACTAGAATATGGTCCAACCAAACAATGTTTATTTTACCAAAAATTTCTCTAAGAAAGTAAAACAATAAGCAAATAATTAGAGTACCAAATTTGAAGAAGTACTTGGAGTCCCTAGTCTTTTGTAGGTTATCTAGTAGTTGTGCTCTCAACATAATCTACACCATTCTTAACCATCTCATATGTTGTGTTAATAGCAGTTGTAGAGCTTGAGTTCTCTCTATTGGTGAAGTATATCTTGTATCCAATCATCATAGTAGCATACTTTATAGCAAGATCTTCAATATCACTCACTGTTAGGGCATGCTTGTCAAATTTTGCACTGGTGAGCTTCATTACCACATCATTCTTTATAGATTTCAGTGTCAGAACTGGTCTAGTGGATTATAACCCTATCACAACCCTAATGGCTTCCTTGTTGATCATGTGTAGCAGATCCAACCACATAAATTTCTCATGAATACCGCTCAACACGTATTTAACCCAAGCATCCTCATAACAGAAAATAGGGAAATTGTTCCAAACATCTAGCTTTTTCTTTGTCAAACCCTTAAATTCAGTCTTCAAATCAAATTCATCATCAGTTGACACTTTTACCCAAACTTCTCCCAACTTTGCACATGATTATATATTCTTCCATCTTTGTGTGGATATAGATTCTCACATCCTCTACATGCATTAAACCATATGGAATGTTTGAAAAAGCACCATCCAAATCTGTCTCCATGGATTGAAAAGGATGTCATTTGAACATTGGATGGGGTCAGTCCACAACCTCCACAACTTGTGGGGTAAACATTTTCAAAGATATTTCTAAAAAACTTACAGCAATATAGAAGTCTATAAATACCTTTTGATTACTTCTAGTTAGGATTTCGTGGACAAGAATTGTCAATAGCTTCACCTCATTCTTTCACTGCTCTTCTTTCTATGAAAGTTTGTTTGCAAATGATCTTTTGTTAAATGAGATTGCTTATAACCCTCTTTTTTTAAAACCTAAATCATATTCAATGCTTAGATTGATAAATCTATCAAGACCCCAACTGTAATACATAATCACCTTCAATTGCTCCACAAACTTCCAAAACATGACATTTTTTATTGGTATTTTCTATAATAGGTCAAGCATATCAACCTACACCTCATATCCATGTGTTGAAGGCATTAGCACCATATCTTTGGAAGGGGCTTAAATATTGTCTCTTAAAACTCTCCCTAAGCCAAAGATTTCTACTTAGTTTATGAAGCAAACATCTACACCAGAGGCTAGCACAGCCTCATCCTTTACTTCATTTTCTTCTTTCTTTTTCCAGACCTTGTCCATTTATTTCTTCATATCTACTAGATATACATTCTTTACTAGATCACTCCTCTTTACTAGACCAACCTTCGCATTCTTACTTCTACAAGACTTAGCAATATGTCCTAATTTATTACATTCATAACATCTGACATTTTCAACAAGCTTACTTCCATTCCTTATGGATCTGCATTGATTAGCCTTATGCCCAAATCTATTACATGTATAACTATAACCATTGAAGGATTGAAGCATCATATCATTATTCTAACCATTCATAATCCGACTTCTGTATTCACTAGATTTATGACCAAACTTTTGGCATGTAAAACACTAACCAAAAAATGATTGAACATTTTGATTCATTCTACTTCTACATTCCCTAGCCTTATGTCCAGATTTATTGCATGAGCAATAGTACCCAGAGTAGCTTTGTGCAGATGGTTGTCTAATAGGTGGCTTCTTGAAATTTTTCTTCTAGTTCTAGACCTGTCTATTTTTACTCTTCTTGTCTTGAATCTTCTTTTGTTATTGTTCTTCTTTTCAACATTGGTTGAAGTCTTATTTTCCTTTGAACTTTCACCTTTTGAAATCTTGATCCTTCTTTATCATTGGAAGCCTTTTGATTTGCAATCATTTCATCAAGTAGGATGGAGATCTTTTTGAATTTGTCTTCTCAATTCTTTGCTTTCTCCAACTCTATCTTTAGGACCACAATTTCTTGTTCAAGCCTTGAACATTCTTTAGATTTGCCTTATAGTTTTTCATTTAGGCATTCTTCATTTTTTTTCCTTCCTCAATTTGCATTTTTATGCTGGTGATTGACTCATTTGATTGATTAATCTATTCATTTACTTCCTTATATCTTTCCTTGAACTTATTTTTCTCTCTCAACTTCTTAATGCATTCATTTGCTTCCTTAATATTTTCTTCCAGATCTCTGTTCTCACATTGAACTCTTTCCAGATCTTCAAGAGTTGATTCAAGTTCTCCATTCATGTAAACTATGTAGTCTTCTTTAGTAAATCTAATAGTAGGAATTTCTTCCAGAGGAATAGGATATCTCCTAGTCACCATGTGTTCACACTTCAAGATCTTCCTCAAGTGGTTAAGCTTCTTCCAAGGAACTAGGCCTTAATACCAATTGTTGAACACCCAAAATATTGAGAGGGGGGGTGAATCAGTATTCTATGAAACCACTTAAGCATTTAAACATTCATTCCACATGGCATATTTATTTTGTAGTAAGAAAGGAAAGCATGAAATCAACCATCAAAATACATAACACATGAACACCATATTTTTTATGTGGAAAACCCAAAAAGTGAAAAACCATGGTGAGGATTAGCTTACATATATATATGAATAACAACACCGAATACAAGTAGGCTCACTACCAAAAGGATTCACTATCTAGAAAAGAAGTGCTCACTATAGGTGGCTCACTGCCAAAGGACTCACTGTCCTAAATAGAAAGACATAGAAGAAGGGGTGGCTCACTGCCAAATATGAATTGTTAGTAATGCATCTGACTTATACTAAAGATACAGTTCCACTAAAGCTTAGAATATTGACTTAACACACTTCATCTTCACCACAATCTTATCTTATCCTTTTTTATATTAGATTTTGCTTACACATACACACACTTAGGTCTTCCACATCCACACACACTTCGTACAAGAAATTAATCTTGTTTATATATTTCAATTAGCTAAAACATCAAACCGGTTGGCATGATAGATGTACTGTGTGACTCCTTGATCTGTCGGCTCAAACCTCAATCTCATACGCTTTGCGGAGAGAATAAAAGTGTGTAACACATTAAGATAGGTCGAAATAACTTGAAATTATTCCCATAATACTTCTCCATACATAGTTAAACTTTGCACAACCTCAAAACTTTTGGGTCAGCACCAGTGGTGAAGTAACAATAGAATGAACCAACTATTTGTTCAAAATTCAATGCGCAGACTACCAAAATGCTTACCACTTGGAGGACACATATCTCTTTCATCTATAAGCTTATTCTCAAATCTGCATAGCACAATCTTCATCTGTGGTGGAATTAAAAGCATTCCAACATACCACTAATACTGCCATTACACTATCAATACAAAGTCTGATACTCTGTCAAGTCTATATTCTACTATGGACGACTTCAAGACTTGAAACTTTGGATTTATACTCCTTCATTATGTACAAAAATTACCTTAGAACTGCATGGCAAGATTCTTCATAGCAAAGAAATGTGGACCCAAAAACTGGTTCCCTGAACACTGAAGACAATACTCTGGGACTTAGACAAATCTGCAGAATAATTGGGTTGCCATCAATGACAATACCATATACTTTCATGTTCTCCTATATCCATCAGTCTCTCCATTTAGCTCATGTTTCCAACACATAAACTTTAATGACAAACCTCCAACAAATTGAATCTGGTGTAAACTAAACACTCATGCCTTTACCTATGTGAGTGATCTAGAATATAGATACGAGATTAGTTAAATGTGAAGGCACACTGAGAACATTAGTGAATGTCCCCCCTCGATTTCAATAGTCCCTCTCCCAACAACTATTGCTGGAGTGTCATCACCTAGGGTAATGGTGGACATGCTGTGGGGTTCTAAGGAAGTGAACTCAACCTATGAAGAACCCATATGGTGCAAGGCACCTGATTCATTATGATCCATGAAGATGCTAAAGAGCCAACTAGAACAAGAGCCTTTCGCTTGAATTTCTCTTTACCTTTTGACTTAGAAGTATCTGGGGTGGATGAGGATACTTTGAAGGATTCAGGTACACCGATGTTGTTCTTCTCTAAGAGGTGAGTGAGGTGATCATTCTTTTTCTTCATACACTTGTGCTCATCATACCCTATCTTCTTGCAATAGGCACACTAAACTTTGTCCTTTTTAGGTTGCCCTTGTTTGGATGAAGTTTCTATGTGACTTTTGGATGTCTTAGGTTTCTATTCTGTCTTTGTCTCTTGATTCTTCTGAGTGTTTTTTTTCTTTCCTTTGTTACTTGAAGTCAGTTGGTGTTTACCATTTCCAACTACTAGGGCTTGAGGTTTTGAGGACTTCATAGTGCCCATGTGGATTAATTTGTCTTGCTCTCTTGCTAGATCAGTAATGAAGTCATCTAAAGATGGTATTTTCCAAGTGGCTCCAAGAGCTCTCTTGGTGGAATAGAATGTAGACACAAATAAAGACTAGTCAGGACCAAGTTTGGAGAGAATTGAGAAAACTAGTTGGTCATCTTTTTTATCAATACCACATTCTTTTAACTACAACCTAATAGATTTAAACTTGGTAAAAAGTCTTCTAGTGTGGTAAATGTGCTCAGACTCAAATTGATTAACTCATTCTCTAGCTCATGAGCTCTCATCTCATATACCTTCCCAAAGAGCTTCTCAAGAGTGAGCCATGCCTCATTGGGGGTTGACAAAGATTCTACATAAAAGAGTAATTCTGGAGAGATAGTGAGACATAAACAACTAAAGGCCTAGTCACACTTGTTAAACTATTTCACTTTAGTGTCATCATTAGAGGGTTTTGTTTCAGTGCCCATTATAACCCTATATAACCTTTTGTTTTTCAACATTAGTTGGATTTTGGATTTCTAGTCATGATAATTAAAGGGGGTTATTGGTGAAATAGCCTGATTAGAATCCATATTGCAAGTTGAACAAATGTGGAAAAGAAAAGACACAACACCGAGACAAATCCTTGATATTATAAAGTGATCCCCACTAATTTTGGCACTTTATAAATAGTGCATGGGAAAAACTACCTATTACACAATTTTAAATGCTCTTGAGTTTATTTTGCCAAAGAATATTTAGACAAAAAAATTTACAAGGAGGAGCAATTTCTTTTAGTTTTCTTTTGTGAAAAATCTTTTTAAAAAAAAAAAACAAGTCTTAAAAAAAGCTTTTCAAAAAGAACTGAGATTTTGTAAAAGAAAGATTTTTAAAACATGAGTAAATATAGCTTTTTATTAAAAAGCACCCTAATTTCTTTAAAAGGACAAAATAGGGTACAATTCTAGAAAAAATCAAACAAAAATACCTCTTTTTTGAAGAGAACCTCCAAAAATACCATTGTTTGAATGTGAAATATGTTGATTTTAGACTATGCTAGGCAATTTTGAGATGAACCTGACATTTCAAAAACTCAAATGGGCATTTTGGTGTTGATGCTACCATGTGGAAGTCACAGTGGATGGTTAAAAAACACCAAAGCTCTGTTTCAACCAATCTTGTGCACCAAAAGAGAACAAAAAAAAGCCAAAAAAATATGGAATAGGTTGTATGTTGCAGTGGCAGGTTTGTTGAGCCACAGAGAATATTTATTTGAGCTCACTATGGAGCAGAAAAAAGGCCCAACGGACCTATTTAGGCAGGTCATGGCCTAGAAAGGTCTATGTTCTTGTTATAAATAGGTCATAGGCTTCAAAGAATGGCACGAGCCTACTGAAAAGGGTCGATGCCCTAGAAAAAATGCCTTCTTATGAAAAAAATGCCTTCCTCTATAAAAAATGTTTCCCTATGTAAAAAAAAAGCTTCAACACAAAAAAAACCTCCTCCATTGCTTGAAATACCACACCTAGAAAGAAAAAAAGCTATGTTTATAAGAAAAATGACAACCATGTTGTACTATGAGACATCTCCTAGCAAGAAGGCCTTCCAAAACTAGGATTTGATTACTCAACAACTAAGAAAAAGCCTCAAGAATTAAAAAAAGGCTCCTTCACAACAGAAAGTTACCTCTTCATTGAACCAGTTACACACTATGAAGCTATGCTCAATGAAATTGATAGAAGAATAGGTTTACAACCTTTCCAGTCTCACTCTGATAACATGTGTAAACTAAGAACATTTGTGGAAGGTTGAAAACACTCACATAAGTCATGACAGATGAATTACCACACACTCAATGCTATCAAAGACACAAGCAATATGCAAATCAATCTAGATTAATGTATTAGCTCACACAAATGAGTACATATAGGAAGAGTCTCTCTATGTTTAGATGCGCCATAAATAAGAAAGCAAGCCTAAGAATAGTAGTGGCCCAAAGATAGGCATGCAACTACTTAACATAGGATAAGCTGAGTTAGACACATGTTCTAAACATAGATGTGCTAATAAAAGCACAACACCTAAATTTAGCATAGCTAAATATAGTCGACTAAGTGAGTTTAATAACACTAACATTTCTTGGTCTCAAATACTTTATTTTTCTTCACTTTTTGTCTGACAAAGACAAACTAAAGGGGGGTAGAATCACCCTTATAGGGTTAATTGAATTTACTTCTAGGATAGGATCCTCTAAACCGCCTCTAATAACTTCCCTTTCCATACACACCTCTTCTAGATCCCTCAACTCTAAACAAGCCTTTCTTAGGGTCTCAAAACCAAGAATATTACATATGTTTTCTTCAAAGAAACTCATTGCTCTTCAAGGGTAAACCTCAATAGCCCTATTTTCCACTTATAGGCTACTTACATTATCCTTTGATGTGGCCACCAACTCTACAATTTCCTAAGGAAAATAAATATTTTTTTCCCTTCTTTTTCAATAATTTTTGCTTCCTCTTATTAATTAGGAAACTTACAATAGAGTGCCTAGAGTTGTGGCACTTTTGGAAAACAACTGAGAAATCCTCATATATAATCTATTGCAATTAAACACCTAATTTTGAAGACAAGTTAACCAAGCTTGAATGCTCCTTATCCACATCAACATTCACATAGAATATATCATATAGTAGGCATTTCCTAGATTTTCTCATCACATCAAAAGCTATGAGCTAGCCAAAATAAATAGCAATACTAGACATAACCTCATACTCCATGTACTCCAATGATAAGCTCAAAACCCTTACCTCAACTAGAACTCTATTAATGCACTATATTTCAAAGTCAAAACTTGGTTTCTATTTTCTCAAAAGGAACCATAATTTTCCAAGAAACCAAGGACCATCCAAGATGGTTTGTA
The DNA here is from genome assembly GCA_027924645.1 of Cunninghamia lanceolata. NCBI lineage: Eukaryota > Viridiplantae > Streptophyta > Pinopsida > Cupressales > Cupressaceae > Cunninghamia > Cunninghamia lanceolata. The sequence continues at coordinate 2,694,522 of BSBN01000367.1, read as the reverse complement.
CATGATCCTCATGATTCATAAAGGAGATCATAAAGCCATGGAACAAATCCAAGATATCAACTAGTCCATGTGGTTTCTATTCCCTATGAATCTATTTTCTAACCACATCTATTTTTTGTCTAGAACCTAGAAACTTCCCCACAAGAATCTTTTTTACCCTAATGAAAGATCTTTCAACCACTAAATTAGGGACCCTAAGAAGAATGCCCCTTTTATCCACAACTAGTTCCAAAGAGAGAGACTGAGAAGGATTCTAGATATACTTACCTTTGAGCACCTCTGCCCAAGATTTTTGGCTATGCTCATGGTTTAGAGTTGTACATTATTGGTACCCTCCACAATAGCATTATTTGAAGGCATCCTTGAGACCATGACATTGATTCCAACCCTAGCCAAAAGCCCTAGGATAGCAATCTCTATCTAGACCAAAAAGAGTAGGGCAAGAGGTATGTTTATGGATTCCTCCAAGACTTTCAAGAACAATACCATTAGCATTTTCCCCATAGAATGAGAGAAAAAAACCTTGACATAGGCCCTTCCCATGGAATAATGCCCAACTGAAGCATTCCTTCTCATAGAAAATGTAGAGCCCTCCTAATTGATAGAACATTGTTAGGCATCCAAAGAGATAGAAACAGGTAGGAAACATACCACAATAGTATCTTGAGAACCACAACTGACACTTCCATTATCTTATTCAAAATTAACAAAGTTCCCCTATTTAACCATACTAGGTGGAGCCAAAACCCTACGATACTTAGACAAGCACTCATTTTGATGTGATTGAATCTCTAATGATAGATCAATATTTTTTCTCCTCTTCTTCATGTAGAGATCCTCACCATTCATTTGATTCCTCCTTGTCTCCATCCTTCTAATCATCTTTAGACCAAAAATCTAGCTGAAGATATTTTATTTATTTTTATCAATCAAGTGAGGGATTAGGGCCCTCTCCCATTATATTTATATATCAAATTTCAGAAAGATTACATCAAGAGTCCTTGCATGCAAATTGGAAAGCATGCAAAGTCTTATGAGATAGACCAAAACATGTAGTATATCTAGATTACACATATATATCCCCTTATGACAGACTGAACACAAGCACCAATACCATATTCCATAGGGCTTGTGGTTACAAAATCCCCAGCCATAGACCTAAATCATTATATAGTGTTTACAGAAAAATGACATCAACTAGATGCTTAAAAAAGCTAGAATAATCCACTGCAGTAAGGTCTATAAGTACCATCTTCTTTCTTGGCTAGGGTAGCACACTTTTCCACAAATTTTATCACCTTCTCAACTTTGCCTACATTAAAACACTCCTACAAAGGTGAGAATTTTTCTAGATGGGGTGATTTGAGAACATCTAGACCAGGTTGAAAAGTAGCTTTCACGTTATTTACAAAGAATAAATTTTGTATACCACCTTCTATATAAGAGCCTTGAGCTTCTTCTCAATACACCAAACTATATTGACTAATGCCAACCCAAAAAATTCATATCCAATAACTGGGAGAGAAGAAAGTCACCCAACTATTACATTATTGACTACATGATTGAACCATACCATAAATTTCTCCCATATAAAATATCTCTCCAGAGCCTTGGTAATCTCATTATCACCTATTAACATAAGAGCATTCTCCACAAACATTAATTGAAATTTTAGAGTTAACACGGTGCCTAGTAGCCCCTTCAATGAAATCTTGACCCAAAATCTCTTCTATCACTTCCAAGACTTCATCCTCCTAAAAAAACACTTTTTTCATTTTGGACATCATCACTTCACCTATAAATGTCATCTACCTTGTACAAGATCCTAACTATAATGGTGACTCCATGACACGTAGTAGGTGTGAGAGAAATGAACATGAGAATGTGGATGGATGAAGCCTTAAGTCATTTCATATTAAAGATCGAGCAAGCAAAGTTAAGTGGGAGTACTTTCCATCTTGAGCAATTATGATCCAATCTCCATAGTCACCCATCTCAATTAACTGAGACTTTGAATAATTATTTGTGCGTTATTGTTTGGAGATCTAACCATGGTGAGATGATATTAGATCAACAATTAATTTTTTTGACTGATCAATACCTTGGTTTAGTAGACAATTAACTAATTTATTTCCTTCCTAGTAACAATGATTTATAGAGAATGGTCATTAAGGGTGTGGTTCGGGGGTCAAGTCGCTCGGTTGTAGTGGCGGCCACTAGGGTTCAAACCCCCTGTTGGGATAAAGAGCTTGCAGGGCTTGTGCCTTCATTGGGCTAACGTGCTTACAGAATAGGTGCCTTGATAGCACAGTGACATGAACCATGCACAATTACCCTTACAATCTTCCCATGAGAAACAAGTCTCTACCCATCTACAAGGAATCTCATACAACTTTTGTCAATAAAGTGATAGTAACTAGGCAGCAATATAAGGATTCACAAAAGCACTCAAATACAATGTGACAAGAGCTTAAGAAATATTTATTAATAGGTTCATACTATTAGTCCTGACTTGCTACAGGAACACACCATCAAGCTACAAAATAACATAACTAGACTTTCATTCAAAATAGCCAAATTGGCTTCTCTATTACAACATCAAAATTTTTGCAATACATTTAATCTATTTGGCCTATGGCCACATTCAACTTAACAGTCTGTTCACTCTCCTCTAGTCACTATCTTCCTCTTGCATTGCTCCTACACCAGTATCTTTGATCCTCTATAGTCATGGCCTCATACCTTATGGCCTGCATTATATTGTCGTTGTGCTACCTCATCAAATCAATTCCTTACCTCTGCAATATTTGGCCTTTCATTTCTTCTTATCGGCCTCTTCTATATAACCTTCTTCCTCTGGCCTATCGGCCTCTCTCTTATGTTAGCATCTTCTATCTTCCCTTATCATCTTGCTATTATCCTTGGCCTATCAACAACCTATTCCTTACAGTCTTCTTGCTATCAGCCTAACGGCCTTCTTCTGTCACCCTCTCACCAATCGAACCTCCTCCATATAACATATAGCCTCCTCTGATATACACGGCCTCTTTCAATATATCCTTCCTCTATGGTATCAGCCTGTTACTTACTTCCACCCTCTGCCCTCAACCAAATCAGGCTTCCCTTATTCTTTTCGGCCTCCTCCTCTACTGGCCACGACCTCTTTATCAATATATGTAGCGTGTCTTATTCTACGTTGCCGCCACCTCTTCTTACTAACCATTGACAGCTCTTCCAAATATGTATGCAACCTCTTCATATGCCATGGTCTGTCTCTTATTTACTATTGCTTCTCACTAACTATCGATGGTCCTAGTCTTATATCTCTGGCCGCCCATCCTCCATTATGATCACCTATCAATATCCGCCTCTCTGTTTATATGTTAGGACCTCTATTCATACATACGTGACTTTCTGGAATATGGCCGCCACCTCTTCATTAATGTATGTCCCTTAATACAACAATTGACCTCTCTATTTTTGTAATGGCCTCTCTGCTGCTACTCCCTCACTCCAATCAACCTTTCTTTGATTTTTATCGATCTGTCTTTACTATTTTCAACCTCCATTATCGACGGCCTTTATTGGAATATGACCGTCGCCTCTCACAACCAATCCGCCATTTGCTATTCTCGGTCACCCATTTCTCAACGCATGTGGACTGCATTGATTTTCTTGTTGTCACCTTTGTCTATCTTTTTGTCTTTCTGTCCTTCCACTATTAGTCTTCATTAATACGACTGTCATTTCCTCAAATTATCCTACGAGCCTTCACGCATCTGATTTAGGATAGAATCACCATTATCTCCATTATCCCACATAATTAAACACTATTGTTCCTGTCACCTTGGCGATAGGAGCCTCCTTCTCATGCTTCTGTCACTCGACCTGCACATTAAAACCAAAATCCATTGTCAAAGGCAATTTTCAAATTTTAATTGGACGCCCCTGCATCAAACTCCGCAGGGACAAAAGATCATGTGCTCCAGCACATGTGTTCTTCTGCAAACTTAAGCAGCCTTTTCTTCCTCCTTTTCCATAGCTTTTCTTGCTCATATGTTTCAATCTTCCAACCTCTCTACTCAACACTATGCACTACTCCCATATGGTTGTCTGCAACATGGACAATCCACCTCCAAACTCCAATTCCTCTTTCATTAATCAGATCATAATCAATAATAACAATATCTAATGCATGATCCATACTTACCATCACTATATCATCTTCAATTTGTTCATCTATCATATGTTCATGTCATTCTTCCCTCATGTTCAACTGCTGCAACTCAATATTATTTTTAGCTTCATCTTTTATCATCTCACCTTCCAACTCTGCATCATGATCTTCCAGCTTCACACCTCTGATCTTCTCATTCCATTCTTTTTCAATGGCTTCGAATTGCTTCCATAAATCTTCGTCAGCATTCTCTATTGCTGCTCCATCTTCTTCTTTGTTTACATTCTTCTTTTGTTTGTCCTCATCCTCTGAAACTATGGTTTTTCCACTATCATCTTCTCTTTCCTTTGTAGTTGTTCTCACATTCAAATTAGCATTTTCAGCACATACCTCTGGTGCCTTCTTTTTCCATGCCATTCTTCTATTCCACTTTTCCTCTCTTCTGTCATACCTGCATTTGTCACTTTGCCTTTGCCTGCATTCTTGTTTTCTCAAATATTTATTCTTTCTTATTTCTTTTTCATCTAATAATCTCCTCATATTCTCATCATTATACAAAGTTTTATCAACATAAAAATTAGATTTATGCTCTCTTACCTTCCATATACTTGGATTCTCTTGCTACAACTTCATTGTATGCTTCTTCTCTTTCTTGCCATCTTCTACTAGATTTATCTTTCTTCTAGTTTCTAGGAGTTTGTTCTCCTTTTCATGCCTCCAATCCTTTGTCTTCTCTGCAATACATTTGTTTTTTGCTGCTTGCTTTACCACCCACACTCTATCACTAGATTGGTGTCCTCTCCTTGCTACACTCGAGCTTCTCTTCACTTGCTCTGTCTTCATCCTCTAATCATTTTCTCTAGGCCTCTTTGCTGGCCAACTCAACCTTGCATCATACTTCTATTCCTTCACATGCACATCTCTTCTTCTATGCACTTGCTTGTTAGCATAATCACAATCAAAAGCATTTATTTCTTTACAACCTTTTTCACCAATCTTTTTCTTTTGCCAATGTGGCACTACATACTCATGATCCTTAATCACATTTACATTCTCCAATTTCTTTTTCATATTTGCTTGCCTATCTAGGTTCTCATTTCTACATTTATGATCAAAAATAACAATTTTACCTTCATCCTTCTATGCAAGGACCTGCTGTCCCAATTTGTCTTCTCCTTCAAGTTCTTGGCTTTTCATCTTCTCTTCTTCACAAGCATCTTGTGCTTTTGCTGCAATATCTTCAAATGCATCATGAAACTCTATGGTTTCCTCTTCATTTTCATCATCAATCTGAACATCTTCTGCATCAATCTCCTCTTCTTTTCCAGGTACTCTGTAATGCACCTCTGCTGCAAACTCTTCTTAGCATTCTGCTGCCATCAATCTCTTCTCGTTTATATCTTTCCTCATCTTCAAGGTCTCATCCTCGACCTTCTTCATCACTTTCTTTATACCTGCATACAAATCTTCAAACGTAACATTAGAAAACAAAATGAGAGACCACAATGTCTCTTTCAATGCCCTCCTCATGGACATTCTTCCTTCTTTACTTCTCTTCTTCTCAAGTGCTACTTGCTACACCTTTTCCTCTTTCTCTTTTCTCATGTTCTCTTTAATGAGAACTCTCTTAACCTCCTCTAGTCTATGTTGCTCCAATGGCAACTCTCTGCTATCCCATCTTTCCGGGAACCTTCTCATCTTCTTATCTTCTCTTCTCGAGGCATTCATGCTCTTCCTTTTTCTCTTCTCAACAATCTCCTTTACTAGCCATTTCACTTTCTTTTCCATTGGCCATACCCAGTAATATCCTTCATCTTGTTCTTCATACCATTGTTTTACCAACATCACATCTCTGCTTAACATTACCAACTCTCTTTTAAATTCTTCATATGTCATCCTTTTGCCTTCTTTTCTTTTGTCTCTTTTCTCGAGACTTTCTTTACCCATTTGCTTCTGTATCCTTCTGTCTTCTTTCATCTTTCAGACACCTCACCTAGGGCTTCTTTATTTTTCACTCTGCCCAATTTTTTTGTGCAACACGCCCACACACTCACAGTCCTGGCTAAGTTGTCTCCCTTCGGTGATCTACTCAGCACTCAAGACTAACCTAGCTCTAATACCAATCTGATAGCATGGTGATAGGAACCATGCACAATTACCCTTACAATCTTCCCATGAGAAACAAGTCTCTGCCCATCTACAAGGGCTCTCATACAACTTTTGTCAATAAAGTGACAATAACTAGGCAGCAATATAAGGATTCACAAAAGCATTCAAATATAATGCGACAAGAGCTTAAGAAATATTCATTAATAGGTTCATATTGTTAGTCCTGACTTGCTACAGGAACACACCATCAAGCTACAAAATAACATAACTAGACTTTCATTCAAAACAGCCAAATCAGCTTCTCTATTACAACATCAAAACTTTTGCAATACATTTAATCTATTTGCCCTATGGCCACATTCAACTTAATAGTCTGTTCACTCTCCTCTGGTCGCTATCTTCCTCTTGCATTCCTCCTTCACCAGTATCTTCGATCCTCTACAGTCATGACCTCATACCTTATGGTCTGCATTCTATTGTCGCTGTGCTACCTCATCAAATCAGTTCCTTACCTCTACAATATTTGGCCTTACATTTCTTCTTATCGACCTCTTCTATTTAACCTTCTTCCTCTTGCCTATCGGCCTCTCTCTTATGTCAGCGTCTTCTATCTTCCCTTATCAACCTACTATTATCCTTGGCCTATCGACGGCTTACTCCTTACAATCTTCTTCCTATCGGCCTAGCGGCCTTCTTTTGTTTCCCTCTCACCAATCGGACCTCCTCCATATAACATACGGCCTCCTCTGATATACATGAACTTTTTCAATATATCCTTCCTCTATGGTATTGGCCTGTTACTTACTGCCGCCCTCTGCCCCCCAACCAAATCGGGCTTCCCTTATTCTTTTTGGCCTCCTCCTCTATTTCCCATGACCTCTTTATCAATATATGTAACCTATCTTCTTCTACGCTACCGCCGCCTCTTCTTACTAACCATCAACGTCTCTTCCAAATATGTATGCGGCCTCTTCATATGTCGCGGCCTGTCTCTTATTTATTGTTGCTTCTCATTAACTATCGATGGCTCTAGTCTTATATCTCTGGCTGCCCATCCTCCATTATGATCACCTATTAATATCTACCTCTCTGTTTATATGTTACATCCTCTATTCATACATATGCGACCTTTTGGAATATGGCCGCCACCTCTTCATTAATGTATGTCCCTTAATACAACAATCGGTCTCTCTATTTTGTAACGGCCTCTTTGCTGCTACTCCCCCACTCTAATCGGCCTTTCTCTAATTTTTATCGGTATGTCTTTATTATTTTCAACCTCCATTATCGATGGCCTTTATTGGAATATAACCGTCGCCTCTCACAACCAATCCGCCTTTTGCTATTCTCGGTCACCCATTTCTCAACGCATGTGGAATGCATTGATTTTCTTGCTGTCGCCTTTGTCTATCTTTTTGTCTTTCTGTCCTTCCACTATCAGTCTTCATTAATACGGCTGTCATTTCCTCAAATTAGCCTACGAGCCTTCACGCATCTGATTTAGGATAGAATCGCCATTATCTCTATTATCCCACATAATTAAACATTATTGTTCCTATCGCCTTGGTGACAGAAGCCTCCTTCTTATGCTTCTGTCACTCAACCCACACATTAAAACCAAAATCCATTGTCAAAGATAGTTTTCAAATTTTAATCGGATGCCCCTACATCATGCCTTCACTGTGCTAATGTGCTCGTAGAATAAGTGCCTTCACTGGGTTGTTGTGCTTGCAGGCACTAGATCTTCACTAGGCCAACGAGCTCGTGGGTTGTAATCTCTAGTGTTAATGCAGGCCTTCATGCCAGGGGATGAGGTCCCCTGTGTTGTGGCCTCACCACTGCATAGCTCCGGTGGAAAGCGTTCACCATAAAAACAAAAACAATGATTTATAGAGAATGTTGCTATGTTGTCCAATACATCCATAGTCTCCTTAAATATATTCATTATTTTCCAATTTGCTGAATATTTATTTCTTATACTGAGGGTGACTACCATCCAATTGCCTTTGATAATAATTGTAGTCATGATATTTCCACAGTCCATGATGATAGAATTGTAGTGCTTCTGGAAAAATGGTGTGTTGCTTTTTTTGCCTCAATGTTTCAGATCACATTCTCTTCTTTTCTTCATAATGATGGATCATGGAGTGTGATCCAAAATGTTGAGGCAAAAAAAGTAACACAGTTTTTCTAAAACACTACAATTCGATAATAATGTTATCGAGATTGTAAGATTTGACCAATTGTAATCCAAGTAGTAGTGTTGTAGCCTCAACTTCATTACTAGTGCCCAATTTGAATATTTTACTTGTCACTTTAATCAATTTTCCAGAAAAATTTGTGGAAAACACACCAGCATTAGATAGGCTTGGAATGCCCATGACGCACCGTCAAAATTTAATTTCCTTGAACCTTCTCGAAGTGAAGTCCACTTAATTTTTGAACAATCAACAAAGAGAAGAAAAGGATTTGATATCCCATGAATGGGAGCCATTTTATTACTTGTTATTTTCTGGTTCATAGTACATTTCTTGGTGAAACTGGATTATGCGATATTTATTCCAATGCAAGCGCCTATTTTTTTCCTCGTATTCAAATTTTTTTATCACTTCGATGATTTCGAAGCTAAATTTATTGAAGTAGAAGAGCTTTCTCCTCTTTTGTCGTTCTAAAACAATAGTACCATACTCTTAAATGTGAAATAAAGAAATAATAGCATAGTCATAATTGTAGGACGTATAAGATGTCATGTTTCTATGTAAAAAGAAATAATAGATTTTTAGCTATCTATAAACGATTACTGTTAAAAGTAACTACTGTCCCCCCAAAAAAACCCATCTGCTTTAATAAAAATGAATAGATTTTTAGCTATCTATTAACGATTGCTGTTAAAAGTAACTACTGTCCCCCCAAAAAAAAAAAAAATCCCATCTGCTTTATAAAAATGAATAGATTTTTAGCTGGCTATCTATTAATGATTACTGTTAAAAGTAACTACTGTCCCCCACCCCCAAAAAAAAAAAAAATCCCATCTGCTTTAAAATTTGAGTGTTTCCACGGAAGAAGGCGGTAGAGGGCCAATAGACATTTTGGCAGTATCCTAAGAAAACAAGCAAAAATGAATTAGTTTTCCGAAGTGTTGATAGTTAACTACTCAATATAGAAAAATAAAAAAAAATGGCCCCGCATTGATAATTCTGTTTACAAGTCCTTTTAAATCATTTAGATTCTTTTATAATATAAAAAAGGAAATTGTTTAAAAATATGATTTCTATATTTTTAGATAGAAAGGACTTTGTCAACCCATTCAATGAAACTAGAGGCCCACAACCGCTGGCCAAGTCTTTGATCAAATTAAAGCCCATTGACGTTATTGAAACTCTAACAATTCAATCTCCATTGTGTATAAATTACGTGGGTTTGTTGGCAGATACTGTAAAAACAATATATGTGACCTCATCCGAATCCTTCAGAACCCAACATATTTGACTTTTCACGTCAACTGTTACCCGCTGTTTGTATGGATTTTTTGACCAGTCTTCCAAGTCGACTCTAGTTAGGGACCAAACAGACTCAGCTGCTTTCGATCAATCCATCCTTACTATCCTGTTTTCGACCAGCTGATCATTTACAATGCACCGGCTGGTTAAGCTCTTCCCAAAAATCTCCTCCATACTTAGTAAAATGCACAGTCCGACATCTTATTTTAATATATTTTTTAATTTCTAATGAAATGTCAAGCTTACAGGCTAGTTTCTCAAAAAGATATATTTTACTTCACGTGCAGAGATTCCTTTATTGTTTTTCTGTATTTAATTTATGTTTGTTTTTTCAGTCTAATATGATAACCACAGTCTCTACGTGTAGTAAATAACACGTTACCAAAATGTCAACTATGTATAACCTATTAAACTACCTAACAAGAACCCCCACCCATTAAAATACCAAGAAAAAAGACAAAAGAGATTCATCTGATGTTATATCCCTATATATATCTGGCGTTTGCATCATTTTATCATATAAAGATTAGCTGCCAAAGATTTCCCCTCAGATATTGTGGATAAGGTATGCAATTTAAAACCTCAATTTAATCCTTTTTTTTTTTTCTATCTTTTTTTGGCTCTTTTCTTTCTGTGGTGTGGAGGCTATTTCGAATCCAACATCTAAATTTAATGTTTTTGATGAGTAAAATTTCGTCTAAACTTGTTCGTTTTCAAAATCACTAAATCATTACAGAGTTTCATCCAGAAGCACTCTGCATGGTTTTGACTAATTAAATTTATGCATATGAATAAAAATTAGATCTAGCTTCCTATTATTCTGATTTCACAACACTAAGAAATATTTGTATGCCTTTATTGGGTTCATATCCTTCACAAGTTTTAAATCTACACAATTTAATACAATTTAAGGTGGACGACAATTGGTAAATTTGAGTGGAAATTAAATGAATTTTTGGCTAGTTATTGTACCATTGCTTCTAACAAATCTTATCCCATAGTTAGTGTTGGAAGTAATTTAATTTACAGGGGAGTTTTTATCACAGTTAAATGGAGCTCTAAAGGGATGTATTATTGTTTCAAGAGGAAAATAATAGGAGGTAGGAGACATGGTGCGAGGTGCAGCTTGTTGTAATGAGAAAGGATTGAAGAAGGGTCCATGGAGTGGACAAGAGGATGAGAAACTCATCCAATATATAAATAATCATGGCCCTGGCAATTGGAATAAGCTTCCAGAACATGCAGGTAATTTTCTATTCAATAAGAATGGGATGAAAGTGCAAACAGCTGGTACCTTCTCGTGTCTGCTGTTTTAAAATTTTTCTACTCAGATTGAATTTGATAAATCTTTTAGACCTGTTTAGTTGATAATGATCTACTGTTTCAAATCGATTTATGTCAACTTGTCTGTAATTGTCTGTTGTTGTCTACAAATTTTCCACTACGACGCACAGACTGTTTAAGCTCTTCCTAAAATATGTATCATCGTGCAGGCTTATTCAGATGCGGGAAAAGTTGCAGGCTACGCTGGATTAACTATTTGCAACCTAATATAAAGCGAGGGAAATTTTCTTCAGCTGAAGAAGAAACAATACTATTCTATCACCGCAGGCTTGGAAACAAGTAATTTCAGCCCCACCCAAACAGAAAAAACAAATATTATTTTTTGGTCTTACCATTTTCGAAAATTGATTCCACATACATATTATTTTTGTTCAGGTGGTCTGAAATAGCGAAGCAGTTACCAGGACGGACAGACAATGACATAAAAAACCTTTGGAATACCCGTCTGAAGAGACGATTCAAAGACAGCAGGACACACATGCCTTCTACTCCTCCATTATGTTTAAACTTTGCCTCTCTCGTAGCAGAAGCAATAATGTGTAGACAATTGTTAAACCTTGCTGCCAATGCCAATATTCACCTGCACCATAATTTACTAAGCTCTGCAATTCAGTCTATGGAATCAAATTTTGCCGCTCAACAACAATATGAACAGCTACCATCATATAGTGAGCATTTTATCCAAAAAGATGAAGTAGTCCCGCTTTCAACAAACTTAAATGTTGAAATTCTTAACCAGAGAGATAATAATAATTTTGTTGCAAGAGAACATGAATCTGATTCCCTCTTCACCTTGGTGTCGAGTACATTCAATGGCCCCGATAAAGCATCACCACACACTTCTTCGTCTCCTGTGATATATGACAACGTCTATGAAGCATTATGTCCAGAAGAGGTCTGGCTTAGTTTTACAGATATTTCAAATGGTCACAAGGAAAAAGTAGCTACTCAAACATCCACGGATTTCATGAATACGGGAGATTACAAAGACTACTGGACACATATGCTAAACATAGCGGATGATAGCTCTGCAGTAATTGAAGAGATCAACACATACCAACAATAAGTTAATTTTCTTTTATTATTAATAGTTTTAGTTTTTTTGGTTTTTAGTTTTCTTTTTCTTTCTCTTTTTTTTGGGTTGTTTTTGACTGTAGGAATCAGCATAGCCCTCTATAACCTGCAGTGTGTCTGGTAGGATGCTTTAGCCAATCAAACCAGGGCGTCTACCTTTTAATATATGTATTCAATTTTATGCTTAGTTTTAGCATCTGCCCGGAGGAATCCTTGAATCCTCTAGATACAGGAAATTAGTGGGTTTCTCATGGAATGAGAAAAGATTTCTTCTTGATTGTGAATGTAATTTTTAAATTTAAAAGTATTTGTAGAGGATAAGAAATTTTTTCTGAAATTCAATTGTAGTTAGTTATACACCTGTGAGTATTATTTTCTCAATAATTAATTATTATAATTTTTTGTTGGAGATATTTTAATAATCATTTTATGTTATGGTGTTGTTTTAACTAGAGTAAAGAGAAACCAAAACATAGAAATTGCTTAAAGAGGTTATTGAAACCAAAACATAGAAATTGTTTAAAGAGGTTATTGATCTTAATAATTGAACCTCTATATGTTTCATAATAAATTGAATAGATTTTGTGAGAGTTATTAAATTAAAAATGGTAAAAAAAATTATTTTAATAAATTAAATGTAACATATAAAAATTAGTTGTATTAATTTGTGTCATTAATAAATGTTTGATTGGATTAGTACACAACTTTATTATTGTTTAAGACATTTTCACTTCCTTAAAAATTAAAAGGAATAAACAAATTAAATGTCTTAATATTTGTAGAAAATAAAATGATATTACATGAATTTAAATGTACTTTAATGATAAAATAACTAATAACAATTAATCTTCAAATTAATTTAATGAGTCATGGTTGATTAGTTGAGATTGGAAGCAAATTAAAAGTATAGATAAAATTTAGAGGTTAAAGGGTGTATTTTGAAATTGGATTGATGTAAATGTTGACTAATGTAACTTTATGAGAATCTTGAAAATCAAAAACTAATATCAAATCTTTGATAAGAGACCTTAGAAGACTAAGATATGAGAATTCAAGAGCCTAGGACTGGATCATGCTTGAGATCTAGTCTAGCTGGCATGATTCTATCTAATACAAAAAATGATCTTTATTACATGTAGAAATGTGTAGCTTAGTGATATATGTGGTAGGAAAATATTATGGCATTATTGGGAGCCTTCTTTGAGCATGTTGATGTACATAACTTCCTTAACCCTATGTTGAACCTATAAGTTGATTTAAATAACAATGATGAGTGGTAAAGAATGCTAATCATCGATCAATTATTATTTTGAATTTTGATGCAAGTAGATTTGTGGTGACAACTGAGTGTAATGCAAGTTATGATCAATGGATGATTTGATGAATATGATAATGAATGTCTATTTGTTGATTGCTAGAAATGTTGAAGTCCGATGCTCATTGATTGCTGACTCCTATGGGAGTAGATGATCTCGTGTCCTAGGATGATGCAATTAAATACACAAAACCTAGGTGCACAATTTAGACTTTTGGCATGCATGCCAATAAGTAATGGTCATATCCTAGAATTATTGGCCTTTGAAATCTTGGAATATTAAATTTTGGATTCTAGGGGCATGATCATGCTCATAATCTAGTCCAAAAAAGGTAGTGTACTAGGAAATAAGTTATCAATGTTGTAAACTAAAGGATTTAATATAACAAATTGTTTGTTAAGGCTCGAGGTTAGTTAGTACCCCAAAGATCTAAAGTAGATATAAAAATGTGAGCAATTGTAGTAAGTGTGTGTTGGCAAGAGACACTGAGTGGCTTCATGAGTGTTGTCATTGATGGCAACAAAGTCCATCCCACTCATCCGTAGCACATGGTATGTCTTTACCAGAAGTCAGATTGAAGAGTATTTCGGTCCGGTAAGTAAGAACAGAGCATGCAGCAAGGTCTGACAGTCAGGTTTGGATCTCTCAGAGGAAGTATCTCAGCAAAGTGCGGACTTGGGGAAGTCAAGAGGAGTACCATGACTGCTACATTCTAGAGATTGAGCCTCCGGTGATGAAAAAGTGAAAAGATATGAGCATCTAAGTGTTGAGTTCCTATTTGGTAGAGTAGACTAAGGAAGAACTGACCGGTAGAGCATCAGACCTTAATCCAGATAAGAAATTGATGGTGATCAAGTTTCTTGAGGGATAATTCATGGTTGGACAACATGATTGATGATTCTTATAACTATCTTTTTGATACGCATCACTTAGTAAGCATGGATTCAGCCAACAGACCAGAGTTTGGGAAATCTTGAGTATTCCAGATGCTGACTAGAAAGATGTTGAAATCCTTTGTGCGGATATATATATACTAGATGGATTTCAATGTGAAGGTGTGTGTGCGAAGAAAAGCAGAGAGCAGTGTGGAAGGAGATATACAAATCTGGTATGTGACAGAACAACAGCACTAAGTAGAGGAAGAATAAAGTGTAGCAGATCAGTATACCAAGCCTAACCAAAACTAAACTCTAGCATATGTGGATGCCTCTGATCAGTTCAAACACCTGGTTACTTTCTATATACCTTGTAGACAGTGAGTCTCTTGTAGGCAGTGAGCCTCTTGTGAGCAGTGTGCTCAAGTAGTGAGCCCTAATTGGCAAGTGCCATTTTGTACTTCTATTCTTTTAATAGAGAATACAATCTTGGGTTAGTCACCCCATGGTTTTTCCCTTAACAAGGTTTTCCACGTAAAAATCTTTGTGTTATGTGTGTTGATTTCTTTTCTACTCTCATGATGATGTATGCTTAAATGTTTTGATACTGCACTAATTGTTAAGGAAGAAAAGAAAGTTAAATTATTTAAGATAACTGATTCACCCCCCCTCTCAGTTATCCACCTTGTTCCAACAATTGGTAACAGAGCTAAGTTCCTCCAAACAGAGCCAAACAGCTTGAGGAAGATCTGGGAATCTCAATGGATATATATGGCATGAGGAAACAACTTCAGTCTGCCTTAGATGATCTTGATCAATCTCACTCTGAAGTCAATAACCTGAGGGAAAGACTCAAACAAGCTGATGATTTCATAAATGAACTAAAAGAAAAACTAAGTATCTCTGTGAAAAAGAGAAAAGAACTGCTTCAACAATTAGCAAGTCAAAGTGAAGCCAATGATACTAATGAAGATCTGAATGAGAAAAACAAGCTATGTGAGAAGCTATCAAAAGAGGTCATTATGGTAAGACATCAAATGGAATCAGGGGTTATGAAATTCACCCAAGAAATTGAAGAGAAAAGAAAAATGGAAGATAATCTAAAACAATCTCTCAAGGAGAAGTCAAAAGACTGCCACAAAATGGATAGAATAATCAGACATTTGGAATCTGATCTTGAAGAAGCTAGCGATAGTGAAGAACAACTTGAAAATTAGATAGACACTTTTAAAAAGGATCTTCAAATAGCAAATGAATTCAAAGAAAAATTCAAGATAAGCTCTGCTCAACTTGAAGTTCTTCTTGAAAGCCAAAAAAGGGTAGATGACAAGCATGGTTTGGGATATGAGAAAGGTGAAAGCTCCGGATCTAGTCAGAAGAACTCTAGATCAGGAAATCCAAGGAACAAGCCTAGAAGACCTCTGGTAAGGCAACCAAATGCTCAAAGATATCCATCCTTCAATGGATACTACTACAATTGCAACAACTTCAGTCATAAAGCAACTCAATGCAGAAGAAGAATGAATCAGACTAATTCATCATTCTCCAGATAGTGTTTCAACTGCAAAAGGTATGGTCACAAATCTCATGAATGCAGAAATAAGCAAATAAACAAATCATTCAATAGTAGATGCTTTGCATGCAATAGAATGGGACATATGGCTAATCAATGTAGATCAAGAGGATATCAACTAAATATGAAAAGAAATGTTATTTGCTACAACTGCAATAGATCCGGTCATATTGCCAAATTCTATAGAAGTAAGAATCAGGATAAAAGGGGTCCAGTGCATCATAACCAAAATCAAGACAAAGGAAAAGGTAAAGTAAATGCAGATGAAGTTCAAAGGGAGATGAACAAGATTTGGGTAAAGAGAAATACAAAAAATGTTGGGGATGGATCCGCACCAGAATCTGGTGCTGATATTCCTTCTAAAAATTGAATAGATGAGCTCTGGCTCAGGGGGAGTCACAAAGGAAAATAAATTCCCTCAGCCAGTCAATCGGTGCCTAAAATTGGCACATGGAAAGTTGTGGATTAAAGGGTTCTCAGAGAAACACCTAAATGACCCTTGGTAAAAGTATGAAAGATTTGCAAGGAGTTTTGAAGAGGTTAATCATCCAAGATTGATCCGGTTTGATAGTCATCTGGTAAAAGCAGGACTCTCACAGTTAGATCCGGTATGATTCAAAATTAAAATATCTTGATCTACAGATAAATGGAATGACTGGACAAAGGGAGATAGATTGTCAATTATCACCAAGATTAATTTTGAGCACATCTTAGTGATTTGGAAAGATCTCTCTTAGAACAAGGTCAGAACAAGGAAACCGGAATGACTTAAGGAGTGCATTTATTGCAATATGAAATTAGGGTTTGCACATAAATAAAAGGGTTCTTTTGTTCCTCACTTGCACATTTGCATTCAAGAAGAAGGAATGAAAGAGCTCTGCAACAAGATTGCTTCAACCCTCTCAAGGATCCAGCTTAGAATTTGATTCAACCAGCGATCTTTTTAGCTCTTATCGTGAACCCTAGAAGCATAAAAAGGTATTTCCGCTCTTGAATCTCTCTCTGAATCTTTTGAATAATGGCTACTCCAAATGTTGTTAAGATCACTAATAGGCCATGCCCTAAGTTCCAGAAACATCCTTACAAATCCCTAGAAGTTGATCCACTAGGTGCATTTTCTAGCATTCTGCATGGGGTTCTGCATGTAGAAGATGTTAGGGTTTACATACACGCAAATATTGAGGAATTTGGGGAATCAAAACTGATGGATATCTATCACAAGGAATTAATAGATGAAACATTTGAACTCAAACCCCAATACAAGGCCATCCGAGATAAACATTTTGGACATTACATCCATTTCCCCTATTTTGCAGAAGATGAATGGGTCTAGTATGTTCTAAGCAGAATGCATGACAACTTTATGTGGTTGATGAGGCCATTTAAGATCACAAAAGATACTATTAGGGAGGTAACCAGATTGCACTCATTCAGTGGGTTGCCTGCTCTCAAATCAGTCAAAAACCAAACTATAAGTGAGGCTACCGGATCAAAATTTGACAAGAGGGCAATGACAATTGAGGATATCACAGATCCGGATATCAAATTTGCTTCTATGATAATTAGTTATAAAATATATCACTCCAGCAGGGAGAATTCTGTATCCGGAACAACAATATACACTGCTTATCAGATGCTAAGGGAAAATGCTAATTATGATCTCTGTGGGCTTCTCCTGAACCAACTGTTAGAGAATTTGTAGAAAATAAAGAAGGATAAGAAGAATTCATTTAAGTACGGTGGCCTAATATTATGTCTATTCTTCTACTATATGAATGAGCTACCCAGATCCAGTGGTTGGGTATGGCAAAATGATAGACCGGTTGCCATACAAATCAGAGATTATATGTATGGGCTTGGTGATTCCAAGGCACAAAGTACAGCACTCTAGGGTTACATCAAAAACTTCCAAGGTATGATGCAGGCCAGTGAAAGAATCCCCCAATCTCTAGTTGAAAAATATAAAGCTATAGTGTGTTTTATGGTGGATACTGATCAATGCCTAATGGAGGCGGTAGAGCCCAGAATAGTCTAGATTATGCCAATGGGCTATGAGGTGGATTAGAAAATTTTGGAACTACATGTCCAACACCTACTAAGTCAACCTAAGGACCCTAAGGCAAAAAGGTTTGGAACCTTTTAAGAATTAAGTGTGAAAATTCATGTTGAACTGAGACAACCTGAGATCAAGAGAAAGGTAAGAAGGGAAGTAGAAGAAGTTGCCAAGAGATATGGCATTTCCAAGGAGGCAGTTGATGCCAACAAAGAGAAGGTAGAAAGGGTAGAGAAAGAAAGGCAAGAAGCAGAAAAAGAAAGTGCTCCGGTGCAAGCTCCCTTCCGGACTAGATCCTCCAAGAGCTCTGCACCTGCCACTTCTAAGAGCTCAAAAGCCTCAAAACCAGAAGCAAAGACATCCAGTAAAGGAGAAAAGAGAACAAAGACAAAGGCCACAAGGTCATACACAAGCCACAAGGATGATGAAGAGACAGAGTTAGATGAGGAGGTTAAGAAAATGAAGAAGAAAAAGAAAACTTCTATGGAATCATCTACCGGAAAAAACAAAGAAGAAGAAGCAGAAGAATTTGTCGAAAAACTAAAACTTTCCATTGATGATCTCATCAAGGCAGTCACTATGGATGGAAATCTGCAACCAATGATAGAATTCTATGATGAATATAGTGAAGCTGACCAGAAGATCTTGCAAGATGCTACAGTCAGATATCTAAACATCTATAATAAAGCATTCATTGAAATCATATCTCTAATTCCCAAAAGCCTAGAGAAGGAACTTGAAATGAGAAAGAACAATGCCAAGGAAAAAGATTTGGAGATCCAGGAACAGATAGCTATTCAGCTCTATCCTTCCATCACTCCAAAACAAATGAACATGATCTTCAAGGATTGCAAGGATGAGTTCCGGAGCAAAGCCAGAATGAACAAGCTTATGCTCGGAGAGACTGATCAGGTGGCAAAAGAAACTGAAGACATCCTCTAGAATGCCTTCATGAGATTCAATCTCCCTGTTATAGAGGAAATAGATGATGAACCTATTGAGAAAAATGTAGAAGATCCAAAGGAGATAAGTGAGGAGAGGTCTAAGGACTTGGATTCCTCTGTTCTGGAAGAGGAAGTCCATGAAGAAGAAAATATCTCTCTTCTAGATCCCCCTGTAGACTCTGGAACTGAAGGAGAAGAAAGAAAAGAAGAAAAAATTAGTCAGGAAGAAGAGGTAAAGGGAAGAGAAGAAGATCAAACAGAGAAGACTCTAGATGACAGCTCTAAGGCTACAGAAGGAAAGAAGACTCTATCTCTGGCAAGAGACACTGCAGAAGCAGTCAAAGACTTCCTGAACAAAGAGATGATGGAAATAGATGAACTGGATCTATTTCAAGGACCACTTAATTTTGACTCCCTCTCTCCAGTTCAGACAATGAAGGTAGCATCTTTTGCTCAAGCTAAAGAAAAAGAAAAGCTTCTGAAGTCTCACATGGAATACTATTAGCTGATAGAGATCGCATCCGATGTATTGGAGAAGATCATGCCATCCTTCCAAAAGGATCTTTTAGCCTCCTCATCCAGTAATCTAAAATTTCTTGTTAATACTGTTAGCACACATTTTGATTCCTTAGATAAATCAGTAGAAGAAAAGGTCCGAAAAGAGTTTTTGGGAAAGAGATTCTCTGAAGTACAAGGATTCATAGCAAATGATAGGAGAAATATGGATATTGGGATAAAGAGCCTAGAAAATGCTCTTAAAGATGGCAGAGAAATATATAAATTTTGTCTATCCTAGTCTAAAGTGACAAAGGATATCGAGAAGAAAGTGAAAGAACAAGAAGCTAAACTATCAAGTTTATCTTAGAATTTTGATCCTCTCACCACATCCATAATAAATCAAGAATGCCAGACTATTGCCATTCTAAATGAACTAAAGAAACTTGAAAAGGAAAGGAAGAATATAATAAGAAGGATGGGTGAACTTAGAGGGATAATTATCCCTAAGTTAGAGGCCATGCATGAGGCCCTAACTGATGCTAAGACCATAGCCCAGACCAGTGATCTGACATACCCAAAGAGGGAAGAAGCTTTTGCATTCCTGTTTAGTGGTCACATCTCAATTTTGGACAGGATGAAGTAGATTTGGGCAACAAAATTTGTCCAGTTGAAGACAACTTTTGCAGATATACTTAAGTATATGTAAGTATAACTTATATATATACTTATGCGGCTATGTATAGGGTGATTTTTGGAAATTTTGGTGTGCGGATTTTACCCTTTGCCATTGATGTCAAAGGGGGAGTGAGGAGTAGTGAAAAATGTGGAATCCAGCTAAGGGGGAGCTCATGAGTGTTGTCATTGATGGCAACAAAGTCCATCCCACTCATCTGCAGCACATGGTATGTCTATACTAGAAGTCAGATTGAAGAGTATTTTGGTCCGGTAAGTAAGAACAAAGCATGCAGCAAGGTCTGACAGTTAGGTCTGGATCTCTCAGAAGAAGTATCTTAGCAAAGTAC
Source organism: Cunninghamia lanceolata (assembly GCA_027924645.1). Classification (NCBI taxonomy): domain Eukaryota; kingdom Viridiplantae; phylum Streptophyta; class Pinopsida; order Cupressales; family Cupressaceae; genus Cunninghamia; species Cunninghamia lanceolata. The sequence goes on along the minus strand of BSBN01000367.1, from coordinate 2,674,037 downwards.
GAACTTGGGGAAGTCAAGAGGAGTACCATGACTGCTACATTCCAGAGATTGAGCCTCTAGTGATGAAAGAGTGAAAAGATTTGAGCACCTAAGTGTTGGCTTCCTGTTTGGCAGAGTAGACTAAGGAAGAACTGACTGACAGAGCATCAGACCTTAATCCGGATAAGAAATTGATGGTGATCAAGTTTCTTGAGGGATAATTCATGGTTGGCCGACATGATTGATGACTCCTATAACTATCTTTTTGATACACATCACTTAGTAAGCATGGATTCAGCCGACAGACTAGAGTTTGGGAAATCTTGAGTATTTCGGATGCCGACTAGAAAGATGTTGAAATCCTTTGTGCGGATATATATACCAGATGGATTTCAATGTGAAGGTGTGTGTTGTGTAAGTGTGTGTGTGAAGAAAAGTAGAGAGTAGTGTGGAAGGAGATATACAAATCTGGTATGTGACAAAACAACAGCACTAAGCAGAGGAAGAATGAAGTGTAGTAGATCAGTATACTAAGCCTAACCAGAACTGAACTCTAGCATATGTGGATTCCTCTGATTATATCAAACACCTAGTTACTTTCTCTATACCTTGTAGATAGTGAGTCTTCTGTAGGCAGTGAGCCTCTTGTGAGCAGTGTGCTCGGGCAGTGAGCCCTAATTGGGAAGTGCCATTTTGTACTTATATTCTTTTAACAGAGAATACAATCTTGGGTTAGTCACCCTGTGGTTTTTCCCTTAACAGGGTTTTCCATGTAAAAATCCTTGTGTTATGTGTGTTGATTTCTTTTCTACTCTCATGTTCATGTATGCTTAAATGTTTTGATACTGCACTAATTGTTAAAGAAGAAAAGAAAGTTAAATTATTTAAGATAACTGATTCACCCCCCCTCTCAGTTATCCACCTTGTTCCAACAGTGTGTGCCACTTGTGAGACTTTGAATTAACTAAAAACATATTTACTAGATAATATGTCCCCTTGAATTGTGTGTACAATGAAGGAGTGTGGACAAATTAAGGAGAGAGAAAAATTAAACCTATCTAAAAATTGAGTATAATTGAAAGAATAATGACCATTGTATAGTTTGCATATATTGTAAGTCTAGATTACATCTATTGTACATAGTTAGTAGTTTGAATGTAGATTGTATGTTATTTTAATTTGAATTTAATCTTATGTAATTTTCTATATAATAGATAATTTCCCTTCTCATAATACACACAAAAGTTGAGGCTTTGCATATTTTTATCGTGTATAATCTACAAATCAATATTTTTTTATTTACATTGCTACTCTATTTCCTTTATTTGGTATCATATCTTGAAATCATTACACTATGAAGAAATTGTAGTTGTGGGCTATAATCTATGAGTTGTGTATGCTATGCTTTTTTTGTTGTAGATATGCACATTTCTTTCCTTCCGAGTGTGAAAACACATGAAAACTAGTTTAGGCATAGTTTGAATGTTTCTCACAATTTTGTGAGGAACATATTGAGTCACAAAGGTATAATAAATGTTTTTGGCATTGATTTTTTTACCATACAAAGTGTGGAAGAATATGAGGTATCATTGATTATTAGTTCCTAGTTCTATAGCTTTCCATCATCTATGTAACTATAGCTTTAGGAATATACTAATGAGTGATTAAATTTTGTAGCTTCAACCAATTAAAATTGTAACATGAATTTGGATTTTTCTTTAGATGCATTTTCTACAATGTTTATTCAATTTTACATGTTCACTTTTTAATCTAGAAATAGCTAGAAAATGGAAAATAAAAAAATATTCACAATCTAATTAGGTGGAAATATTTGGGGTGTTATTGTCCACTTCACATAGATTGATGCATGGAATGAATGTTTACTGAATATATAATAAGGTCATCAACCATATTTAATAGTTTACAATTAAAATAGGACAATGAGGATAAATTTTTTAATTTTTTTCTATCATGCCATTGGATTCTCCTACTTATCTCTATAACATTATAGACTGATAAACCCTTCCCTACACCTGCAAGGACTTTGGCAAGCTACACATAATTTTTTTTGCTTGTGGTAGTGCATGTGCTACCTAGCATGTTGCAAGGCCAATTTACTACTTGCTATAAGCCCCCATTACCAATACATTTAATCTCTCTAGATAGGATTTCCATTCATAAGGTTGGTTTTTTTCTACTTATCTTATTGCAATCACTCTGTTCATTGGATTCTTTCTCTTTTTGCATAGAGAGGTTCTAGGAGGTAATACATCTTTCAATCAGTCATGTTTCCAAAGTTAAGGCTTGATGCACTTGCTTTGAATGCTATTTTCTACACTTTAGAGAATCTATATGTAACATGCATATGCAGGTGGGAATGGTAGTTGTTTAGAATTGTTGAAAACTCCTTAGAAATTTTCAAGGAAATGGAATTGGTAGGTGTAAAGACGAATTCCATGACCTTTGCTAGCATTCTCTCTACTTGTGCCAAAATGGGACCTTTGGAATAGGGTATAGGCATCCATCAAAGCATAATAAATAGGAATTTTTGTCAAGTATTTTAGTGGGAAATGTTCTAGAAAACATGGATGCAAAATGTTGAAGTATAGGCATCTATTCTAAGCCTACATTGTAATTGTTTCTTGTTCTTTTCAATGCATTATTTTTGTGGTTAATCCTTTGGTTGTTTGCTATGGACTTTGGCTAGGTGAATTGTTTGACAAAATCCCTCTCACATTTATCCCTACTTGCATGTCCCAATAAAGAATACTTTCATGTATGTTCATTAGTTTTCCAAGGCACTGGCCTTGATTGTATCAAGCACAACTTTGAATAATACTAGTGATTATTTAAAATATATGAACTCGCATTGACTAAACTTCTTTCTTGAACTAGTCAGGTTGTTAAATTGAAAAAGTTGAAGCCAAAGAAACTAGTGGAGGGTTCCTTGTAAAGCTACAATATAGAATAGTACAATTCATTGAAGGGGAAATAAATTTACTCTATTGGTGATTGGGATGAAATTTTAGATAGATTTAAGGTAGGTATAATCTTATGCTTTGTAGAAAAAATATATATGTTTTGTTCAAGTATGAAGATTTATATTTTAATATCTGTATCAATCATGTTTCAAGTCTCAGTATGTTTATAAAAATTTTGTATTAGAAGTGGCACTTGTCCCTTGTTTTCCCAAACTAATTTACCTACCTTGTTTTCAATAGCCATTAAGGGGTAATATGTTTGACTATTATTGTAGTGGCTTACATTCTCACACTATTTTTAGAGAGAAAAATCCTTGATGCTAACATATTCATAGCTAATTTACATTTAATAAATAAATATGTTTTTGTATTTTCCATAAACCATTTTTATGCATACCATGAATTCATTGTCATTCATGCAGTTACATTTATTTCGTCCATTTTATATGTGTTTTTGTTTATTCAAAATGCTAGATATGTAACATTAATGGTTGTAATTCATGTATTTTTTCTTAAAATAGTTTCAACTTTTTACTTAATTTCATTTGCTAATTCATGCAATTGCTCTTAAAATAGTTTTGAATTTTTACATAATTTCAATTTCTAATTAGTTAAGTCTTAAAGTTTTTCTCATGTGATGTTATTTTTTGCCTTTTGTCAATAGTTCATGTAGTTAAGAGTGTCTGCTATTTCTTTTGATGTTTTTATACCTACTAACAATGAACTAGTTGAGCAACTTGCTCAAGTGCTTGATTACTTTGGGAACAGTTTAGACTTTATCTACCATGTGTTATAGATTTGGTCCAATACTTGATTTAGGACAAAAAGTAGCTATCTGGTATTCTTATTTCCATGCTTTATTTTTTATAGCTATCAAGGGGTAATATGCATGGCTATTATTGTAGGGGCTTACATTATAACAATATTTGTAGTGAGTGAAATCCTTGATATTGACACATTTATAACTAATTTATATTTAATAAATAAATATGCCATTATATTTTCAACACGCCATTTTTGTGCATATGCTGCAATCATTACGATTCACATGATTACACTTCTTTTAGACATTTTATGAAATAATTAATGTGCACTATAATGCTTTTACATTTTACAAACATGTTCACCATGATAGTTATAATTAGAAAAACTAAAAAAAATCTAGTTTTGATTATGTTTTGATGGATGTCCATGCCTTGTTCTAAAGCTCCATTTTTGCCAAAGACTAGAAACATTCTATGAAAGATTACAAACATTGACTTCACACTTGCCAATTACATTTTGCTGAGTGTGACTAGATTTATAGAGTATGGTCATTTGTTGTAAAGGATAACACAGATATTATTGCATGTGCTTCCATAGAAAAGCCTTTGAAAACTCTCAAACAAATGCAATTAGTAGGTGTAAATCCAATCTCTGTTACATATGCCCACATACTTCATATATATGAAAAAACTAAAGCGCTGGAATAGGACATGGACATCCACCAAAGCTTTCTAATTGCAATATTACTGATTGCATTGTTTGAATTAATTATTTTGGATAATTTAATATCTTTTTAAAATCCTTTTTAAGCCTTTTTTTAATTTTTAGTAAATGGTAGTTTCGACATGAAATCTTTGGAAATAAATTATTTGAAAGATTTCTAAGTTAAGCCTAGATAATTTTAGATAATGAGTGAGTGGAAAAGATTAAAATTTATTGCCTATACTATTTTATGATTGAGAATTACAGAAAAATTGAATGCATTTATTCTTAATTCTTGAGCATGCATTTTTTGAGAAAGGCTCTATAGAAAAATAAGAGTCTATAAATCTTTCTCAAAGAGTGGAGAGAGAGGAGATGCATGGTAAAGAGGCAGAGGTTCAAGATCTAGAGTAGTAAAAAAGAAAGATGTTGTTCAAGGTTGAGGTGTTTGCATGTAAATGGTGTTCATCAGGATGAGTAGATTTGCTGATGACACATCTTGAGAGGAGCTTATGTTGTGGTTTGTCCAAGCCTTATTTTCCATCAATACACTCAAGTAAGTTCTATATAATCTGACAATTTCTTTTGCTTGAGGATTTTCAAAGTTGTTTTTGATAAATCATTGAATACCTATTGTTGGTTCCCAAAATGGTCCTGCAACTCAAAACTCTAAAACATTCCTAAATCACCTAGGCCAGGGATTGTCGTCAAGGTGATAGGAAGAGGTTTATCAACAAGTTGAGGGGGATTTTGGCCAACTAATAGGAGTGGGTACACTCCTCTCCACTTTAGGCTCAACTAAACCTAGGAGGGATATTCCTAGAGGCATGAAATAAGACACAAATAAACATACATAGCCATACCCAATGTACACTTGACCCCCAAAGCTATCACTAGGTCAAGACAAACTGGCTACATGGGCCTCTAATTAAGCTAATTCAACTGTGCAAATGTACATGCACAAGAAAGTTATTTTTTCCTAAACCACAGGTGAATGATTTGTTTAATTTAAAAGAGTATTTGATCCTTCTCCAATATGGACCAGTGCCTATTCCATTTGGCAATAGAGTCATAGAATGCAAGGAAGAAAGGAAATACACAAGGAAGGATCGATAGAACTAGACATACATTTACATATATGACATCAGATAGATCTTCATAAAATGGACATACTTAATAATCAAAAAGAGAACTGTAATGATTCATATGCAACAAAAGAATGGCAAACACAAAGCCTTGTATTACTTAGATGCTGTCACACATCTCCAAACATCTGTTACAATCATACCAGCAAATGTGGCAAGGGAAAATACATAACTGCGATTATATATGTACCAAAATCACTACAAACTCCCATGGAGACATAACATTACATTCAAATATGCTTTACATAATCTTCCTACTCTATGCTGAACATATCCCTTCACTAACAGACTAGACAAATCATGTGTTGATGAAATGGAAAATCCTTAGGTGCTCCCAGACCAGACAATTGGCTCAACAACCAACCCTAAGAATGTCTTCATTTCATGCATAAATAGCAATTAAGCTCACCATGCAGCTCCTAGGTGTTGGAAAAATTAGTCAACAAGCAACCTGTTGATGTATAAATTTGCGCAAGTTTCAGCACCAACATGGGAGATTCTGAGAATGTGTGATGACTCTCAGAATGACCTCCAAATTTTATAGAAGCTAGCTCTTCTATTTCCAATGGGGTTTTGGGAAATGGGGTAGAAAAAACAAGATTATAGATACAATATAAAGCAACTTCTAAGGCGATGCACCAAACTTATATTTATTTCAACAATCAACACAATGACTAAATCTTTATGATTTCTGCTATATTAAAGACTAATGAGCATGATAAATATAAACAAATTATGAATAGATTTAAACCCAAAGGCTAAACCCAGAGAAATTGTAATAAAGACATAGAAAAATATCACCGAATAGCACAAAATAGAGGTTTTAATTAATTGATTCAGTAGAATACATAAGGCACAGAATATGCATAGATCTATGATTCTTCTCTTTTTGAAACAACTATGAAGGTAAAATGATATATTCTAGTCACAAAACAAATCTCTTCTCATATATCTTGTATTTCAGTATCTCTTCATATATATATATTTAGTTACAAAATTCCTATTTATAGTAGAGAGATGGAGCTCGAGACACTTCTAGACGTTAGGATTCTAACCGCGTGCAACTGAACTAGAACTAGTCACGAGTAGGAAATCTTTCTGAATCTGCTTCTGCATCACCTCATGTTCTAATTAGTTGACTGGCATAGAATATATAGCCTTGACACTACCAATTCTATTGGGATAGATGGCCTCTTCTGTGGGCTTCCAAATGGTTCAAAAGTTACTACATGGTGCTTCTGCGCTCATTGGGCTTGTTTTTTTTAACATAGTGAGAATGTGTACCATATTGACACTTGGCATATCTGGCCTCCTCTATTTCCTATTTCTATTCTAACTGACAATCAAAACACATGGCAACACCCATGAGTTTCAAAATTGGGACACATGATAGGCTGGTGCTCCTTTTGAAAGTCTCCTTTGTTTTCTATTCTTCCAATGCCAACGGTCGTGACACTCGGCATTGTCTGCTTCACTTAGAAACTATCTCTTAATATTCTAGGCCCACTATGTTGCACTCTGACACTTCTTAAAACTATTAAGGAAAGGGGACACACGGTAGATTCTGCTCCAATTGCAAAAGGGACATGTGGCAGATTAGCACATCTTCTGTTGCCTTTTCTAAAAGTTCCTTCTTGAAGTCTCGCTATAGCGACACTTGGTACATTCCTACATGGCTTAGAAACTTTATGAAAAAGAAAGGAAGAATACGGGCCCAAGATACATGGCACATTCCCATGACTCCTAAGCACTGCGAACTAAGAAGAGGACACTTAGCACATTTCACCGCTGCCAGACACTGATCTCACTACCTCTTAAATGCCTTGCCACATGTCGAATCTGCGTGTCTTTTAGGAAGCATCATCCCTTATGCTTCTTCAAAACCCTGCCATGATGACACCTGGCACATTCTCATGCAGGCTATACTTCCAACACAAATGGAGATTACCAAGCTGATAGAAGTTGATAGTAAAACTATACTACCACTATTAATTGATGCTACAAAATGTAGAGTAAGAACTCTACAGTTCTTGGTGACTCATATGGGACTCTATGCCTACATAAAGAGAACCCCAAAATATAAAAAAAAACCAAAATGTCAAAAATGCACTAGCAAGTGCTAAGAAATTATAACTTCTACAAGGCGGCATGATACCCGGACCACTCTGGGTGTGATAAGCCTTGTCTTTTCTGTAAATCTTGGAAAGCGAGATCCAAATTGATTATGTCCTTATGAGAAAAGGACTGGAGAATTTGCACCACTGAATGCAATTGAAAGTCAAGTTGAGCCATAGGGATGAGAACTGATTCCACCTTCCTCACACTCGAAGAGTCACTCAGACTTTGAAAAATAGTTTGATCATTTTGTTTCAACAATAGGAGGGCCTTAATCTCATCAGTCATCAAGATTGTGCTACCATCTAAGAAAGGAGATGAGAGTCCCAACTATACTAGCTTCTCAATGTGCCCTTTCATGCCTTTGACACCTTCCTTCACAACATTCAGGAGTGTCTTGCAACTTATAGCGGCTTCATTGCAGCTCAGGACTTCATTCACCTTTTCTGTTGTAGTCATTCTATCAGTCACCCCTGCCACTAACAAGGCTTCATCTGTTGTAGCATAGAGTTTTTGCAGCAAAAGTTGACAATCTGATACTCTCAAAGAAACAGTGGATAAAATTGCCTCGACTAAGGACCCTACCCTTTCACACAGCTGCTGAGCCTTAAGAAGGAAACTGAGGGTAGGCTTTAACTGTGAAACCTCCATGGAGATCCTTTGCCATGCAGACACATAGAGCTCTTTTACCATTTCTAACACTCCTACATTCTGAGGCCTTTGACTTAGCTCAATAGTCAATTGCTTACTCTTTTCCTATTCATCCATGAACTGAGCTTGATAGGCACAGTTTTGATTATGCTCCCTCAACAGGTAATGTTGTAACTGAGACACTTCTTGTATCTTATCTTGGCATTTATTTCATCAATGTCATTTTCCTACTTCAATGCTATTGTGGTGGCCCTCGCTAGTGCTATTTCAGTTTACAGGTTTGCAACTTGAGCTTGTGATGCTTTGATGGAGGGAAATCATAAAACACACAACAAAAGAAATGGTACAGAGAAAATAGAATATTTATTTATTGATTTAGATAAATTATTATATTACAGAAGCTCATTTACAATCAGAGGAATCAATCCTCCACATGCTGCAACACACTACAGCTACCATCATCAGGCTCTGGAATCTTCTACCTTATGTAACCCCAAATCAGCTAGGGTTTTTTGTTTTCCCCACCTATTCTTGACTCTATACTTTTCCCCTTAACTCTACCACTACCCAGGGTTCCCAAAATAGTCATAAATAGTACTTTTTGGTAGCCTCCAGCTAAATTTCAAAATTTGCAACTCCCTCCAAAAGTAGGTCAACTTCTGGGAAGCATAACTTTTGATCCGGGTGTCTAATTGACGAATCATTTTAAGCACCAGAAACCTTGTGATGTGAACTATCACGAATGAAATGTATAAATGGATTTTATCAAAAATTTTAGGACATGTTTTAGTACCTCATATCTTCTTTCAAAAATTTTCAGGGGCTTTTCAGAAAACAAAAACTTTAATATCTTTCAGGTCACAAATTATCTTTGCCTGATTCCTTCCCCAAAGGTCTTCTATTTCAGTTATGAAGCCTTCTTTAACTTTTTGCTTCAATCCATGCCCAAATGCAAACTTTCCTAAAATGACAGTTAAACTTTCCAAAACTAGTAGTTTGCTATTTTTAGCACTTTGGAAAAACTGAAAGTCTTACATCATTATTTAGGAGATTATGGAACTAGAAACACTAATTATGGAAAGAAATGAAAAAAACTACAATGATTTTGAATTAACTTCTTTTTGGGTGATGCAAGATTGCCCTTCCACCACTAGATGCTCCTACATCAGACACCCAGGGGAATTTGAGAAGTGACCCTATCACGTCTCAGGTGTTTGTGTGAGGAAAACCCAAATGGTCAACCTCTACCTTAGACAACCAAGAAGAATCTTCAATAGGCTGTCCTTTCCATTTCACCAGATATTCTTCATATTGCCTATTCCAAGTACTTCTTCCCACATGGTTATCCAAGATCTCTTCTATCTCCTCTATTGAAGTAGATGCTGGAATACTCCACTATTCTTGTGTCAGTCCATCCTCTGTATCACCTTCATGATATTCTATTAAATCAATAATGTTGAACATAGGGGAAATATTGATCCCACTCGGCAGCTCTACCTCATATGCATTTCATGAATCATGCTTCTTCAAGATTCTGCATGGTCCAAATTTCTTTATTTTCTACTTATTGTATGTTCCAATTGGGAACCTTTCTTTTCTCAAGTGAACCATGACATCATCTCCTACCTAGAACTCCTTATATCTCCTTTGCTAATCTACCTTAGCCTTGTACTAAATATTCATCTTATTAATGTGCTTTCTTACCTCTTCATGTAAATTCTTTAGGTGTTCTACAAAGTCTACGTCCTCGGCACTTGTCTTTTCTCATTTTTCTAGCTTCCTTAACTCTGAAGCATTTCTTGGACTATTGCCATATATAATCTAGAATGGTGACTTACTAGTACTCCTATTGACAGAATTGTTGTAAGCAAATTCCACCTGTGGTAAAATAAAATCCCATCCCTTGGGCTTATCTCCTACTAAGCATTGTAGCGTGTTACCCAAACTCCTATTCACCACTTTTGTCTATCCATCAATCTAAGGATGGTGAGCAGAACTGAACTTCAAATCTATTTTAAACTTCTTCCATAATGTCATCCAAAAATAACCAACAAACTTGGTATCTTGATATGAAACTATGCTCTTAGGTAGATCATGTAGTCTCACCACTTCCCTAAAAAATATCTCTACAATATGAACATCATTAGTCATCTTACAAGGAATAAAATATGCCATCTTCAAGAATCTGTCCACCACCACAAAAATGGAATCATTCCCTCTCTGTACCCTTGGTAAACCAAGAACAAAATTCATACTAATATCATCCCATGGCTTCTCCTATACAGGTAATGCCTTATATAGCCCTGTATTCTGACTTGTTTATTTTGCCATCTGACACTCTCTGCAACTCTACACAAATTTCCTCACATCTTTCTACAACTGTGGCCAATAATAATTCTCACCAACAATAGAAATGGTCTTATCTTGACCAAAGTGTCCTGCCAATCCCCCAATATGCTTCTCCTTAATCAGGTTTTCTCTCATGGAACTCCTCAAAATGCACAACTGGCTTCCTCTAAACAACATGCCATCTTGGATTATTAAATTCATCCATTTTGTCATGTCCAAAGTAATAGTTTCCAAACAAGCTTTCCAAGCCTCTAGAAAATTTGGATCTTCTAGATACAAACTCTTGAGCGCATCGAACCCAACAACCTCTATCTTCATTTCTGTCAACAAATTTTTCCTTCTGCTCAATGCATCTGCACCTCTGTTGGACTTCCCACTCCTGTGCCTCAAAAGAAAAGTATAACTCTGCAAAAACTCAACCCATTTTAAATGCCTTTGGTTCAACTTTCCTTTACTATTAAATACTGCAAATCCTCATGATCAATATATAAAACAAACTTTTTTGGCAACAAATAATGTCTCCATTTCTTCAAAGCCTAAACTATTGCATAAAATTCTTGATCATAAACAAAATACTTTTTCTTGGCATCATTAAGCTTCTCACTAAAATAGGCAATGAGCTTACCTTCTTGACTCAAAACAACTACTATAGCACTACCACTTGCATCACAATCTACCTGAAATACCTTCTTGAAATTTGGAAGTGCCAAAATAGGTTGCTCTATGACTTTTTGCTTCAATGTATCAAATATTTTGTCAGCTCCTTTAGTCCATTTAAACTCTTTTTTATCCCCTCTCATTGTCTCAGTTAGGGGTGCACAAATGCTACTAAAATTTCTGATAAACTTTTTGTAAAAACTTTTGAAACCATGAAAAGATCTTACCTCTGTGGCACTCCTTGGCATAGGCCATTCAAGGATATCTCTCACCTTCTTTGGGTCCATCGCAAGACCTTCCTCTGAGACAACAAATCCTAGATATACCAACTCCTTCTTTGTGAAACTACATTTCTTCAGATTAATTAGCAACTTCTCCTTCCTCAGCTTCTCTAAAACTCTGCTGATATGCATCAGATGCTCATCCCAAGTCTTACTAAATAGCAAAATATCACCCAAATAAACAATAACAAAACTTCCCAAAAATTCTTTGAGTATCTCATTCATGAGCCGCATGAATGTGTTCGGTGCATTGGTTAGCCCAAATGGCATGACTAACCACTCATACAAACCCTCCTTTGTCTTGAAGGATGTCTTCCATTCATCTCCTTCTTTGATTCAGATCTGGTGATACCCACTCTTCAAGTCAATCTTCATGAAGTACTTGGCTCCACTTAAACAATTTATTATCTCATCCATTCTTGGCAATGGAAACCTGTACTTGATCGTGATCTTATTTATGGCTCAAGAATATGTACACATTCTCCACTCTCCATCTTTCTTTGGTGCTAGTACTACAGGGACCCCACATGGACTCAGGCTCTCCCTTATCAGTCCCTTCCTTAATAGCTTGTGAACTTGTCTGTTCAACTCTTCATTCTCTGCTAGAGTCATTCTGTGGGCTGCCTTATTTGGCAAATTAGCTCCTGGTATCAAATCCATTTGATGACTTATCTTCCTCACTGGTGGTAAACCTTCAGGTACATTATCAAAGATAATGTCATAAAATTCTTCCAACATATCTGAAACTTTTGTTGGTACATCTTCACACTTCACTTGACTAATCTTAGGAATCAATGTAAAGCAATGACACCCATGCTTCATACCCTCCAAAAATTCCTACCATCTACCAAGAAAATTATGGCAGTACTACATACCTTTTCTACCATCTCCTTTAAGGGCTTCGACTTATGATGAACTCCATCCTTTGTTAGATAATATGTGTTTGCACGGCCATCATGGACAATGCTCCTATCATACTGCCATAGCCTCCCCAACAACATATGGCATGCATCCATTAGTATGATATCACACAACACCTCATCATGGTAGTCCCCAATATTGAACTTCACTAAACACTACTCATTGACCAAAGCTCTGTGGTCCTTCTACAACCATTCAATCCAATATGGATGTGGATGCTTTCTTCTTATCAACTTCAACTTGTCAACCATCTCCTCTGAAACAAGATTGTCAATGCTTCCACTGTCAATAATAATATCACAACACTTACCTTCACATTTACACCTTGTACAAAATAAACTCTTCCTCTAATTGGGTTCTTTCTCCTCATTCAACAAAGTTCTTCTGACAACTAGGGTTTCTCCCCTTTCAGCATCTTCAGAACGCTCAGACTGCACATCTTCATCTACATGTGTAGCTCATGCATTACCTTTAGGTCTTCTATTTTTCCTTCCTTGATGTTGCGAACACTCATATGCTCAATGCCTTTCTTCTCCACATTGGAAACAAGTTCCTCTGAAACCTCCTCTTCTAAGTCCTTACCCAGGTCGGCCCCTTCCTCTTCCTCTCTGCTCACCATTGTTTTGGTCATGAGAGCGGTAGGCATTATCCCCTCTCTGATTTCGACTGGCGCTAGATTCTTCACTTTTCCTTTGATCTTCATTACATCTTCCATAGGGTCTTCCACCAATCCTTTCACCTTGACCTCTTCCCCTTTTCTTGCTATCAAATCTTTTATTTAGCTTCTCTTCCACCTTCGGGGAAAATTGGTATGCATCTTCTATGGTGGTCATTCTCACGAAGCTTAGGTCCTCTTGAATACTTGGCCTCAACCCATTAATGTAATGGGCTACCTTCTCCTTGTTGGCCTCTGCATGGCTTGTCCTATTAGTAATATTATAAAACTCTTCTGTATACTTGTTAACAAACTTGTTACCTTGCTTCAGTCCTTGCAGCTTCTTCAACAACTCCATCTCATAGTTCATAGGAATGAACTGCTTCTTCAGTTTTTCCACCATCCAATCCCATCTGGTGATTTTTCCTTTTCCTCTTCTGTTCCTCTCTAACTGGACCTCCTTCCACTAAATATTTACATGGCCCTTCAACTTTGTTTTTGCAAACTTGACCCGATATAGGTCCTCCACGTCTTCATACTTGAAATACTCCTCCATGTCATTGATCCAATCAATAAGTTGTTCCAGATTCAAATCTCTAGAATATGGAGAAACTTTGATCCTGGGCCTCTTGTCAATCTTAGAAATTTCCCTCAACAACCTAACTTCTGCAAGATCTCCTGCAACTTCTTGTTCTTCCTCAAATAGCTCTTCTTTAGCTTCATCTTCACTTTCTTCTCTTGTTCTCGGCTCAAACCTTCTTCGTAGCTCCTCTTGCAATGCATCGATTTGCCTTTACAGGGCTCTAAAACCCTTTTCCATCAAAGCATTCCTCCCAATACGATTTCTTCGTGGAGGCATCTTAATCTCCACAGCAAACTCACAACCTCTAGTCTTGGTGCAAACTACCTCACGGTCAGCGATCTGTCTACACACTCAAAAACCCTTGCTCTGATACCACTTGATGAAGTGGGGAAAATCATAAAATACACAACAATAGAAATGGCACATAGAAAATAGAATATTTCTTTATTGATTTGGACAACTTATTACATTACAGAAGCTCAATTACAATCAGAGGAATCAATCCTCCATAGGCTGCAACACACTACAGCTACCATCACCAAGCTTTGGAATCTTCTACCTTCTGTAACCCCAAATTAGCTAGGGCTTTTTTGTTTTCCCCACCTATTCTTTACTCTACACTTTTCCCGTAAACTCTACCACTGCCAGGGTTCCCAAAATACTCTTAAATAGCACTTTTTGGTGGCCTCCAACTAAATTTTGAAATTTGCAACTCCCTCCAAAAGTATGTCAACTTCCGAGAAGCATAACTTTTAATCTGGGTGTCTAATTGACGAACTGTTTTAAGCGCCAAAATCTTGCGATGTGAACTATCATGCTGGAAAAGTGTAAACAGATTTCCATCAACTTTGTGGGATGTTATGGGATGTTTTAGTGCCTCATATCGTGTTTCTAAAAAATTTTAGGGGCTTTTTAGAAAATAAAAACTTTAATATCTTTCAGCTCACAAATGATTTTTGCCTGATTCCTTCTCCAAAGGTCTTATATTTCATTTATGAAGCTATCTGTAACTTTTCACTTCAATCAGTGCCCAAATGCAAACTTTCCTGAAATGGCAGTTAAACTTTCCAAAACTAGTGGTTTGCTATTTTTAGCAGTTTGGAAAAACTGAAAGTCCTACATCATTATTTAGGAGATTATGGAACCACAAACACTAATTATTTAAAGAAATGCAAACAACTACAATGGTTTTGAATTAACTTCTTTTTGGGTGATGCAAGATTGCCCTTGCACCACTAGATGCTCCTGCATTAGACACCCAGGGTAATTTGAGAAGTGACCCTATCACATCTGAGGTGTTTGTGTGAGGAAAACTAAAACGGTCAATCTCTACCTTAGACAACCAAGAAGAATCTTCAATAGGCCTTCATTTCCATTTCACTAAATATTTTTTATATTGCCTATTCTGAGTACTTCTTCCCACACGGCTATCTAAGATCTCTTCTATCTCGTCCGTTGAAATAGATGTTGAAATACTCCATTGTTCTTGTGTCGGTCCATCCTTTGTGTCATCGTCATGATATTCTGTTAAATAAGCAATGTTGAACATAGGGGAAATATTGATCCCACTCGGCAGCTCTAACTCATATGCATTTCCTGAATCATGCTTCTTCAGGATTCTACATGGTCCAAATTTCTTCATTTTCAACTTATTGTATGTTCTAATTGGGAACCTTTCTTTTCTCAAGTGAACCATGACTTCAACTCCTACCTGGAACTCATTATATCTCCTCTTCTAATATGCCTTAGGCTTGTACTGAATATTCATCTTATTAATGTGTTCTCACCTCTTCATGCAAATTCTTCAAGTGTTCTGTAAAGTCTTCAGCCTCAGTACTTGTCTTTTCTCCTTTGTCTAGCTTCCTTAACTCTGAAGCATTTCTTGGATTATTACCATATATAATCTAGAATGGTGATTTACTAGTACTCCTATTTACAGAATTGTTGTAAGCAAATTCTGCCTATGGTAAAATGAAATCTCATCCCTTGGGCTTATCTCCTACTAAGCATCATAGCAGGTTACGCAAACTCCTATTCACCACTTCTGTCTGTCCATCAGTCTATGGATGGTGGGTAGAACTAAACTTCAAATCTATTTTCAACTTCTTCCACAATATCCTCCAGAAATAACCAACAAACTTGGTATCTTGATCTGAAACTATGCTTTTAGGTAAACCATGTAGTCTCACCACTTCCTTGAAAAATATCTCTGCAATATGAACAACATCATTAGTCTTCATACAAGGAATAAAATGTGCCATCTTCAAGAATTTGTCCACCACCACAAAAATGGAATCATGCCCTCTCTATGTCCTTGCTAAACCAAGAACAAAATCCATACTAATATCATCACATGGCTTCTCTTGTATAGGTAATGGTTGATATAGCCCTATACTCTGACTTGTTCCTTTTGCCATCTGACACACTCTATAACTCTGCACAAATTTCCTCACATCTTGCTGCAATTGTGGCCAATAATAATTCTCACCAACAATAGAAATGGTCTTATCTTGACCAAAGTGTCTAGCCAATCCCCCACTATGCTCCTTAATCAGGTTTTCTCTCATGGAACTCCTCAGAATGTACAATTGGCTTCCTACAAACAACATGCCATCTTGGATTATGAAATCCAACCTTTTTGTCTTGTCCAAAGTAATAGGTTCCAAACAAGCTTTCCAAGCCTCTGCAAAATCTGGATCTTCTGGATGCAAACTCTTTAGGTCATCGAACCCAACAAACTCTATCTTCATTTCTGTAAACAAATTTTACCTTTTGCTCAATGCATCTACAACTCCATTGGACTTCCCACTCATGTACTTCAAAACAAAAGTATAACTCTGCAAAAACTCAACCTATTTTAAATGTCTTTGGTTCAACTTTCCTTGACTATGAAGATATTACAAAGCTTGATGATCAGTATATAAAACAAAATTTTTTGGCAACAAATAATGTCTCCATTTCTTCAAAGCTTGAACTATTGCATAAAGTTCTTGATCATAAACATAATACTTTTTCTTGGCATCATTAAGCTTCTCACTAAAATAGGGAATAGGTTTACCTTCTTGACTCAAAACAGCTCCTATAGCACTACCACTTGTATCCCAATCTACCTGAAATACCTTATTGAAATCTGGAAGTGCTAAAACAGGTTGCTTTGTGACTTTCTACATCAATGCATCAAAGCTTTTGTCTGCCCTTTTACTCCATTTAAACTCTTTTCTATCCCTTCTCATTGTCTCAGTTCGGGGTGCACAAATGCTACTAAAATTCCTGATAAACTTTCTGTATAAACTTGCCAAACCATGAAAAGATCTTACCTCTATGGTACTCCTTGGCATAGGCCATTCAAGGATAGCTCTCACCTTCTCTTGGTCAATCTTAAGACCTTCCTCTAAGACAATAAATCCCAGGTAGACCAACTCCTTTGCAAAACTACATTTCTTTAGATTAATCTATAACTTCTCCTCCCTCAGCTTCTCTAAAACTCTTCTGATATACATCAGATGCTCATCCCAAGTCTTATTTAAAATCAAAATATCATCCAAATAAATAATAACAAAAATTCTCAAAAATTCTTTCAGTACCTCGTTCATGAATCGCATGAATGTACTTGGTGCATTGGTTAGCCTAAATGGCATGACTAACCACTCATACAAACCCTCCTTTGTCTTGAAGGTTGTCTTACATTCATCTCCTTCTTTGATTTGGATCTAGTGATACCCACTCTTCAGGTCAATCTTCGTGAAGTACTTGGATCCACTCAAACAATCCATTATGTTGTCCATTCATGGCAATAGAAACCTATACTTGATCATGATCTTATTTATGGCTCAAGAATCTGTACACATTCTCCACTCTCCATCTTTCTTTGGTGCTAGTACTGCAAATACCGCACATGGAATCAGGCTCTTCCTTATAAATTGCTTCCTTAACAACTCATGAACTTGTCTGTTCAACTCTTCATTCTCTACTAGAGTCATTCTATGGGCTGCCTTATTTGGAAAACTGGCTCCTGGTATCAAATCCATTTGATGACTTATCTTCCTCACTGGTGGTAAACCTTCTGGTACATTATCAGAGATAATGTCCTAAAATTCTTCCATCATAGCTGAAACTTTTGATGGTACATCTTCACATGTCTCTTAACTAATCTTAGGAATCAATGCAAAGCAATGACACTCATGCTTCATACCCTAGAAAAAATTCCTACCATTTACCAAGAAAATTCTAGCAGTACTACATACCTTTTCTTCCACCTTCTTCAAGGGCTTCAACTTATGACGAATTCTATCCTTTGTTAGGGAATATGTATTTGCATGGCCATCATGGACAGCACTCCTATCATATTGCCATGGCCTCCCCAACAACATATGGCATGCATCCATCGGTATGATATCGCACAACACCTCATCATGGTAGTCCCCAATCTTGAACTTCACTAAACACTGCTCATTAACCAAAGATCTATGGTCCTTCTGTAACCATGCAATTTGATATGGTAATGGATGATTTCTTCTTGTCAACTTCAACTTGTCAACCATCTCCTTTGAAACAAGATTGTCAGTACTTCCACTGTCAATAATAATATCACAACACTTACCTTTGCATTTGCACCTTGTGTAGAATAAACTCTTCCTCTGATTGGGTTCTTTCTCCTCATTCAACAAAGTTCTTTTGACAAATAGGTTTTCTCCCCTTTCAGCATCTTTAGAATGCTCAGACTGTGCATCTTCATCTACATGTACAACTTGTGCATTACCTTCAGGTCTTCTATTTGTCCTTCCTTGATGTTCCAAACACTCGTATGCTTGATGCCCTTCTTCTCCACATTGGAAATAGGTTCCTTTGAAACCACCTCTTCCGGGTCCTTGCCCAAGTCAGCCCCTTCTTCTTCCTCTTTGCTCACCATTGTTTTGGTCATGAGGGTGGTAGGCATTATCCCCTCCTTGATTTCGACTGGTGCCAACTTCTTCACTTTTCTTTTGATCTTCATTATGGTCTACATAGGGTCTTCCAACAGTCCTTCCTCCTTGACCTCTTCCCCTTTTCTTTCTATCGAATCTATTATTTAGCTTCTCTTCCACCTTCAGGGAAAAATAGTACGCATCTTTTATGGTGGTCATTCTGACCAAGCTTATCTCCTCTTGAATACTTGGCCTCAACCCATTAATGTAATGGGCTACCTTCTCCTTGTTGGCTTCTGCATAGCCTATCCTAATAGTAATCTTATAAAACTCTTCTGTATACTCCTTAATAGACTTGTTACCTTGCTTCAGTCCTTACAGCTTCTTTAATAGCTCCATCTCATAGTCTACAGGAATGAGCTGCTTCTTTAGTTTCTCCACCATCTAATCCCATCTAGTGATCTTTCATTTTCCTCTTCTATTCCTCTCTTACTAGACCTTCTTCCACCTAATATTTACATGCCCCTTCAACTTTGTTTTTGTAAACTTGACCCGATCTGGGTCCTCCACGTCTTCAAACTCAAAATATTCCTCCATGTCATTAATCCAATGAATAAGCTATTCTAGATTCAAATCTCCAGAATATGTAAAAACTTTGATCCTAGGCCTCTTTCAAATCTTAGAAATGACCCTCAACAACCTAACTTTTGTAGGATCTCTTGCAGTTTCTTGTTCTTTCTTAGATAGCTCTTCTTCAACTTCATCTTCACTTTCTTCTCTTGTTCTCACCTCAAACACTCTTCATAGCTCCTCTTGCAATGCATCGATTTGCCTTTGTAGGGCTCTAAAACCCTCTTCCGTCAAAGAATTTATCCCAATACGATTTCTTCATGGAGGCATCTTGATCTCCACAGCAAACCCACAACCTTAGGTCCTTGTGCAAACTGTCTCACAGTCGGTGATTTATCTACACACTTAAGAACCCTTGCTCTGATACCACTTGATGAAGAGGGTAAAATCATAAAGCACATAACAACAGAAATGGCACATAGAAAATAGAATATTTGTTTATTGATTTGGACAACTTTTTACATTACAGAAGCTCAATTACAATCAAAGGAATCAATCATCCATAGGCTACAACACACTATAGCTACCATCACCAGGCTTTGGAATCTTTTGCCTTCTGTAACCCCAAATTAGCTAGGGGTTTTTGTTTTCTCCACCTATTCTTGCTCTACACTTTTCCTCTTAACTCTAGCACTGCCCAGGGTTCCCAAAATAGTCATAAATAGCACTTTTTGGCGGCCTCCAGCTAAATTTTGAAATTTGCAACTCCCTCCAAAAGTAGGTCAGCTTCCAGGAAGCATAACTTTTGATCCGAAAGTCCAATTGACAAACCATTTTAAGCACTGGAAAGCTCGCGATGTGAACTATCACGCTAGGAAAAGCATATGGGATGTTATGGGATGTTTTAGTGCCTTATATCTTGTTTCAGACATTTTCAAGGGCTTTTCAGAAAACAAAAACTTTAATATCATTCAGCTCACAAATGACCTTTGCTTGATTCCTTCGCCAAAGGTCTTATATTTTAGTTATGAAGTTTTTTGTAACTTTTTGCTTCAATCTGTGCCCAAATGAAAACTTTCTTGAGATGGCAGTTAAAGTTTCCAAAACTAGTAGTTTGCTATTTTTAATAGTTTGGAAAAACTGATAGTCCTACATCATTATTTAGAAGATTATGGAACCAGAAACACTAATTATGGAAAGAAATGAAAACAACTACAATGATTTTGAATTAACTTCTTTTTGGGTGATGTAAGATTGCCCTTACACCATTGGATGCTCCAGCATCATGCTTGGTATACCTCCAAAGACATAGTAGACTGCATGTCTTTATTGAGAGTGTCAATTTCTTTGTCCTTGGCCTTATTTCTACTATAAGGCTATTGATCATAGCTCTTGTTTTTGCTAAGTCTGCTTCTTACTTTTGCATCTTTCTTGTTACTTTGAGATAATCAAATGTGACAGCTACAGAAGTTTCATTCATCAGCTCCACCTTATCTTGGGGCCTAAAGTGGGCTAAATCCATAGCCACTGCATTCATGGTATAGTACTCTGGCTTCATTTTCTCAACAGGCTTGACTACATTGGGGGTCAAGTGGGTGATCGTCAAGGATTGCTGGATGGGATCAAATAGTGACTTCATGTGGGGGGTGGCAGGGCTTTTGCTTTCTTTCTTCCTTTCCTTTTCCATTCTAGCTTCCCTCGCCTTCCTAGTAGTATCTGCTTGTGTTTGAAAGGTGGGTGGAGAAGCAATGAGTCCTCCAGCAAAAGGGTAACCCTGTGGCAAGCCATACGGGTTGGTTGTAATTTGTTGACTAGGGTCTATCTAAGGAAAAACCTGTCTGGGCATGGATGGGGAAAACAAAGGCAATGAAATGGCCTATGATGATACTAAGGCCAGTGAACTAGCAGTACGGGCAAAAGATTGTAAACGCGCAACAGAGGTGACAAGAGATGTGGAAGAGTAGGTCATTTGGGTTGCCATCCCTATTAAAGAAGATGAAGAAGGGCAAATAGGAGGAGGATACTTACCTGGGCCACCATTGTAATCATGAGAACTTATTGTTGTGGGGGCTCCAAGACATCATCTTTAGTCTTCTCTTTTTGTAACACTAGCTTTCACCTTCTTTTCAAGGGCCTTTCTACTGTATCTTCATAGTCTTCTTCTTCTAATGCTTCTTGTATTGATATGAATGCTTGTTGAGAGATGGATGCTCCAAGACCCCCAGATGTCGAAGCTATATGGGTCGCATGAGATAGCGGTAGTGCAGCCTTTTGTTTCATAATGGCACTAAGAGGTTGGGGCCACAGAGCCCTAGGGGCTTGTGTAGTTGCTTTCTCTATTTCCTCTACCTCCTGAGCCTCTTATGTTTCCTCTGAGTGGCTTGAAAGATTGCTTGTGTCTGGGCTCGATACAGGGGTCATATGATACTCATTCCAGATTCTATCCCATTGCTCATCTATTGGAACTCCCTCGAAAGTGTGGGTGAATTTAGCAATCTCTTGCCTATACTTCCAATAGGCCGCTATCTTTTTGTTGCTCCAATCTTTATTCTTGAGAGTTTTCCTCAAACGATGTGTCATAATTTTCTTAGGATCATACTCTTATTCCTTCTTGTAGAAAGTTTCCCATGGGTTGGGGCCCTCACCTGGTAGATCTTTAAGCTCTACATAGAACTCTGGATTATCCTGCTGTGGTGACCTTCTCTGGTCCCAAAAAGTCTAGCTCTCATGGATGAAAATAGTGGAAACTTTGTTTCTTACTATCCAAGATGCCAAGAAATTGTCAGGATCATAGTTCCATTTATCTTGGACTATTACAAAACCATAAGCTGTCAATTTTCTTAGTAGGAGGTGCTCAGTTTCTCTTTTTTCTATTGTAATCTTTCCTTTACTCCAAGGGATATCATAAAACTTCTTTCTTTTCTTGTTACCAAAATTATTGTCAATAATAGACAGTTGGCGACCCACTTCCAAGGCTGTGACCCTAGGAGTTAAAACTTTTGGGAGCAAAACAGGCTCACCAGCAAAACCATGAAGTCTAATGATTGTAGTATGGGCACCAATGAAATAATCACAAGGGATTTTGGAATTGGTTAAGAGGCCTCTCATGCTATTTGTTATCATGTTCATGACAACCGTAGACTCTTATTGTTCAAAGACAAGTGCCATAAAACACTCGACAAATTCATAGGGGTCTGTAGTTTCTAAGCAGAGATGAGTCCATGCAGACACTGAGATCATCCTTTTACTGCCTGTCTCAGGGTCATACATGTCTAGATGCATATGTTGTTTGAAGAGCTAATAATTTTGATACAAAATTAAGTGGAAAAGATAGGCTGAATACCTGAAAGTTTGTTCCTGAGAAAATTTTGATGCTCAATGATGTCTTGGGAGATATGCTCCGAGAAATTGAACCTGTATTCAACAGACTTATCTACTATTTTGAGTCTAAAAATGGCCACCAATTGCCAGTCATATATGTTTGGATCCTCATCTCGACCAAAAATGAAAGACATCATGGAGAGGGCATCCTACACATCAACATTGAATCGGCCTCAGGTGGTGGGCAATGGGGGCAATTGGGTGTTGTCTTCATCTAAGTGCATCTCAGTATTAAAAAACTTGACTTTACTGTGGACCCCATTCCATATATTTGGTAGCTTGGAGATAGTGACAAAAGTAGCATTCCGGTCATGATATAGGTCCAACATGTCTCAAATTGCCTTGGGGGTTATCTGGAGCGTGAATCTTTTGTGTTGAATCGTTGATGTCAGTGGATCAAAAAGTTTTGCACACATCTGAACCAATTCGAGGTAGGGGTGAACGGAAGGAACCAAGTACTAAGCCAACTGGGAGGTCCAAATCCTCATGTCAAACATTTTAGATTCTCTCTTTTCCACTCGCTAGAGACATCTTATGTGTGCCCCATCTCTCAGAGTCTTTAGATTTTTGGTCATCCAGGTGTCAAAGATGCCGTCTGCATAGTCCTTCACCTGCATAGGGTTGGCATTAACCCCCTTCTCCAAGGCTCTGGTCCTTGGGTAGTTGATTCTTGGTTGTGCTTTTGTAGATACATAGGCCTTACTACTCTTCCACTTCTCTAGCAAATTTAATAGACCTTCCTATGGTGAATGCCCCTCCTCCATTACTATATCTTCTCAAGAGGCTCTAGAAATTGCAACTAAATTCAATCTGTAGCTAGAACTATCAATGGAGGCTGAAACTTCTTTGACGCAAGAAGATGAAAATCAAGAGAATCAAAAAAAGAATGGTTTGTTGAGATGCTTAAAACTTGGCTCGGTTGAGGCATTAATAATGTATTAAATGACCCATCATGTCTAATTAATGCCATTAATAGACACGCTAAGATAACTGTCAGTGCATCATTCTAAATTAGCATAGGACTATGTGCCAAATCAGCAATAAAGACGGCAATCTTTTGAAATGATTGGTTATCCCCCTTGAAGTATGAGAACCGCCTATGCAACTATCAAAGATAGAAACCAATGTGTTGCGGACATGTGTTTTTAGAACACTTATTCAAAAGAAAGCAAGAAAAGCAAAACAATAAAGGAACAAAACTTAAAAGAAACCTAATTAACTATGATACAGGGGCAGAAATTGGAATTATGTGAAGTGTTTCAAGAAGATTCCATTGATGGGAATCTTAAAAGGACCAATCCATAGTGAATCAAAATTGTCATGTCGCCCTAGCTTGGAAGCTCTTTCATCCCATTTCATAACCAAAGACCCAACTTTAAATTTTGGTTTGGAAGTCTTTCGATCAAACTAGCTCTTTATGACATATTGACAGTTCGTCATGGATTCATGTGCCAGCTCTCTTTTCTCCCATACTTTTAGTAGCTCGGCAAGCCTCACATGCATTGGGAAATTTTCTTATATCTCCAATTGCTTAATGAATTATAAAGCAAGGATTTCTATACTCAGTGGCATAACTTCATTCTTGCCATAAACCAGTTCATAAGGAGACATCTTAGTCACTTGCCTCAGTGTAGTCCTGTCTACCCATAGTGCTAAATTGAGATGTTTATTTCATTCCTTCTAATGATTAGTTCCTAATCTTTTGATGAGTCTAATCTGATTCTTATTCGTAGATTCTACCAAACCATTACCCTATGGATAATAGTTGGATGAAGTATTCAAATAGATATCATTTTTTAAAGAAAACTCTAACAGTTTGGTACCCAAAAATGCCTTAGCATTATCAGATATAATAGTACGAGGTGGGCCAAATCTTCTAGTTATTCCTTCCAAAAAATCTAGAATTACCTTTTCAGTGGCTTCTTTAAGTAGGGCTACCTCACTCCATCTTGTAAAATAATCAGTTGCAGTGAGTATCCATTTGTACCCCATACTTGAGACTGGATTGATCATTCCTATGAAATCTAAACCCCACTGTGCAAAAGATTCATCTACAATTATGCCACTCAGAGGAAAAGATACATTTCTTCTCTTTCCAACATAGAATTAACAAGCCTGACACTTCTTGACCATTTGATGACAATCTGCAAACAATGTGGGCCAGTAGTAACTAGCTTGTGTAATCTTGATGGCAGTAGTTTTTGTTGAGAAGTGTCCCCCTAAGGCTCCATGATGGATTTCATGTAGTATCTTTTGAGCTTCATCTTTTTCCACACACCTTAGTAGGATCCCATCAAAATTTCTTTTAAAGAGAACGTGATCGATCAGCACAAAATAACTTCCCTGTTGTCTATAGTATCTTCTTTAATCAAGGGAGAGATGACTAGGGAAGATACCAATATTCATGAACTATATCCTGTCATTAACACAAGAGTCTTGGTTGGGCTCTTAGAGTTTTAACATAGTTTCATCCTCTATTTCTTTTGACATTGATGCTTCTGTGTCTTGGACAATATATTGGCAGAGTCCTCTTCCTCTAACCAATTTGGTAGTCCTTACTTCTACATCATACTCAAAGATCTTAGTTATCTAGTTAGCTCTTTTCTCTATAATTTCTCCCTCCATAATGTATTCTCTAACACTTGAATGAGCTACTAATATCAAGATTTTGTTTCCTCTTACCAATTGTTTAAATTTCATAAGAGCTTTAACTATGGCATAAGCTTGATTTTCAACAAAATTATACCTGGATTCGTACTCTCTCAATGTCCTAGAGAAGAATACGACTGGATGTTCCCCTTCTTCTTTGTCATCTTTTTGAGTTAAGACAGCTGCAATACTGTGCTCACCTTCATATACATACATTATGAAGTGTCTAGAGAAATCAGGATTCTACAGTACTGGGGTAGTAGAGATAGCCTTCTTAATTTCTTCAAAAGCCTGCCTCCCTTCAGTTGTCCACTTAAAAGCTAAGTCCTTCAACATCAGAGTAATAGGCCTGACTAGCCCTACAAAATAAGATATGAATCTACTGACAAAATTAATCTTCCCCAGGAAAGACTGAACTGCCTTTTTATTGATAGGCAAGGACAAGTCTAGTATGGCCTTGAATCTCTCTAGGTCAATAGAGATTCCATTCTTTGAAAAAATATGCCCTAGAAGTTTCCCTTGAGGTACACCAAAGATGCACTTCTTAGGATTTAAAGAAATCCCAAACTCTTGGCACCTCTGGAAGATAGCCTCTAAATGCTCAAAGTGGTCTTTAGTATTTTTTGTAAATATAGTAAGATCATCTAAATAAATCAGAATGATTTTATTTATGAGCCCCTTAAACTCTATATCCATAGTGCGCTGAAAAGTTGCACCAGCATTTGAGAGAACAAAGGGCATTTTAGCATATGCAAAAGTTCCCCATTTGGTTGTGAACATTGTTTTGTGTTGGTCTTCCTCTGCCAGCCAAATTTGGTTGTATCCTAAAAAACCATCAAGTAGGGAAAATCTTTCTAATCCAGCCATTGTTTGTAAGATCTGGTCCATGGATGGCAGAGGGTAATGATCTTTTAATGAGGCTTTATTTAAGTCTTTGAAATCCACACAGAGCCTAATATCTCCATTTTTCTTTCTTACTGGCACTAAATTAGATACCCATGTCAAATGCTTGATTGGGAAAATAATCTTAGACTCTAGAAGCTTTTGTAACTCATCTATCATCAAAGGTTCAATTCTAGGATTTATCGGTCTCTGTTTTTGGCAGATAGGCTTTGATCCTTTAGCAAGCTCTATAGTATGTTAGATAATGTCCCTATTATAACCATGGAGATCATCATAGGTCCATGCAATCACCCTATCATATTTGTTGTGTAAAGAAATCAACTTATCATTTTCCTCTTGAGTGGTGGCATTACCAACTTTCAACTTCCTTCCTTTGCTGACCTAAATTTCAGAATAATCTTCTTTACTTGCCGTGAACTTTCTCTTATCTATGCTTGTATCATTTGAGTCCAAAAGGTTTTCTAGAGTTATTAACTCTCTCAATAGCTTATTAGATTTCAACTGAATTATCTAGTCACCATATGCTTCCTCAATCTTAGGCTGCAACTGGTCAGCAAATTCTCCAGACTGATGTAGAAACAAAAGCACTTGAAGGTCATTGTCAAAAACTTGCCAGTTTTGAACATTGTCAGCAATTGATGGTTTGATAATGACCTTCACTACCTCATTATTGATAAGCAGATCACTTGTGGGGTCAAACTGAGAGCCAATTTGTGCCATCCTGTCTACTTCAATATTCTAAGCTTGAGGTACAACTTCTATATTAAAAGCATCAAAGCCATCAATCATGTCCCAAATCCTATGGCAATATGACCTCATTCTCACATCTTTTGCCACAGCCTTTTCTTTGATTTGTTTCACAACTAGCTCTAAATCACCTCTAACTTTGAGATATTTTATTCCTTATTTCTTGGCTAACATAAGACCATGTACCAAAGATTCATATTCAGCACCATTATGTGTGATGAGTCTAGTTTATGACTCAATTTTGTTAAACTTTATTATCCACTTGCTGCAGTTATCTTGGACTTTTGTACTTTAATCCTGATCTTTTTATATCATTGCCCCAAAGCTATAACTTGTTGAGCATAGGTCATTTCTTATATTCTTTTATGACAAAGACATGCTATATGAACTATAAATGCTAATTTTACATATGGTTAATGAATATTACTCCAAAGTAGTTACGGATGTGCAATTATTGTGTGTACTAATATTGTTATGCAGATATAATCAGCATACATAAAGTAGAGGAAGATTCTGCTGGTAGGTCGCTTACCATAAAAAGTCAAACATGGTGATCATTCAAATGCCAAATGGAGGGAAGACAATCGCTTTGTAACTAATCTTAAATACTTGTTGAGCAAATTTAGGAGTTACTGTTATGCTAGATCTGCGTTAAAGCAACTCGCTTGACCAGATTCCCTTGCAAGCGTAACCTCCTTTCCACTTTCTATGTTTTCCATAATGAGGCGTCCTCCTATTCTATTAGAGTTGACCGCCCTGCTAGGTAGTTAGTTTTGTAGTTTTCCTTCTATAAATAGGACTCTGATGCTCCTTCTAAGGGGTTGTTGATTATTCAGAGATTGTACTTGCATTATCCAATTTTTGGTAATACAGTTATAATGTTCAGTTCTACTCATCGTTTCCAATGAATAAAATAAAGTTGTAAGTTCACATTTTTGAGTTTACATTTGTCTTAGGGAATACTCATCCAAGGGGGCCCACTTGGTGAGAATTCCACCCTCTAGTTTAGTTACATTTTCTGTTAAGCATTTAGTTAAATCTGGCATTGAATGTTCCTGTAGCCACTAGAATTCTATTCTGTGTCTGTTCCTACAGCCAAAGCAGATAGAGGAGTTTCCTGTTTGTTTGCCCAGACTTTTACTTTCTATCATGTACTTGATCCTAGAATAGTTGTTGATTGATGTTCAGCATTCTTGTTATTTCCTTTCTACCAGTTTATCTTCAGCATTATGTCTTTCTTAGCTATAGAATGAACGTGGCTACTTTGGAAGTTCTTAGTGCACATATCGTGCTGACCCATTTCAAGTTCATGTCCCTGGGTTGAAAAGTGAAATGCATCTCCATAGTGATTAAGACAGCTACTCAGGTTAGATGTCCAATCTCTGAGTTACAATTTTAAGAGCTCAATTGTTAAATCATTGTAAGAGACCAACAGTTTTGGCGCCATTGCCGAGGATGGTGTCAAACAAAGAAGATCTTTGGAGTCATCTTTAGTATTATTCCTTGCAGTTTTTTTCCCTTAAAAATGTATTTTTAGTTAGGAAGAAACCATCTACAACCCATCAACATTTTTTGTGTGAGAAGTGGCTGATATTGAGTATATTGCATGCATAGAGGTAGGAGAAGAGATTCTTTAGGGAGATTCCTTCCTAATGATTCAACTTACCTAGTAGAAGAAGCAGAAGTGAATCCTTTCCTTGATGTATTTCCTGATTTGAATAGTTCTGAAATATCCTCTGAAGAACGAGATACCCCAAACCTAGTTGAAAATCCATTTGCCTTGATAATAAGTCAAGCAGTCATGGCTGCCCAAAACGTACCTAATCCACCAACATTTCCATTTCCGACTGCTCTTCAAAATGAAGTGGATAATCTCAAGAACATACCTAATTCAGTTCTCCCCAAGTTCTATGGACTTGCAACAGAGGACCCAGATACCTTCTTGTTTGAATTTGATATCCTTTGCAGAAGCTATGACTACGCTACTGATGCTCATAAACTTAAGTTGTTTCCTACTACCATGAAAGAGGCTACATTAATGTGGTTAATGAGTCTAGGTAGTGATGTTGTCAATACCTGGGAACAAATGAAGGATAAATTTCTTGAGAAATATAAAGACTACAATAGGAGTGGGGATATGAGAGGAAATAATTTTTTTAGAATGCAGCAGAAAGAAGATGAAAGTTTGGAGGATTACATCTCAAGGTTCCTGTTTTGTTTGCAAAAGTCTCCCCATCATGCACTCACTGAGGACTCTCAGAAACTGCTCTTCCTCGGGGGAATAAGTGAGCATTGCACAGATGCCTTGGATTTAATGGGAGGAGGAGATATTACCCATGTGTCTTGGGATGATATTAAGAAATTGTGCCAGAATTATTCCAGAGCAGCCATGAAGAAAGGAAGAGGTTACCATTCCCTTATGGGCAAAACCTCTACCAATGGAGTTTCAAGGATGGAGATAAGCCACTTGCTATCTGATTTTAAGCAAGATGTTATAAATAATATGGCCACTTAGTTGGACACACTATAGGCAAAGAAGAAGCATGAAGAGGCTGAGGCAATGTTGGCCAAATATTGTCCTCATTGCAGACAGAGGAAGAGGGACTACAGATGCAAGCTGGTAGCTAACCTTGATAGCAAGCAGATTCCACTTGAGTTCAAGCCAATACAAGTTGAAGAGGATCAAGTCTTCTATGTTGCACAAAGGAGGCCATGGTCTCCAAGACAAGGTATGTCACTAGATCCATTATCATATGTTAGACCACATTTTAATACTTATGCATCTGGTAACCAATGGCAACAGCCATTTCCATCTAGTTATGGAGGATATCCACCTCAGCCTTGGAACAACCCTCAAAATACTTGGTTGAATTACCAAAACCCTACACCCCAATGGCAGCAGCCTCCAGGGAATTGGCAGTCACCTCCAGGAAATTGGCAGCAAACATCTCAATGGAGAGGAGGACAACAATGGCCAAATAAGACCACTAATTACATGCAATCACCTCCTCAGCCCCAACAACCTGCTATAATGCCTCCACCTAGTAGCTCCAATTCAAATACACCTAAACCTACTCAGTTACCATCTCAACCCTCACCTAACCCAAATAATAGATCACAACAATAGCTAGTATATTCTGTTGATCCAAATCAATTCCCTGCATATGCTGTGAATGTAAGTGATATACATCTATGTTCAGGAACTACCTTGGCAGCTCCTTCAAGACCTTTCATTACTAATCTTTCTAAGGAAGAAGTGAAACCTAACAAAACCCCCATTCAATCAAATGTACTTGAAAATCCTGAACCAATGATAGTCAAACAGACTCCCCAAGAACCACCATTTCCACAAAGGTTAGAAACTATGAAATAAAAGGTAGTAGAAGAGGAACCCACCTTTGATATTCTAGAGCAGTTGAAACATGTATGTGTCAAGATCCCTCTATTTCAAGCCATAAAAGATGTTCATATATATGGCAAAGCAATTAAAGAAGCATGCCTTAAGAAGCCAAGCAGAAAAAGGAAAGACCCCACTATGGTTCATGTGGTGGGACAGTTGGCTGACATCATGCTTGGAAAAGTGACTATTCCCAAATATAATGATGCAAGAAATCCTATGGTAGGAGTTGTTACAAATGGAATCCAAATTAGAAATGCTCTGATTGATCTTAGAGCAGCCATAAATGTAATGACAAAGGATATCCTACAACAACTGAATGTTGCAACCATGTGATCAACTCCTACTATCCTATAGTTTGCAGATAGCTCTACTGTTAAACCTAATGGGATAGTCAAGGATCTTGTTGTATCGCTGGACTCATGGGAATATCCAGCTGATTTCATGATACTTTCTCCTAAAGCTACATTGGGAGGATACCCCATCATTTTGGGAAGGTCGTGGTTAGCCACATCAGATGCTTATATTGGGTGTTGGTCAGGAGACATGACCATCTCTGATGGGAGAAGCACTAAAACACTTGTTCTTTACCCACTTGCATAGCCATCTCATGGTATGGATAATCCTGTTTGGCCTCATGTTGGTGAAGAGGCGGAGGAAGCTAATTCTGTGGAGCAGCTTATGATGATAGGTAGAAGTTCTTTCCTGCAGCTTCAAGGAGAGGAGGAGGTGTTGTCTAATATAATTCAAAATCATTGTGAAGTAGAGGAAGCATCATCCTCTCATTCTGCTGATCTAGCGAGGATACTTGTTCCAATTTTTCCTACAGCATCAGGTATGTTACATACATTTTTTCCACAAGAAATTAAGGTACCTAGCATTAATGAAGTAACTATGGTTGACTTCACAACTCAAGTGAAAATTTCAAAAGAAAGATATCTCAATATTAATAGCAACCTGACTCAAGCACAACAACTATCCTTGACAAAATTGTTAAAGAGACATAAAAATGCTTTTGCATGGGATTATCATGACATGAAAGGATTGGATCCTACATTATGCACCCTTAGGATTTACATAAAGGAAGATTGTACACCAGTAAGACTACCACAAAGGAGAATCAACCCTGCACTAAGAGAAATTGTCAAAGAAGAATTGCAAAAGCTATTAGATTCATGATTTATCTACCCAATCTCAGATAGCCAATGGCTGTCCCCTCTGGTTCTTGTGCCCAAGAAGGGAGGAAAATGGAGAGTCTATATTGATTATAGAGAATTAAATTTTGCCACCAAAAAGGATCATTTTCCCCTTCCTTTCATAGACCAAGTATTGGACTCACTTGTAGGAAAGAAATACTTTTCCTTTTTGGATGGATTCAGCGGTTACAATTAGATTCATATTACACCTTAAGATCAAGAAAAAACAACATTTAGCCATCCTTGGGGGACATATGTCTACTTAGTACTTCCATTTGTCTTATGCAATGCACCTACAACTTTCCAAAGAGCAGTCATTAGCATATTTTCTGATATCTCACATGATTGTATGGAAATCTATATGGATGATTTCACTACTTATGGTGCTACTTTTGAAGAGGCATTAGTAAACTTAGGCAAGGTGTTGGGAAGATGTGAAGACCACAGCCTATCCTTAAATAGTGCAAAGTGCTCCATGATGATGCATGAAGGAGTAGTACTTGGTCACTACATTTCTCCAAAAGGAATACCCAGAAAAGATTGAAGTCATCATCAATCTGCCCATTCCTGCAAAGCAAAGGGATGTCAGAAGCTTCTTGGGTCATGCAGGGTATTATAGACATTTCATCAAAGATTTCAGCAAAATGGCATCCCCATTATATACTCTTCTTACAAAGGATGCTGAATTTCAGTGGAATAAAGATTGTGACAAAGCATTTTTTGATTTAAAGGTAGCCTTAACCCATGCTCCTGTACTTAAAGAACCCAATTGGGAACTTCATTTCCACATTCATACTGGTGCATTAGATTATGCCATAGGAGCAGTTTTAGGCCAGAAAGAAGGAGTCATTGAGCATGCTATTTATTTTATTAGCAAAAATTTACAGGGTGCTGAGTTCAACTATACAGTGATAGAGAAGGAAATGCTAGCAGTCATCTATGGACTTAATAAATTTAGGCACTACATAACCGGTTATCAAATATTTGTGCACACAGATCATGCAGCCATTAGGTATCTCATGAATAAATCTCTCATATCTGGTCGATTAGCAAGATGGGTGTTGCTAATGCAGGAATTTGGCATCACTATTATGGATAAGCCAGGAAAGGCCAATGTGGTTGCAGACTTTCTTTCAAGAATGACTACATCAGAAGATAACCAAGTCATTGATGACTCTTTTCCTGATGAACATTTATTTTCACTCATGGTGCAAACACCCTGGTATGCTGACACAGCCAATTACCTAGTAACAAGAAGAGTCCCTCCTCACTTCTTTCCTAAGGAAAGAAGGGCACTCATTGAAAAATCTTTTCCTTTTTCATGGATTGTTGGATGTTTATTCTACACTAGACCAGACAATGTCATGAGGAGATGTGTGAGAGAAGATGAAACATATGACAGTTTGCACGCCTATCACAATGAACCTTGTGGAGGACATTTTGCAGCAAAGCGAACAACAATAAAGATTTTGATTGTACATTATTACTGGCCTACACTATACAAGGATGCAGGAAGATATACCAAGAAATGTGATAGTTGTCAAAGGATGGGACAACCAACAAAATCTGATGAGATGCCCCTTTATCCTCAGCTTGTGATTACTCCATTTGATAAGTGGGGATTAGATTTTGTAGGACCCATTGATCCTCCATCTAATGGTAAATCCTATATCTTAGTATGCACTGATTATGTAACTAAATGGGTAGAAGTTAAGGCCATGAAGCATGCAAGAGACAGTAAGGTTGCATAATTTCTCTATGAGGAAATCTTTACATGGTATGGAGTTCCCAAAGAATTAGTCACTGATCAAGGAGCTCAATTAACCTCAACTCTAGTTGTAGCACTAGTACAAGAATACAACATAAGGCACAAAAGATCTACTTCTTATCACCCTCAGGCTAATGGCTAAATTGAGGTGACTAACAGAGAAATAGAAGCCATTTTGACCAAAACTGTGGTGGTCCATAGGAAGGATTAGTCAAATAGGCTGCCAGAAGCTGTCTGGGCCTATAGGACAACCTGGAAAACAACTACTTGTTTTACTCCTTTTGAGTTACTGTATGACAAAACAGCCATGATGCCTATTGAATTTGAGCATAAAACTCTTCGGACTGCACTTGACTTGGGGATGGATCTATCTAAGGCACAAAAAGAAAGAATCATCCAGCTCAATGCTTTGGATGAGATGAGAAAAGAAGCTTTACATCATACAAAAGTGGTGTAGAATTAGAGAATAATGTGGCATGACAAATACATCAAAGATAAGAAATTCTAGCTTGGTGACTGGGCTTTGCTTTATGACTCAAGGTATCAGGATAATGCAGGAAAATTACAGACAAGGTGGCTAGGACCATATGAGGTTGCTGAAGTTTTTTCCAATGGTGCTGTTCAACTTACTACTATTGACCCTATCAGATTTAAGCTATTAGTCAATGGTCATTGACTCAGGTTATTGTTATCACCCAGATTTGCACCCTTTGTTGCAGTTATGAAACTTTAGCAATCTGGAGTAACATGGGAATGATCTCGAAGTGTGGGACCTTGCGAAATGAGATCAGACCTCTGGAGAAGGCCGGCTTCTTCTTTCTGAGCCTAATGCTTAGAGAAAATCATCTAAACCTAGTGCTAATGCTTGCTGGGAAAAGGGTTAGAAGGAATGCTGAAAAGAAATGTTGAAATGAACTAAGTGATACACCAAATTTAAATGTGTTTGGCTACAACTGAATAGACACAGTAATAATCTCATAGCTGGAAAGGCTTACATAGACTCATATTAATTTTAGAGAGGTCCAGAAGAGCAGACATAGTACAAACAAATAATAAGAGAGGCAAAAATACTAGCTTTTGATTATAGAGGCCAAGTAACCATTACAAAGAATAGCCCAGAAGAACAACCAACAACCTATACCTTTGTTTTACATGTCTATATAGCATTTCATTTTTGACCTCTGTCGGTTACAAAAATCACTCAGAGAGCAGCAACCAAAAAAACACTCAAAAATGACATCCCAGCTACCAGGAGTAATGGCACAAAAGATCTGGAACAAGGGTAGGTGGGGAGATATTTAGATTCTTTAATGCAAGCAGCTTACTCATTGATCCTTAGCAACGCATATATGAAAATATCTGAAACAAGGCGATGGAAAGATATTTCTGATCATCAATGCGAGTTGCTTCATCTTTGTGCAGCAATAAATGCAAGAAATATCTACAACCACTCAAAATGGTCACTGAAACATCCAGTCACCCAAAATATGCAAGGCTAGATCCAAAACTTGAAGGTGAGAAAATCCTGCTGAAAACCCTGCCAAATGAAAGAGGGGACCAAAATATGCATCTTTGCCTCTTGTAGCATGTCAAAATTTGCCAAAATGGAGGAGATACAGGCAGTCAAAGTTTTGGTCAATCACCTATATATATATTGCTTTGCATCTGTGTATATATCGCTTCAATTTGCCACCTGAATCACTATTTCAAAAACTTCTCTGCAAATCCCTTTGCATATGCTGAGCGCTTGTATATCAAGCCCCACCATTTGTATGTCGCATTGTCTCCTGCCTTGTATATCGCAATATACAATTGCAAATATACAAGCAGAAGATACATGCAAAGTGCTTGTACCTTGGCGAACCCCGCCTCTTGCATCTCCTTGTATCTGTAAACATACAAGCTGTGGATTTCAAAATGACCATTAGCTGCATCTGATTGCTCTATCGGGTCTGGCTTGTATCACCTTTCCTTGTATATCTCTTTGTATGTGCAAACATACAAAGCACTTATACATACGAGCCAGACCCGATGCCTAAATATGCCAGAATTTGATCTTCGATTCAGGTCCACCTTGTATACATCCTTTGCACCTTTGACTTGTATATGTGAATATACAAGCAGCATATACAATGCACTGTTCATGACATACATTGGCCTTTGTATATGCGCTCTTGTATGCGTGGCCCCTTGTATATTTTACTTTCATCTTTTCTTTGTATGTCGTCGATATACAAACCCCCTTATATATTGTGGACCCCACCAGTTGCACATTCGGCCCTTAAATGTTCATTGTAGCCAATGTATATCATCTTTATATATCAGCCTTGTATGTGCAAACATACAAGTCAATATACATTCCACTGTACATTCTCACTTGTATGTATAGAACACATGCAATCCTCTTTGTATATGCACGAGCTCCATCTCTTGTATCTCGGTGATATACAAACACCTTTGTATGTTTGGCCTTTGTATATCGACTTGTATATCCGAATATACAATAAGAACATATAAACCCCTACATACAAGCGGGAATCTTTGATGGAATATTCCTACAATGTATAACCCGATATATGCATATTTTCCCTTGTATGTTTCAATTGTATGTATCTACCCCTTGCATATTGCGAATGTATGTTCAAACATACATTGGCGAATGTATATGCAAATGTACATTCAAAAATGCATATTGAAATACAAGCATGAAGTTGAAAATTCCCAGTGATAGAAAATACTTGAAGTTAAAAGATTTCTGGGTTTTTCTAGATTTTTTGCAAGGACTCTCCAGGAGAGATTTTGGGAAACTTGGCAAGGCAGAACATGAGTATTCAGAAGATTTAAGCTTTGTATGGACATTTCTTAAAGGATTTTCAAAGAAAATGCAAGGTGAACTATTTAACTCTAGACAGAGGAAAATAGGTCAACAATTTGGTGACTTCTCAGGGATGTTTGCCTGCTAAACATTAGATCAGTGGCCTTGTGCATCGATTGGGCATGGAGTCAAGTCTAAAACATGCTGAAAAACTAGAACCTGCCTCCAAAATACAAAAAGAGGAAAAGGCCTACATTCTCCTAATGATAATGTAGCCATGTGCAGAAGCACTTAGGAAAAGGGAAAACTAAAGTAGAAATAAAACCTACTCTAATCCTAAACTAACCAGTCAAAGGTGACCTTAAACAAAGCCATTAACTGGTTCTTGAAAGTAACTGCCCTTCCTTAACAATTTACAATATTTTTTATGCATGTGAGCAATTAAAAAGAAATGAGGGAGAAATGGGCATATGACAAATTGGTAAAAAAACCCCCACAAAATGGAGATAAACTCACCTATCCACATGGACTGATTGCTGATGTTACTAGCTTGTGGTGAATAAATTGGTTGATCCCACTCATTTTGATGCTCAACTTCATGCTTAGACGTAAGCATGACAAGTGGTGACTCCTCTTGATGTGTCTCCAGCTGGGCTAAATGTCTGATTGGGCATCCCCTTGAAGTGACATGTAAATTATGTTGGATCTCATGTCTCTGCTCTGATTCTTTCTCTTCTTGCTCTTCATTTGGCATGATGGTGTCCTCCATTGACTCTCATGTTGTTGTTGTGTGTGAAACAACTAACTTGGGACCTCATTTCTTTGTCCTTCCTCCTTCAAGGAAACCAAGAATATTGATATAATGTCATCATGGCTGCATTCCTCTTCTTGCTGATCTGAATATTCTAGCTCCTATGATTCTACTACAAATATGGCTTCCTTCACCTTATGAACAAGATGTTCATGATTTTCTGATTTAGGCTTAGAAAATGAGCCGTACACATGTTCAAAAGAGAAAACTTCCCCACCAAGAAGTTGATATCCCTGCTGGATAATAAAGAACAATTCTTCAATTTGCTCTTGCCCATGTTCAGTCTTCTCATTATTTTCAATAAAGCATGGAAGCTTTCCAAGCATATCAGCATAATCAGCCTTTGGATAATCTAGCATAGAGCAACATGTCTGGCCTTTAAGATTTGGAACCTCACTGTCATGCTCAGCCTCAACCTGCAGCAATTTGTCATGATTTTCTGTGTTCTCTTGTTGCTGTAAATTCACAACCAGCTGTACATATTCCTCATCTTCAACATAATCAGGTAGCTCATGAAGTAGGGCAGCATCATCCATTTCTGAAGTGACATTAACAACACTCACAAGTGTAATAGGTTCAAACAATTCTATCTTTATGAGTGTAGGAACAAACTGCTCCTTATTAGTTTTATCTTCTTCCACCTCCTCTTTTGGCTCATCTTTCCAAATATCTTGTAGACAACTTGCCCACCCTTGAGGATTGAAATAGCATCAGGGAAAGAAGCCTGAATAACTCCTTGAATTCATTGGAGGGGAGAGGGTTCTGGACAAATTTGTTCTTGGGGAGTGATAATTTGAGTTTGCACAGGAACAGGGACTTGTGAAGGGATATAGGCATTGAAGCCTGGAAACTTGTGGAGTCTAGGTTGCTCTGTAGGCTGAACGTGTGCAGAAGAAAATGACTGGTTGAAATTTGGAATTGTAAACACATGCAATTTTAACTTAGCAATCTCATCATAACCGTCCATGCTAGGCCCATCTGATAAGGGGATTTGAAAACTGGGAAGTGGTTTTGGAGGTGTAGATGGACTAACCTGCCTGAAGCTTGGAATTTTAAATTTCAGGGCTTCTTCAGCTGAAAGCTAAGCAGGTGTCATCCTTATAGAAAGGATTTTTTAAAAAACCTCCTCTTGTGCTTCTCGCTACTGGTCACATGTTAACATTTCTATAAATTCATCAGCTTCCCTATTCAGATCTAGAGACAACTTCTTGAGACCATACATGCTTATGATGCTGTAATCATAAAACCGCTAAGGCTGACTGTACCCTGCTACTCTTTTGGCCTTATCTAAATTTTCTTCAAGCTTTAGAAAACCTTCCATGAGCTCATTGAAAGCATCAATATTCTTAGGGGCAACATTAGGGGTAGGAGGAAGGTAAGCATCATGAGGATGCTGATATTCTGCAGCGGCAGGGCTATATGGCATAAAATCAGAGGCATTTGGGGCCTGGTATTGCTGATATGGGGGCCAATAGCCTATATATGGATTAGGGGTAGGGGAATAGCCATGATTCCTGTATTTTCTGACATTTATAGCATCTAAATGCAGAGAAGGAGTCACCAGGTGATTGAAACACTTCTGGAAGTTGAATAGACCAGGAAAATCACCAAATCTTGACCTTTGATAAAATTTTAGGTACTTGGGCTATTGAAACCAGCTGATTCATTCAGTAGAGTTACCATAGTGATGTTTGTATTACCTCCAAAGGTTGGTAATACTAGGAGAAACACCCAATCTCTTAGTATCCTGATGAGAAGTCCATCGAATTTGTCCCACCGAGCATGCCAGAAACTGTTATCACCCAGATTTGCACCCTTTCCTGCAGTTATGAAACTTCAACAATCTGGAGTAACATGGGAATGATCTCGAAGTGTGGGACCTTACGAAATGAGATCAAACCTCCAGAGAAGGCCGGATTCCTCTTTCTAAGCTTAATGCGCAGAGAAAATCATCTAAACCTAGTGCTAATGCTTGCTGGGAAAAGGGTTAGAAGGAATGTTGAAAAGAAATGCTGAAATGAACTAAGTGATACACCAGATTTACATGTGTTTGGCTGCAACTGAATAGACACAGTAATATTCTCATAGCTGGAAAGGCTTACACAGAATCATATTAATTTTAGAGAGGTCCAGAAGAGCAAACAAATAATAAGAGAGGCAAAAATACCAGCTTTTGATTATAGAGGCCAAGTAACCATTACAAAGAATAGCCCAGAAGAACAACCAACAACCTATACCTTTGTTTTACATGTCTATATAGCATTTCATTTTTGGCCTCCGTCGGTTACAAAAATCGTTCAAAGAGCAGCAACCAAAAAAACACTCAGAAATGACATCCCAGCTACTAGGAGTAATGGCGCAAAAGATCTGGAACAGGGGCAGGTGGGGAGATATTTAGAGTCTTTAATGCAAGCAGCTTACTCATCGATCCTCAGCAATGCATATATGAAAATATCTGAAACAGGGCGATGGAAAGATATTTCTGATCATCAATGCAAGTTGCTTCATCTTTGTGCAGCAATGAATGCAAGAAATATCTGCAACTGCTCAAAATGGTCGCTAAAATGTCCTGTCGCCCAAAATATGCAAGGCCAGATCTAAAACTTGAAGGTGAAAAAATCCTATTGAAAACCCCGCCAAATGAAAGAGGGGACCAAAATATGCATCTTTGCCTCTTGCAGCATGTCAAAATTCACCAAAATGGAGGAGATATAGGCGATCAAAGTTTTAGTCAACCACTTGTATATATCGCTTTGCATCTGTGTATATATCACTTGAATTTGCCACCTGAATCGTTATTTCAAAAACTTCTCTGCAAATCCCTTTGCATATGCCGAGCGCTTGTATATCAAGCCCCACCATTTGTATGTCGCATTGTCTCCTGCCTTGTATATCGCAATATACAATTGCAAATATACAAGCAGAAGATACATGCAAAGTGCTTGTACCTTGGCGGACCCCACCTCTTGCATCTCCTTGTATCTATAAACATACAAGCCGCAGATTTCAAAATGACCATTGCTCTATCAGGTCTGGCTTGTATCACCTTTCCTTGTATATCTCTTTGTATGTGCAAACATACAAAGCACTTATACATACAAGCCGGACCTGATGCCTGAATATGCCAGAATTTGATCTTCGATTCAGGTCCACCTTGTATACATCCTTTGCACCTTTGACTTGTATATGTGAATATACAAGCCGCATATACAATGCACTGTTCATGACATACATTGGCCTTTGTATATGCGCTCTTGTGTGCGTGGCCCCTTGTATATTTGACTTGCATCTTTTCTTCATATGTCATCAATATACATACCCCCTTGTATATTGTGGACCCCACCAGTTGCACATTGGGCCCTTGTATGATCACTATAGCTGATGCATATCATCTTTGTATATCAGCCTTGTATGTGCGAACATACAAGTCAATATGCATTCCACTGTACATTCTCACTTGTATGTATAGAACGCATGCAATCCTCTTTGTATATGCGCGGGCCCCATCTCTTGTATCTCGGCGATATACAAATGCCTTTGTATATCGACTTGTATATCCGAATATACAATAAGAACATACAAACCCCTACATACAAGCGGGAATTTTTGATGGAATATTCCTACAATGTATAACCTGATATGCATATTTTCCCTTGTATGTTTCAATTGTATGTATCTACCCCTTGCATATTGCGAATGTATGTTCAAACACACATTGGCGAATGTATATGCAAATGTACATTCAAAAATGCATATTGAAATACAAGCATGAAGTTGAAAATTCCCAGTGATAGAAAATACTTGAAGTTAAAAGATTTCTGGGGTTTTCTGGGTTTTTTGCAACGACTCTCTAGGAGAGATTTTGGGAAACTTGGCAAGGTAGAACATGAATATTCAGAAGATTTAAGCTTTGTATGGACATTTCTTAAAGGATTTTCAAAGAAAATGCAAGGTGAACTGTTTAATTCTGGATCGAGGAAAATAGGTCAATAGTTATATCTCAAGCTAGCCTCCGAAGAAGAATTCCTGCAACAATTCACTCAGCATGCAACTCCTGAACTTCTTGCAGCCAAAGGTAGTGGACATAGTGTCCCTCCTTCTGGCTAACCAAGGTACGACACTTGTCATAATAAAGACTTCCACATTTGTGGGAGTCCACTCTTTCACTTCTTCGCCCATCCACCCACCCATATCCATTCTTCTCTCTTCCATCACGTGTATTGATTACACTTCATCCCATCTTGCTTCAGCCCACTCCACTTTCATTCATTGCTCAATAAATTCTTAAGCATTAACCGCTACTTTCTCTACAATTTTTGCAACCGATCTTCCACAAATCAAGGTGCGCACACTTTAATGATTCTCTCTTAATTATCTTTTGGTTCATTTATTTAATTATTTTACATTAATATTGATATTTCTCATAGCATGTCATTATTCCCTTCCTTGTCCTATCACGCATCACCATTCCACATGTGTGGACACATGCTCAAATTTAGGCTGGGGAGGGAGTGTTAATATGATGTCCACGTGTCAATCCATCCATATGCTTGATGCCAAAATGTCAGTAAAGTTTTAAAATTGAATGATTTGAATTCTAAGTGAGGTGATGGCTCGCAAGTGTGAGATGATAGCCTTCATCGATCTTTCATTACTCCTTGTACCACCCTTGTCTTGTGTTCCCAAGAAAAGAAGCCAAAAAGGAAAATACAGATAGCATGAGTTATTGAAAATTTAACAAGGTTGTAGGAAGGTGAAGTTAGTTTTCAAACTTTTGCAGAAAAAAAACTTTGTAGTGCAATTGTTTTCAGGCAACTAAGTCAATGGGAGGAGGTTAATTCGGAATGAATCCATAGTTCATGATGTATTATTGCAGGATACACTTAGCTAGGCCGAATTTAGAAATTGTGGATGGATGGACTATTTCTTGAAGCTAAATGGTTTTCATGAAAATGTTGCATTAGAATTTGCTCAGACATTGTCTAATGGTAAAGCCATGGTAAGAGGGTTGGAGGTGTTGGCTACTGAGGAGAGAATAGCAGAAGTTACAGGTCTGCCTATTGATGGTGAAGATTACCCTATTGCTAGAGATGCCAGGCTAGCTAGGGTTGAATTTACATAACCTGGTGATCCTCAATTGACTATAGACAAGCAGCGAGCCAAAAGAACCTCTCTACCTGAGCCGTGGAAACAAGTAGCTGTCCATGTGGTGAAGTACATTACATGTGAAGGTCATCTGTCGAACCTTCATTCTGTGCATTTCAAATTGCTAAATCATATAAGGCATGGGAGAACAATGAATGTGCCAAATGTACTTTACCACCTTCTCTCGATCATGGCCGCTGAGACGCAAAAAGGTAGGCCTAATTCTATCTCTCACCATTGTTTAATCAAATTGCTAGTTGAAAATTCTCTGCATGATGTGTCCGATATGACTTGGGAGGAATTTCTAAATATTGATCAAATAAGACCTAGTCATTTGTGACTTGTGGTTGTGTTGCAACATCATAGAACTAGGAGAAGGGTGTGTTTTGTTGAAGCTACTCTGGGAACTTCAACTTCCAGTGAAAACCCTCCTGCAGCAAAACAAGCTATTGAGATTAGCTCTTCTAAAGCAGAGCATGTAGACAAAGAAAGTTCTTCAGATTTTGACAATGAGGATATTCCTCTTAGAAGTTTAATTCAAACTAGGACATAGAGGAGAAGGGCAGAAATCAAGAAGGGTAAAACAAAAAAGCAAACCGTAGAAAGGAAGGTGTTGCGCTCCAGGAAACAGAAGGATGACACTATTCCCCCTGTAGCTGAAGAGAAACATGAGAGTCCTTCTAGTAAATCAAGACCTGTTGAGCATGCCTCCAGTGCGTCTATGCAGATAAACCCTAGGGTTGAAGAAATGACAGTTGAGGATATAGAGGCCCCAATGGTGCATGTGAATGATGTAGAAAAAGACATAATTGAGGAAGCAGTATATGTAACTCTTGCAGACCTTGTCACCGTTGCTGAGCATATTGAGAGACAGGAACATGAAGATAAACAGGAGTTCCTACAGCAAGACACCCTGCAACTAGAATTGGCTGAGCAATCAGAAACCCTGCAGCCTATGCTATATGAAGGTCAACCATCTGTACCAACAAAGCCTTTGGTAGGAATACACAGACCTCCTAATTTTTCAATGCACATGGTAGCCATGAATTTGTGGAATGAGTTGCAGAGGAGAGAAGAAGAATGGAAGAAGGAGAAACACAGATTAAAGGATGAAATTCAAAAGAAGGATGAAGAGATTAAAGACAATAATGCAAAAATTGCAACTTTAAAAGAGAGAGTGGATAATATGGCAGCTTTGGTGCCTCAGGTATTAGAATGCAGGACTCCCCTGAGAGTCTATGCTCTACATTTAAAGGAAAGATACCTCTCTTTTAAGTTAGCAAGGATTGTTTTTGGTTTGAACCCTTCCATTGAAACTCCTCTTGAATTTTTTAATGCTTATAGAATTGCTCCTCTGGAAATAAAGAATTTGTTGTGTGAATTCTATTTACATAATTTTGTTGTGTCCCAAGACCATGTGTGGAACCCCTTGTTGTATGTTGGGGATGCTCAATTGAGGGCATTTATGTCCTGGATGCAAAATGAGATTAGTTGGGAACAACAGTTCAGGGCTTATAAGCAATTAGAATTCAGCACTCCATTGCCCATTAGAGCTGAATCTGGAAATCAAGGAAGCATTTTTAATGATTGGCATAGGATGCTTTATAGGCCAAGCT
This sequence comes from Cunninghamia lanceolata, assembly GCA_027924645.1. NCBI lineage: Eukaryota > Viridiplantae > Streptophyta > Pinopsida > Cupressales > Cupressaceae > Cunninghamia > Cunninghamia lanceolata. The sequence goes on along the minus strand of BSBN01000367.1, from coordinate 2,630,351 downwards.
ATGGTAACAAAATCTTTCTTGAAAGAGAAGCAGCTTACAGAGAATATGAGAAGAGTGCACACACTATTGGAGAATCTGTGAAGGGACATTTGACACAAAGGTGGAATAGTTTGTCTGATGAGCTAAAACAAGCAGAGCCTCACTCTCCGCAGAATTATGCTGCAACATGTAAAAGAGTGGATAGATATATACAGATTGGGAGGACAAAGGGACAATTCTAGCTTCCCTTAATCTTTCAACCACCTATCCTATTATGGCATGTGCCAAATTACAGATTTTACCAATATGATATTGCTAAAGAGAGACAAAGATGGAACAGGTTGGATAGGAAGCAAGGGTTCTATTGGGATCCTACCTCATGCACCAGAGAAACTGATATAAGACAATTGGCAGTTGTTAATTTCAGGGCATTAACCAAGAAAAAGAACAACCCTTCCTCTGCTAGAGGACCAATAAAGTCTTAGGTTGGGGAGAGTGATGAGTCTAGTTTATGACTCAATTTTGTTAAACTTTATTATCCACTTGCTGTAGTTATCTTCAACTTTGGTACTTTAATCTTGATCTTTTTATATCATTGCCCCAAAGCTATAACTTGTTGAGCATAGGTCATTCCTTATATTCTTTTATGAAAAAGACATGCTATATGAACTATCTATGTTAATTTTACATATGGTTAATGAATATTACTCCAAGGTAGTTACGGATGTGCAATTATTGTTTTACCAATATTGTTATGCAGATATAATCAGCATCCATAAAGTATAGGAAGATTCTACTGGTAGGTCGCTTACCATAAAAAGTCAAACATGGTGATCATTCAAATGTCAAATGGAAGGAAGACAACCGCTTTGTAACTAATCTTAAATACTTGTTGAACAAATTTAGGAGTTACTATTATGCTAGATCTACATTAAAGCAACTCGCTTGACCAGATTCCCCCGCATGCGTAACCTCCTTTCCACTTTCTATGTTTTCCATAATGAGGCATCCTCCTATTCTGTTGGAGTTGACCGCCCTGCTACGTAGTTAGTTTTGTAGTTTTCCTTCTATAAATAAGACTCTGATGCTCCTTCTAAGGTGTTGTTGATTATTTAGAGATTGTACTTGCATTATCCAATTTTTGGTAATACAGTTATAATGTTCAATTGTACTCATCTTTTCCAATGAATAAAATGAGGTTGTAAGTTTGCATTTCTGAGTTTACATTTGTCTTATTGAATACTCATCCAAGGGGGCCCACTTGGTGAGAATTCCACCCTCTAATTTAGTTACATTTTCTATTAAGCATTTAGTTAAATCTGGCATTGAATGTTCCTGCAACCACTAGAATTCTATTCTGTGGCTGTTCCTGCAACCAAAGCAGACATAGTAGTTTCCTGTTTGTTTGCCCAGACTTTTACTTTCTGTCATGTACTTGATCCTAGAATAGTTGTTGATTGATGTTCAACATTCCTGTTATTTCCTTTCTAGTAGTTTATCTTCAGCATTATGTCTTTCTTAGCTATAGAATGAACATGGCTACTTTGGAAGTTCTTAGTGCACATATCATGCTAACCCATTTCAATTTCATGTCCCTAGGTTGACAAGTGAAATGTATCTCCATAGTGATTAAGATAGCTACTCAGGTTAGATGTCCAATCTCTAAGTTACAATTTTAAGAGCTCAGTTATTAAATCATTGTAAGAGACCAACAATGTGTACAAGCAAACTGGAAACATATGGCCCTGAGAATTTTCTCTCCCTTTGGAGAGGTGAGGCAGATACCTTCTCATGCACCATTCTTGCTCTTGGCTCCATCGAAGTTTAAGGTCCAGATCTCAGAGTCTTTATTTGAATCTTCCTCTTCAGCTATTTCTTGACTCATTATATTTGGTATTTCAAGTGACCTTCCTCAAAGATTACATAAGTTCCTAAACCAGTAGAATCATAGTTGCCATAAGGGTCACTTTGTATCATAGACATTAATTGATCATTTTCTTCTTCATTTTGATCATATTCAGTCCATTCCCCTACATCTTCAGCAAAAGCTCTGTCTTCTCTATTCATCATAGCATGAGACGCTTCAAACTTTGGTGATATTTCTTCAGTGCTTTATTTTTTAGATAAGGCTTCTGACAGCACTTTCATCTTTATCCCATATTTAGTTCTCAAGATCAAGTGTGACCAATCTAGTGACATATACCCTCCTATTTTAGTAGTAAAATCTCTAGATAGGCATAGTCCAAAGACAGGGGGAATGTCAATGATCATAACATCTTGCAAGATAGTTATATTTGGACAAGTATACAGCTGTAATGGGAGTTGTTTGATGATTCCTATGGTTTAGACAGACTTCCCATCTAATTACATAACTCCTTTAGCTAGTGGTTGGTACTCTATTTTTAAAGCATCAACTACTTGTTTAGGCATGATTGTAGTACTAGCCCCTGAATCTATCGTGGAGTTATGTAACAACTTCTTGCCCACTATTAGGGTTAAATAAAATGGGTTTGGCTTAGACATACTTACCTCTTGCGTGGTATTTATTAGAGTGATTGTCTGCTGAGGAGAAACATCTTTATTTTTAGCCTTTCCCTTGTCTATGCCTCCTTCTTTTGGGTTAACAACTTTGGAATCTATCTGAGACTACAATGCTTCTTGTAACAGTGACTTTTGTTTAGGGATAGCCAGCATATCCCATATCAATACATTCATAGGGGCTTTCTTCAATTGTTCCACCATGTTTATAGGTCCCAATGTTTGTGTCTTAGGATAGTAGGAATGTATTGCTCTTTCCACCACCTGGTTGGAGACTCCTTGATTTTGAGCAGCTATAGGTACCTCTTGTCTTGAAGTGGGGGTAAATTGAGCTTGGAATGAAGGAACTCTAGATGCTTCATTATTGATGACTTCAGGTTGTTCAACCATTCTTCTCTTTGACCTAGTGAAATAGTCAGACTGTACCAAGGGCTTCTTGGAGGTAGATGCCTCATTTATGAACACTAAATCCTCTTCCTCAATCCATGAAAATAGGGCATGCTCTAGGGAAATTTCTTCTTCTTGTTGAATGGACATCCCTTGCATTTGGGCCACCATTACTACATTCTAAACACCAAGTGACTGATACAAAGGAGCAATAGATGCAACAGCTTGACCCTCCATTCTTCTTTGCTCTGCTACCATTTGTTGTAAGTTGCCTCTAGGACAATCTTTGGGTATATGTGCATTGTTGCAAGGGAAACACCAAGCATTGGATTCTTCTGCTATGTTATTTTGGCTAGAAACCATTTCTCTACCTGGGTTAGCTGGGACAAATTGTAATGGTGTGGGTATTGGGACTAGCTAGTTTGAAGGTTGAGGATTGTTTAGTCTCTGTCCCCCTTCGTATTGGTTTGACTGGTATGGAGGCCTATTAGCTTGGAATCCATGGTAAGGAGGTTTAGTAGTGTGTTGTCTCTTGGGATTAATAGTTTCAATTGAAAAGGTTCTAAGAATGTTCTTGACATCATCCACTTCAGATGGAGGAGTAGAAGGTGTAGATGTGGTCGATTGTTGAGGTGTTGGAAAAGCATACATAGACACAGGGACTGATGGAGGATTAGAAACTTCTTGTGGCAGGGGGATAGAAATCTCTAGGAACATAGGCATGGGAGGCCTTGGAGGTAGTTTCCCAGCATCTATTAGGCTATTTTTGGCTCTTATAGCTAATTCATATGCTTCTGGTAGGGACTGTCCTCCTAAGGATCGAATCATCAATGATATATCAGAATTAAAAGCCTTAAGATAAAATACAATTACCATACCTGCTGATGGCCTAGCTATGGTAGGGATTCCATCTCAAGTCTTTCGAAACCTAGTATTGAAATCCGTTATGGCTTCTTAGGGTGCTCTCTTTATGGTGATCAATTGTTGTAACAAATATGATCTATCACCCTTCTCACTGAATCTTACAAAGAACGCCTCTCTGAGTTGATCCCAAGTAGATATTAAATTTGAGGCTAAGGACCTGTACCAATCCAGAGCTTTTCCCTTGAAAGAAGCTACCAACAATTTGATAGCAATGTTTTGTTCTGTGATGACATGCACAACACACACATCTAACACATCTTGGAGGTGTTCTCCTGGAGTCTTGGACTCTTCTCCACTAAACTTGGGTAATGCTTTCAAAGCATTAGCAGGAATTGGATCCCAGGTATCTGGCAGTATTGGGAGAACAAGGGGACTACTATTGTTCCAATTCACAAAGTTCCATGGTAGATTAGGAGGAGTAGGTGCTACCATAGCTATTCCTGGCACTCTGGATGATTGATTTACCCTTCTTCTTGGAGTGGTTGACAAAGGTGGCAACAAGATTATGTGATTAGTAGTTGATTGGGCTCTAGTGCTTGGTCCATAGCTTTAACTCCTTCTTGATCTCTGGCTCATACGATTCTAAACAATAATCTAGAAAAGGTCCCACCGGGCGTGCCAAAAACTATTGATGTATAAAATTGTACAAGTTTCAACACCAACATGGGAGATTCTGAGAATATGGGATGACTCTCAAAATTACCTCCAGATTTTATAGAAGTTGGCTCTTCTATTTCCAATGGGGTTTTGGGAAAAGGGGCAGAAAAAACAAGATTATAGATACAATATAAAGCAACTTCTAAGGCGATGCACCAAACTTACATATGTTTCAACAATCAGCACAGTGACTAAATCTTTATGATTTCTACTATATTAAAAAGTAATGAGCATGATCAATATAAATAAATTATGAATAGATTTAAACCCAAAGGCTAAACTCAGAGAAATTGCAATAAAGACACAGAAAAATATCACTGAATAGCACAGAACAGAGGTTTTTCATTAATTGATTCAGTAGAATACATAGGGCACAGAATATGCATAGATCTATGATGCTTCTCTTTCTGAAACAACTGTGAAGGAAAAATGATATATTCTAGTCACAGAACAAATCTCTTCTCATATATCTTCTATTTCAGTATCTCTACATATATATTTTTAGTTACAAAATTCCTATTTATAGCAGAGATGGAGCTCAAGACACTTCTGGCCATTAGGATTATAACCGCCTGCAACTGAACTAGAACTACTCATGTGCAGAAAATCTTTCTAAATATGCTTCTGCATCATCCTCGCGTTCTGATTGGTTGACTGGCACTGAATATACGGCCTTGACACTACCCATTCTATTGGGATAGATGGCCTCTTCCGCGGGCTTCCAAATGGTTCAAAAGTTACTACGTGGTGCTTTTGTACTCATTCAGTTTGGTTTCTTTTCTAACATAGTGAGAACGCATGCCATACTGACACTTGGCACATTCGGCCTACTCTATTTCCTATTTCTACTCTAACTAATGATCAAAACACGTGGCAACACCCGTGAGTTTCAAAACTAGGACACATGGCAAGTTGGCACTCCTTTTGAAAGTATCCTTTGTTTCTATTCTTCCAACACCCATGGTTGTGACACTTGGCACTGTCTGCTTCACTTAGGAACTACCTCTTAATATTCCAAGCCTACTATGTTGCACTTCGACACTTCTCAAAACTATTAAGGAAAGAGGACACATGGTAAATTCTACTCCAATTGCAAAAGGGACACGTGGCAAATTGGTGCATCTTTTGTTGCCTTTTCTAAAAGTTCCTCCTTGAAGTCCTACTATAGCGACAATTGGCACATTCCTGTGCGGCTTAGCAACTTTATGAAAATAAAGGAAGAATACGAGCCCAAGATACGTGGCACATTCCTGTGACTCCTAAGTACTACGAACTGAGAAGAGGACACTTGGCACATTCTGCCATTGCTAGACACTGATCTTGTTACCTCTTAAATGTCTTGCCACGTGACGACTCTGCGCGTATTTTAGGAAGCATCATCCCTTTTGATTCTTCAAATTCCCACCATTCTGATACCTGGTACATTCTAGGTACAGGCTATACTTGCAACACAAACATAGATTACCAAGATGATAGAAGCTGATATTAAAACTATACTACCACTATTAATTGATGCTACAAAATGTAGAGTAAGAACTCTACACAACCCATGCTGCATTTAATTCAAGCTCATGACCCTTGTCAAAAAATTAGTGGAATTTCTGGGTGCCCATGCCCCTACACACTGACTTCAGCCACCCATTTCACATTTATGGTAGACCAGAACAATATCAGTGTGCTTGGAAGAGTGAGGAAGGCCAAGAAGTTAGGCTCTAACAAATCAAACTTTGAAGCCTGGGCCTTCCACCTTATAGCCTGCAATAACTAGAAGAGGAAGGAGGGAAGCCCTGAACCCACTTATGTAGACCCTTGGAGAGCATAGGGGGTTGGGCCTCAGGCCTTCACCACTTCACCATACACCTTTCAAAAGAGAGAACAAGGAAGCCCTGATGTCCACCTTCCGTCTTGCATTGAAGGAACATTCTTCAAGGGTTGGTCATTGGGCCTTCCACCTTTCATCTTCTAGAAGAAGACAAAAGGAAAGAAGTCTAAAACTCTAACAGAGGTGAAAATACAAGGAAACACTTAGAGTTTTTTGGACTTGGTCATTTTTTGGGTTTCCTATCTTGTATTTTCAAAATGAAAATACATGAAAACCTATGGAAGATATCTCTAATCAGTTATAAACTATAGGTTCAACAATGGAGGTATAGAGTGGGATACAAATGGACTTTGGGGGCAGAATGAGGCATTTTGAGGATAGGTAATTTTGGGCTCCAACACTGGCTCTGGTTGGGGACGTGTGCCAAGCTATGGCATAGTGTGAATCTAGAATATCTCAGGGAAAAGAACACACAAAACATACAAAGGGACACATACAAAACATATTTACAACAACATACAACCAAAAATGATTGTATCAAAATTTTAGGACATTGTAGGCCACCCCTGCAGAAAACTGGTGAAGTTACTTGCCTCTTTCAAATACAAGCCTATTGAAGGAGATGATCTCCCACAATCCTTTTCTGCACTAATCACCTGACATTAGCAATAAAAACATTGTGCATGCATGCACATATAAAATATAAACATTCATATTATCATGTTGAAGCTGGAAATGAATATTACTAGGGCAAGGCAGTGATAAATAATATGACTCATCATCATGCTGACTCATATAGGAGTACTCACCTTCAAATTTCATGTTAGCATGATGCATTTCTAGGTTTGCATAAATATCTTGACATGAAGAAAAATATCAAGCTAAAACATATCCAACCAAGGTGTTGTTTCATGTTGGGCTATGCCATATGACTGTTCTAATTTTTGTGGCCCAACTACACTACAAATGCTAGTGTATTCCTCCATGACTGAATCAAAGGCATGATTCAGATTTAAATGTGCACCATTAGCACATATATCTAAAATTTGAATTACTTCAAGTGAAGACTCGCAATCTTCAAGTTGCCTTTATGTTTTGAATTCCTCGACACACACTTTTGTGTAAAAATTGTTGCTAAGAAAATCACCAATGATTTTCTCCTCCTCACCCTATAGATCAGAAACTTGACCCATACTATAAAATCCAGCCCCAATGTTAACAACCCAGCCAATAAGCTCAAAAATGTTCTCTCAACATTATCCAAATCAATAAGAGACAACTGCCCCAAACAAAGATCTAGAAAATCATCTGTGACGTAGTCTTCATAGTGGGAAATAGTTACTTCAAAATAACTCAACTATTTGTAGCATTGCCCTCATGATGTACGGCTAAAGCATAACTCACATCATCCTCATGCAAACAAGTGGCAATGACCTCATGGCCATCATCAGGGACAAACAAGGGTAACTCACCAAACGAGACTAGCATCTTGTTCACACTTAACAGCATTTTGTATTCCCTTTCTGTCCACTTATTGTCCACAGGTAGCCATGTCATATTACAAATATCCACTTCCAAATCTGACAGCTCAAATCCACTGAGCCCAAAGCCATCTTCAAAAAGAGGATTATCAATGCACCAATGATAATCATGAATTATGTTACCTGATGGACCTACATGCTCTTCATAAATGGCATTATCCCTTATGCTCATCACTTCATCATCTCATGCTCCATCAATATATGTATGCTCTTCATAATCAACTACATGAACTAAGTAATTTGATGTTTCACTTGCATACATACCTTCTAGGCAATCTGCAATACTACAACAAGCAGCAGGGTCATATGTGTCTTCACTGAATTGGAGATCATCATTGATTTGTTCATTTTCATCCCCCATTGATGACTGATCCAATGGAATACAGGTGCAATCACTATTATTTTCATCTGAATCGTCATCATACACTACACCAACACCTTCTTCTACCCTTCTGCACACACAATCATCACTTGATATTGTGTCTAGATCATATGAAATACCCACATCCCTATTTTCTACAATAGCCTATTCATTATCAACTACCTCTACATCTGAGGCCATAGATTTTGAAATGATATCATGCTTAACTTTTTCAACATAATCAACGAACAACTATGCATGTTGCATACCCACTAGATTGAATTCCTCCTGTATAGAAACTAGACTTAAGGTAGCATCATAAGCCCTCAAATACATGTTAATACACAAAAGAAGATCTATTCTAAAATTTTCTAGGATGTGAGACATGGCCAACACAAATCTATAGCTGAGCTCCATGCTAGACTCTCCTTCCTACCTTCTAATATCTTCTAGTTCTTGGACAAGAAAAACAGGGTCTAGGCTATTTGCATAGTCTTCAAATACAGCCACCAATTGATCCCAGGAAGCAAAATGTTGGTCAAGGAAACTAACCAACCACTTTTGTGCTACTCCACATAGAGATCTAACAAAAAATCTCATCCACATATCCTCATCTTCAAACTGGAACTTGTCCATGAAATCTGGAATTGCCTCAATGTGTGCCTTCCCATCATAAACTTCACACCCATCAAATAATGGCATCTGACTGTAAATCTTCTTGGGCATGGATTTCTACTCATAACTGACCCATGAGAGGTCTAGTTGTCTATATGTGTTTTCATTTGCAATAGGGGGAGGCCAAGGAAAAGAGCAACTGGGAGCAACAGGAGGGCAATTAGACTATGACCTAGATTGATGTACCCTGATTTGGCTTTCTAATTCTTTTTCTTGCTACAACAAAGACTCAAGAAACTACTTTTCTTTTTCAATTTCATACTGCGGCCTAGATGACTAATTTCTATTAGGCAAGGGCTCAAAAAATTATGGGCTTGTAAAATTGGCAGGGCTATGATTAGAAAATGCATTATCAAGATGGTCGAAAGCCATATAATTCCTAGGATCTACAACATAAGAAGATGCATAGGGAACATCCTCCCTAGGGTATCCATATTCATACAAGTGGGTCATAACCAACTACAAACCACATGTGTAGGACAAAGGAAAGAAAACAACATGTTCTTTTACTGAGAAAGGAACCATGGTCAAGGGCGGAAGAAAAACATGTATCTTAACCAGCTATAGTCTCCTTGAAACATGCACACAACAACAACACTTTATTTCTTTTGACAGTAGAATCACCATCTCACTCAGTGAGGAAATCCCTCGAAGCATGAAAATTCTTCAAGGCTATGAAACTAATTATGGGTTGCTCACACCAACAAAGTCTTCAAATCTTTATAACCCAACACTACATCGGCGCTAATCTATTTGTGTAAGTTGAAAAGGCTACCAACTTACCCATAGCAACAAACTACATAATTGTAATAGTTGCAAATAAGGGTCTAAAAAATAGTCCAGATGCCAAAAACCCAGCATAGCTCAAGTAACTTTATCCCCAGCAATGATGCCAAAATGTTGGTTCCCAAAAAGACTACAACCCAAACTCTAAAACATTCCTAAATCACCTAGGCTAGGGATTGTCATTAGAGTGATAAGAAGAGGTTTATCAACAAGTTGAGGGGGACTTTGGCCAAATAACAGGAGTGGGTAAACTCCTCTGCACTTTAGCTCTACTAAACCTAGGATGGATATTCCTAGAGGCATGTAATAAAATACAAATAAACATACATAGCCATGCCCAATGTACACTTGACCCCCAAAGCTGTCACTAGGTCAAGACAAACTAGTTGCATAGGCCTCTAATTAAGTTGATTCAACTGTGTGAATGCACATGCACAGGAAAGTTAGTTTTTTCCCTGAACCACAGATGAATGATTTGTTTAATTTAAAAGAGTGTTTGATCCCTCTCCAATATGGATTGGTGCCTATTCCATTGGGTAATAGAGTCATAGAATGCAAGGAAGAAAGGAAATACAGATCAAAGGATCAATAGAACTAAACATTAATTTACATTTATGACATCAGACAGATCTTCATAAAATGGACATATTTAATAATCCAAAAGAGAACTGCAATAATTCATATGCAACAAAAGAATGGCAAACAAAAAGCCTTGTATTACTTGGATGCTATCACACATCTCCAAACATTTGTTACAATCTTACCAGCAAATGTGGCAAGGGGAAATGCATAACTACGATTATATATTTACCAAAATCACTACAAACTCCTGTGGGTACATATCATTACATTCAAATCTGCTTTACTTAATCTTCCTACTCTATGTTGAACATATCCCTTCACTAATAGACTAAACAAATCGTGTGTTGATGCCAGAGAAAATCCTTAGGCACTCCTAGACCAGATAATTGGCTCAACAACCAACCCTGAGAATGTTTTCATTTCATGTATATATAGCAATTAAGCTCACCATGTAGCTCCTGGGCATTGGAAAAATCAGTCAACAAGCAACCCATGCTACATTGAATTTAGGCCCATGACCCTTGTTAGAAAATCAACAGAATTTCCAGGCATCCATGCCCTTGCGCACTGACTTCAGCCACCCACTTTGTATTTATGGCAATCTAGAACAATATTGATGCATTTGGAAGAGCGAGGATGGCCTAGAAGTCGGGCTCCGACAAATAAGACTTCGGAGCCCAGGCCTTCCACCTTACAGCCTGCAGTAACTGGAAGAGGAAGGAGGGAAGCCCCGACTCCACTTATGTAGAACCTTGGAGAGCATCAAGGGTCAGGCCTCGGGCCTTCACCACTTTGCCATATGCCTTTCGAAAGGGAGAATAAGGAAACCTCGACGTCCGCCTTCTGTCTTGCATAGAAGGAACATTCATTGCAGGTTAGCCGTCGTGCCTTCCACCTTTCGTCTTCTAGAAGATGTCAGAAGGAAAGAAGCCTGAAACTTCAAAACTTTGACAGAGATGAAAATACAAGGAAACACTTAGAGTTTTTTGGACTTAGTCATTTTTTGGGTTTTTCTATCTTGCATTTTCAAAAGGCAAACACATGAAAATGTAATGTCCCCTTCTAGCAAGCCAAAATTTTCTTAACCTTGCACATAATTTCAACTTGTAAAAGAGAACATTAGTAATCAATCCAACTTATAATATCAACATATTACTATTAGGGTTAATATCCACTTATTAATATCAATATTAAAGTCTATATACTTTCCATATTTCTACTTAAGTTTAGTAACCTTATAATCATAATCATATCATTTCTCTTAACATTATAAACATATGCATAACATATTCACATTATTTCTCTCACAACTCTCATGCACTATCTTGAGGGAGTCTTAGGGTAGCCCTACCATTAATCAATCCTTTCTCCCATATGAGCATGGTTTGTTAAGGCGTCCATATCCATCCCATACGAAGGCCCAATGGTTTCACCCACACCTGGGGTCCCTCACCAATTGGCTCGAGGGGACTTCATGCACACCCAGCATTCCTCATCCCATCGAGAGTCACCTACCATCGGGCACAATTATAAACAATGAGCTCATATTACCATAGGCCCAAGAGCTTCACTCACACCCGGAGTTCCTCGTCTCTTGGCTCAAGGGACTTCACACACACCCGGTGTTCCTCATCTGCTTGAGGGTCGCTTAGGTTTAATTATATGTCCTTAACTTAACCCCAACTCACAAGTGGTAAGATGATTAAGGGTGAGGCTTGACATCCTTCTCGATAGGTTATGAGATTGTGGGTTATGAATCCGTTTTTGATAATATTATCCTTTCTGGATCATGATATCATATTTCTCATTTCCTTTGGGAATCTTATCATTACTTAGTCATAGCCTCATACTTGGCTCATTGACAATTAATATGTAAATTACATTAGTTCTATTTACCTTTCATGTACATTCCTACATAATCATTTATCCCAATAATGATAACATTCATTTTTAATTCATGATTGTCTAATGTGCCTCTTACTATTATATATATATATATATATATATATATATATATATATATATATATATATATATATATTGCATTCATCACATTATAAATCTTAATAATTAAATATATTAGAAACTACTTACCTGCTGTAACTTTTATTTACCTCTTATTCTTTTCTTTGTGCAGATTTGATTTATTATGGAGCTCTTGATTTATATTGGTTGTTTTGGATTGCTGAGTCTATCTTTCGTTGTATTCTCTTATTGCTGAACTTATAATTATATTACCAAATTTTCTTTTCTTCTGATCCTCTTTTCCTTTTATCTCACAACCTTTATTTATTTCCCTTTCAAGGGATATATTCAAAGAGGCATGTCTCTTATTATTTATTTATTTTATTTATATTTATATTATAATAAATGATATATTATATATTTTATATTGTTTATACTATATCATTTATATCATAATAAATGATATATGATTTATATTATATTATATTTATATATATTGTTATTTATAATATGGATAAAATATTCATACAATAATATTATTTATTAAATAATATATAATGTATGTAATTATTTCTATCATCCGAAATAATATTTTACAAACCCTCTTTATCATGTTCAAATCTTTACTTTAATAATGTCTTGATATGGGGACATGACAAAAAACCTATGGATGATATCTCTAATCAGTTATAAACTATAGGTTCAACAATGAAGGTATAGAGTGGGACACAAATAGATTTTGGGGACAGAATGAGGCATTTTGAAGACAGGTAATTTTAGGCTCCAACACATGTGAATACTTTTTCCTAAAGATATTTTAGTCTTTTTTGCAATCCACTTATGTAATCCTACAAGAATTGCAATGCATGTGATGACCTCCTTTAAGGATTAACCTTTAAATCAGTTTCGTATGTCTTATCTGATCAACTACAATTTGAATTCAAGCTGGGAGTTACCTGGAAATAAAAACTAAACAGGTCGGAGTCTTGTTTGTTGTTTAGGGTGAATTAGTGTGTCAATCTCTTTAACTACATCTTGTGCCTTATCTTCCGAAAATATGAATCCTGCAAACATGCAAGTCATGAGAAATATATTTAGACTTTTTGTCTACATCACCTCTTAACCATTGCTTTTTTATGTTTAAAGATTATGAGTTTAATTTTTTATTAAATCTAATCTGCATTCTATCGGCTCTAGTGCTTTTTTCGCGCCTATGGATACCAAGTTTTGGCACTTTCTTAAATGCTTTTATACCAGGGTTCTTTGAACTTGAGTCATTTCCCTCTGTATCCTGCAGCATTATGCCTATATAATCTGTAATTTCTTGCATTAAGATAATGTTTGTTGACTCCTTATAAGTCAACTCATCTAACCTATGTCATGGCTGAGTGCTTGTGCCATAGCAGAGTTACCTGTGCATGGATTCCTTTCCTAGACTGTTAGATCTCTACTTCAAATTAGAAAGATTTTGGCTAATCGATCTAGGGTATCTGTAGTAGTGTCAGTCCATAATTAGGAATCAAGAGTTAATACATCTACAAAAATTTTGAATGCATCAGAGGAACTTAAAATAGTTTATGGATGTTGCATCTGTGCATAATGATAAGAGGGCATCATATGATCTTAATTAGATTATAGTACTTGTAACTATAGTAATTCATTCCTCTATGCGTCAAATCGATTAGAGGAAAGTTTGGGTTGAATTTATATCATAACTATCCTTGAAGTGTTTGTTTTACATCTGTGTGACAATGACTTCATATCCATATTCCTTTACATTCGCATGTTAATCATGCCGTATTCATTTTACATCTGCATGTTAACGGCATCATTCTTTTACAACAATCTGTAAATTGTATCATACTTATATCGATTTTCTTTTATCTGTATGTCAATGGCATCATTGTATTTCATAAATACTTGCTTGGCGTCCATAGAGGTGTTGTATTACACTTGGCTGAATGTATCTGTAGCATCATAAAATACAAATCCGTTGTATATGCTTTGTATTCATATCTGTAGCATCATATCAGGATAAGCTAAATGTATTCGATTTATTTTTGTATTTATCACAACAATTGTTACTTATCCATCTTCTTAGTGTCACATCTATGGCCGATTATAATGATTAAACCTACAATAGTGCAGTGGGGTTATATTTAACATTATACTTTTGAATTGTATTTCATTTATACCTATATAATGTTGGTCGTAGCATAAGTAAATATGTATTTCATTTATATCTGAAGTAGTGTATTATGTCGACCATGGCACAATTAATACTAGCTTAGCATATATGTATTGCATTTGGATATGTAGCCGTATACTTATGTATTCTTGTGCATATGAAGATGTCAGCATATACTTAAGTTTATATGTAATCTTGTCTAGCTTCTAATAACTCTGAAGTAGGTTTAGAATGCTCAAATTGGATATTGTAATAGATTAATGTGGTAAGCTTATAAAAGTTGCATTGAGATATCAAGGATGTCGAATTGTTTTATAAGTCTATAAGTTATGGTGTTACCTTCTATTTAGATCTCGGCCTTCTCTTAGAAAGGGAGTATTGTCTCAATCAAAGCTAACACTTATCTCATATATATATATATATATATATATATATATATATATATATATATATATATATATATATATATATATATATATATAATTGTTTTAAATGGCTATTTAGGTTATTTAAGGTAAAGTGTTAACTAGGAAACCAGAATGTCTTAGAGAGCAGTCCTATGAACTGACATCAAGTTTAAGTCAAATGAGTCATCTAAACACATGGGAATTTAGGATAACCACATTAGTGTAATTCTCCTCTCAAGACTAGTAAAGGTTTATACTACCTTCTTGATATACTATATTTATTAGAATGGTGCTCATAAGATGTAAATAGGTCATTCTCAATATGTTCAATATCTTGGTTTACAACACGTTTAAAATTTAACAGAAAGGTGTTGGAAAGAAATCATCAACATGGTAGTAATTTACATTATTGTTGTTCTATACGGTGCTAGTTGTAGTGTTCTACAAGGATAAACCTTATAAACTAGGAACTTATAGCAGGTTCATTAGTGATAAACTTTGGTTACTTGCCATTAAGATGTTTGGATGAAGAGTAGTATGGGATACAAATCATATCATGACAACCAACCTTTTTGGAATTATCTTTCAAACTACCAAATGTGTTTTTACATTCTTCTGGATATTGACATGTTGCTTACAGCTATAGTATAGTAATGAGTGAGGAAATTTGTCTTTTAGTTGAAAACATGTGCAAACTAGTTCTCTCCTGATTATGTTATGTTATGTGAAATCTTAAGACTGTTTGAGAAAAGTTTAATCTTAGACTTTTGTATCCTCATAGTATGAAGTGAAATTGTGAATCATATGAGAACATAAGTCTTAGAAGAATGATTTATGATATGTATTGTTTCATTGTATGTTTTCCATTATTTGAAATGAAATTAACCTTTTTAGAAGTAAATCATGATTCACTTCTATCTGTTAAATAAAAACTATCTTTGTCTATTTTAAACATATCCTAGAATTGGCTTTTGTGAATTACCACTGTTGAATTCATCATTGGTTGAAGAGTGGTTTGACTGCAATTGTATGATGCATCTCTTTTATTAGAATTAGAGAAAGAGCATGGACAAGTGCCAAATATGGAGCTATAGATAAGGGTAGGTTTCTATTCATAACCTATCTACCCATCACCATCTCAAAAGATGCTTTGGGCAAAGCGTGTTAATCAAATTAGTAATAGTTACTATTTGATTTTGTTTTTCTCTCTCTGTCATATTATGATATAAGTACATATGCATTTTATGCATGCTAGAATGTTAGATATATCATGCTGCCCCAGATTCTTTCACACATGCCAACTTCAGTTTGCTAGACCCCTCGCAAAGGGTCAGGATTCTCCATTCAGGAGTACGACTGGGGAAGTGTGAGCCTTATGGCTAGGTGGTAAAACACTTTGATGATGCTCTCTTTGCTAGATTTAGTGTCAAAGATATGGAATGGTATCAAGGACATTGTATGGTGTGACTTATTATTGTATTATGTTTTAAAAGGACATAGTCCTTTATGTACTTCAAATCTATTAGCTTCAGGATATTCTTAAATTGATTATTTTATTGAGATATTTTTATTTCATAAATTATCTTTATTTGGGAAAAGTTTTAATTAATTCCTATTTGTATTATTTAATTATAATAATATTATTTTTATTGGAGTGGTTCTTAAATTTTTGATAATTGGATTTGACTTGGAGAATTGGATAGTTGGTTAGGTTAGACAATGTTGAGGGACTTGGACTATTGGATGATCAAACTTTGGATTCTCAGGATGATTGTGGATGATTGGGTTTGGAACCTAGGAATGATTTAAGGTCCCAAGGATAGATTTTTTATGGTTGGCTTTTTATTTTACGGATCCAAAGATGATTTTTGAAAGGTTCAAGGATGGTTTAGGATGATGGAGTTTTGGTTTATTATCTCCTAGGACTAAGGTAATTTGGAATTGGAGGATTAGGAATCATGTGACTAGGGTCCTTCAAGGATGAGGGAACTTGGGTTTTGGATCAAGGTGAAGCTTGCAATGATGCAATGATTGGATGTTAAGTTTAGTTCAAGGTTTCAAGGATAGGGTTACTTGGAATTTGGGAAATGACTTGATGGTAATTATTCTTGAGAAAGAGTAAATGTTTCATTATTCATTTGATGATCTTTTTAGATACAAAACAACAGCATATATAGAAACTGAGGGAATTGCAGTTATTGCAATTATGAGGAGTTGAAGTTGGTTTACAGTTACAACGAACTGAACTGCTTGATCTAACTTACAATGAACTGACTCAACTGCTGACTGAACAATGTAGTTAACAATGTAGTAATCAATGCTAACATTCCCCCCTTATTACATTGCTCTTGCAATAGTACCAAGGTACACCCCCTGAATGCTAAAATACTAAACAAAGCTGATTACACATTATGAATGCATATTTTATAGAAGATCTTCTCTCAAAGAACAAATCCTGAACCAAGTGAGGCTCCATCATGCTGTCTCATCTACCCTCAAAAAGGCATAGCTTCGAGCTGTGTTCTTCAGCTCTTTAGTCCCAAGCTCTCAAATCACAGAGTCTTGAATTATTCGACAATGGACCCTAAGAGATACGATAGATCTCTGCCATGTTGTCTAGTGACTGTGAAAGGGTATAATTCAAGATCATATACTCTTTGAAGCTCGCTGGACAACAAACCATATTGAGCTCAACACCAAACCCCAAACCTGTCTCCAAACAAAATCTTCACAAAAAATACATTCTTCAAATTTTTCAGCTCCGTCAGCATCAACAAAGAAAAACAAAACAACCAAAACCAAAATTGCTTCTCATGCAAAGCATCATCTCAAAGCGAGAAGCTAACTTGAGATGATGGAAAATCCTCCATCCTCCGATGCCGCTAGCCTCCAATATGATGTGGTTACACTTTATTCACCCAATCTTTTGAGAGCCCAAATAGATTTAACATGGATGGTCCCGAAAGCACAAACAAGACTTTCAAACATATTTGTAAAACCCATGAAATAACAGAATGTCAGATTCAACCGATAATGCACCCTTTTTACAATATGACCAAAATCCTTTACTAAAACTTCCACATATAAATCTGGGGAAACTATTAACCATACCAATCACATGCTGGAATACTAATCACCTTAGTCTCTTCAATAAGGTAACAACAATAAACACAAAACTGCTCGCTTCTATGTAGAATTTCCAAATATAAGTTTGCTATAATGAATGTGTTTACTTCAAGTATTCTTCAGATGCCACCATTGCCATTACAATGATACCCTAATACCTTATTTAAGTTCCAAAACTTCTTCCTCTTTCACAATGTATAGATGTTTAAACTTTTTGAATACATCTAAAGTGTTGCTTCCAATACATAGAAAACTAATCACAAAACACATATTAACGGGAGAAACAAGTGCGAGTACTCATCTTGAAAAATCCCATTTTTGCAAACACCACAGCAAGTGCAATTTTGAGGCCAACTTCCCATGCACAACATC
Organism: Cunninghamia lanceolata; assembly: GCA_027924645.1. Lineage (NCBI taxonomy): Eukaryota > Viridiplantae > Streptophyta > Pinopsida > Cupressales > Cupressaceae > Cunninghamia > Cunninghamia lanceolata. The sequence continues at coordinate 2,612,041 of BSBN01000367.1, read as the reverse complement.
GGATTCATTATTAATCAATCAACATTCAACTTCTAACACGCATTTTCGCCATACTCATACCAGTTTACCAGGAATGAAAATGCCTTCTTCACTTCCTCACGACTTTAGACAGCATTCATCATATCTTTCATGCGCAACCTTGAGCATATGTTACACCATAAAGGGTCTAAGATTAACTTTCCTTATATGCAGCAAGAGAATGCAGCTTTATACGCAAGGATTGGCGTGTTCCTTCAATGTGGATTTCTGAATAGAATGACTCCTCCTTTGGAATGCCTCTGCATATGTCTGGATCTCCTTCAAACTTTCTCCCTACCGTCTAAATCGCTACAAACATTTCCTCACTTATACTGCACCTTCATCACGCCTGGACCTCTCTTCCACGCAGGTAATCCCTTGGCAACATTTTCAACAACCTTACGTAGGATTCAACAAATGCACAGCTATCTCAAACATAATATTAATGTTTGGAATCACCAGAAAACCTCGCGCTCATCTTCTCATGGACACAAGAACAAAGTTCGCTCTGATCATGAATAACTGAATCTATACCGAACACCTCACATCGCACAAAAATAGCTCAACCGCTCTGATACCATCTTGAGAAAGAGTAAATGTTTCATTATTCATTCGATGATCTTTTCAGATACAAAACAACAGCGTATATAAAAACTGAGGGAATTGCTATTATTGCAGTTATGAGGAGTTGAAGTTGGTTTACAGTTACAACGAACTGAACCGCTTGATCTAACTTACAACGAACTGACCTGACTGCTGACTGAACAATGTAGTAATCAACGCTAACAATTATAAAGTATTGATTTTGATTAGGATTTAGATACGACACCTTGGCTTCAATTTTTTTCTTTCAACTATTGATTTATGATGTGATATGTGTTTTTCAAGATGATGAAGTAAGTTGCAAAGTTTGTCTTGATTTTGAGTCTTAAAATACAAGAACATATTTAGCACAATTGTAAACAATGAAAACACACCAACAACCTAGATTATTCAAGTGGGTGTGTATACACTTGTGAGCTCACCAATAATGCCTTGTCTATGCATGGAAAGTAGAGCCCGTGATGAGGTACTAACAACTTTTTATCCTCAAAATCACACTAATGTGCGAGAGGAGAGCATACATGGCCTGCAATCTTATTTTAAAGGGCATGTGGTGAGTAATTTACCAGTACATCACAAGAATGAATGGTGAAAGTCCTCTAACTAGGCTTGATGTGGAATTCTAGGGGTCTCCTCGTTATACCCAAAGGTACATGAGGCCCAAGTCCATGAAATGAGGGGTATGTCTAATGGCTTAGTGTGAGAGGGTAACCCACTCTCTACCTTCATTTTATAAGGTATAAAGTTCCTTGCAAGGTTAGCCAAAAACAACAAATGTAGCTCAATGGGAGAGTCTTTTGATTCTCTCCCAAATTTTATACCATCCTAGAACACGTGGGTTTGGGTCACCACTTGGTGATGAAATCTAAGCCATGCCCACTAAAAATAAAAAATAAAGTGAGACACGATAACTTTTTCCTTCCAAGCTAAGTAAAAGGTGACAAGAAATAGCATGCATGATGTTATGTCCCAAGTAACACAAGTGTTTAGAGTGTTTTTGATCCCCAGAATCACACAAGAGTGCAAGGGGAAAGCATACACAACTCTATCCATGTAAACAAAACATAACTCATGGGTTGCTTTTGATCCTGAAGATCGCATGAAGCACATGAGAAGAACACACACAATACCAATCACACAAGTACACATAAAAACAAAGTTTAATTTCCAAGACTAAGATTTGAACGAATAAATTGGATTAAAAACAATCTCTTTGACTCATGAACCTGCACACAATTGTTAGTATGAAAAGAAGAAAAACTGAACAATTGAAAAGGTTTTGAGAATATGGCGATGCAAGCACTGGAGTTTGTTTGATTTCTTCCTTAATGTCACTAAATGCCCTAGTTGACTCATCATCCCATTTCACACTTTGCCATTTTATTAGCAAAGTTAGGCACAAATCCTATCAATACTCTATTAATCATAACCCCATCTTTTGACACGATGTAGTAACCAATGTAGTCAATAACAATTTTATACCTCATTCATACCAAAAAGTGATAAATAATTGTCCTATTTTTTTATTGACCAAAATTTACCTTTTAACTATTAAACTAGGTGATATTTAACAACCACCATTCAACATTGTTCAATTAAACAATACAGACAGACTTAATTTGCTCATTCGTATCTTTTTATAAATATGATTATTCTTCACTAAAAGTCAATTACAAATAGGAGCTCAAGAAGCTCTATGTGAGAGACATTTGTCTAATTACGTATTTTGACAATACAATATCCCAAACAAATTCCCAATCACCTTTTTAAGTCTCTAAACAGCCCAGGTTCAATTATTGGGAGCTACAGGGCATTCAGGTTTCTTAAACAAGTGGAGAGAAAGAGAGATACATAGAGCTCTACTCTAAAGCATCTTCTGTTGGATAACTGATGTGGATCTATCAAATATAGCAGTTTCTATTTTCTTAGTTGTTAGTTGTTTTTAGGAATTTTCCCTTCTTCTTTGTTGCATGTAAATCATGCTATCTTTGGTTTGTTATTTCTATTTTTTCTTATAGTTTCCTTTGTAGAAAATAAATACAATGTAATAAAGAGCTGTAGCTCTCTAGTTTTTCAATAGCAATAAAAAGTTTATTCTCTGTGTCTGCATATATCTTGTATGGTTTTTTGTTTGTTCCTCTTAAAAATCTATTGTCATATTTGTTTGTTTAAAAATCTTCATTTGGTATCAGAGCAGGTTAATTTGTTAGAAAATTTATCATGTGAAATTCCAACTCTTTGCCAATCCTAGAATTTAATGGATCTGATTATGATTATTGGTGCCTCAAGATGACAACTTTTTTGATAGGAAAAGATTTATGGGAAATTGTAGAAACAGGATATGAAGAGCTAGCTGATTGGAATGCTCTTGCAGCCAATGATAGAACAACTAAGAAGGAAGCTAAGAAGAAGAATGCACGGGCTTTATTTCACATTCAAATAGTTCTTGATAAGAGCCTATTTCCAAGAATTACAGGTGCATAGACAACTAAAGATGCCTAGAAGACTCTAAAAGAAGCTTACCAAGGTAGTGATCAAGTCAAAGTTGTGAAGTTGCAGACATTAAAAAGAGAATTTAAGAATTTGAAGATGGAAGAAAGTGAAAATGTGAGTGATTATTGTGTAAGAGTAAAAGATGTGGTTAATAAGATGGCTACTCTTGGAGAAACTATGGACAATGAAGTTTTGATCAAAAAGGTGTTGAGGTCTCTGACACCATTGTGGAACAATGTTGCCATCATCATTGAAGAAAGCAAGGCTTTGACTGCTCTTCAGTTTGATCAACTTGTTGGATCTCTCATGTCTCATGAAGAAAGATTGAGAGATTCATCTGGAGAAAGTAATGAGAAGGCTTTTGCTTCCAAATTACAAATTACAAAGAATGAAAATGCTAACACAAGTACCAAAAATAATCAAGGCCAAGGTAGAGGTCAAAATCAGAATTCTTCAAGAGGAAATAGAGGAAGAGGTGGTCCAAGAGGAAGAGGTAGAGGCAAATTTGATAAAAGAAATGTTCAATGTTATCATTGTAATAGGTATGGTCACTTTGAAAGGGAATGTAGATTAAAAGAAGGTAATAACAATAGAAGTGCTAATTTTGCTAATGAGAATGAAGAGGCTTCTCCTAGTAATTTATTCTTATCATATGACAAACCTGAAAATAGTTCTAAAGAAGTTTGGTATTTAGATTCAGGTTGTTCTAACCACATGTCAGGGAATAATGACATTTTTTCTACAATGGATAAAAGTTTCAAATCTAAAATTAAGCTTGGTGATGACAAGTCCTTGGAGGTTGTAGCTAAAGGTGCTATGGAGGTGAATACAAAAGAAGGTAAAAAATGTGTGACTGATATTTACTACACTCCACAATTAAAACATAATTTATTGTGTGTTGGGCAATTGTGTGAGAAGAATTATAAGGTGGTATTTGAAAATTAGCAATGTACAATTTATGATAAAAATCAAGGCAATAGGGTGGTTACAGTAGTGCCTATGTCAAAAAATAGGATGTTCCCATTGAAGTTTGGTGAACATAGCAGCCATCTTGCCAATATGGCATATGAGGATAAGAGTTGGCTATGGCATCTCAGATATGGACACTTAAATTTTCATAGTTTGATGTTTCTCACTTCAAAAGCTTTGGTTTATGGTTTGCCTAAGGTTCAAGAACACAAGAAAGTTTGTGACGGTTGTGCTAAAGGAAAACATGCAAGAGAGTCATTTCCAAAAGGCAATGCATGGAGGGCCCATTACCCACTTCAATTGGTTCACTCAGATATTTGTGGTCCTATGCAAACAAAGAGTTTGGGTAAGTCATCATATTTCATTACTTTTATTGATGATTACTCACGAAAGTGTTGGGTTTATTTTTGAAGACCAAGGATGAAGCCTTTGATACATTCAAAAGGTTTAAAGCCTTTGTGAAAAATGAAAAAGGTTGTAAGATCAAATGCTTAAGGACAGATCGTGGAGGAGAATTTTGCTCAAGAGATTTTAAGAATTATTGTGATATGAATGGTATCAAAAGGCAACTCACCACTACTTACACACCTCAACAAAATGGGGTAGCTAAAAGGAAAAATCATGTAGTGGTGGAAATGGCAAGGAGTATGCTACATACCAAAGGATTAGACAATTCTTTTTGGGGTGATGCAATTGCTACATCAGTGTACATTCTCAATCGGAGTCCTACTAGAGCACTTGACATGATGACTCCTTATGAAGCTTGGTATAAAAAAAAGCCTAATGTTAATCATTTTAGAGTTTTTGGTTGTTTAGCCTATGTTCATGTGGCTGATCCAAAGAGACAAAAATTAGATCCCAAAAGTGAGTCATGCATTTTTGTTGGATATAGTGAGCAAAGTAAGGCTTACAGGTTGTATAACCCTCACTCTAATAGAATTCTTGTTTCAAGAGATGTGATTTTTGATGAAGGGGGAGCTTATGGTCATCAAAAAGACCGTGTTGAGAAGTCTAAATCTGTTTTGAATGGTAGTATTATTGCTAATATTGATCATGAGCAGCCAGCTAATACTTCAATTCCAAGTACTATACATCCATCAAATAGCCCCTCATCTAGTTCTTCAGTTTCAAGTACAAGTCCAAATTCAAGTCCAAGTCCTACAAGGAAGGTAAGAAACTTAAGTGATATCTATCAAAGAAGTATAATCCAAGCACATGAAGAGAATCCTATAGGTGAAACAATAAATTTTGCTTTATTCTCACAATCTTTTTTTGAACCATCAAGTTATGAAGATGCATGTGTTAATAAAGTTTGGGTGCAAGCAATGCAAGAAGAGATGGATGCTATTAATAGGAATGGTACTTGGGAGCTTACAGAGCTTCCTCATGACAAGAAAAAGATTGGCACTAAATGGGTCTACAAGACTAAGTACCATAGTAATGGGAGTGTTGAAAGTGTTGGCATAATAGTATATAATATTACATTGTTAGTTTATGCATATTAAATAAATGTTAGTTTATAAGTTAGGTTTTGGGAAGTTACTTTCCCGTAAGAAGTTATATATGGGAATAACAAGGCTTTTAAAAGCCAATGTACTGCATTGTAAAATCACCTGAAGACAATACTATATTATTCTATAATGGTTTAATTTTATGTATGTTTGCTCACGATTTCTTAATATGGTATCAAAGCATTGATTATATCTCTGTGCCTATGATTGAAAAATGCTCTTGAAGAAGATAGTTATGTCTACAACGTAGAGAGATGTTTGTTGCGGATGATATGTCTACTAGGAGAACTATTGAAGTGAAGGCTGCTTAATGGGAGAGTATTATCCTCTTTGTTTGCTATTTTATTTTGGTGTTGAACTTCTAAGTACTGCACACTATTAAAGTATTGGAATTTTTGAAAGGATATCCAATGTTTGGAAGAGTAAATTTGACTGAGTTGTGTCATTATTTTTATATTATGGAGTATTGAATTTTGATGCTCGCTGCTACAATTTTCAGATTTAAGCATATTTTTTTTAATTGCTGCATTAACTGTTGTCAAGCATTGAACATTCCTCTGAAGCCTTGAAGATTTGATGAGGCATTTGTCAAAGGCATCTGGCATTCATTATGAGGCATTTTGAAAGACTACGCAGGGAGTTAAAACAAGTTTATTTACATGAATGCCAAGCACAGAAGTTTGGTGAAAGCAGTTAAAGTGTTTGCCCATATGAAAGAAAGAAACATCTTGTGAATATATTATTGCAGCATATAGAAGACATTCCTCGGGTGAGTTTAAAAATTGACTGAAATTTATTAATGTTATGCTTTATGAAATGTGAGCCAATGTGAAAAGAAAAAAAGATGTGTTGATGGGTAAAAGACATATGTGAGAAGTAAAATAAGTTTATGTTTCATGAAGGTTAAAACAAATATTGAAAAGTTTTTACCTTATGTGAGAATTAAAATAAGTTTATGTTTCATGAAGTTTAAAACAAACATTGAAAAGTTTTTACCTTTCTTGGGAGAAAGTTAAAAAGAAAACTTTTTAAAAAGGGAGAGATTTTTCATCTTTTAAAGAGTATTATTTAAAAAAAAAAAAAAAAAAAAAGTGGGGAGACATAAGTAGTAGAATTTTTATGAAGATATTTAATTTTATGAAAGGGAGACATAAGTAATTTCATTTTTTTTAAGGGCATTTAAAATATTTAAAGAATTTATTTTTTGCCTTTGGAGTAATACGGTGGAAAACATTGGAGTTATTTTATCATGGCTACATCAAACATTGGTTGTGCTCTTGGGGCCATTTATACTACACCTGATAGAGTTTTCAAAGGCTCATATGTAACATCAGTTGGATAAAGTGTAACCACATCAAATTGGAGGCAGGTGACATCGAAGGATGGAGGATTTTCCATCATCTCAAGTTAGCTTCTCGCTTTAGGATGATGCTTTGCATGAGAAGCGTTTTTAGTTTTGGTTGTTTTGTTTTTCTTTGTTGTTGCTGAGAGAGCTGACAGATTTGAAGAATGCATGTTTTGTGAAGATTTTGTTTTAGAGACAGGTTTGGGGTTTAGTGTTGAGCTCAATATGGATTGTTGTCCAGCGAGCTTTAAAGAGTATATGATCTTGAATTATACCCTTTCGCGGTCACTAGACAACATGGCAGAGATCTGTCGTATCTCTTAGGGGCCATTGTCGAATAATTCAAGACTCTGTGATTTGAGAGCTTGGGACTAAAGAGCTCAAGAACACAGCTCGAAGCGACGCCTTTCCGAGGGTAGACAAGATAGCATGATGGAGCCTTGCTTGGTTCAGGATTTGTTCTTTGGGATAAGATCTTCTATTAAATATGTATTCATATTATGTAATCAGCTTTGTTGAGTATGTTAGCATTCAGGGGGGTCCCTGGTACTTTTGCGGGAACAATGTAATAAGGGGGGAATGTTGGCATAATAGTATATAATATTACATTGTTAGTTTATGCATATTAAATAAATGTTAGTTTATAAGTTAGGTTTTGGGAAGTTACTTTCCCGTAAGAAGTTATATACGGGAATAACAAGGCTTTTAAAAGCCAATGTACTGCATTGTAAAATCACCTGAAGACAATACTATATTATTCTATAATGGTTTAATTTTGTGTATGTTTGCTCACCATTTCTTAATAGAAAGACACAAAAATATTACTCACAAACATTCACTGCAAATATAAGGATTATTGTTACGAGAAATTGTAGCAGCAAATCCATGGCTGTCTTCTTGTTGAATCCCTTCATAGCATTTCAGTGGCAGGCGCGGTTTTCACAATTCGGTGGCCGCTCTCAAATTTAATATGCTTTTCTCTAACCTTTATTTGTCTCCATGCCACCTACTAACTTTAATATTTACTGCCGCCCTTGCCTTTCTTTTTCATTGAAAAATCTATTTTATCTGATTTTATTTATTATCTTATTCATATGATCATATCATAGGGCTGTCGGTACAGTGACAGAATTTGTAGAAAATGCATTTTTTTATTAGGAATTATGAAATGGGGGTCCAAAATCTCGTTATGTAATCATCTAAATGTCATTCTGTACTTTTAAAGAAAAAACAATCAATATGGTTTTTTGGTCTTTGTGTGCGCTTTTGCATTCATGGCTACAGGACAGTGTCCACTACTACATGTAACGGAATTCCTCTTGTTAAGACTGTTTGAAAAAGCTTTGTTAAGAATTGATCCCACTTTTGACTCTTCCTAAAATTTTGTCAATTGTAAGTGTCAAGTAGAAATGTGACTTTGGTTGCCAACATGGAGTATTGAAACGTTTACTCTTCTTCCCAGATTTTTGCTCTATGTTGGAAGTCTTTGACCTTTAGATGTATTTGTAATCATTTATATTTCAGACCGTCCTTTGAGCTCGTATACCATGTACATTTTATTACTGACCCTATCAATGTAATAAGAAAGATTTTCTAAAATTTCTTTTATTTATTTACCTTGGGAAAGATGATGGACAAATTGCCCTTTCTTTCCTCTTTTCTCTCCTATTTCACTCCTGAATATGTGATAACAATAATTTGTTTTCAATAATTTTTGAACAAATAAAATTGTACAATTACCCGGCCAACCACTCTATTTAAACATCATCCCTTTCAATAATCAAACACTCAATAACAATTTTACACCTCAATTGAAGTGGATGATGTTTAAGAATAACCCACCAACTATTTATGCAACTCATTTTATTCAATTGCCATATGACACACCAAGTTAAAATTAAATACAAATTTTGTAAGACATTACTGCAGAGTCCATAAGCTTTTGCCAACTCTTGTTCGATTCAGTTCCACCTGTAACTGGCTACTGTTTCACGAATGTTGCCGAATGTATAAACTATTGCGTCATATGCATGTCTATAGAAATATTTTCATTCCCGTGTGGAAATTACAGATTTGTCTATTTTTAAATATAAAAAAGTTGACCAGTTTTATAAGACTATCTTTGCAAGGGTAAGCCAGAAAGTTTAATTTGGATTATCTTATAGACTAAATTATACAACAAAGATCTCTCAATTTTATTCTCAGTTAAACAAAACCTTTCTCATGTTTTGACATTCAAGTTCAACTAACTTAAATAACCACTCAAAATATATGCAAATACAAATCAAATCTAAAAATAGATTTTCATACATAAAAAGACCAATAACACTAACAAAAAAGACTTTAAATCAACCACATAGACTATTTGGAAACCAGATGTAATGATAGCTAAACCCAGTAATTATTTGGTATATTTGTATTCATGTAGGTAGGGGCTACAACTAACCGTGGATTCCCCACAAGCAATGAGCTCACACAAATTACAGTACACGCACCGAATTGGATATGGAAATAAAAATACAACTATAGTGTATGGTCCTGGATCCCCACGACTGTGGCTATGTATTCAAACTAGAGTTTCAGCAAGCTACTGCTGGTGTTTGGTGATATTTTCTAGTCTAACTGAGCTATTATCTGATAATTCTAGCATATTTATCCAGTAGCCTTTCACATCCTCTATATTCATGAAATTTGTGTATGTTAGGGATTCTACTATTTCCTGGGAATTCTCTGGAAATTGCGTAAAATCGAGGCAAAACTCTTGTGGAATTGATGCTCCATAAGTGTTCATGTTGAGCATAGGAGAAGGAGGAATATGTCGTGGTTCATCAGGTCCATTGTGTGCGCTTGATACCAAACCCAAGATGGAATCTGCAGGGTTATGTACTGTTGGCAGAAAGTTACTATTGGCACTCTGATTACGCATTTCAGCATTCAATTCGGTTGAACGAGGGATGAATTAATCTTCTCTGATAAACTGCTTATCTAATCCTTGACAATTATATGATTGTAGTTGATGCTGTTGTTGATCAACAATACTTGATACCATAGAACTTGTTACCATCTCATTTGATTGGGTTTCAGAGCATAATAAATTAAGGTCCAGGTGAATATTTCCATTGACAGCAAGGGTCAACAAGTTTCTGCCAATTGTTGCTTCAGCCTCTAGGCGGGCAAGGTATGAAGATATTAATGGAGGCGGTGAATATTCCATGCTGCTTCTGAGTCTCTTCTTCAGATGTGTATCCCACCGATTCTTTATGTCATTGTCCGTTCGGCCTGGCAAGTGCTTCGCTATTTCTGACCACCTAAGCAACATGTCTACGTCAGAAAAAACCCTATCAACAGTGCTGACAAATGAAATTAGTTAAGTTTTTTTAAAATTACTTGTTTCCAAGCTTGACATGGTATCGCAGTATTATTTCGTCTTCTTCAGGAGAAAAATTTCCTCGCTTTATGTTAGGTTGCAAATAGTTTGTCCAGCGCAACCTGCAACTCTTCCCACATCTCAATAAACCTGCATCAATATACACCACGTCTTTGTGTTATCTAACATCTAATACACTTCAGGTTTTGCACATAAGAACATTGAGGTGAAAATGCTCAGAAATATTAATCATATAAATTAATAGATTAAAATATAAGATGAAGTATTTAGACTTCAAACATGACACTGATTCAAATTATATTCAAATTATATTTGAAAAGTTCATATAATATATCAAACGATGATGAAAGGAATATGTATAGAAGATTAAAGAGAATGATTCAGTTTAAGATCATAAGATTTGTGGGGTTCATCTAATTTTAATAAAATTTATAAAAAAAAGTTAAAGTTATTTTATTTTTAATTTATTTAATTTTTATAGTGAGAGAATATCAATATAGACATTTTTTAGTTTGAAGATATTGAGGGCTATTTTTAAATATCATCCATTTCAATAGTCAAAAGTCAATTTAGACCAATAAAAATAGGACAAATATTTACCACTTTTGTTGTGAATGAGGTGTAAAATTGGTATTGATTGTTTGACCATTGAAATGGATGATATTTAAGTAGATTTTAATATTTATAAAAAAATATCTAAATTATTACCAATCTTCATCTATCTATTTATTTTCGTTAGAAGTATGAACATCCCCATATTTTTTTTAGCTTGTAGACATCAATCTCTTTAAAATTAATTAAAAAACTAAGTAAATTATTTTCAATCTCTGGAGGATAAAATATAATGTAATATTTTCCTTTTTGTGGGGTGCTGGTAAATAGTCAGCTTGTTTAAATTTTGTGCTGATAGACTTTTTAGAAACAATCCAAGTTTACCACTAAGTCAATGGTCTCTTAATTAATCCATCTACTTCATGATCCAAAACATTTGTACTAAATCTTTTTAAAAATGATCCAGATTGTTTTTATTAAAAATTACCCACATACATACATAGTATAAAGGATTAAGTTTAATATGAGAATTATAGAAAGAATTTTAGTCGAGTGCAATCTTAAAATTTCTATGGTGAAAATAATTTTACATAAAATTAAGCCACACTAATTTATGGAAACAAATAATTCCCAGCTGCAACTGGTGATGTAAATGAATGCAGAAATACCTGCTTGCTTTGGAACATTACGCCAATTACTATGACCGTGCTTATTTATGCATTGGATGAGTTTGTTGTCCTCCTCTGCACTCCATGGACCCTTCTTCACTCTCTCCTCATCACAACATGGACGTCGCCCCCATGTCCCCTAATTTCTATCATTTCAGAGGGAAACAAAATTCAGTAATACAACAACCTCTGGTCTTTATTTCCTATGGAAATCTAAAGAAAAGGAAATCATATCCAGACTGCAACTATTCAGGAGTTAGCCCAAGCTTGAAACATGTCAAGCCTCTTGCAATAATTTTAAAAGATATAAGCACTATTAAAGCAGAAAACTGTACTTTTAAATAGGACGATAAGAAAAATCCCAAAACCATGGAGTGAGGTGTTGAATAGGAAACATACCAAAAAAAACAGATTTTGATTTGTTATAACATCTTCTAAAAGAGGTATTTATTGTATTTCCATGACTTATTATGCATCTGTGAAATTTGCAATAAATCTATATGGGCATTAGAAAAAGAGCCCACCTTAATGTACAATAAACAAAAATTATTGCCATAGATGATTTGATTGGAAGATTTAAAGAGCATACCTTAATATCCACCGGACTGTTGAAGAGAAATCCAGGACAGCTGGGGTCTATATGGAATTATGATTAACTCTTAAACTTGTTAAGGAAGAAACACGAGCAATTATATAAGAATCTGTTCAGATGATGCTCTGACCAATTCTTGCACATTGTGAGCGGCCGTGGGAAACTTGATCAAGTGTTTCTTTCCACGAAAAATATGCAGACAAAGACCACAGACCCTTTGGAAAGCCTTGTTCATACGCCTTATATTTGACTTTCTATATTTTCTGTCAATTTCACATGTCTGTGACTGAGAATTACTTTATTATTTAAATATTATATGTTTTAAATGTTTTAATGGTTAAATAGTTAATGATAATTTTATATTTATTTTAGTGGTTAGATAATTAATATTAATTTTGCATTTTGTTTATATTTAAAAAATAAAATAAAAAACAGAGGATATTTACATTTTCTAATATTTTTTATTGATAACTATTTCAACGATGACATGTTAGAGATAATTACAAAAGATAAAAATATTAATATGAGAACGAAACAATCATTTAGGAAAAATTAAAGGAAAAATATTCAAACTAAAAAATATAGTATATTTATCACTGATACGTTTTTACACTAGCCCAACCCCATTGACTTTTAATTCCAACGTCCATAAAATTTTCTATTTTATATTAATATATAACATTTTATAAATTATATTAGATTTTTTATTTTAGAAAATGATCAGATTTGGTATTTATGTTTTCATATAATAGATTATAATATTATGGAGTATACATTTAAATTAGAAGTCATTCTTTGGTTAAACTATTAGCAATAAGGGGTTCCCGTAACTTGGCCAAATGCCTCCACAGATTTCAACCTTGTGACATAATCAAGGAAGATACAATCATCATTACCAATTAAAAAACATAATATTCAATCATTCAAATAAATAATAAACTTACCATGACATTTTAGAGCTTTGAAATATTAATCACATATCTATAATAATATTTCCAAAATATAATTTCACAGTAACAAATCTTATTGACATTGGAAGAGATTAATTATTTTTTTTTTTAAATAATCAAATTGAAAATATATTTATTTGCCTTCTTAAAGAAAACAAAATTAGTAGAATATATTTCCTCACCAAATCAAAATCAAAATTAATTTTTAAAAAATTGTGGAACAAAATTTTATTAATTTATAAAAATAATATAAATATAATTTACAGTAAACTTTTTAAAACTACTTGGAAGTCACAAAAGCTCAATTCCATTCTAACTTGTATTACTACAATCTAGTTGTAATTATCAAATAAGGGTTGTGTTACAACTCAAGTCCGTACTAAAGAATGCAAATATAATTTGTAGAGATGTAAAACTACAATTAAACTAATAAATAGTCTTATAAAATACTAGATTTATCCATTTTAAATGATTATATACTAGACTTATCCATTTTAAATGATTAGATTTCTCTATTTTCATCATTCCTCATACAAATTTTTTTCTAATAATAAAAAGATTTATCAAAACATCGTAGCAAGGCAATACAACTAGTCTCCTTCCATGGACAACATTAACAATTTAATGAAAAACTTAAGACATCAACATTTATTACAAATTTCTAATGCCTATAACTTATCCAATATTTGCACTTGTGTTGAAAACATGCACTATAAATTTCACTAATGATTTCTTTCATATTTTTTTTAATAAAAAAGGGTGACAAAGCACCCATACTTTATTGATGAAAAAATGAAGATACATAGTACCAAGCTATGGATAGCTAATAGAAAGGAAACAAAACAAAAATTACATCATAGTGGCCTAAAATTAATAACGTGTTGGCCGAAGCATGTTTGGTTTATGTGTGATCTCCCAACATGGTTTGTGACTTTGTAAGCATGTTGAAATTACTATGTGAATACTATTTATGAGGGTGTGAGCATGAGTTGGAAAATTATAGTGTTTCAGACTACATTTAAAGTCACATGTAGTGTTGATGTCCATGCTTAATTTTGTTGTCCTACCATTCTATTTGTTGTAGCGGCATCTTGATCACCTGACTTATCTGTTTATGCATTCACTTTAATGGTGTTCTTGTTCGAGAAACATGAATATGAAATTGTTAGAAAAGATGATTCTCTTTTATTCCTTATTAAAAATTTAATCATAATGGTATTTAAATTTGTTCTTGCTTACGGATATGAATTTATATAATATAGCTTTATTTGTGAAATAACTATGCATGCAAAGTGGATTATGTATATTTAACATATAGATATCTATATAAGTTTCGTCCTAAACAAATACTAGCATCTATTATTATATAACTGAATTCTCTTATCTCTGTTGCATAAATCAAGAAATGGTTAGAAAAATGTGAGTATAGATAGTATGGGTATTTGAAATAAATCATGCATAAAGCTCATCGTTAGAAATATGATATGTATACATCATATAGATCTTGTACTTGCTTGAAAATGTATTCATGTTGTTCTTGCAAGAGAGTAATTAGTAATTGTTATTAGGCAAATGCATATGTTACCTAAATTATTTCGTAAAGAAAATAGTTATCTTTTTCTATGCATGATTGGGCTTACCTTCTAGGATAAGGCACCGAATGTGGGCTAATAGAGAAGGTTGATCCTCTTTTCGAGATTTGACCATTAGTTGTAAGTGCTTTGGCCAAAGCCATGTATTCATTGAAATAGATGAAGGTATATGTCTAGGCAAGTGCAAAAAGATGGGGGGCCAAAAAGGGGTCTTAAGTGACCACTTTTTTCTAAAATTAGGAAATGCTAGCCTTGGATGAGAAATTGAGCATAGTTACACTCAAAGTTTGGAGATGCAACCAAAACAATGTTCGTAGTGCTCTGAGTCTACTTTTTAAACTACTATTTTTTTTTAAATGGTATAGATTAAGGGGTTCAAGAGAGGGAGCCACAGAAATTGGTGTTGTTTCTGTCAAAAAAACATAACATAGCACATTTTGTGGCTCCCTCAAAAGGTCGACTTTTTTTTGGTATTTTTAAAATCACTTTGGTGAGAATTTAGATAACAAAATGTAGCTTATGCCTGATTTTTCTGATAATTTTTTTATGAATATTTAATTTTTTACTAATTTTCAAAGTGGACACATCTTAAAAAATAAATTTTTGGCCGTGCTACCCTTATAAATTTTGAAAACTAATTGAAAATCATTTTTTCTAATATGTGTAGAATGGAGTCTAGTTTCTAAATATGTAATTTTTTTGAAATTTCAATGAATGGTAAATTTACAATGAAAATTTAAGACCAAACAGTGGTTTTTGCCCAAAAACGGACACACAAACAAAAAAAATTAAAGATGAAAGGCTTAACATTGTCAAAATGTGAAAAAAATTACATTGTTAAATAACTAAGAGAAAGTCTAACATTACCCAGGTGTTCAATTTATTTGACCTTGAAACACGTGCAAATCTGAGGGTTAACACGAATGAAATTATGTGAAATCCTATAGAATATGCAAAAACACGTCTCTGGACATTGGGAAGGCACTCCAAGCCTTTAGATTGGAAATCCAAAGCAAATCCCAAGCCTAAGTCTTGGGATTCCCAAAGAAAAACATAACATGAGTGCGTTATAATGCGCTCGCGTTATGTTCTGTTTTGCATTTTTTTCTTTTTTGCAAAAGTTTTCTCAATGTTTGTCATGTTTGACATAACCCAAGTTGGACTTTTTTATGTTCAAGGTTATTAATCATGTATGTATGTATGTATGTATGTATAGTGTCAAGGGTAGAGGAGGGTAGAGATGGGGGTGAGGTAGATAGTGGAGGAGAGGGGTGGATAAGGGTTGAAGGTTTAAGGTCAAGAGGGATTAGGGTTTAGGGTTGAGGGTCGAGGTATTAGAGTTAAGGTAGAGTGTTGAGGGTAGAGCAATTATGAATAGGGTTTAGGGTTGAAAGTTTAGGGTTGAGGGATTAGGGTTTAAGGTATAATGTTGAGGGTTGAGGGTTTAGGGATAGGGTTTAGGATTTAAGGTTTAAGTGTTGACGGTTGAGGATTTAGGGATAGGGTTTATGGTTTAGGGATAAGGGATTAGGGTTTAGGAATTAGGGATTAGGGTACCATAAATTATAATTAGGGATTAGGGTTTATGGTATAGGGATTAGGGATTAGGGTTTAGGGTTAAGGGATTAGGGTTTAAGGTTTAGGGATGTACAATTAAGGGGTACCATAAATAAACTAGAATTTAGGCAGGGTTGGGAAAATTTTGTGAATCATCATGGCCTGGAGATTGGAGATTTTGTTGTGTTCAAGTACATATCCAAGTTATAATTTAAGGTTAAGATATTTCAAAGAATAGGGTGTGTGAAAAACATCAATACTCTTCAGCTTATGAATACTAACATTGATACAAATAAAAGATGCCCTTCTTCTAATAGAGGATGTAGTTCAAGTCAACTCATCATGGGCTAGAGATTAGAGACTTTGTTATATGTTCAAGTACATATCCAAGTCATATTTTAAGGTTAAGATATTTCAAAGAATAGGGTGTGTGAAAAACATCAATGCTCTTCAGCTTATGAATACCAACATTGATACAGATAAAAGATGTCCTTCTAACAAAGGATGCAGTTCAAGTCAACTCATCATGGGCTAGAGATTGGAGATTTTGTTACATGTTCAAGTACATATCCAAGTCCTATTTTAAGGTTAAGATATTTCAAAGAATAGGGTGTGTGAAAAACATCAATGCTCTTCAGCTTATGAATACCAACATTGATACAGATAAAAGATGCCCTTTTTCTAACTGAGCATGCAGTTCAAGTCAACCAATGGGCAGCAAGTTGCTGATTCAATTCGTTTAATGGTCATGCCTCCTTCTTCAAAGTTATGCTTGGAGACTTTACACAAAAACTAGTAACTCTATACATTATTTTTCATTCTTTCATTTCCTTAACACTGTTAAGAACTTGTAAAATCTAATTGTGTAATGTGTTTATGGTAGCACATTCCTCCTATGTTTGTTTCATAGTTTATAGACAACATAGATGAACATACGATGTTGCAAGGTCTAGGTGGGTAGGAGTGGGATGTAAAATCAGGGGGTACCATAAATAAACTGGTATTTAGGCAGGGTTGGGAAAATTTTGTAAATCAGATCATGGGCTGGAGATTGGAGACTTCACTGTGTTCAAGTACATATCCAAGTCATAATTTAAGGTTAATATATTTCAAAGAATAGGGTGTGTGAAAAATATCAATACTCTTTAGCTTATGAATACCAACATTGATACAGATAAAAAATGCCCTTCTTCTAACAGAGGATGTAGTTCAAGTCAACCAATGGGCAGCAAGTTGCTAATTGAATTGGTTTCTGACAAAGAAAATAATGATGTTGTGGAAGCAATGGAAGAAAATCAAAATTGTAAGTCTAATTTAATTTATTTCAACTTTCAAATCAGGCATTTGAATTGTACCTTTACTTGGAGGATTGGTATAACAAAAACTTAATTATGTTACAGACCTTTCTTTGAAGAACCCTAGACATTATGGACCCTATCATCTAGAAAAACACATGACAGTGAACTCTACCCCACCTTTCAAATTAGATATTTACCTTTTTATTCAATGAAAATGAAATCACAGAATGTAAATGACCATGCATACTAGTAAGATCAAATTCTCTGCCTTCTATTCTTATTACTCTTACTTTATTAAGAGAAGAGTGTCAAAAAGAATGGGTAAATAATTGTAAGTTAACATAAGGCAAAGCAGTTTTGTGATTACATTTTTCTAAGGGATCTCTAATAGTCTAATATAATGCAATCTTCTATAATATGAACATCTGCATTTTTGTGAATGCTAAGCTTTAATAGTAGAGTATTAAATCAATGCAGTCAGCTATTTATTAGGTTAAAATAACTTAGTTTTTGTAATGGTTTGGGAATGCAGGAGTTGCCAAAAATAGGTGAATGTCCTCTACAATTACCAAGACAAAAGTTTAATAGTTCTTGTGGATAGAGCAAGTAAACAATGGGAGATTATTTGCCCATTTCATAACAATATACCTACCCTAAGTGCGAGGTGGGCATATTTTCTACGCCATAATAATATCAAGGAGATGTTTGCATCTTTGAGTAGGTGGACAGCAAGAAACATAGATTTATGTTTAGAGTTCATATAGATTGAAAGATAAAATAAGGATCCTTTTGAAAGAACTTCTAGGAGGGAAAAGATAGGCCAAAGATAGAAGGAGAAAATTATATACAAGAAAATATCTTCATGAGGATTGTAATATTTTGTCTAAAACAAACAAAAATTAGTTAATTAAAAATAGAAAATCAAGAAAGAAATAGTGCTAAAATGTATAGTTATTAATATATCTATTTTTCAAAGACTGATTGATTTTTATGGCCAAAGTTGTTTATTTTATCTAGTTGATGGTTTTAATTAAACCCAGGTTATACATTGGGAGTAGATGTGTGCACATTTTTATGGCCCCGATTTAAATTCAAGAAAATAGGTGGAGAGAGTATGCTAATCTTTTTAAAGAATCTTAATAAAAAAACATTCACTTAATGTTGACCAGGGGTTCTGATTTCAACCATTAGGGTTGAGGGTATACAATAAATAAACTAGAATTTAGGCAGGGTTGGGAAAATTTTGTGAATCATCATGGGTTGAAGATTGGATATTTTGTTGTGTTCAAATACATATCCAAATCATATTTTAAGGTTAAGATATTTCAAAGAATAGGGTGTATAAAAAATATCAATGCTCTCCAACTTATGAATACCAATGTCGATACAAATAAAAAATGCCCTTCTTCTAACAGAGTGTGTAGTTCAAGTCAACCACAACAAGTTTTTGAATGAATTGGTTTCTAATGGGGAAAACAAAAATGATGTTGAAGAAATGGAAGAAAATCAAAATTAGGGTTGAGGGTTGAGGGATTAGGGTTGAGGGTTGAGGGTTGAGGGATTAGGGTTTAAGGTTTAAGGGTTTAAGTGTATCTAGGGGTTGAGAGTTTAGGGTTTAAGGTTTGAGGGATTAAGGGTTTAAGGGTTGAGGGATTAGGGTGTAAGGCATAGTGTCGAGGGTAGAGGGTTTAGGGATAGGGTTTAGGGTTGAAGGTCTAAGGGTTAAGGATTGAGGATTTAGGGCTAAGGGTTAAGGGATTAGGGTTTAAGGTATAGTGTCGAGGGTAGATGACTTAGGGATAGGGTTTAAGGTTTAAGGGTTGAGGGTTGATGCTTTAGGGATAGGGTTTAGCATTTAGGGTTTAGGGTTTAATGTATAGTGTCGAGGGTAGAGAGTTTAGGGTTTAAGGTTTAAGAGTTGAGGGTTTAGTGATAGGGTTTAGGATTTAAGGTTTAAGGGTTGAGGGTTGAGGCTTTAGGGATAGGGTTTAGGGTTTAGGGTTAAGTGATAGGTTTTAAGGTTTAGGGTTTAGGGTTTAGGGTTGAGGGGTTAGGGTTTAGGGTTTAAGGTATAGTGTCCAGGGTTGAGGGATTAGGGTTCAACCCTCGACACTATACCTTAAACCCTAATCCCTCAACCCTAAACCCTAATCCCTCAATCCTTAAACCTTAAAACCTAAACCCTATCCCTAAACCCTCTACCCTCGAACATGCATACATATATACATACAACCATACATACATACATACAACCATACATACAAACATACATACATATATACATACATACAAGCATGCATGCATACATACATACATACATACATACATACATACATACATACATACATACATGCATGCATACATACATACATACATACAACCATACATACATACATACATACATACATACAAGCATACATACATACATACATACATACATACATATAAGCATACATACATACATACATGCAAGCATGCATACATACATATAGGCATACATACATACAAGCATACATACAATTTGGCATACATACATACATACATAAATACAAATATATATACAAACATACATACATCAAACATACTTAACAAACCTGAACATAAAACATTCAATAAACAACTTCAAACTTGTAAAACATTGGGCAATTTTTTGCAAAAAAGAAAAAAATGCAAAGAAAACAATAACGCGCTCATGTTATAACATGCTCACGTTATAGCGCGAGCGCGTTATGGTTTTGTGTTGCTAAGCCTTTGCCATAACACGAGCATGCTATAATGTGAGCACGATATAACGTGCTCATGTTATGGCTTTTTAAAAAGTTTTAAGAATTTTGGCCACTTTTTGGCCCCCCATCTTTTTGCACACACCCGTCTAGCAAATTATATTAATATGTTTCTCTGCCACATTTTGTTTGTGAGATATTTACACATTCTAGTAGAAAGATATGCATTTAGACATCAAGTTGCACTGGGTTGTCCCTCCTGCCTATTGTTTCCAGGTTTCTAGGCACTTCATACAGGTTCAAGTATCCTTCATGTTAGGAAGGATTCTGGGGAAGCGTAATGCTTCGTGGTTGGGCATAAAAGTGTCTGAACAATGTTCTTGTCTCTCAGCTTTGTGGAAGACCATGTGGGTTAGTGGCAGCCGGTGATAGTGATTTTATTAATTATCATTTCGTGCATAATTATCATATTTGTACTTTATTATTATATTGAGTTGACTAAGGCATGAGAGCCAAATATGTATCATTGTATATTATATTATTGTGCCAACACCTGGATTGGGCACGTGTGTTTGTAAGATGTAAGTTGGTATCTTTACATATATGGGAGATGTGCCTTTTCTATTTTCTATTATTATAAATGAGATGACTTATTTAATTCTATTATATAGTTTATGAGAAGCATACTTTACAGAAATAGAAGGTTTCTTACCTATCCAAACTTCATAAGGTGTCAAATCAAGAGCCTTACAAGGAGATCTTTTGATCAAGTAACAAGTGGTACACACAACTTCTACCTGAAAATGTTTTCCAACTATACATCACTTAACATACTTCTCACTTTTTCTATTAAAGTTTAGTTCATCATTTCTACAATTGCATTCTAGTTGAGGTGTGTAAGGAGTATTATTTTTCCTTATGATAACTACATACTTGCAAAACTCATCAAATTCCTTAAACCAATATTCCCATTCATTATCAAATCTCAATAATTTTATCTTATGATCTGATTGATTCTCTATTAAGACATTAAATTCCTTAAACTTTGCGAAAATATTAGATTTATGTCTCATAAAGAAATCCAAGTATATCTTGAAGCATTACCAATGAAGGTTGCAAAATATCAAGATTTTCCAAAAGAATCATTATCACATGTCCAAAATTATTTGTATGAATAATTTCTAATTTACTCTTTGTTTTATTACTTTCTGAAGGAAATGATGCTCTATTTTGTTTCCCAAACACATAATGCTCACAAAAATCAAAATACTCATTAGAATAATTGAAACCATCAAGAAACTTTTTATTCATAATACTTTTAAAAACTTTTTCACTTATGTGGCCCAATCTATGCTTCCACAACATATAGGTATTTTCAGATTTTTCAGTCACATAGGTGTATTTACATAAATTAGTGAAATTTAGCTTAAATAGAGTCCCCAATCTAGTCCCTCTTGCTACCACCAAGCTCCCGCTCACCAATCTGCAACTACACTTATCAAATGTTACATGCATTCCAAAATTATTCATCTTAGATACCGAGATTAAATTTCTAGTCAATCCAGGAATATGTAAAACACTAGGGAGGGTTTTTATCCTCGCATCATTGAAACACAATTGTACCTTATCCCATCTAACTATCAAATATGAACTATTATCTCCAAGGTAGACTTCACCTCCGTCATATTCTTCATATGTGAAAAAACACTCCTTATAAGGTGTCATGTGATATGAGTATCCTGATTCAACCAACTAGTGTTCGTTATAAACAATATTACATGTAGAAAGTAAGATTTCATCACCTATTTCCAAGGATTTTTTTGTAAAGGAATCTGACTATTTCTTTTTATTTCTACGTTCTGGCTTTACATGTCCCCTCTTTCCACAATTGCAACACTTCACTATATTTCTTTTACCAAATTTCAAATCTACCCTTAGACTTTTCTTTAGGCCCCTTCTATTCTCCTTTTGATCCACAGGTCTCTTTCCTTTGACCTTCTCCTAACATGAAGAGCATCTGATGAGTTATCTATAGGTTTCTTTCTAATTTCCTATGACAACAATGTTGCAATAAGAGCATTTAGCTTGTGATCTTCAAGATTAGTACTATAAGAAAGAACAAAATTCTCCTATGACTCAAGCAAAAAATAGAGTATCATAATGTATTTATCTTCTTCCTCAATCTTAACATCAACATAGGCTAATTAACTTGAAATAAACTTAAATGTATTTAAATTCTCAACAATCAAATCACCTTCCTTCATTTTTAGACAAAAACAATTTTATTTTCAAATATAATTTATTTACCAAACTCTTGACTTGGTAGATCTCACCCAAATGTTTCCATAGAGAACATGTAGTGGACTCTTCAGCTACACTCAACAGAACTAAATTTGCAAGACAAAGTCAGACTGTCCCTCATACTTTCCTGTCCATCTTAGCCCATTCATCTTGATCTATTTTATCAGGTTTATTTTCCCTTGTCGTAGACAACCATTGATCTCCTTCTTCAGCTTCCATAACTTGTAGTTAGTTCCATTGAACTTCCTATTATCCAACCAAGATGTAGATGCAACCATATCTTCCACAGACAAATCTACAAAACAAATTTAAAAGAACTCTTACTATAACACATCAATCCTTCACTCTTTAACCCAAGAACTAATGTTGACCAATCTTTGATACCAAATGTGAGAAATGAAGGCAAACCACTACAATATAGAAATATAAAATAATGTTACACATCTAAAATTTAAACAGTAGAATTATAAAGTGGAGATAAAACATGTAAATCAACAATAAAATAAATCAGAAAACTTAAGAGATTTACACATCACATAGTGATTTATATGGAGAAAACCTTTTGGAAAAAAGCTCCACCAGAAAAGAGGACAAGTTTGTATCATCTTCACTCATTGATATTACAATACAACCAATTCCTTCAATCCTACATCCACTCTAACTACACCTATATACCTATAAACATAGAATTCATACTCAACAATCCTCAAGCTTCCATTAAAAGAAAATGAAATCTTACAAAAGAAGTTACTATAATATAGCACCCAAACTTGAGAAAATCCAACGTCCACATTGGGATATTACAATATTAGGAATTAATGATACTTTTACACCTATCATAACCACCTCGACACATGTAGTGCTCCATTATAAAAATCCCATGCCTACCTTGGGATTAGTTACCAATATAGTTACCAATATGTTAAAACTTGCTTTGTATACCTTCTTATAGTTTATCGTAATCTATGTTCTGCAAAAATGGTCTAATAATAGTTGATTTCTTATAACATGTAAGGCACTAATAATAGAAGATGCTCTTACACTTGTCATAAGTCATTAATAAACTTGGATGCCCACCTTTCATCTGTTTACTATCCCAAGATAAAATCATAAATTACTTTCACTATAAATAAATATTTACTATAGTCAATGGATCACATATCCTTATAGATTACATTTACAAAATAATGTTAGGAGTAATTAAATATATTGGATTTACAAGGTTGATGACACCTTAATCCTAAAATTGTGTCCCTACATTCCAAATGCACTCATATAGAGAGAAAAATGTATGATACTTGTTTTCCTAGCAAATTATGGTGTCTCTCTTTAGCACTATGTCTCCTTTGAAAGTAGGGGAAAGTTGTATGGTATTATTATGTTGGATTTCCATCCATAGATTCTCATTAATAAAGGTGCTATTGGTATTGATATTCCAGTATGTAGTGGAGCATGTAATATTAATGATGTAGTATCATCATTGTTTTAAAAGTGATACAATATATGGAAGCCCTAATATCATAGTTGGAGGTGGAAGATTGATATTATGATGCTTGGGTCTAACTAGCTATTCTTTGTGATGGTTTCTATGTGCTTCTCTAGAAGGTATGATATAGAGCAATGACAAGTCCTTGTCAAGGGACCAAAAGTGTTAGGAGAGTGTCTTAGTGGTGCAGGAGCTCAGTTTTGTGTTGTTTTCTAGTTAATTTTCATGTTAGTTATTTACCTCTAAGGCTTTAAAAGCCATTTTGTTGTGTTAAAATAAAAGACTTAGTCATTTGTTTGACTAGTCTAATTTGGAGTTATCTTAGACCTATTTTCTAGGAGGTTTTCACTTTAGAAACTTATTCTTTATAAAAAAAAACTGCCTTTTCCTTTGATTTTCTACCTTCCTAGGCAGTTGTACGGACAAATGGGAAGTGGAAGAGTTTTAGAAACTTCCTATAAACATCAGTTGTAAAAACATGCCAAAAATGATATGAAAGAAGGAGTTTCTTTTAAGAAAAACTATGTTTTTATGTTTTTTGTGTGAAAACAGCATCTTGTACGATTGGTACGGCCTTTAGAGGAATCATGGACTGAGAATCATTTGAGTGGATCGAATTACCTTGCATTTGCAGTAGTTTTTAGCTTTTGAAACATTTTCATTGTGTTGTTTGATTCCATTATCTGCAGATTGGTTTCTAACCCTCCATTGCTAGGGTTTGTTGATAAAATGCTTAGTTCTTCCTCTGCCCTCTGATGATGGACACCCATTTCTAGGTGGGATGGAGGAAGACAAAGTAGATTTAATGTTTTTTTATGATTGGCAGTTTAACTCCTCCTCTGCAGAGTATGAGGCATGTATCTAACTAGTATCATTGGTTACTAGTTGAGAAATTGAAGGTGGTTGTATTATGACAGTAAAAATAGCGATTTGTTTTGACAAATTCAAGTTAGAATTTGTGTTTGTTAGTGGAGTTTTACTATTAAAGGATTTGGTGGATCTTATGCATGCTTAGTGGATGCATTTCCTTGTCCATTACTTGCCATTTAGGCCTTGGTTTTAAGAAAAAATAGTTTACTATTCTCATGCACCTATAGTACAGTACGGATACACATGTGTGGATGCAAGTACTTTTTCTTGAAGATCATTTGAACATGAATCAAGTGGTGTAGGACTTGTGCAAGTATAAATATATAATATGGACTTATCCATCTCCTTGTCTACAAAGTTAAACCTCAAAAGAATGTTGTTTTCTTAGGACAGTCATAGACAGTCATGGCCTTTTTGTCACAATAATCATAGAAGTACGGTAATTGTCAGTGATTTCATGACCTTGGGTAGGTTTGTGTTAAATTGGTGTGGAGATCTTGTTGATAAGGAGTCATCATTGTTCTTGTTATTCATAAAGGTTGAGACTGTCATGTTGCCACAGTCATAAGACAGCCACCTGTTGTTTTGCTGTCCCCTGCCCTGTAGAGTACAGTGTGGGTTTGTATATGGGAAAAATTGTTTCTTTTCACAATTAATATTGAGTTTGCATTATGCACTGAATGCCATTTGAGATCTTGAGAGGTTATTTTTGGTTTAACCAATGTTTAGATTACAAGGGAATGAGTCAAACTAGAACTCTGTCTTTTTTATGATAGTCATACTCAGTTTACTATCCATGGTTGTGTTTGGAAGTAGAATGGTAGATTATTGGTTAGAGACCTTTGCCCCATGCTTATCATAGATAGGTGTATGATGGTATTTGTTGCCTATGTTGGTAGAGGTATTGGTAATAGTTGTTGTGTTCTTGAAGGTGGGTTGTGCTTCTGAGTTGGGTTGAGTTTTGACTCCCCAAGGTAAGTGGTGAGTAGCCTAAATGGATGGCACCAGAGGGTGATACTAGGCCAAGTGGATTCCTATAACAGCCTTGTGAGGCTTGTAAACACAAACACCTTGTAACCCTTTTGGAGGAAGTTGAGAGAACTAATACAACCTTACCTTACCTCTGCATCATATTGGTATCAGAGCCAATATTCTGATTGGAAGAAAGTGTATGTCAGAAGAGGAAATTGAAACAGAGGCTAGTACAATGCCTCCCAAGACAATGAGTCAAGATGCCATCAAGAAGTTGGTGGAAGAGATGGTTGAAGCAAGATTGCAAGAAGCGAAATTGTAG
Source organism: Cunninghamia lanceolata (assembly GCA_027924645.1). Lineage (NCBI taxonomy): Eukaryota > Viridiplantae > Streptophyta > Pinopsida > Cupressales > Cupressaceae > Cunninghamia > Cunninghamia lanceolata. Next base: position 2,585,831 of record BSBN01000367.1, on the reverse strand, counting down.
GAAGAGAAGAAGTCTAAGGGCAAGACCAAAGAAGAGGGAAGTTCTTCAGACACAAATGAAGAAATAGAGGCAGAAGAGGATCCTCAGGAGCAGGATATGTCTGCAGATTAGAAAACCTTCTTGAATGCACTTAAGGGTGCTCATGGAGATAGTGGTGATCCCAAGATGGAGGTGCCTACCTTCCATGGCAAGTTGGATGGAGATGTTCTCACCGACTGGATAGAAGCTATGTGCAACTTCTTTGATTACAAGGAGTTTAATGACATCAAAAAGGTCAAGTTTGCCAAGACAAGGCTAAGAGGTTCTGCACTGGTATGGTGGAACTATATGCAAAGTGAGAGGGAGAAGATTGGGAAGAGTCCCATCACTAAATGGAGCAGAATGGTGGCTATGCTCAGAAGCAAGCTTATGCCACCTGACTATGAGATTCAAATCATAAGGAGATTTTAGAATTTGAGACAAAAAGACATGGATGTGGCTGCCTACACAGAAGAATTTCATAGACTCGGTATGAGGGCCAATCATAATGAAGATGAAAAAGGGATGGTGGCTAGGTACCTAAATGGACTGAAATATAATCTACAAGATGAGATAAGTTTGGTGTTACCAAAGACAGTGGATGAATGTTTCCTGTTGGCCTCCAGAGCTGAGGAAAAGCTGAGAAGGAAGGGTGACCAAAGTGCCAGAGGTAGAGGTGACAGAAATCAAAGAGGTAGAGGCAATTTTGGTCATGGATAGTTCAACAAAACTGAAAATAATAGCCAGCAAGAAACACAATCAGCAACAAAGCATAGAGGAGGTTTCAGAGGTGGTAGAACTCATAATGGCAGAGGCAGAAATGGTGGAGGTGGTAGAGGACCAGGAGTCTTCATTGGAAGATGTTATGGCTGCAACCAAGTTGGCCATACAATGAACAAATGTCCAGGGAAAGCTAGCAGCTCTCATGACAGTGGGAAGAGAAATCAGTTGGTGAAAGATGATGACTGTGAAAGTGTGAGTTCACCAATGGGAAGTGTTGCACTTATTCTAGATGGAGAAAGTATGATAATAAAAAGGTTTATGTTGAAGATGCCATTGAAGCCAGAACCCCCTCAGAGAAAGAATCTTTTCAGAACCCAAGGCCTAGCCTATGGGAAACTTTGCAAAATCATAGTGGATTCAAGGTCTACTGAGAATGTGGTATCCACTAAGATGGTTGAGAAGTGCAAGTTGAAGAGGCTGCCTCATATCAGTCCTCGCAAGATTTCTTGGTTGAACAAGAACCAAAGTTTCATGGTGGAGGAACAAGCTTGGGTTGAATTTGCAATTGGTGACTACAGGGACAAAGTACTATGCGAAATCATTCCTATGGATGCATGTCACCTGCTTCTTGGTCGTCCATGGTAGTATGATGTTAAAGCTTAGCATGATGGTGAGAAGAACACTTATGTCATCACCAAGAATGGCAGGCCATTCAAAATGGATCCTTTGTTGGAACAGCCCTGGGGAAAGGAAAACAATAGCAGTGTCATGTTGGTGAATGGACATGAGTTCCTAAACATCTTGAAGGAGAATGACAACCAAGGGTATGCCTTGGTCATGAAGCCCAAGAGTGGATCAGATCAGCAAGATCAAAACCAAAAGGAGATTCCATTGGAAGTACAACAACTTTTGAATAAGTATCAAGACCTTGTGGTAGAGGAAGTTCCCAACTCCTTACCACCCATGAGGGATATTAGTCATCAAATTGACTTATTACCTGGTGCTACATTGCCTAACAAGGTTGCATATAAACTGACGCCACAGCAAAATGAAGAGGTGGCAAGGCAAATTCAAGATCTCTTGGAGAAAGGGCTGATTAGGAAGAGTCTAAGTCCCTGTGCAGTTCCAAGTGTACTGGCTCCTAAGAAGGATGGAAAGTGGAGACTATGCATAGATTCTAGGGCCATAAACAAAATCACCATAAGATACAATTTCTAATGCCAAGGATTGAAGATCTCTTGGATTACCTGGGAGGATCATGCTATTACTCAAAGATTGATTTGAAATCTGGATATCATCAAATCTGGATCAGACAAGGAGATGAATGGAAGACTGCTTTTAAGACCAATGAAGGTCTTTATGAATGGCTTGTTATGCCATTTGGTCTTAGCAATGCGCCAAGTACATTTATGCACCTAATGAATGAGGTATTAGTTGAATTCATTGGTAAATTTGTTATTGTTTATCTTGATGACATACTAATCTTTAGCAGGACAAGGGAAGACCATGTGAAGCATGTTGGTCAGGTGTTGGAGAAGCTGCATGAGCACAAGTTGATGATCAACTTAGACAAATGTGAGTTCATGAAAATTGAACTTGTATACCTGGGATTTGTTATTTCTAATGGCTGTTTGAAGATGGATCCCTCTAAGGTTGAGGCTATTCTTAGTTGGCCTACCCCAAAAATAGTGGGAGATGTGAGAAGTTTCCATGGATTGGCGACTTTCTATAGGAAGTTTATTAGAGGTTTCAGTCACATTAGTGCTCCCATCCTCAACACCATCAAGGGTGGAGTCAAATATAGATTCCAGTGGACAAAGGAAGCTGATGATAGCTTTGAGTTGTTGAAAACAAAGGTGGCTGAGTTACCTACCTTAGTACTCCCTGATTTTGATAAGGTGTTTGTTGTTGAGTGTGATGCAAGTCAGCAAGCTATTGGTGCTGTTCTTAGCCAAGAAGGACATCCAGTGGCATTCTTTTCAGAAAAGTTGAATGAAGCCAAGCAAAGGTATTCTACCTATGACTTAGAACTCTATGCAATGGTGCAAGCTCTTAAGAAATGGAGACATTATTTGCTGCCCAAGAAATTTATTGTATTTACTGACAATCATGCTTTAAGCTTTCTAAACAGTCAAGAAAAATTGAACCATAGACATGTTAAATGGATGGAACAGCTACAAGTTTATACCTTCACAATTAAGCACAAAAGAGGTGTGTCTAATAAGGTGGCTGATGCATTGAGTAGGAGGTTGCTTCTTGTTCATAAAATTTAGTTAGAAAGCATGGGTATTGACTGTTTAAAAGAGCTGTATAAAGAAGACTCTGATTTCAAAGAGGCTTATGATGTTTGTGTGAACTTGGCTAACACATTCCATGGAGAGTATGCAGATTTTGTTTTACAAGAAGGCCTCTTATTTAAGGGCAATTTGCTGTGTGTCCCTAAGTGCTCTATGTGGGACAACATCATCAAGGAGAAGCATAATGGTTCTTTAGGAGGACATTTTGGCTTGGATAAGACACTAGAACAAGTCACAAGGTTTTATTTTTGGCCAAAGGTGCAATCAGATGTGAGAAAATATGTAGCTAGCTATGCAATCTGTCAAAGAGCCAAAGGTGTGTCTTTAAATGCAGGTCTATACGAGCCCCTTTCCATTCCCAACAGACCTTGGGAAAGTATTAGCATGGATTTTGTGCTTGGGTTACCCAGGACAGCCAGAGGGGTGGATAGTGTGTTTGTCATTGTTGATAGGTTCAGCAAGATGGCTCATTTTGTGCCATGTAAATGCACAAATGATGCATCTCATGTTGCAGGTCTATTTTTTAGAGAGGTAGTAAGGATACATGGTTTACCATTGTCCATTGTAACTGACAGAGATTCTAAGTTTGTAGGTCACTTCTGGAGGACCTTGTGGAAGAAGTTGGGCACATAATTGTCCTTTTCATCAGCCTACCATCCACAAACTGATGGTCAGACTAAGGTGGTTAACAGCTCTCTTGGAAACCTTCTAAGGTGCCTTACAAAGCAGCATGGTTTGGCATGGAATTTGGTTATCAGTCAGGCTTAATATGCCTACAATGATTCAAGGAATAGGAGCACTGGTAAAAGTCCTTTTGAGATAGTTTATGGTTTTCATCCAAGAGGGCCACTTGAGCTAAAGGATCTCCAAGGTTGGGATAGAAGGAGTGCACTTGGTGAAGAGTTTGTTGCCTCCATGAAAATAGTTCATGATCAAGTCAAGTTGCAACTAGAAAAATCAGTCACAAAGTACAAAGAAAAGGCAGATTTGAAGAAAAGAGAAGTATAGTTCAAAGTTGGTGACTTAGTCATGGCATATCTGAGGAAAGAAAGGTTACCAAAGGGTCAGCCAACTAAACTCCTGATGAAGAAGATTGGACCATGCAGGATAGTGCACAAATTCAGTCCAAATGCCTATGAGATTGAGCTACCAGATGGCTTGGGTATCTCTCCAATTTTCAATGTTTGTGATCTTTTTCCTTTCAGACCTCCATTGCCTGATGAAAGTGGATCAGATGTGGTGGCTGAAGATGCTAATTGGATCAAGGATTTGCCTCCAAGCAAACCTTTACAATTGGAGTGCATTCTGGATTCCAAGGTTATCAAGAAGACTCGGAGAGGTGTCTATAAGGACTACCTGGTGAAATGGAAGGATCTTCCTGATTCAGAGGCCACCTGGATGACTGAAGCAGATATCTTGAAGCATGGCATAACACTTCAACAGTTGGCAACTCAAGGGACTTGAGTTCTTCCTACAGGGGGAGTATGGTGCAGGAGCTCAATTTTGTGTTGTTTTCTAGTTAATTTTCATGTTAGTTATTTACCTCTAAGGCTTTAAAAGCCATTTTGTTGTGTTAAAATAAAAGACTTAGTCATTTTTTTGACTGGTCTAATTTGGAGTTATCTTAGACCTATTTTCTAGGAGGTTTTCACTTTAGAAACTTATTCTTTATTAAAAAAATTGCCTTTTCCTTTGATTTTCTGCCTTCCTAGGCAGTTGTACGGACAAATGGGAAGTGGAAGAGTTTTAGAAACTTCCTATAAATATTAGTTGTAAAAACATGCCAAAAATGATATGAAAGGAGTTTCTTTTAAGAAAAACTATGTTTTTATGTTTTTTTGTGTGAAAACAGCATCTTGTATGATTGGTACGGCCTGTAGAGGAATCATGGACTGAGAATCATTTGAGTGGATCAAATTACCTTGCATTTGCAGTAGTTTTTAGCTTTTGAAACATTTTCATTGTGTTGTTTGATTCCATTATCTGCAGATTGGTTTCTAAACCTCCATTGCTAGGGTTTGTTGATAAAATGCTTAGTTCTTCCTCTGCCCTCTAATGATGGATGCCCATTTCTAGGTGGGATGGAGGAAGACAAAGTAGATTTAATGTTTTTTTATGATTGGCAGTTTAACTCCTTCTCTGCAGAGTATGAGGCATGTATCTAACTAGTATCATTGGTTACTAGTTGAGAAATTGAAGGTGGTTGTATTATGACAGTAAAAACAGCGATTTGTTTTGACAAATTCAAGTTGGAATTTGTGTTTGTTAGTGGAGTTTTACTATTAAAGGATTTGGTGGATCTTATGCATGCTTAGTGGATGCATTTCCTTGCCCATTACTTGCCATTTAGGCCTTGGTTTTAAGAAAAAATAGTTTACTATTCTCATGCACCTACAGTACGGTATGGATACACATGTGTGGATGCAAGTACTTTTTCTTGAAGAGAATTTGAACATGAATCAAGTGGTGTAGGACTTGTGCAAGTATAAATATATAATATGGACTTATCCATCTCCTTGTCTACAAAGTTAAACCTCAAAAGAATGTTGTTTTCTTAGGACAGTCATAGACAGTCATGGCCTTTTTGTCACAATAAACACAGAAGTATGGTAATTGTCAGTGATTTCATGACCTTGGGTAGGTTTGTGTTAAATTGGTGTGGAGATCTTGTTGATAAGGAGTCATCATTGTTCTTGTTATTCATAAAGGTTGAGACTGTCATGTTGCCATAGTCATAGGACAGCCACCTGTTGTTTTACTGTCCCCTGCCCTGTAGAGTACAGTGTGGGTCTGTATATGGGAAAAATTGTTTCTTTTCACAATTAATATTGAGTTTACATTATGCATTGAATGCCATTTGAGATCTTGAGAGGTTATTGTGGGTTTAACCAATGTTTAGATTACAAGGGAATGAGTCAAACTAGAACTCTGTCTTTTTTATGACAATCCTACTCAGTTTACTGTCCATGGTTGTGTTTGGAAGTAGAATGGTAGATTATTGGTCAGAGACCTTTGCCCCATGCTTATCATAGATAGGTGTATGATGGTATTTGTTGCCTATGTTGGTAGAGGTATTGGTAATAGTTGTTGTGTTCTTGAAGGTGGGTTGTGCTTCTGAGTTGGGTTGAGTTTTGACTCCCCAAGGTAAGTGGTGAGTAGCCTAAATCGATGGCACCAGAGGGTGATCCTAGGCCAAGTGGATTCCTATAACAGCCTTGTGAGGCTTGTAAACACAAACACCTTGTAACCCTTTTGGAGGAAGTTCAGAGAACTAATACAACCTTACCTTACCTCTGCATCACTTAGATTATAAGCTAAAAATATTTTTTAACTACAAGTCAAAGGGGATGATAAAGGATGTGAAAGTAGTTCTTGAGGTGAGTGGCTTGCATAATACATGAGTGATAAGGACTAAGCAATATATTATAAATGACTTTCTGTTCAAGTTGAAGGGTGTTGTGTGTGACATAGAGATTAGAGAGAGTCTCATGAAAATGTTCCTTCTAATTTGTGATTAGTTGGATGAGTTAATGGAGGGTTCTGCACTTGAGGCTACTAGATGGGAGTATAGTAAAAAGTTGTTTGTGGGCTTAGAGGATGTATTGATATTGAGCTCATCAAATTGAGTCTTGGCCTTATTGGAGCATGTTCAAGATATGGATGTTTATTGTAAAGACATTAATTTTGTGCTGAGGCATTTGGTATTATTCCATCACGAATGGGAATCTAGAGATTGTCAATGGTTATACACTGTCAATGTTAGAGGATGGAAAAACCAAAAGGGCATTATGAAGGGTGGAGGTTTGCAAAGATATTAATTTTGTAAGGATTGAGAATGTTGGAGGGCCTTAGATTCCACTAATTGAGATGGTGAATGCATTTAGCTCGCTAGTGTTTCTTCTAGGGCTGGTAAGTGGTGAAAGTCTTTGCCTCAAGATGTTGGTATGGAGCAATAGAGAGTGAAACTATAGTTTCTTCATCTCTTATGGATGCTAGTAGCAATCATGGTGGTGTTAATTATTCTCCTTTGTTATAGGGATATCAAGTTTGCATGTGCTTCTGGATTCCACTGTGTATGTTTTTGAATCAACGTTTCAAATCATACTCAATGATCCATCATCAGGAAGAGGAGTGTTGAAAAAAAGATAGCAGACTTGTGCCTTATGAAGGAAATAGAGGGGAAGAGGGGAATGGAAAACAAAGTGCAGTGGTTGAGGAGAGAGAGATAAGGGAAATTAAATGAGTAACAAGGGATGAAGCACTACAAGGGACAACAAAAGTTAAAAATGTATGATAGCTAAAATTAAAGAAAATATAAAACCAAAACAATAAGAATAAGAAAAATGTTATTAAAGAAAAAATAAGGAGCAAATAAATAGATGTGTAAGTGTATCTAAGCATACATGCAAAGCAAGAAGAAACAAATTATTATTATAAATATTTGTAATAAAATAGAAAAAAGAAAAAAAGAAAAAACATTAAAATATTAAAATTAACATATAAGTATATTCATATAGAGACGGAAAAATATGATTCATAACTGATATATCATATTAATATGGAATGTAATAATATAGAAAAGCAAAAACATATAATAATATACTACAATATATTAATATAGAAATGAGAGAATAAATATATTAATATTAATATGGAATAGATAGATATATTAAAAGGTAATAGAAAGATATACTAAACTTGAAAAAGAAGTAAGAATAAAGAAAGAGATAAATAGGAAAATAAAATAGAGAAATAAAAAGGATATTAACATATATATGTATCTGTGTGTGTGTGTCATTTAGTGTCATTTCATTCTTTAACTCAGAGAGAATATTTTCCACAAGGCTAGACATTTAGCAGAAAAAGACCGTAATGGCCAAAACAAAACCACTCAGTTTTCTTAAGAAGAGTTGAACTGAAAAATAGATCTGCAGAGAGAAGATCGATGTATAGCAAAAGGTTTCCATGGAACTAGATCTCTTCATTTTCTATCATGTGTCATAGTTTTGTGTTTTCTATAAGGCTGCTCTCATTATATTCTCCATAACAATCAAACCCCTTTTGTTTTCACTACCAATTATAAATCAGAACCCACATGATCTATTTTTTCTTTCTAAAAATTATAAATTAAAGAACACATGATCTTTCATTGAAAACCCATTTATCTAAGAATAAGGAAATAGATATGTATTTTAACTATCCATTCAAGGTAAGAGGCAATGTAAATATTTTGTGTTTAAATAAGTTTTGGTATATCCTTCTGAGCGTAGAAATGGAGTTTCAATTTCTTCTTGTGCATAAAGAAATTGCAGCAACACATTTTAGTTTACAACAGAAGGGTTCCATGGAGTTTAGATCTCTTCACTCTCAAACATGGCGTCCCAATTTTGTATGACTATTGTCATTATATTCCCAATAAGATTAAACCCTCATTACCCAGAAATTATAAATAGAACCCAGATAATATTCTATCTAATGAATGTATGGCTGCTCTCACTATATTGTATCTAATGAATGAGGACATAGTTCTGAGTTTAAAGAATAATTTCTAGGAAAGAGATAATGTAAATATCTTACACTAATATAAATTTTGGTTTATTTTTCCATGCATCCATGAGGTTTTAGTTTTCTGTGGTTAATTAAATTGCAGCAAATAGATTCTAGTTTTTGTGCTGGAAAAGCAAAGAACTAATGTAAATACATGTGCCCGATCGCACTCCCCCCTTTAGCGTACCTCCAATCTTGTAGAATGATATGCCTATCTGGGATATTGCTACATCCCCTACGTGCCTTCTCTTATTTTTGTACCCTTTATTTTCTTCTTTTAGAACCTCTGCATCAGGCATCTCTTCCCCTTTGCCTCTCTTTCACCAGATCCAATATCTCCCCCCGACATCTTTTTTTTCCTCCTTACTTCCTAGATATTTCTATGTTTTTAAACTATCTCATTTTTCTTCTGCCCCCATGTGTTGACTACCTTTTCTTGCATACATACGTTGCCTAGAAGATATTTTACTCATCCTTATCTTATCTCTATCGATCACCAACTCCGTGGGTATTTCCTGCTCTCACAATAACTCTATCCCTGCAAGCGTTTAATTCTCCACCTAAAAAAAGATATTTTCATGCCACCTCATAAGCCATGACTCCCTTTTCTATTAGATTTTCTTGTCATTAAATGTTTCACCAACCCCCTTCCACCATAGCAAGGAGGACCAATAGGGAGGCTCATTAAATCCTACCCCCTAGAACTAGGCTTACTCCTGGAAGCCTACAAATACTAAGATGCAGCCAAATCACACACTAAACCAAGAAATTTGATACGATCAAAGGAAGCCAAGGAGAAGAATCTCAACAAATGGACTGGTAAACTACACATGACCATAAGGTAATCCAAACATTACTGTTAGGTAACTAGATGATAAGGCAACAACATAGAACACTGCACTAGTAGGGTACAGTGGCTAGGGTAGGGTATAGGGCCTGTGACTATCTCCAGTAACCACCATCGGGCATAATAAGAGTATGCTCAAGCCTGTGAATCTAGGAGGAGTCGATACTCAGAACCTGCAACACTCCAAGCACATGTCAGGGTACCTGTGCATATATATACATCATATAGCCAAAAAAACATCAATCATCTAAGCATGAAATCCATCATAAGTAATAATAATGACAACATCATAATACTATCAAGATTGCAAATTACCGGTGCCAATATAAAATAATAACAAGATGCGTAATCCAAAAATAAAGCATGTAGTCATCCAAGTCCATCAGGATAAGAAAAACATAATACAAACATAGCGGTCATTACATCCCCTAGAAGTCTGCAAAAAGATATGGATAAAGGTCTCTCATCCTCGTCACATCTTCCCAAGATGCTAAGGACTCACCATTAGGATCCCATTAGACCCTTACCTACTCTATGTCTTGACCCCTGAGGGTCAACCTCTGATGCTGAAGGATGCGTACGGGTTCTAAAGAAAGCTACCCGTCTGCCTCGACCTACAAAGTAGTCCAATCAAGAACATGGGTCACATCAGGAATATATTATCTAAGAACTGAAACATGGAACACATCGTTGATGCATGATATGCTCAATGGTAATGCAAGGTGATAGGCAACAGGACCAATCTTCTCAAGGATCTCAAAAGGTCCAACAAAATGAGCTGCCATCTTTGAGCCTTTCCCATAATGGATGGGGCTCTTCCACGAACGAACTCTTAAAAACACATGGTCACCTATCGTGAAGTGGTGATCCAACCTATGGGCATCATCATACTTCCTTTGCTAATCTTGAGCTATAGCCAACTGCTCTCTGATCTGCACTACTTACTATTCCATATCCTGAAGCATCTTTGGACCCAAAAGAACTCGGTCCTCTAAGCGATCCCAACTCAATGGAGTGCGGCATGGCCTACCATACAAGGCCTGGAAGGGAGACATACTGAGAGAACTATGATACCCATTGTTATAAGCAAACTCAACTAGGTACAAATAGTCCTCCTAATGAGACTACTAATCCATAATGTACATCTGAAGCATATCCTCTAAGACCTGATTAACCCGCTTCATCTGTCTATCGGTCTCAGGATGGTATGCAGAGCTGAAATTAAGATGAGCTCCCAAAGCATGCTAAAGAGAAGTCCACAAAGTTGAAGTGAACGTTGGGTCACTATCAGAATGATCCTACGAGGAATACCGTGCAGACGCACAATATCCTCCATAAACACTCAAGCTACGAATGTTGTAGTGTAGGAAGATCTCATGGGTGAGAAGTGTGCCACCTTGGACAACTTGTCCACTGTGACCATAATAGCATCATGACAATGTGAAGACATAGGTAGCCCCACTATGAAATCTAGAGATATCATATCCCCCTTCCATCCAGGGATGGAATGAGGCTGCAATAATCCTTCTAGGTGCTGATGCTCTGCCTTCACCTGCTGGCACTCAAGACATCGAGCCACAAAATTGGCAATATCTTGTCACAAACCTACCCAATAATACAATTGTTGAAGATTGGAATGCATCTTCGTGACACCTAGATGAGCTGAATAGGGTGCACGATGGGCTTCTGACAAAACTAAGGAATGAAGATCACCAGAATCTGGAACATAAATATGACCAAGATGTCACAAAAGTCCATCAAGCTTGAGTGAGAAACTAGCAAACCTGCCCTAAAGGACTCTCCTAGACTCAATCTCTACTCTCACCTCCTGATACCAAGTATCACTAGGAAGTGACTCCAAAATACGGCTCCACAAATCCACTCCAAGAGACAAAATTGAAATCTCATGTCTCCTCCTACTCAAGGCATCTGCAACAACATTCTCCTTACCCTAAATGTAGTAAACATTGAAGTCATACTCGCAGAGGAACTCCATCCAACGGCACTGCCGAGCATTCAAATTTGGTTGAGTGAAGATATAATACAAATTGCGATGATCACTATGCAACTCAAACTGATGTCCCAAAATGAAATGTCTCCAACGTACAAGTGCATGGATGATAGCTGCTAACTCCAAATCATCGGTCAGGTAGTTTAGTTCATGATCCTTGAGCTTATGAGACTCATATACAATCACTTGTCCCTCCTGCATGTAAACTACCCCCACACCCTCCAATGAAGCATTGGTGCATACTACAAAATCACCTATAGGATTTGGCACTACTAGGATAGGTGCACTAGTCAGCCGCTCCTTAAGAGCCTGAAACACTAACTCACACTGATCTAACTACACAAACTTCTTCCCTTTCCACTGAAGAGAAGTGATGGGATGGGCTACCCGAGAGAAATCTCTCACAAATCAGTGATAGTAACCCGCCAATCCCATGAAACTGTGAACCTTGGTCACATTTGTTGGTGCTGACCAATCCACAATAGCCTAAATCTTAGAAGGATCCACTAAGATACCCTCTCCTGAGATGATGTGGACCAAATATCTCACCTCAGTTTGGAAGAACTCACACTTGGCCAAATTGCCAAACAACTGATTATCTCACAAGCACTGCAACACTTTCCGCAAATAGCCTTCATGCTCCTTCATAGTCCTTGAATAAATCAAAATATCACCAAGGAACACGAGAATAAAATGTTCAAGATAGGTGCAAAACACCCCATTCATCAAACTCACAAAAACTGATGGAGCATTAGTCAACCTGAAAGGGACAACCGTGAACTCATAATGCCCATAGCATGTACGAAATGTTGTCTGATGAATGTCTACCTCATGAATGTGAAGCTGATGGTATCCTGACTTCAGATCTATCTTGGAGAACACCTTAGCTCCCCTCATCTGATCAAACAAATCATCTATCTGAGGAAATGGGTATCAATTCTTCACCATCACTTTGTTGTACTGGCAATAATCAATGCACAAGCAAAGAGATCCATCTTTCTTCTTCACGAAGATGATAGGTGTTCCCCAAGGGGATACACTAGGATGAATGAAACCCTTCTCCAGTAACCCCTCTAACTGCAACCGCAACTCACCTAACTCCTGAGGAGTCATGCGATACGGTGCCTGATAAATAGGCTCTGCCCCAGGAATGAGATTGATACGGAAGTCTATGCCACACTTAGGTGGCATACCTAGAATATCACTCGGAAAGACATCTGCAAACTCCTGAAGAATAGGATGATCATCAAGAGATACCTCCTGAATCCCACCCTCAGTAAGATCACTAATAGAAATAGTGAACATTTGACAACCTTTCCGCATGACATGCTTCAGTTGCATAGCTAAAATCACATGGAGAGAAATGGGTCTCTAAACCCCAACTAACTCAACATGCTCCCCAACATCATCAACACACTGAACTGACTTACATCGACAATCTATACTAGCTAGGTGGGTCTCCAACCAATCCATGTCTAAAACAATCCTATAGGACCCCAAAGGCAACACACGAAGATCCACTGTGGTAGTGAAGGTGCCCAAATCCAACACACAACCATGAACAAGGGAATCTATAGCCACCTTAGATCCAATAGCTAACTCAACCTACTAACCAACATCTTGCCTTACGACCACGAGTCCACAACGCTCCACGAGAGAAGGAGAAATGAAAGAATTTGAAGTTCCTAAATCAAACAAGATAGATGTGGTAATCCCACATAACACACCTGAATACTCAACTATGGTGCCCTGATGCTCAGCCTGACAATTATCAACCACCGCAAAAACTCTATGTGATTTGCCAGCATTACCTACTATAGGCTTTGAAGTAGCCTGTCTCTGACTACCTCCAGCCACCGATCTCTAAGAACACTGAGCAACTATATGACCATGCTGCCCACAAGCATAACAACCACCCCTGCCAAAACCTCAGCCTGAAAATGGTGCACGTGACTGCTGGGATCCACCACACCTAGAACTATGTTGTGCACTCTGAATACTTTGTGTCAGACCACTCTATTGCCTACTCCAAGAAGGATGATGCACACGGTCTCTAGAGAATGGAGTACTAGGATTTTGCCCACTCTATTGAGACTGAGCAGGCCTATGCCTCTATCATTGACCATGTCTAGCAGGTGCAGTATGTGATCTAGATGGTCTAGCTCCCTGAGACTATGTACCCTAAGCAACTGATCCTGAAGGAGGGGCACTACCAATTTGAACACCTGCCTGACCACCAAAACCTCTAGTCAAGTTCTCCTCTATTAACCTCACCTTCTCCACAGAAACCTCTAAGGTCTTCAGCTAAAACACATGGACACCACCACTAATACCGGCAATCAAGCCCCTGATGAAATGCTATACTAATATTGGCTCATCATCAGAAATGCTAGCATATTGCTTCAGCTCAAAGAAGCAGTGCTCATACTGATCTACTGTCATAGTCAACTGATGAAGTTCATGGAAGTCATCAGCACATCTCTATCGATAGTAGTCTGAAAGAAATCATGCATAGAACCTCTCTAAGAATAATCCCCATGACACGGAAGTAATATCTAAGTGAAGCTTCTACTCCTCTACTCTCCACCATGTAGATGCAAAACCTATGAGATGCATAATGGCACATCAAGCTCTAGTATTGCTACTATAAGGATGCATAGCAAAGCATCAATTGAGATCAATTAACCAAGTCTCGACCTTGGTACCTATACCAGAACCATCAAAAGTAGGGGGATGAGCCCTAAGAAGATCCCTCATGTGACCTGCAGTAACACTATCTCCATCCACCCTATCCCTCACAACAACTACTCTTGAATGATCTAGACTACGAGAATGCTCACGCTCAGCTCCAACATCCTGACAAGAAGGGTGTGACTCCGCCTCATGAGATACCTCTTGATGAGGTCCTAATTAGTCCATAATCTTCTGTAAAAGAGCTAAAACCTTAGCACCCCTGAGCCCTTCGGCTTGATTCTCAACACAGTTCCTCCTGACGCCTACCCTGATTGGCATCATGCCAAGTACTACGTCGAAGAATAGTGGCTATACCTCTAATTCTACCTCAGGCTCTACCCCTAGGAGGCATCCTAAAGGAACAAAGAACACATCAAAATAGATCATCACAAAGATGACCTAAGCACCATACTAAGGCATGAAAGCATAATAGCATGACTATAGAACAATATAACAAGCTCACGCCACACATGCCAAACATAGAAAAACATAGAAGGCTCAAGTACGCCAAAGCTCCTAGTGTGTGAGCATGGGCTCTAATACCAAATGTAACATCCTGCTATGTGACCCCTAAAGGGTAAGAGCCAAAAGTGGACAAGATAAAAAAATTTATAAGTGGACTCAGTTGACAATTCAATGGATTGATAGCATTCATTTTAAACATGAAAGCAAATATTCCTAATCCCATCTGATAAAAAACATGAATCCATAAGCATAAAATATAGGCGGATCCGATACCCACACTGGAATCTGTAAAGTAATAAAGGAACATCACATTTCTTCTAATTAAATACAATGATTACAAATTCTCTCCTAAGAGAGTTCAGTTACATAACTGCATATACAATTACAATTATATATTCCAGAATACGATACAAGTATAAAAACATAGTCCAGAGTATGATACAAGGAATAAATGGTTACAATAGCTGAATGAAGTAATGGAAAAAGCGATCATCTCCAACTTGTGCTCCAAACCATGTTCGCTGGTCCCCAATGGTGGTGGCAACACCTCCCAACCATGTGGACTCCTAAGGGACCACCCCACCGTGCTCGGAGATAGTCACAAGGCCCAAATGGATGAACAACAACAAGGGGATACAAGATGGCCAACACTCACATCAAACATATAGTAGACACAAAGAACAATGCATACAATCAAAGTCATAATATAGTTGTACTCATCCAAGTCATAGGTCAAGTACTACTCACAACTGCTAAGGTGCTAGATACTAGAGTGTAATCATATGGAGTGTCATCATGCATGCTCGAAGGGATGACACCACATGGGACCAAGTACCTCTCATATAGACGAGGAGACTCAATCGTGTCTGAATCCACGCCCCATAGATGGATGACTCAATGCTCCGTAGATGGATAGGCCTTCTTGTTGCATCCTTAGCCTTTACAAGTGCTCAAGGCCATGCACGAGGTCTAATTATCTTATTAGTGTTTTTAGCCCAATGTTTTAGTTTTAGTTATCACTTGTTACTATAACTCTACTACTAGTTCCCCTGGAAACCACTTACGAGCCCCGAGCCCATAGAGAGCCACTCCAGACAACCACTCTAATGCCTAGACCTAGTTCATCTCGTGTAGCCAACAAGGAATCCAAAATGACTAAAAACACTGAGTTATAATTTAAACTAGAAAAGATGAAAAATATTGTCTACAAGATCCAAACTCTCATGGACAGTGTAATTTGTTGAAAATGGCCTTTTGCCAGTTAGCTCAATTGTGTAATAACCCCAATGACCCCAATTTGGTCACTCTTCACGTAGAAATGCAAAGACATAATAAGAAAAGTACAACAAATGACATTGCGAGTCTTCTCACAGCCAACGTTTTTCATATAGTCTACCATATTTAACATAGAAAAATAAAATGTCCAAAAGACTTGCAAAATAGAATTCTTAATCTTTCCTCCTACAGTATTCCCTTAGCTCCCTGTGTTGCATATTTTCCTAATTATAGTTTATGTGACTAAATTTCAATGCACGACCCAGATTGACCTTACTAAGGTATTTTAGTCCCATTTCATTCTTTAACTCAGAGAGAACATTTTCCACAAGGCTAGACATTTAGCAGAAAAAGACTGTAATGGCCAAAACAAAACCACTCAATTTTCTTAAGAAGAGTTGAACTGAAAAATATATCTGCAGAGAGAAGATCAACGTATATCAAAAGGTTTCAATGGAACTAGATCTCTTCATTTTCTATCATGCATCACAGTTTTGTGTTTTTTATAAGGCTTCTCACATTATATTCTCCATAACAATCAAACCCCTTTTGTTTTCACTACCAATTATAAATTAGAACCCACGTGATCTATTTTTTCTTTCTAAAAATTATAAATTAAAGAACACATGATCTTTCATTGAAAACCCATTTATCTAAGAACGAGGAAATAAATCTGTATTTTAACTATCCATTCAAGGTAAGAGGCAATGTAAATATCATGTGTTTAAATAAGTTTTGGCATATCCTTCTGAGCGTAGAAATGGAGTTTCAATTTTTTCTTGTGCATAAAGAAATTGCAGCAACACATTTTAGTTTACAACAAAAGGGTTCCATGGAGTTTAGATCTCTTCACTCTCAAACATAGCATCCCAATTTTGTATGACTATTGTCATTATATTCTCAATAAGATTGAACCCTCATTACCCAAAAATTACAAACAGAACCCATATAATATTTTATCTAATGAATGTATGGCCGCTCTCACTATATTGTATCTAATGAATGAGGACATAGTTCTGAGTTTAAAGAATAATTTCCATGAAAGAGATAATGTAAATATCTTGCAATGATATAAATTTTGGCTTATTTTTCCATGTAGCCATGAGGTTTCAGTTTTCTATGGTTAATTAAATTACAGCAAATAGATTATAGTTTTTATGCTGGAAAAGCAAAGAACTGATGCAAATACCTATGCCTTATCGCACTCCCCCCTTTAGCACACCTCCAATCTTGTAGAATGATATGTCTATCTGGGATATTGCTATGTCCCCTACGTGCCTTCTCCTATTTTTGTACCCTTTGTTTTCTTCTTTTAGAGCCTCTGCATCAGGTGTCTCTTCCCCTCCGCCTCTCTTTCACCAGATCCAACATCTCCCCCCAACATCTTTTTTTTCATCCTTACTTCCTAGATATTTTTATGTTTGTAAACTCTCTCATTTTTCTTCTACCCCATGTGTTGACTGCCTTTTCCTGCATACATACGCTGCCTAGAAGATATTTTACTCATCCTTATCTTATCTCTGTCGGTCGCCCACTCTGTGGGTATTTCCTACTCTCACAATAACTCTATCCCTGCAGTCGTTCCCTGCAAGTGTTTAATTCTCCACCCAAAAAAAGATATTTTCATGCCACCTCATAAGCCATGACTCCCTTTTCTATCATATTTTCTGGCCACTAAACGTTTCACCAACCCCCTTCCACCGCAGCAAGGAGGACCAATAAGGAGGCTCATTACATAAGGGATGTGTGTTGGTGAAGTTTGTGAAAGCAACTTTTTCAAGGAGTGACACCAAATCCAAGGGGGTTCTTGATCTAGTACATTCAGATATATGTGGACCAATGTCAACGAAGTCTGCCAGGGGATACGAGTACTTTGATACTTTTATCGATGATTTCTCTAGGAAGACCTAGATATACTTCTTGAAGACTAAGGATGAGGTCTTCAGTCACTTCAAAAAATTCAAAGGTCTTGTGGAGAATTCGACAAGAAGGAAGGTAAAGGTTCTCTGGTTAGACAATGGAGGCGAGTACAAAGAGAAAGAGTTCCAGGAGTTCTGTACCAGGGAAGGAATCAAGAGAGAGTGGACCATTCCTTACAACCCATAGCAGAATGGGGTTGCTGAGAGGAAGAATTGTTCTATATCAAAGGTAGCAAGGGTTATGTTGTATAACCAAGATATGCCATGTTACTTATGGCCAGAGGCATGCAGTACGGGAGTATACATATAGAACAGGGTTCCACATAAGGTATTGGGCAAGATGACATCCGGGAAGGCATTCACAGGGAAGAAGCTAGATGTTAATCACTTCAGTATATTTGGGAGTTTGGTATTTTATAACATTCTAGGGCCTACACGTTCCAAGTTAGATTAGACTGCAGAGAGAGGGTACTCTGTGGGGTACAACGAGACCTTAAAGGCATATCAAATATTTATTCCAGGGACTAGGAGGATTATAATTAGGTGTGATGTCAAATTTATGGAGGACAAGGTTTATAGGAGGTCCAGAGATTTCCTAGCATAGATGGGATGGTAGATCCATCAAATGGATGTCAAGATGGCATTTCTTAATGGTGAATTGGTTGAGGAGGTATACATAGAACAACCAGAGGGCTTTGTAGCACACAGTAGAGAAACCCATGTGTGCAGATTGAAGAGAGCTTTTTATGGGCTCAAGCAGGCTCCCAGGGCGTGGTATGAGCACATTGATAGATACTTGCAAGGAATGGGCTTTGTGAAGAGTGAGGTGGATGCTAACTTCTACTACTTGATGGTTGGGGGTGAGGTTCTCATTCTTGATCTATATGTGGATGACTTGTTTTTAATAGGTCTAGTGGGGCTCATAGAGGAGTGCAAGAGGGACCTTGCAACAGAGTTTGAAATGAAGGATTTGGGGCTTATGCACTACTTTCTAGGTATGGAAGTGTAGCAGACAGATGGAGAGATTTTCCTTGGGTAAGGGAAATACTGCATCGAGATCCTGAGAAGGTTCAAGATGGAGGATTGCAAAGCCATGTTGACACCCATGATCATGAATTGGAGGATGGTAGACACATCCAGGGAGAAGGATGTAGACCCCACCTTATACAGAGAGTTGATTGGGTCTCTCATGTATTTGGTCAACACCAGGCTAGATATATCCTTTGCAGTAAATTATCTTAGTCAATTCATGGTTGAGCCGAAGGGAGTGCATTGGAGAGCAACAAAGCATGTGCTATGGTATTTGCGTGGTACAATCGATTATGGGATTAGATATGCTCAAGGTGATGGTAATAGGTTGATAGGCTATACTGCCGCAGACTGGGAAAGCAGTACAGTGGATAGGAAAAGCACTTCAGGGTGCTGCTTCAACTTGGGATCAAGAGTTGTCTCTTGGCACAGCAAGAAGTAGAAGTTCGTGGCTCTAATATCTGCAGGAGCAGAATACAGAGCAGCTAGCATGGCAACATGTGAGGCTATATGGCTTTGAAAGTTGCTAGTGGCCTTGTTTGGTTAGAGGGTTGAGACTACCATGATACACTGTGACAATCAGAGTTGCATCAGGTTGTCTAAGAATCTAGTGTTTCACAATAGGTCTAAGCATTTAGACATCAGATATCACTTCATTAGGGATTGTGTACAATGGAGGATTGTTCAGCTACAATATATACCTACAGATTAGCAGGTAGTAGACATTTTGACTAAGGCATTGGGGAAGGAAAAATTCATCTTCTTCAGAGATAAGTTGGGTGTTCTGTAGAATACCTTCCTCGCTAAGAGGGAGTGTTAGTTTGTGTAACTCGGATAGGTATTCTAGTCTCGAGTGGTGTCTATGAGGCTAGAAACACACATGGATTAGTCATCTCCATACCTAGGTAATTGATTTCTCTCTAGAGACTTCTAGAATCTAGTTTGTTAGAGTCTAGTTAATCTCAGTCATCAATTGAGATTAAATCATGGCCATTGGTTTTTCAATGAGAAAGTATAAGAGGAGATCGATGGGCACTTGGAGAATAGATTCATAAGACAGATTTGCAGTGATAGCAAGGGCAACGTTGGAGACACTAGCAACATTGGAGACACTAGCAGTGGGATTTCAACATGAAAAATAGAGGAGAGAAATTCTGGAGAAATTCTTCATAGTGATTCCAGTTTTTAGAAAGAAGGAAAGTGGTTGAATTAGATCGATTTGCCAGTAGGAGTGAAGAAAAATATTGCGGGAGCTTTGCCAATAAGAGGCAAGCAATTTATGTAACCTTTTATTTGTTGATGAATAATTAAATCCCTCATTTGCAGAACTGATTTTCCCTTCAGGTTTTTTCCAGGGACAATTTGTCCAAAATATAGTGTTTATTATTTTGTGTGTAATATTTTCTTAGTTCCTGTGATTATTTGTGAAATTGCGGTTTTGTGTTATTTTTAGTATGAATTAATTTATAGAAGACAATTAACCTGCAGAGATAGGAGATTAGTAACATGTAACTGCAATAGATTTGTATTTAACGTTAAAAAGGCTGAAGTATAATCAACCAGATAGACTATTTGGAAACTAGATGTAATGATAGCTAAGTCTAGTAATTAATTGGTATATATTTGTATTCACGTAGGTAAGTGCTACAACTAACCGTTGGATTCCCCACAAGCAATGAGATCACACAAATTACAATATATGCATCTAGGTTTGGAATTTGATGGTTTATTTGATAGAATTTTCAATTTTAGATGGTATTTAATATTATTTATAATATATATTATTTTATAATATTTTGTTATAGAAATATACATTAATTTAGAATATTTTCAAAATTAATATAAATGATCTTTTCAATGTTTATTTTGAACATTTTAAAAAATTGATATAGAAATATATATTAATTTAGAAGATTTTTTTGTAATGTTTATCTTCAATATTTTTTAAAAATCAATTTAGAAACAAATTTTGCTTTTTGATTTATAATTGCAGAGATTAAAAAAGAATTGTTGGTGTGTAACTTGTAAGTAACCTATAACACATATTTTTATATTTTTAATGTTTTGATTTACTTGTTTTTATTGTAAATAATATGTTACACCTCACATAAGACTATATTCAGTTTCTCATTGATTATTTGGATGAGAGATTTTCAGATCTTCCTCTTTAATGTAACAAAACTCTTTAGCCTCCTTATCATCCATCAGTTCGTCAAACTCAAATAATATGTTAAAGGTTTGACTTGATAAGCTTCTCCAACATTTGCAATTGTTGATTCATTGCATTTGAGTTGTGAGGGTTTCAAGATGAAAGATGCATGGAGAGTCTTCTGTAACACAAAACATTGGTACATAAAGTATCCTCATAAAATTAGAAAAAATTCACTAAACATTTTTTGACAATTTATTTTTTCTTAAAACGTCAATTGAAAGGTAATTAAATGAACAAACCGTATAAAAATTTTATATGATAGGCAGGGGTGACCATCAAATTCCAGACCTGCATGCACCAAATTGGGTGTGGAAATAAAAATACAACTGTAGTGTATGGTCTTGTGTCCCCACCTAATCACCACATTGCCCACGACTGTGGCGATGTATTCAAACTAGAGTTTTAGTAAGCTACTGCTGGTGTTTGATGATATTTTCTAGTCTATTATCTGATAATTCTAGCATATTTATCCAATAGCCTTTGACATCCTCTATATTCATCAAATTTGTGGATGTTGGGGATTCTACTATTTCCTGGGAATTCTCTGGAAATTGTGTAAAGTCGAAGCAAAACTCTTGTAGAATTGATGCTCCATAGGTGTTCATGTTCAGCATAGGAGAAGAAGAAATATGTCGAGCTTCATCAGGTCCATTGTTTGCGCTTGATACCAAAGCCAAGATGGAATCCGCAGGGTTATGCTCTGTTGGCAGAAAGTTATTATTAGCACTCTGATTAAGCATTTCAGCATTGAATTCGGTTGAACAAGGGATAAATTGATCTTCTCTGACAAACTGCTTATCTAATCCTTGGCAATTATATGATTGTAGTCGATGTTGTTGTTGATCCACAGTACTTGATACCATACAACTTTTGACCATCTCATTTGATTGGGTTTTAGACCATAATAAATTAAGGTCCAATTGAATATTTCCATTGACAGCAAGGGTCAATAAGTTTCTGCCAATTCTTGCTTCAGCCTCTAGGCGGGCAAGGTATGAAGATATTAATGGAGGCGGTGATTCCATGCTGCTTCTCACTCTCTTCTTCAGACGTGTTTTCCACCGATTCTTTATGTCATTGTCTGTTCGGCCTGGAAACTGCTTCGCTATTTCTGACCACCTAAGCAACATGTTTACGTCAGAAAAAAAACCCTATCAACAATGTTGACAAATGAAGTTATTATTATTATTATTTTTAAATTACTTGTTTCCAATCTTGGCATGGTATCGCAGTATTATTTCGTCTTCTTCAGGAGAAAAAATGCCTCGCTTTATGTTGGGTTGCAAATAGTTGGTCCAGCGCAACCTGCAACTCTTCCCACATCTCAATAAACCTGCATCAATATACATTACGTTTATGTGTTATATGAATATATATTATCTAACATAAAAACATTGAGGAGAAAAAGTTCACAAATATTAATCATATGAATTACATCGAATAAAGTAAAATATAAGATAAAGTATTTAGACTTCAAACATGACACTAATTCAAATCATATTTGAAAAGTCTGCAGAATCTATTAAACGATGATGAAAGGAATATGTAGAGAAGAACAAATATTAAAGAGAATTTCTCGGGTTCATGTAATTAGTGCAAGTTATTTTATTTTTAATTTATTTAATTTTTATATTTGAAGAATAAAAATACAGACATTTTTTAGTTTATAGATATCGAGTATATAAATAATTGATCTTTTTGAAATTTATAAAATATTATTGAAATTATTTCCAAGCTTAATTTATTTATTTTTTAGTTGGAAGTATACATATGACCATATTTTTTAATAGCTTGTAGGCATCAATCTCTTTAAAATTTATTTTAAAACTTTGTAAATTATTTTCAATCTCAACTACCTTTTTGGTTGGGAGGATAAAATATAATCAGCCTCCTTAAATTATATGAAAAAAAATAATGTAAATTATTTTCAATGTTAATGGTTTTTTTTGGGGATAGGTAGACACAAATAGTCAGCTTGTCGGTGCTGAAAAACTTTTTATTAGCAATTCCACTTTACCAATAAACCAGTGATTAACCCACCTACTTCATGACAAAAATATGATCCAAAACATTTATTCTAAATAAAAATTACCAGACATTAAGTTTAATCTTAAATTTTCTATGGTGCAAATAATTCCTAAATAAAATTAAGCCACACTAATTTATGTAAACAAATAATTCCCAGCTGCAACTGGTGAAGGCAGAAATACCTGCTTGCTTTGGAACATTACGCCAGTTACCATGACCTTGCTTATTTATGCATTGGATGAGTTTGTGATCCTCGTCTGCACTCCATGGACCCTTCTTCACTCTCTCCTCATTACAACAACCACATCGCCCCATCTCCTTTAATTTCTATCACATCGCATCATTTCAGAGGGAAACAAAATTTCAATCATACAACTAATTCTGGCAATCTAAAGAAAAGGAAATCATATCAAGACTGCAACTATTCAGGAGTTAGCCCAAGCTTTGAAACATCTCAATTCTCTTACCAAAATTGAAGAAATCTGTACTTTTAAATAGGACGATAATAAAAATCCCAAAACCATGGAGTGAGGTGTTGAATAGGAAACATACAAAAAAACAGATTTTGATTTGTTATAACATCTTCTAAATGAAGTATTTATTGTATTCTATGACTTATTATGCAACTATAAAATTTGAAATAAATCTATATAGGCATTAGAGAAAGAGCCCAGCTTAATGTACAACAAAGAAAAAATATTGCCACAGATGGTTTTATTGGAAAATTTAAAGAGCATACCTTAACATCCACCAGAGTGTTTAAGAGAAATCTAGGACAGCTGGGCTCTATATGGAATTATGATCGACTCTTAAACATGTGAAGGAAGAAACACAATAGCAATTATATAAGAATCTGTTCAGATGGTGCTCTGACCAATATTTTTTTTCTTTTAAAAATTGATTAGTTGGTGCTGATGTATTAAAGCGGACTTTAATAACTGGAGACGTCATCACGAAAGCTGAATAAATCATAGAGCTTGTTAAGCTGTGATGTCAATAATCTTTCCTCGTCAATAATTGTTACGCAGTGTGAGCCGCCATGGAATGAGTGCATACAAAGACCATAGACCCTTTCATACGCCTAGTATTTGACTTCCTATATTTTCTGTCAATTTCACACGTCTGTCCAAATTATTTTATTATTTAAATATTATATGTTTTAACGGTTAAATAGTTAATAATAATTTTATATTTATTTTAGTGGTTAAATAATTAATAATAATTTTGCATTTTATTCATATTAAACAAGTGTCACTAGTGGTGGGTTTATAGTATTTATTAATATATTTATGTTTATACATATTTTAAGAAATATTTTAAAAATGATTTTTAAATGGTGGAGTTAAATTTGCAATGAGAAATTGTCATAATCCAAGTGTATTGAAATGAAGATAAGATGGTGTATGTGTATTTTGTCCACAAAAATCAGGAGTTTGTCTAAGGTGTATGTGTATGTTATCTACAAAAATTAAGAGTTTGTTTAAGTTAATTGTGGAACTAATTAAAAATTACATCATTAAAATTATAATAATAAAGGTGTAAGTGGAAGTAAATACAAACTAAAATGAAAAATAAAAATCCCATAAAATAAGGAATGATGGAGAGAATATAGGGGGGTGGAGGAGACATTCAAGGAAGATGGGGTAGAATAAGACCCTCAATCAAATAGCCAATAGAATTAGATCTCCTAAATCCAAAGCAAATTATAGATAAAAAAAATTATTTAATAATTTTGTTTAAAAAATGTTCTCCATTAACTTGTTTAACAAAATTTAGTATATTTATATTTTAAAACATATTTTCATAGTTACTTTGATTTTCTTTTGCAATTTCTTTTTTGGGTTTTATTTTTGAAAAAATTTAAATTTTTTTTTGTTGCATAGTTTTCCTCTCTAGTTGGTTTTTATTTTTTATTTTTTCCAATTTCTTTTTTGGTTTCAGCTTTTTCTCCTTCACTTTATAATTTCTTTTTTTTAAAAAAAAAAAAATTTCTTAAGTTTATTTTTTATTTCCTTTTTGGTATTTTAATTTTTTTTTTTAAATTTAGGCCAAAAAAATGAGTGCTCTCATCCCCACCCTGTTATAACGCCTCTAGGCTTAATTACAAGTTAAAGAGTTTTGAACACAATAGTATGTGCAAGGCAAGATCAAAAAAATTTCAAACTTCTCATTTTATTTATTACATTAGAAGTTTTTGAAAAAAATCTTTACAATTTACTACATTACATGATCATTCATAACTTTTTTGATTGATTGTTCAATTGATTTATTAGTTAAAACTTAAATATAAATAAATCAAGGAGCTATTTTACAGTACTGGAGTGATCTTACTTGCTTTAGAGGTTGTAGATGAATTGATAAAATGATTTTTTTAATTCTGTTCTTAACCTATAAAAGTGCCATATCACTTGTGAAATGTCTTTCTAAAGAAAATAATTCTATTGCATACAATTTCCAAATGCTAAAGCATAACCAACAAAACCCCGACCAATAAACAAGGTATCCAAAAAGTAAAGACAAACACTAGAGATAGGCTTCTTACTCATTAGAATTTCCTGTATCTCTCTACTTTTTTCCTTCTTTGTGTTAGGCACTTCCTTTATATACCAAATGAATTATTATTCTCTTCAATCTCATTATCCATTCTTTCCCTCTAATAAAAATTAATAGTTAATTTTAAATTTAAATTATTCTCTTTTCTTAATTTAAGTAGGTTTTTTAAAATCATATTGTATTAATGCTCTATGTATTATATTAAAAATATTGGGATTTCATCTTTGTTTTTGTAATAATTTACAAAGGGTAATGGTGACCTCATCCCCATCTTTAAAGGAACTTGAACACAACACTTTAGGTGCCCAAAACAACATAGCACACTCACATTTTTGTCTCATTATTTCTTAAAGTAAACATAAATTTAAAAAATATTTTGTGTGGTAACTTTTAAATTAATATATTTTTGATATTGTAATATTTTTTTTCAAATGTATAAATTAATATTTTTTGTTTAAGCAAAACATCTTTACCTAATTTTCTACCCAACCATAATTATTATAGTAAACAAGGTTGACACCTAACCTATCATTGAGTTGAAGAAGCTATCTTTATGCAAAATTTAAAGGTGTTTCCATGCAAATGTTGTATAAGACTGTCATAGATTGGACTATCATAAAAATGGTTATACATTGGCTTGACCTCATGTTTTGCTAGATTGTTATCATTTATTGTTTGGGTATTGTTCATACACCTAACTCATGGCCCTCTCATCACAACAACAGTCTTGATAGCCAAATTAGCATGCAAAATACCATGTAGACTACCCTAGAAGACTATCACAAACAAATCAACAATAGGACTATCATAAGTTTAGAGGCATCCATGGCATCATTTCCATCTTAAAGCTTCATAAATTTTGTCCTAGATCCCACATTATGATGAATAAGTCCTTTGGTGATACACTCCTCAGATAATGATATGATCTTGTGCCAACATGTTACCATGAAACAAGAGGATAGTCCTACTATCATACTTCCCTTGTATTGAATTGTCAACTTGAAAAAGTTCTAGATTCTTTCCCAAAAATAAAATGTATACCAAAAAAAAGAGTTTCTTTTTTTAGTTCCCAACTCTATGGTATAGGAAAACATTTAAAAAGGCAGTAATGGGGTTTTAGTTTTTCTATTTTTCAGTTGTTTTTAGTAAAATGGCAAGAAAAGAGATTTTAGTTTTTGTGCTAGAACAACAAAGAACACATTTTTAAATTATTATTTTAATTATAATGCTACAAATATTTTGGTCCACATGGATGACTAGACTTCTCACCAGTCTAGTCACTCTTCTGATCAGTCAAACCAGCCTGGTATTCCTGATAGATCTAGTCTATATGTGGAGACAATTGAAAGGTTTGAAAATGCCTTAACATAACTAGACCGAAAAATATATAATACTCCAAACCTAACAAACAAAGACAAGTTGGTCATGATCTGAGATGAGATTACATGTATGAGTTGGCTTCTATTCAGTCACAAATACATAAAAAATACATACTCATAAAGTATGAAATCTCAAGACCATCCACTCCATTCACTTGGTCATAATTCCATAAGAAAATTAACTCAAGAAAGGAGGGTGGAGCTCTATAAAGGTAACAATTCTATTGTGGCTATCAATGTCCATTACAAGTATAACCAAGAATACTTTGTGGTTTTAAGCCAGGCCTCAATAGATCATGGGCTATTTAGAACCATCCATTTTCATACATTCACATCAAATACTATGAGAACCAAGATCATGGATAGACTATCAAACATGAGATTACAAGTGAGAATGAACAATTTGTATTAACAAATAATAGGTATAAATAGTAGAGGTTGCATACCCAACTCTCCATGAAACAAGGATAGGTGGTGATATTCAAAGCAAGAGAATAGTGTAACAACCCTAGGAAATAGAGGTGATGTGTCAAGTCTATTGACACCTATTACAAACAACTCACCAAGTTGAGAATGTTAATTGGCATGTGCTATAAGTTGCCTAAATATGATTGAGTTAGTGTTAACTCATGGACTTATACACCTACACCCCCTCTTAAGCATAGCTTAGGTTAGTTTATGAATGATGAGTCCCAGCAGTGCCCTATTTTAGGTACTCATTTACAAATGTATCTCTCAAAAAATGAAGAAAGAAAGAAAACCTTGTGGGAAAAACTTTCCTCTAAAAGAGAGAGGACTAGATAGCCGCACAGAAGATGATGATGTCAATGTTGATTTTGATGTAGATATGTAGAACTCTTGAAGCATGTCAAAGTTGTAAAACTTGCCCTTCTCTTGATTTCAAGAGATTTTAGCAAACTAATTGAATTAAGTAGTGTTTTAAAGGATAAAGACTGAGATGTCGGTCTAAGAAATGTACAAAATAACTGAAGACAATGATGTAGATATGTGCATATACGAATGAGGTAAGAATCAATGTGATTCAAGTTGTAATGTTGCAACCTCCCCACTACACTTTATAGATCAATGTGCTTGCATTTCACTTTTACACTTTCAATATCTTAACACTATATGAGTGTTTTTACAAACTAAGAATGCAGGTAGAGTTCATATTTTTCTACTATATAGAACCAGCTGAGCTGAGCCAAGAGTTTACACTAGGCTCTGAAGTTGCATCATTTATGTCTTCTTCACCAGATGTGAAATGCAAAAAGATGAAGGTGCATCCAAAGTTGCAAACCTTGCCTATTGCAACAAGTCTTCGATCTTTTGCTTCTTGAATGAAGGTCGATTTAGCAGTGAACTCAACTATCTTATTAGATTGTGTGAGTGCATATACTAAAAGGTAATTTTTGAATGAGTTAGGAATGAAGTAGACATTATGGACATATCCATTTCCCAATTTAACAGTACCTTTGCCAAGGACGTTATGGTAGACTTGGTCCATCAATATATTGTAAGTATTGTAGTGTTTGATCCTTACAAATAATTAATGAATGGTGACATGTGATCACCTACTATTGAACTTAGAACCCATCTATTGACCTCTACTTTTGGCGGTGCCATTACCTTTTGACCTTCTTTTAGGTGATGAAATGGTGCAATTTAAACTTCTTGATGCTCAGTTTTGATTTTTAAAGTGGTACTTTAGTGTAGTATGAGTGTTTTTTAGCACTCTATCTAAATACCCCCCTTAAAGTGACAACTTATAATTGAGTGCACTTGACATCTGTTACATCTTTGAGTGGATTTTTCCCTTTAGTTTGATTTCCCCAATTTGCACAATTAATGGAATGAGTGCTTATCATCTCCCTACAAAAATGTGATCAGGGACTTTATAATGATAGTGCAATATTAGCTTTGTTGGATAGAGGATGAAAAAAGAACCACCTTTGCAAAAGGAATGACTCAATTTCAAGTCAATTTGCAAAAGTTATGGCCCTTCAAAAATTTTGCATATGCAAAAAAAATACACCTCTAGAAAATAATTTTCCAATGTGTTTGGAAAAAAATGCATACAAAGAGTGAAGGAAAAAAAACTTGTGTGTGAGGGAGAAATTTAAGCCCCTTGTGGTAGAGTGCGACCAAGAGCTTATTTGCCCCATGTGACCAAGGGCTTAGCTCTTAAAATTTTGCCCCCCTGCCCCTTTCTTGGCTTTTTGCCTTCCATGATGTCACCCCCCCAAGTTTCTTACAACAGCATTTGAATACAAAATACAAATGAATAGTGCCACAATATATGGAATTAAGCTTGAAAATTGTCACAATAAAAAATGAGTTTTCAAATAACTTTCCCTCCTTGATCAGCACCATGGGTGGGGCCCTCAAAGGGTATTTGACTCTACCATTGGGTGGTCGATGGGGGTGGTCATTGAGAGCATAAAGTGCTCACCGTGGCAATGCAGGGTGGTGCAGTAGTGACCACCACGTGTGGTGATTTGACACCCACATATTCGCTGAGAAAGAGTCCTTTTTGGACTGTGATGTCAATGGCCTATATGGCTGCTAGACTCCTTCGATGGCTACAGACTTTGCTAAGGATGGTGCTGCCTATGGCATCCCTCGTCAGCCTTTGTTACCTAGAAAATGCTATCCACTGTCGGCCTTGGATGGCCTCTATGAATGCAATAAATGATCGGCCTTTTGTGGCCACTGAGGATTCTCTCTGGTTCGGCCTTTTGAGCTATTGTTGATGCTCTAAAAAATGACCTATGTGGCCTATCTCTAGACATCGTCTGTGAGCCTTTAAATGATTTTGGCCTATGTGGTGCTTGTAAGCGAGGAACAACACTACCCTATGTTGGTGTTTGAAGCAATAAGATGAACACAGAAATGTTAAATAGAAAAACAATTGAAACTAAGCAAAAACATAGGGATGCAAACCTAATTTGCACAACGAGTAAACAAGATTTTATGCTGACCACAGTGCTCTAATACCATGTGAGAACCAAGATCATGGAAAGACCATCAAACATGAGATTACAAGTGAGAACAAATAATTTGTATTAACAAATAACATGTATAAATAGTAGAGGTTGCATACCCAACTCTCCACAAAACAAGGATAGGTGGTGATATTCAAAGCAAGAGAATATCATAACTACCCTAGGAAATAGAGGTGATGTGTCAAGTCTATTGACACCTATTACAAACAACTCACCAAGTTGAAAATGTCAATTGGCATGTGCTATAAGTCGCCTAACTATGATTGAGATAGTGTTAACTCATGGAGTTATACACCAACAAATACAATGCATGATGCGAGTGACTCTATAAGTTCTTTTGATATTAGAGTAGATAAGATTGATGATGATGGATGATTTCATATTACATTTTTTCTAAATTAATCTAAACAAAACCTAAAAAATCCAAACAAAAGCAAATAGTACAAACTGAGCATGCAATAATTTCTAAAATAATCCAAACAAAACCTAAAAATTTATGGAAGCATTTATACATGTCATACCTGGACAAAATCGCATCCTTTATTACAGATAGTAGAGTGAACTAGTTGTGTAAGAATACCTCCATTTCATGTTTACATGAACATATAATATCGATTCATGTTTTCCCCTTCATAATTGTGGAGGACAGCACAAATGCGATGTTGGCAATGGCAATGTCATATAGTTGGGCTTTGATGTCGATAATATATTGAACCTCCATGAAAGTTTTCATATCTAGTATGCATATAGGAACTAAAGATTGGAGAGCTTGATCAACTAGTAGATCTCTTGCACAGTTAAGGCCCTTTTCTAAGATACTAATCTTAGAAAGTGTACCTCGTCAAATAAATTTAAAGATCTATCTTAAATTCATTGGTGGCACTTACAAATATTTATTCCAAATAAAAGGATTATTGTTTTGATTAAGATAAATTAGTTGTGAAGGGACTATAAATTTAGGTTGGTTTTAATAGGACTAAAAAAAATTTGCAACATTAAAATTACCACATAATTTTAACAAGTGAACTATAACCCAACTGCAATCATTACAACAACAATAGCTACAACCAAAATAACATCAAAACTAAACAAGAAAGCTATACAACCCACAAATATATAAAAAAAAGAGCAATTCATGGTGATTTGAAATCAAACCATTTCAAAGAACATTGAAGAGCTCTGATCAATAGGTCCTTGAAGTGATTATCCTTCTTGATTGGTCTTCCATATTTTCCTTCAAAAGAAAAACCATTTTATATAAGGATTATTGTTACAAAGAAAGTGTAGTAGAAAATCCATGGTTTATCTTCTTGTTGAATCCCTTCATAGCATTTCAGTGCCAGGGGCAGGTTTTATAATTTGTTGGTAGTTGTCAAATTTAATATGCTTTTATCTAACGTTTATGTGTCTCCATGCCATCCGCTTAACTTTTTTCAAATTACTTTAATATTTACTACTGCCAATGCCTTCCTTTTTCATTGAAAAATCTATTTTATTTTATTTATTATCGTATTCATATTATACTAGTACAGTGACAATTTGAAAAAAATTCATTTTATTTCTTGGAATTATGAAAGGGAGGTGCAAAATATCATTTTGCACATATTTGAATGTCATGACATTTCTTTGAATTGAAAATCATATACTAATATATTCAAAAAAAGACAGAGTACAATCTGTTAGGGATAGTTAAGATTGTCTAGAAAAAGACAAATATTTCTAGAAGTCTTCCAAAGAACATTCCAGGTAATCTAAAAAGGAAGAAGCTTCCAACTATTCTAGAAAAGAACTTTCCAAGGAGAAGCTTTTAGCTTTTCTACAAAGGAACATTCTAGGATTTTAGAGTTATCCAAAAAGCCAGAAGTTTCTAGGCTTTAAAACTTTTGTAGCTATATTTATGTAATTGGAGATAGCTGCTGGATATAGCATTTTGGATGTAATGCAAGCTAGATAAATATATTTTTGAGTTATCTAACTCTCTTTTGCTCTATTTTCTTTTAGTCTATTATTGTTATTCTATTTTTTATTATCTTGGGACTGTTTTTACATGGTATCAGAGCCTGGTTCAGCTAGATTTTATTTTTCCAGGTTCAGCTAGAGATTCAACTAGAGGTTCAACTGGAAATATAATGTTGGAGTGATTTATTTTTAGGGAAGATATATTGTTGGAAGTGCTTTGTCTATAGGGCTCTTATTTTGCTAGAATAATATTTGTTTGAAGACTAGATTTTTTTGCTAACATGGGATCTCCAAATGTAGTTTTGCCAATATCTGATGGAAGTAGTTTTACAAATTGGAAGAATGCTTTGAGACAAAAGGCTCTATGGAGGATAGTGAATAAGAAAATTAGAGAACCCCAAAGTGAAAAAGAAAAGGAGCTATGGAAATGCAAGTTGGAACAAGCTAGAGGTATTATTGATAAAGCTTTAAGCCCCAATCTCAATAGAAGATTTGTTGATATTGATAATCCAATAGAGCTGTAGGAAACTTTAGAAAAAAATTATAAAGATGCAGATATTGCTAGCATGTTTATCATAGAAGAAAAATTGGTGAATTTAGCTCCTTCTAATTTTGAGAAAATGACTGATTACTTTAATGAAGTTACCTTTTTAAATGCTTAGCTGAAGAAAATCAGTGCTGAATATGCAAAAAAAAGATTTTCAGTTGATTGCAATGGTTGAAAGTAAGTTTCCCCATCCATTCAAGGTATTTAAGGAATTAAGGAAAAGGGTTCTCCAACTAACTCCCAATGCCCCCCAACAAACTTTTGATCAATTTTGTAAGTCTATTTTAGATGAAGAGGTTCAGGTTATTAAAGGACATATTAAGAAGAATCATGCATATGTAGCCAAGAGTAAATTTTCTAGATATGATAGAAAGAAAAATTGGAAAGGAAATTATAAATTTTGAAATAATGATGATTCTAACCATTTTTCTAGAAATGATGTTGTAGAAAAGCAAGTTGGAAGGAAATTGATTATTTGCAGGTATTGTGGAGGTGAAAATCACATGGAGAAATTTTGTTTGAAGAAGAGGGACAATGAAAGGCAGCACTACAAGCCAAAGCAAGAAATGTTCAAGGATGGCAAGAAGGATAGGCATAGCTTCATAGCCATCTCTCTTAAAAGGCAAGAGAAATCAAATAAGGAGGTAATTGCTAGACCTAAAAGTAGTGTTAAAGGGGGATACTTTGCTTTAGATTCTAATAAAGAATAGATTTTAGATTCAGGGGCATCATATCACATGACTGGGGATAGATCTTTGTTTATTGACTTTATGAAGGAAAGAATTCATATCAAGAAATTACTATTGGCAATAAAATGAGAATTCTAGTTTTAGGAGCAGGGACTATTAATGTAATGAATGGGTCTTTGAAAAATGTTTTGTTGGTTGAAGGATTAGGGGTGAATCTTATTTCAGTATATAAAATTGTTCAAGCTAGATATGAGTTTGTTGTCACTACTGATCAAGTTATTGTTAGGGATAGAAAAGACCCAAGCAATATAATTGCTATTGGTATAGTTGATCATAAAGAGAGTCTATTTAAATTTGTGGGGTTTGTTGATGATTAATATACACTCTCTCATGCTTTTATTGCTCAGGCTAATTATATGTCAAAACTATGGCATGCTATACTTGGACATATAAATTATAAAAAATTACAAGATATGGTTAGATAGGATATGGTTAGTGGATTAACAAGCATTCAGCATCTGAAGGTGTGTGTGAAGGATGTGTGTTAGGAAAACATCATCGAGATCCTTTTGATTTAGGCAAAGCATGGAGAGCTAATTATCCATTGCAGCTCATTCATAGTGATCTATGTGAACCAAGATGTCCTTCACTTTCAGGTGCTAGGTACCTTCTCACTTTTATTGATGATTACAGTAGGAGAGTATGGGTTTATTTTCTTGAAAGGAAAAATGAAGTATTCAAAGTTTTTCAAAAGTTTAAGGCATTAGTTGAAAATCAAAGTGGAAAAAGAATTAAGTGTTTAAGGACGGATAATGGGGGTGAATATTGCAATTATGCATTTGAGACATTTTGTGAAAATTATGGTATTAAGGTGCAAAGAATAGTTCCTTATACTCCTCAACAAAATGGGGTGGCTGAGCAAATGAATAGAACTCTTTTAGAAGTGAAATTGTATGTTGCATTTTAAAAGTTTGCATAATCAATTTTGGGGTTTGGCTGTTTCTTGTGCTGCATATATTGTCAATAGAATCCCCACTAAAGCCCTCCCAAATATCACCCCTAAAGAAGCATGGAGTGGTAGAAAGCCCCACATTGAGTATTTTAAGGTATTTGGGTGTATTGCTTGGGCACACATTCCTAATGAAAAGAGGAAAAAGATAGAACCAAATAGTCACAAGTGTTTGTTTGTGGGTTATCGTGAAGAATCAAAGGCTTACAAGTTATATGATTTGACAACAACAAAGGTCTTTGTTAGTAGACATGTAAATTTTAATGAGCTTTCACAACTTACAACCACTTCCTCTCACTCTACAACAACAAATGTTTCTATTTTTTAAGATATTTTAGAAAGAAATGAAGCCAATATTGATGAGGTTGAGGTGAGCACTACGGTAAATGATGATAATGCTATTGAAACTAAAACTACTAATGCTTGTAATCAGCCATTTTCTGCAGGTAGTGATGAAGAAGAAGATGACATTTCAGCTAGAAAAAAGACAAGGAATGTTGAAGAAATATATAGGCAAGGCTCAAAGATTCAAGGAAGAAATGGTAGCACTCTCATGGTGAAAGTATTACAAGTAAATGGCCCAATCTCATATGAGAAAGCTAGAGGGAAGAAAGAATGGGAGCAAGCCATGAAAGAAGAATATGATGCATTGTTAAATAATGAAACTTGGGAACTCATGCCCCGCCCCAAAGGTAAGAATGTTATTGGTTGCAAATGGGTTTACAAAAACAAAATTTAAATTAGATGGTGCCTAGAAAAATTCAAAGCTAGATTGGTTACTAAGGGAAACAATCAAAAAGAGGGTGTTGATTATGAAGAAACATTTGCTCCTATCATTAAAATGAATATAGTTAGAATTATTCTTTCATTGGCCACAAGTCTTGGGTGGCATATCCATCAAATGGATGTTAAAAATACTTTCTTAAATGGAGATTTATATGAAGAAATATATATGGATCAACCACTAGGTTTTGTGGATCATCAACATCCTAACCTTGTTTGTAGATTAAAGAAGTCACTTTATGGTCTTAAACAAGCACCACGAGCATGGAATGAGAAGATTGATAGGTATTTTTAGCTTAATGGATTTAAAAGAGGTAAGTCAGATCCAAATCTTTATGTGAAGAAAGTTCAAGATGATATTCTTCTTGTTGCAATTTATGGAGATGATTTACTCATTGCTAGACCAAATATTGGGCTAATCAATGATTTAAAATCACATCTTATAAAGGCATTTCATTGACTAATTTGGGTGAACTAAAATATTTTCTTAGGTTACAAGTTTGTAGATTACATGATGGATTGTTCATCTCACAATCAAAATATGCTTTGGACCTATTAGAAAAGTTTAACATGCTTGACTGCAAGCCAGCATCTACCCCATTTCAATCTAGAGTCAAGCTTACTAAAGAATGTACTTCCAAGAGTGTAAATGCCACTTTATATAGATAGCTTGTTGGTAGCTTGGTTTATCTAACTCATTCTCGACCAGATATTTGTTTTGCAGTCAATCTAGTATCTAGATTTATGTAGGCACCTAAAGAAAGTCATTGGTTGGCTGCTAAGAGAATTTTATGATACATTCGTGGAACCATACAATTTGGCATCTTCTATGCCTATAAATCTTCAATTTCTTTGGTTGGATTTACTGACTCAGATTGGGGTGGTGATATAGATGATTGAAAATTTATTGGTGGTTTTGTTTTCAATCTTGGATCAGGCCCTATTACATGGAGCAGCAAAAAAAACTACATCATTATCTTCATGTGAAGCAGAATATAGAGCAACAAAAGAAGCAGGCAAGGAAGTAGTTTGGATTTGGAATCTTCTATTTGAGCTTGGTCTTCTACATAGTTTTGCTAGTACAATGTATTGTGACAATCAAAGTACCATACAGGTTGCCAACAATCCATTTTTTCATGCTAAAACAAAGCATATTGAGATTGATGTTCACTACATTCAGGATCTTGTTCAAGCATCCATTATCAATCTTCAATTTTATGCAAGTGAAGAACAAATAGCTGATATATTCACTAAGAGTATGACTAAAGCCAAATTCTTAAAATTAAGAAGCATGCTTGGTATGTTAGAGGTGAACATTAAGGGGGAATAGTAGTATAATGTTCCCCTCTCCTTTGTATTTTCTTTGTATTATTCTAGCCAATATTAAAGGGAGATGTTAGGGATAGTTAAGATTGTCTAGGAAAGGACAAATATTTCTAGAAGTCTTCCAAAGAACATTCCAGGTTATCTAGAAAGGAAGAAGTTTCCAGCTGTTCTAGAAAAGAACTTTCCAAGGAGAAGCTTCCAGCTATTCTAGAAAGGAACATTCTATGATTTTAGAGTTATCTAGAAAGCCAAAAGTTTCTAGGCTTCAAAACTTCTGTAGCTATATATATGTAATTGGAGACAGCTACTAGATATAGCATTTTGGATGTAATGCAAGCTAGATAAATATATTTCTGAGTTATCTAACTCTATTTTGCCCTGTTTTCTCTCAGTCTATTATTGTTGTTCTATTTTTTTATTGTCTTGAGGCTGTTTTTACACAATCCAAGTGGCCAAGAAATCCACATAAATTTTTTAGTTACATCAGCATTGACTCAAAAAAGTAGGAGCAATTAGCCAATTTACGTCACATATACACCACCAAGTTCACAGCCATCAGATATACATATCAAATCAAAATATACTAGATCCAAAGCATACTGGATATCTTATGTTTAACTAGTCTTCCACCATTATCCATCCATCTGCCCTCTTTGTAAAAACTTGCCTAAACTCCCTCACTATTGCAGTGCACTTGTTCACCTCTCATGCTCAATAAGGCCCTGCTCATGATCATCTTGATTGTCCCTTCCTATCCTGCTTATCTCTTTGACCTATAGGGTGTCACCATCACTAGAATGATGAATGCTTAGTCATGTTCCCTGGCCCCTTCCTCTATCCTGCCTATCTAGATAACCTCTGTTATCACATGGCATGACATTGAAAAATTAATAAATTGACCATCAATATTTTTTGTGTACTCTTACATTTTGCATTAATAGCTACTAGGACGGTGCCAATGACCACATCTATTGAAATTCCTCTAAGATAGCCATGTAGAAGATATTGTTAAGACTATTTGAAATAGCTTTATTAAGGATTAATCTCACTTTTTGCTATTAATAACATTTTGTCAATTGTAAGTGTTAAGTAGAAATGTGACTTTTTTTGCCAGCATAGAGCCTTGAAGTGTTTACTCTTTTGTTGAGCTATAGCCCATATGGACCAACTAGGACTCAAACCTATTGACTTCCATTTGCTACTGGAGTGCTCTTCCAATTGAGCTATTGACCCCTTTGTGGCCAATCCATCGTCAGTCTAGATGTGGTCAACACCCCTCTTAAGCCACACTATAGGTGTTTGTGGCTCCTATCTTGGCTCTGATACCAATTGTTGAGCTACAGCTGATATGGACCGGTTAGGACTCAGATCTATAATGTTACATGTGCTATTGGAGTGCTCTATCAACTGAGCTACTAGCCCTCCATCGTTGATCTAGATGTGACGTAATTCCAACATCTTTTTCTAATGTTTCTACTCTATATTGGGAGTCTTTGATCTTTAGATGTATTTATCATGATTTATATTTGAGATCATTCTTTGAGCTCATATACCATGTACATTTTATTACTGACCCTATCTATGTAATAAGAAACATTTTCTAACATTGCTTTTATTTATTTGCCATAGGAAAGATGATGGAGAAATTCCCCTTTCTTTTCTCCTTTCTCTCCCATTTCACTCCTTGCACTGTAATATGTGGCAACAACAAATATTTTTTTCAATTAATCTATCAAACAAATGAAATTGTATAACGTTGGCAATGGAATGCAACAAGCCACAAAGTGTACATACAGATCTCACTCTACTTAGACATCAGCCACTTCAATGGTCAAACAGTCAATAACAATTTTACACCTCATCCACAACAAAAAGTGGTGAATATTTGTCCTATTTTTATTGGCCAAAATTGACCTTTGACTTAAAGTGGATGATGTTTAAGAATAACCTCTTTACTCTACTTAAATATCATCCACTTCAATGGTCAAACAATCAATAGCAATTTTACATGTCATTCACAACAAAAAGTGGTAAATATTTGTCCTATTTTTATTGGCCAAAATTGACCTTTGACTGTTGAAGTGGATGATATTTAAGAATAGCCGAAATCTTTTCATTCCCTTGTGGAAATTACAGATTTGTTTATTTATAAATATAAAAAAGTTGAACAGTCCGCTAAATTTAAATTTTTTTATGAGGATTATGATTCAACATTACGCTTCACAGATTTGCAATGATTTATGTTTACAGAAAGATATTTATTATAATCCTTTTAAGATTTTAACTGTCTACTTCACCATTTATATGAGTCTTCGAAAAAAATTGATTGTATTTTACCTTAAGAAGACTGAAGTATAGTCAACCAGATAGACCATTAAAAACCAGATGTAATGATAGCTAAGCCCAGTAATTAATTGGTATATATTTGTATTCACATAGGTAGGTGCTACAACTAACCGCTGGATTCCCCACCTTGACCACGAGTGTGGCGATGTATTCAAACTAGAGTTTTTGCAAGCTACTGCTAGTGTTTAATGATATTTTCTAATTTATCCAAGTTACTATCTGATAATTCTAGCACATTTATCCAATAGACTTTGACATCCTCTATGCTCATGAAATTTGTGGATGTTGGGGATTCTACTATTTCCTGGGAATTCTCTGGAAATTGTGTAAAATCGAGGCAAAACTCTTGTGGAATTGATGCTCCATAGTTGAGCATAGGAGCAGGAGGAATATATCGTGCTTCATTAGGTCCATTGTGTGCGCTTGATACCAAACCCAAGATGGAATCCGCAGGGTTATGCTCTGTTGGCAGAAAGTTATTATTAGCACTCTGATTAAGCATTTCAGCATTGAATTCGGTTGAACAAGGGATAAATTGATCTTCTCTGACAAACTGCTTATCTAATCCTTGACAATTATATGATTGTAGTCGATGTTGTTGTTGATCCACAGTACTTGATACCATACAACTTTTGACCATCTCATTTGATTGGGTTTTAGACCATAATAAATTAAGGTCCAATTGAATATTTCCATTGACAGCAAGGGTCAATAAGTTTCTGCCAATTCTTGCTTCAGCCTCTAGGCGGGCAAGGTATGAAGATATTAATGGAGGCGGTGAATATTCCATGCTGCTTGTCACTCTCTTCTTCAGACGTGTATTCCACCGATTCTTTATGTCATTGTCTGTTCGGCCTGGCAACTGCTTCGCTATTTCTGACCACCTAAGCAACATGTCTACGTCAGAAAAAAACCCTATCAACAATGCCGACAAATGAAATTAATTAAGTTCTTTTAAAAATTACTTGTTTCCAAGCTTGTCATGGTATTGCAGTATTATTTCGTCTTCTTCAGGAGAAAAATTTCC
Source organism: Cunninghamia lanceolata (assembly GCA_027924645.1). Lineage (NCBI taxonomy): Eukaryota > Viridiplantae > Streptophyta > Pinopsida > Cupressales > Cupressaceae > Cunninghamia > Cunninghamia lanceolata. The sequence continues at coordinate 2,546,104 of BSBN01000367.1, read as the reverse complement.
TCGCTTTATGTTGGGTTGCAAATAGTTGGTCCAGCGCAACCTGCAACTCTTCCCACATCTCAATAAACCTGCATCAATATACACCACGTTTATGTGTTACTAACATCTAATATACTTCAGGTTTTGCACATAAAAACAGATTGAGGAGAAAAAGTTCAAAAATATTAATCATGTAAATTACCTCGAATAAAGTAAAATATAAGATACAGTATTTAGACTTCAAACATGACAGTGATTCAAATCATATTTTAAAAGTCTAGATAATCTAGCAAACGATGTTGAAAGGTAATTTCCAAATAAAATTTACAAAACAAATAGTGTAAGTTATTTTATTTTTAATTTATTTAATTTTATATTGGGAGAATAAAAATACAGACATTTTTTAATTTATAAATATTGGGTATATAAATAATTGATCTTTTGAAATTTATAAAAAATCATCTAAATTATTTCCAATGTTTTTTTATTTATTTTTTAGTTCGAAATATACATATCTCCATATTTTTTTATAGGTTGTAGACATCAACCTCTTTAAAATTTATTTAAAAACTTTGTAAATTATTTTCAATCTCAACTACTGTTTTTTTTGTTTGGAGGATAAAATATAATCAACCTCCTTAAATTATATGAAAAAAATAATGTAAATTATTTTCAATGTTACTGGTTTTTTTTGGGTGGGGGATGGGTAGGTACAAATAGTCAACTTGTATAAATTTTGTGCCCATAGACTTTTTAAGGAGCAATTGACTTTACCAATAAGCCAATGGCCTCTTAATAGACCCATCTGCTTCATAATTAAAAAGAATCAAAAATATGATCCAAACCATTTCTGCTAAATCTTTCAAGAAATGATTAAAGATTGTTTTTATTAAAAATTACATCATATAAAGGATTAAGATTAATCTTAAATTTTCTATCGTGCAAATAATTCTTACATAAAATTAAGACACTAATTTATATAAGCAAATAATTCCCAGCTGCAACTGGTGATTTAAATGAAGGCAGAATTACCTGCTTGCTTTGGAACATTACGCCAGTTGCTATGACCGTGCTTATTTATACATTGGATGAGTTTTTGGTCCTCCTCTGCACTCCATGGACCCTTCTTCACTCTCTCCTCATTGCAACAAGGACATCGCCCCATGTCCCTTTATTTCATTTCAGAGGGAAACAAATTTTCAATAATACAACTACTTCTGGTCTTTATTTCCTATGACAATCTAAAGAAAACGAAATCATATCCAGACTGCAACTATTCAGGAGTTGGCCCAAGCTTGAAACATCTCAATTCTCCTACAAAAAATTGAAGAAAACTCTACTTTTAAATAGGACGATAAGAAAAATCCCAAAACCATGGAGTGAGGTCTTGGATAGGAAACATACCAAAATAAACAGATTTTGATTTGTTATAAGATCTTCTAAATGAAGTATTTATTGTATTTCCATGACTTATTATGCAACTGTGAAATTTGAAATAAATCTATATCGGCATTAGAAAAAGAGCCCAGCTTAATGTACGATAAACAAAAATTATTGCCACAGATGGTTTGATTGGAAGATTTAAAGAGCATACCTTAATATCCACCGGACTGTTGAAGAGAAATCCAGGACAGCTGACCTCTATATGGAATTATGATTGACATGTTAAGGAAGAAACACAATAGCAATTATATAAGAATCTGTTCAGATGGTGCTCTGACCAATTTTTTTTTTCCTTTAAAAAATTGATTCGTTGGTTGCGCTGATGTATTAAAGCGGACTTTTATAAGTGGAGATGTCATCACGAAATCTGAACAAATCTTAGAGCTTGTTAAGCTGTGATGTCAATAATATTTTCTCCTTAAGATGAATGAGACGTCATTTCTTGCGTAGTGTGAGCTTCAAAAAAATATGCATACAATGACCACAGACCCTTTGGAAATACGCCTAGTCCTTCACTTTCTATATTTTCTGTCAATTTCACATGTCTGTCCAAATTATTTTATTATTTAAATATTATATGTTTTAACGGTTAAATAATGAATGATAATTTTATATTTATTTTAATGATTAAATAATTAATATTTTACATTTTATTCATATTAAAAAAACCAACCAAACAGATGATAACTATTTCAACGATGACATGTTAAAGATAATTACAAGGATAAAAATAAATATTAATATGAGAACCAAACAATCATTTAGGAAAAATTATACGAAAGACTTTCAAAGTCAAAAATATAGTATATTTATGAATGATACATTTTTACACTAGTTCAAATGGGATTGACTTTCAACTCGAACATTTATAAAATTTTAATATTTTATTGTATTAAGTTGTTTTTTATTTTATATTAATATATAGTTTTTAATAAATTATATTATATTTTTTAATTTTGAAAAATAATTGGATTATATTTATGTTTTTATATAGTGGATTACAATATTATTGGCATACATTTAAATTAAAAGTTATTATTTAATTAAGTTAATAGAAGGGTAAAGTTTAAACAGTGGGTATGTTGCAAATTTACCCAAGTCAAAATTTTATAGACTTCGATTTGTATCAACATTAACTAAACATAGAAGGAATTAAATAATCAATGCTTGTCGATCAAGCAAGTCTAAACGTTCTATCAAAATCATTCAGAGTCGAAACAATTGTAAAACATGTGCGCTGCATACAGTGGAGCAGGAGTAAGGGGATCCAGTCCATCAAAGTAACTAAGAGGTTAAACTTGGTTGTATGCCTCCACAAATTTGAACCTTGTGACATAATCAAGAAACATACAACCATCCTCACCAATTAAACAACATAATAATCAATCATTCAAATAAATAATAAACTTATCATGATATTTTAGAGCTTTGAAATATTAATCACAAATCTATAATAATATTTAGAAAATATAATTTCATAGTAACAAATCTTATTGATATTAGAATAGCTTAACAAAAAAAAATTATAAATAATCAAATTGAAAACATATTTATTTGCCTTCTTAAAAAACACAAAATTAGTAGAATATATTTCTTCACCAAATCAAATCAAAATGATTTTTTTAAAAAAATGTTGAACAAAATTTAATCAATTTATATAAATAATATCAATATAGTTTATGGTAAACTTTTTAAAACTACTTCAAATTCATGGAAGTTCAATTCCATTCTAACTTCTATTATATATAATCTAGTTTTAATTATGAAACAAGAGTTATAAGTTACAACTCAAGTCCCCATTAAAGAATGTAAAAACAATTTGTAGAGACCATCAATAGATTACAAGTTTGTGAGGTTACCATTTGAATTAGCTAGTGCTCCATCAACATTTATGAGTGAACGAAAAAGTACCACCTCCCTACAAAAGAATATTTATTAATTTTTTTTAAAGTACAACAATTGAACTAATAAATAGTCTATATAAAAGACTAAACTTTTCTATTTTAAATGATTAGATTTTTCTCATTTTCATCATTCCTCATACAAAAATGTTTCTAATGATAAAAAATGTTTCTAATGATAAAAAGATTTATCAAAAGATTCGAGCCACTACGTCCAACTAGTCTCTTTACATGAACATATTAACAATTTAATGAAAAACTTAAGACATCAACATTTATTACAAATTTCTAATACCTATGAATTAACCAATATTTGCATTTGTGTAAAAAAACATGTACTATAAATTTCATTAAAATATTAAAATTTGATGAATATTTAATTCATTTTTGAAAAGTGGACCAAGAATTTTAAATTAATTATCCACACATATTACTTAGAAAAGTGATAATTTTTCTATACTACATATAAAATGATAGAGATTTATGTTATTTAACTATAGCAAACACAATATTTTTTTTAATCTCAGCAACTTTGATATCTTGTCCAAATTGATAGAGATTTTCATCAACCCATACTTGCATGTATTGACGAAGAATGAGGGACCTATGATTTCATATCAATATCATAAATAAATGAAAGTGTTGATAAATGGCCAAAAAGTAATGATATAATTAGAAGCCTAAATTAGGAAATATACATTGATTTCTAACATCTTAGAAGTTTGGCATGCTAATCACCAAACTTATGGCATGAATCATTGTTGTGATTAATGAGACTTGCAAATACTATTGATAAGATGATTTATTCTATATCATTTTTTTAGATTATTAGAAAATATATTTAAATATCATTGATAAGATGATTTATTCTATATTATTTTCAGATTCTTAGAAGATATATTTGAGTGCCTCAATGCATGGAAATACTTCACATCTAGAAATTGCTTAGTGTATGAAGGATTTCTTGATGACAAAAAAATCTAGTTTTAATAGGATTATTGGTTAAGCATTTTGAAGAGAAAATCTAAATGAAAGAAATTATCATGTGTACACAAATATAAAATTAACAGGTCCTTTATATGTAAGATTTTCAAAAGATCTTTGTTAAGGGTTATTAGATAAAAGGAAAGAGTATAACACCAATTAAGTTTCTACTTTGGATAATCTAGGTGTTCCTATATCTAGCAAAGATAAATGGTGCCCTTCCTTTTGAAGTTAAATTAAATTTTGATAATACAACAAAAGTAAACTTAGAGTTGGAAGGGAGAAAGGTATATCCTTAGGGATATGACTAGATAATTAAAAATGGTAGGGGCAAAGCATCTTAGTGTCAAGATAAACAAGAGTTACAAAGCAACGAAGTTTCTACCAAAATGTTCATGAATAGTTGTGTTTTAATTTGTTGTTTTTGCTTAGTTTTAGCAATAATGTTGATAATATAATAACTTTATAATAATCTTGAAATTTGTCAATTTTTTGGTTTAAGTTAGAGTTGACAGTGTTGTAATATTTGCACTAAATGCTGAAAATTGAGGAACTTTGAGATTCTACATTTAATGTTAGATTTCTACCTAGTACATTTTATCACATGTAATAAAGTAAAATATATTTAGAAACAATAAGTAGATTTTGAATATCTTCAAATATTTGTTTTGAATACTTTCAAATATCAGTTTTAAGATAACCATTTACTAATATGGAATATTGATTTTTGTTAATGGATATATGATCTTGCTACAACTATATAGTGTGTTATTTGTTTTTGCCTATGTTAAGGATGGGGTCTATGGAAGGAGTTATAGCTCCTGACTTCCACTTGTAGGTGGTCTCTATTGAAAACTGGTCCCAGCTAAGAATGGGGTTCATGGATGTGGTTTAGACTCTTATTTTATCCCATGGAATTGAAAAAATGCAGTTCGATATTAAAAGGAATATTTACCCTAACTAGCCAAACTAGACATAGATTAATAGTTGTAGTCACACTTGGTAGTGGGGTATCTAGTGTTTATTGTGTGTCACAGAATTAATAAGATTTCTATCTTGACATCATATAAAAGAGATCAATTAGTTTATGGTATTGACATTAAGCTAGGAACCATGGAATTTTTCTCTACCAAGTTATTAATTTAATTAAATGTTATTAGTGTGGTGTAATTTATTATTATTTGCTTCTAGGATCACCATGGGAGATTATTTAAATCTTGGAAATAAAAATAAAAAACATGTGTCATTCCCTCAACAACTCCTTGTAACACTTTTAAGGCTTGTTTTGTCTTATCAAAACAAGCTTACATCTTCGTAGGTTGTTTCTGTAACATCCCACCCCACAACCCCAATGGGTAAGGGCCAAAAGAGGACAAGATAATTTTTTTTGACATAAGTAGATAACATACACATGATATGGTCACTGATTCGATAGATCGACAGCATTCATGGCCACACATGGCTGAATGCACATCCCAAAGGAGAGGACTAAATCACTCTCTAGAGAAACATTAATACAACTACGTTCATTTTAAACACCAACCCAAATGTTCCTATAACCCATTCTAGATCATAAACATGAATCCAAAAGCATCATAGTACAAGCGAATCTGATACTCACACCAAAATCTGTAAACCAAATAGGAAACATCTCATTTCTTCTCATTAAATTACATGATTACATCCTCTCTCTCAAGAGAGTACAATAGCATAAAAGAATATACAAATAAAATGGAATAGCCATGAATGTGATATAATAACTAAATGAGTACATTGACTGAAAAGGTAACGAAGAGAGAGAACATCTCTAAATGGTGCTCCAATAACCTGTACATGGTCCCCAATGGCGGTGACAACGCCTCCCAACCATGTGGACTCAAAAGAGACCACCCCACCATGCTCGGAGGTACTCACAAGGCCCAACTGGAAGTATAAACAACTAGGGTATACATGATGGCCAACACTCACATCAATCACGAAGTAAACACGAAAAATAATGCATACAACCAAAGTCATAACATAGATGTACTCATCCAAGTCATAGGTTGAGTACTACTCACGACTGCTAAGGTACTAGGTACTAGGGTGCAGATCAGATGGAGTGTCATCATGCATGCACGAAGGCATGGCACCACATGGAAACAAGTGCACCTCTCCTATAGACAAAGAGACTCAATAAGGCCCGAACCAATGCCCCACAGATGGATAACTTGACGCCCCGTAGATAGATAGGCCTTCTTGTGTGCATCCTTATCCTTTACAAGTGCTTAAGGCCATGCATGAGGATTTAATATCCTAGACCTAAGCTCATCTTGTTTTACCAATAAGGTACACAAAACCCAATTAAAAACAATCCAATAACCAGTCACAATCCCCAACAACTCTAAAAAGACTTAGAATTACCAACATACATTTATAAACATTAAGTAAGCACATCACCCACTAAGCATCATTTCAGACCTTCTAAGGTCCCTAACAAGTTATATTTATGTTTCCCATCATACAAGGCAGCCCTTGCACACCTACAGTCCATTGCTTACCATGATACTACCCTAAAACACCTTGATTACATATAAAACATATTTGCAGCTTCCAAACAAAATGGTCGATACAAGCGCCAAATCTACTACAAAATGCATCCCAAAGAAGGCAAGTGCTTATTAAGTATAAACCTCAAGAAAAATTGGAACATACTAAACCTATTGTTTGGATTCATGATTCATACCTTCACAAACCATGACTAGCCGATACAATGGGCACTCAGTTTAAAAGAGTCTTGTCCTCTAAACTTGTACTGAGTTTTTTTGTTTTTGCCAAGTAGTTTCTTGCAACAAATACCTCTGAAATCAAAATACAATAGATTGAATTGACTGCATTCTAAGATGGGTAACATGTTCTAGGATTGTGGGTGAAATGGTTTAAGTCATAGAACAGTTATTACATGGCTTAACTACCAAATGTAATATTTTTAATTTATCAAAGTGAGTTTGCATTACATTCTGGATCATGTGTTGCTTTGTATCAATAATCAATGAATTCAAACATAAAAGTTGTCAAATGGTTTGTATTTCAAGATGGGTATAGGATATAACTGATTGAAAGGGAATGTATATCAGGAAACATGATCAAGCAGTTGAAGCGATCTGTAATGACCAAAATAGAGCCTCTAAGTTTTATTTTGTTTAAGAAGAGTTGTAATGAAAATCTACTCAGAGAAGTCGTCAAATAACAAAAGGTTTCATGAGACTTAGATCTTTGCAATCTATATTATTACATCCCTATTTTATAGTATGGCTGCCCTCATATATATTCTTTATAGGATTGACCCCTCTATTTGCCTAAAATTTTACACATAAACCACAAAATCTTTCCTTGAAACCCCTTTGTTTTCACTACAAATTATAAATCAAAACCCACATGATCTTTTTCTGAAAACCCTTGTATCTAAAGAATAAAGGAGATTATTCTGCATGATGTTAAAAAATTCAAGGATAGAGACAATGTAAATATCTTGCATTGAAATAATTTTTGGCATGTATTTCTTTAAGGCAGTAATGGGGTTCCAATTTTTTAATCTGTGGTAATTGAAATTGTAGCAAATGTATTTTAGTTTTTGTGCTGAGTAAACAAAAATAGAGGTAAATACCTCTTTTCCATTTGCACTCCCCTTAGCTTGCCTCAGATCTTCCTTTCCAAGATACACACCATATGGATTTGTTGAAAAGACTTTAGAAACTTTCATGCAAACGCTAATGGCAGGTGCAGGCTAGGTTGCACAACCTTTACCACGTCCTCACTTCTTGTGCCAACAATACATAGAGAAGGCACACAAAACTATTTGATAGAATGCATCAAAGAGATGTCGTCTCAAGGGATGCATCGATTGAAGGATTCACACAAACTAGATTTGTTAAAAAGGCATTAGAGACTTTTAAGTAATCACAACTGGCGACTGTAAAGCCAAACTCCATAACCTTAGCCAGCATCCTCACTGCCCGTGCCAAAATGGGAACGATGGAACAGGGTATTGATATCCATTTAAGGCATAATGGAAAGCATATTTCTGTTAAATATTATAGTTGAAAAATGCTCTGGTATCCATATATGTGAGATGAGGAAGCACATACAAGGCACAGAAAAACCAATGCAATGGAAGAAGTCAAACCCCAATTCCACAGCCACGCCCCTGCCTCCTCCCTTCAAAACAACAATTCGAGTTAGGGTTCTCTCCTTTTTTCACAAAAGTGATATTTTCTTCCTCTTTTAATTCCTACATCCACTTTTTATCTGCCTGAAAGATATTTTCTTTGCATTAACTGCCTCAACAAACTATGAACACGGGGTCGTTACATCCTACCCCTAGGACTAGGGTTACTCCTGGAAGCCTACACACGCTAAGATGTAGCCAAAGCACACACTAGTCCATGAAACTTGATACAATAATAAAAAATTAGGTTATCACATGCACAAATACATGCAATCCATCACTGAACAAGGGTAAGGAATAGGCAAGGCACTCATTTCCTACAAATTATACATTAGCATATAACAATTTTCTCTAATCAAAATAAAGAATGATGCCAAGGAAACCACATCAAACAATCAATGGAAACCCAAGAGAAAAGCCTCAACCACCGCATTGGCAAACTACACATGACCATAAGGAGCAATCTAGATATTACCAATAGGTAATCAGATGATAAGACAACAATACGGAAACACTGCACTAGTAGGGTACAATGGCTAGGGTAGGGAACAAGGCCTGTGACTATCTCCAGTAACCACCATCAGGGAATACGAGTACGCTCGGGCATGTGAATCTAGGCAGAGTCGATACTTAGTACCTACAACACTCTAAGCACATGTCAAAGCACATGTGCATACATTATATAATATCTGAAGCATTCATAGACATCAGGAAGAGGGTCATGACATCGTAAACCTCTCAGATACGAATGTTACAACATCATCCCTTTCCCGTCCATGATCATCCATAAGCATTGATAACAATATATAAACATATAAGCATGTAATTCTAGCATAAACCACACAATTTTCTCATAATTTGCAACAAAAGGCAATTTCAAGACATAAAATTTTCAATTCTCTAACTTTTATATGTAGCTATATATAAAATGGAGCACACATACACACATATACATAATTTCAACCTCTAATTTCATAGCATGCATGGTATCTCTTTACATATAATGCAATAGTTTTTCACTTTTCAAGGCATAATGATGCAAATTTTGTTCTCTTCTATATTTTAATATGCAACTACATACATGACAATTGTACCACCTACATATACATACATACTCATTCACATCACAAGGCTACATTAGGGGTTCATGTGGATGTCATAGTACCATCCATATCCAAAGTGTAACATCATAAATTGTCCTCCTGTATGGAATGGTGCAATTTCCCTCAGTTTATCTCCTCACTTTTGGTGACCTCTCAACCTTTTCTTTTTTAGCCTTCCTAAAACCCTAATTGACTAAGTCTAGAAGCAAATTATTCACTTTTTGAGGTAACTTGTTGATAGAACCCAGAAAAGGGATTTGAGATTTGGGTCCCTAGGACCCCCAAAAATGTAGATCTGAGTGGAAACTAGGGGCTTAGACTTGGGCGCACACGCCCTAGGCCTCCCCTGTTTGCCTAGATTTTGAATTTTTGTGGGGTGTCATTTCCCGCTGAGTGCCTTGGGATTCCATTTTCAAAGTCTCAATTTTTGCATGATATCGAGACGTTATTTTAAAATTTGAATTCCCTAAAGATAGATATAAAAAGACATTTGCAAATCATTTTATCACACACAATTCTTATGCAAGCTTGATGCCAAAACTCTGCTACAATTGCTATTGAAGATCAGTGACTTGATGAAGTTGTTGAAAGTGTTTTGTATTTTCTATCATGGAGATAATGGATGGAGATTAGGAATCACGATCTTGAGTCTATCTTGCTCTTCCTAGGGTTTGTACACCCTTTACATGATCAAGAAAAGGGTTGAAGCCTCTAACAGCAAGCTTAGAGATCCTCCACAGACATTGCTGATTCACCTTCTTGTTCATACAAGTCTTTATTTGTTTTCATCTGTAATGCCCTACCACGAAACCCTAGGGAACAACTCAACTATGCTATACAAAGGACCAATTTTTTTTTTTTAAAGAAAGAAATAACAAGAAATTTAAATCATATTTAATCATACATCAAGTTAAGTTCTATCCTCTAGGGATTACACAGTTGCATTACTAACAACTATTAACATGATCTAACCAACATTATGAATTAACCAACAACCATGGTTCATTCTAATATAATTGCATCAAATGAATAAACACTTACATTTCCATATTATATCATTAGATAAGTAATCATGAAGATCCTACAAAAAGAATACAAATACATATACAATTTCCTTTACAAGAGAGTACAATATTACATTGTTTACAATATCACTTTCTTGATTACATTGGAGTACATATATCAAGATAACAACACATGATTCAACTGATATACAAGACTAGAACATGAACATAAGTATATGTCTCCTCAAGATAGAACAAGATCTGTAATCTAATATAAGAGGTACATCCTTCTCGCACATGAACAATAGCATGGGAAACCAATAGAGATAAAAGCACAACCACCCGACCATGTGGAACCCTAACGTCCACCCCTTGTGCTAGGAGATAACAATAAGGTCCCACTAAGCAAATAGTCAAGAAGACAATAGGCTAACATGTGCAAGGACAACACATGACTCCAATACAACATTGGTTAATATGAACATCACAAGCAACTCAAACAACACTTCTAGAGGCAATCACACAATAAAAGAGGAAAACACACTTAGGGAATGCTAGGCTGCCATAGGGAAGAGTGTCATCGCATGGTCCTAACATGGGTTATCCTAGCAGTCTCTCACTAGATGCTGGCCCCCATCCATGGGTTATCCTAGCCATCCAAATGCTGGCCCCCATCTATGGCTATCCTAGCAATCTCTCACTAGACACTGACCCCATAGGGTGACACATGCAGAACCAACATTCCTTTCGTGAGGACAAGGAAGTTGATCTTGTCAACCGTAGCCTTCTCATCCCATCCTTAGCCTAAATGAGAACTATAGGCATGGGTGAGCCATCAAATTATCTTATTTAGTGTGGAAACTACCCAACCCTCTAAATTTATTATTATGTTATCACTGGATTAAAAACTTCCAATGGGTTATAATGGCAGCCACTTTGGGCAACGGCCCCACATCGAAAGCCACTCACCTACCTACATCTAGAAGATCCTACCCATGAAGCAAGACAATTACCATCACAATGACAAGTAACATATACAATGCAAGGCATTTACCTTCTTGTATACAAAACATAATCACAAAGACCAATTCTTATATCCTTGTCCCAAAACATAAACTAAGCATGAACTATCACATTCTCATCATGATGCATTTACAACACAAAATACACATCCTTTCACATCACACAGAGCAAGGCATTATCTATCTTCAATAGTCATCATAACCACATGAATAGGTACACTGAGCAAGGCGTTATCCATCTTGCACATGTATTATACCAACATGAGTAGGAGGCAACATTTCAAGCATGCAGTTCATTCAACTCACATGATGCACACATAGCCAACCCCCACACAATCACACCCTCCTAGGCCTCTACAAACAACTTCTTCAAATGACAACCACATGACACCACTAAACACAATGGTCTCACATCACATTCACTCTCATATGCATATCATAAACTAAGATCCTTCATCAATATTTTCATGATCAATCATCTAACAAATATAAAGTGAATCTATCTCAACAATACAAAACTAAAACTAATAATTCTCAAAACTTATTTTAATTTCATTTAATTAAAATGAATGTGAACAACATGCAAATAACCCTAAGACATACAATTAAACACAACAATTATTTACACTATTTACAACTAATGTAGATTTCATTTATAATCTAGACAATTTTGTAAATACTATTAAATATAACTGTATAAGCAAGACTAAAGCCTATAATATTAGAATGCTATAAATCTCTTACACTAGTTAGAATCGCAAGATATGAACTTGAAGTTGTAATTAGAGAACCTTGTTCTAAGGTTAGCTTGAGAGGAAAGGAATATAGAACAACAAAACATTCCTATAGATCTAACATCAAAATTCACTTACAACATCGCCTACACAAGAAATTAGGACATACTAATTTATGCCTAAGGAAAACTAAACCTCGACAACATGACCCTATTACGACCACTGACACAATTTAAACAAGTTCCATTTACCTTATACAATTCCACTCGTAATCAACTAATTTCTAAAACAAACTTATAAATCAAATCATAAATACATTGTTTACAAACCTAAATTCTAAACCTACTTATCATATTTCTACTAATAAATAGTAATAAAATCAATATCAATTTAAATTAAATTTATCAACATTAATATACAATCACTCTCTTCAAATTGAATTCGTCTACTTCTATTCTATATAGATTTAATAGCCTACTTATAACCTAACAAACAACCAAAATAAGTAGAGTTATTGGTGATGCAACTAATTGTTTTAATAGAGGCGAAAGGGGTGAGAGGTAGACTATCCAAAAATATTTATATATCCAAAATGACAAACTAGGTAAGGCTGATTTTTGGATATGATTTAGTTATCTAGGTCTTTCACTATATATAACAAATTCAAAAGAACCCACTTCGTAAAAATAAATTTATGGCTATTGCAACAAACTGTAAAAATAGAGATGAAATTAGTGAGAGATGGATAGTCACAAAATATTCATATCTCCAAAATGACAAACTAGGTAAGGCTGATTTTCAGATATGATTTGACTAACTAAATCATGCACCATATATAAAAAAATTTAGAGGAACCTAGTTTGTAAAAATAGAGTTATGGCTACTGAAATAGACTGTAAAAATAGAGATGAAATCGGTGAGAGATAGACAGTCACAAAATATTCATATCTCTAAAATGATAAACTGGGTAAGGCTAATTTTTGGATATGATTTGGATAACTAGGTTGTGCACCATATATAAAAAACTTAGAGGAACTTAGATCATCAAAATAAAGTTATGGCTGATGCAACAGACTAAAAAAAATTGAGATGAAGTGGGTGAGAGATAGACAGTCACTTCAATCGGTGATTCCCAGAAATGCAACGATACAGACATGCACAATTGGATCTAATAACAAGGCTTCTAACCTCTCAAGCAAATTACAATTGATAGGAAAAATTATAAATCAAACATTTGCTTCAACAAAAAACTGAGACAGAAATTAGTTCACCAAAGGAAACTAATTTTGCTTTCTTGACTGAGCTGAAGATTCGATGCCGGGTTCAACTGCTGCAGCCACAAACCAGTCTCTCCCATCTCCTCTCCCCCCAAAAGTTCCCTTCGTTGAAGATTATTATGAGAGAAATCCCCCCAATATCTTCCAGAAGATTGCCCCCATTAAAGGCAATAATTTCTTCCAAAATCCCTTTCTTACAATTTGCTATTTTTTTCCATTTACAACCAGACTAGACAATATATTTCTTTTATCTTATTTATTTCCTTTACAACTAGACAAGAATCATTTTTATTCTTATTTATTTAGTATTTACTATATATGAGTTTTATGACAACTCATAAATATTATCTATTTTTATTGCCACTTAACACAACATTTAATTATATTAATTTATTTATTTATCTTTAGCTAGCATTTACATTTATTATTATTTTTTAATTATTTATTTCCATAAACTCAAATTCTTATAAAGACATTTATATTTATATATTTATTTAACAAAAATTCTTTCAAAACTAATAATATTATTTTAATGCAACAATTAACCAAAGCAACAATAAAACAATGCAAAACTAAATAACCCAAATGCCGAACAATAGCTAACACAATGCACGATCAAAAGGATGACCACAATGACAGTGACTGACCATTACGCCCATACAAACAACATTGACTAGATGCAAAACTGGATACTCATCCTTTTCAAGGATGATGGTTAACTAGGGGACCATATGTCATCTTTGTTCAATAGTTTCCATTGGGTTTAAGGCACACTCAGACCTATCAATTCAAGTGGAGTCGATGCCTGATACCTACAACTTGCAGCAACCAAAAAATGGTCAAACATATAGATGTAGATATAATCATACAATCAAACACACCATGAAAGGAAATCATAGCATAGCAGGGTACTCACGCATGAGTAATGCGACACTATTCCTCTCACAAACACACATCAAATAAGTAACCACATCATGCATAATAATCAATAGTTGATCAACCAGATAAGAAACATCATCAGATAATCATGTGATGTACATAATAAGATTGATCCACATAATCAATTAAGTCCATAAAGTTGTCATAACATATACATAAGTCAAGTAAATATCAGTGTCGCAACAAAGATTATCGATAAAAAATACTAACTGTCATATGAAACCACATGAGGATAATCAGGAATGTCACCAACAAGAATGTAGCATCTACCAACATCATATAAGGTACAAAATCAACTGTCTAACATACCCTAAATATTCCTATTATTTTACTTTTACCTTCATACTCCTTAGCCAGACCACCTGCACATCCAAGGTGAGAATGGAAGGGCACTACATCCTCCCCCCCTAAAACTTGACTTACTCTTGGAAGTCATAGACTAGGGTGGAAACATAACATATTAGTATTGCAATTTTCTATTGCCAACATACATATCCATATTAAGCAATTGTTCATAAGACAGGAACAATCGTTCAATAAAGACAAGAAGGACATCAATTCCTCACATTAAGACATATCATGTGATCTACTTATAACCAATCACACATATTTTGAGAATTTCAAATGATTTAGGGAATTGAATTCACATATTAACAAGAAAAAATACATCTCATCTCTTATTTCCACTATGGTTCCAATTAATTAGCAAACATGCAAGTACAATTCTCCATGGAGTCTTCCCTTGTACATACTATAAGAGGCTTGAAATGAACATGATAGAAACAACACTTAACACAAAATGGGGCCAACAAAAACAAGCATTTGGAATAGCCACCATAGAAATTAAAAAAATTGCAAACCCAAGTGGATAAATAATTAAATTTAATCTTAAGTCACAAAATACCGGCAATGTTCAACAATAATTCAAGTATAAAGAAAGGAATTTTGGTGGCCACTCCTATCATAAGAGAGTTCAAAGAAAAAAAATTCACTGTTAGCTCACCAACAACACATTAAACAACAATCAAAAATTCTAAAACAACCAAATTACAAACATATCCACATCATGGTGTGACTAATTTTAGCCATAAAGGAGTATCTACTACACAACACCCAAGGACACAAGGTCCAGAATGCATTAGAGAACGTACACCAAACACATAGACAAATAAGTTATCTACATCTAATTATCTAAGAAACTTTTATACAAGGATTTAAGGCAACACAGTTGTTACTTATTTACAAAAAATTTCTATGTTTAATGCAGTACAATTCCTTTTTACCAAACTATGAACATATGCAATTACTTCCTTATACAAAAAAATACTTATAGAGGAAATGTATGATGTCACACACAAGAATAATTCAAAATTCTAACTGACTTACAATATCACATTCATGATCTCATGGGTCCAACACAGGCTTCAATTTGATCTTCTACACAAAGTTCTTACACAGGCATACACAATGAGAACTTTCATAAACTACAACAGAACTTCCACATGAGGTCATGGCCAACTAGGAGATACATAACAGGTTATCAAGCAACCACCTTAAGATATGATAGCACCACATAACCACATGACTCACGATGCATGATGTTACAAAATGATTAAATCATTCCAATACTTACACATATACAAAATAATGCAATTAACATAAAGATGGTATGGTGCTTCCACACCCATAGCTAAACATAACCCCTAAGTATGATTACTTCACCAAATTAGGGAACACAAACACCATTGGCCTTTCACAACACCCCACACATAATGGGTACAGGACATTCACATCACTTGAGGGGAAAATACCACACTCCTAACCACATACACTAACAGTAACCATGCTTCTTTCTTCTAAAGCACTAGAGTTCACAAGAGGAACTCAAGGACTCAACAAATCACCAAGCACTAACATTCAGGAAACACATATTGTCAGATACATCATCACATTTTTAGAAAAGAATGAGGGAGAACACATAGCAGACACATAAGTAAAACAAGGCATAAAGAATTTATTTCTTCTAGAATCAAAGAACAAGTCTATAAATTTATCAACCTTCTAACATCATACTAGGGCACATAGGTGAGAGGTACTATTACCAACTCACCACAAGTAGAAAAATGCTTAACCTAGAGCATCAACAACAAGCTAGAGATCCTAGTGTTGCAACCTAGGCTCTGATACCAAATGTAACGTCCCGCCACAAAACCCTAGGGAATAACTCAACTATGCTATACAAAGGACCAAATTTATTTTTTCAAGAAAGAAATAATAAGAAATATAAATCATATTTAATCATACATCAAGTTAAGCTATATCCTCTAGGGATTCCATAGCTGCATTACTAACTATTAACATGATCTAACCAACATTTTAAATTAACTAACATCCATGGTTCATTCTAAAATAATTGCATAAAATGAATAAACACTTACATTTCCATATTATATCATCAGATAAGTAATCATGAAGATCCTGCAAAAAGGATACGAGTACATATATAATGTCTTTTACAAGAGAGTACAATATTACATTGTTTACAATATTGCTTTCCTGATTACATTGGAGTACATACATCAATATAACAACACATGATTCAACTAATATACAAGATTGGAAAATGAACTTAAGTATCTAACTCCTTAAGCTACAACAAGATCTATAATCTGATATAAGAGGTACATCCTTCTTACACACAAACAATGGCATGGGAAACCAATGGAGATAAAAGCACAACCACCTAACCATGTGGAACCCTAAGATCCACCCCCATGCTAGGAGATAACAATAAGGTCCCACTAAACAAACAGTCAAGAAGACAATAGGCTAATAGGTGCAAGGACTACACATGACTCCAATACAACACTAGTCAATATGAACATCACAAGAAACTCAAACAACACTTCCAGAGGCAATCACACAATAAAAGAGGAAAACACACTTAGGGAATGCTAGGCTACAGTAGGGAAGAGTGTCATCAAATGGTTGTAACATGGGTTATCCTAAAAGTCTCACCAAATGTCAGCCCCCATCCATGGGTTATCTTGGCGGTTGAGACGTCGGCCCCCATCTATGGTTATCCTGGTAGTCTCTCACTAGACACCGACCCCATAGGGTGACACATGCGGAACCAACATTCCTTTCATGAGGACAATGAAGTTGATCTTGCCAACCATGGCCTTCTCATCCCATCCTTAGCCTAAACAAGCACTACAGGCATGGGTGAGGCATCCAATTATCTTATTTGGTGTGGAAACTACCCAACCCTCTAAATTTATTATTACGTTATCACTGGATTAAAAAATTCCAATGGGTTATTCTGGCAGTCACTTTGGGCACCGACCCCGCATTGAAAGCCACTCCCCTACTTGCATATAGAAGACCCTGCCCATGAAGCAAGACAATTACCATCACAATAACAAGTAACATATACAATGCAAGACATTTAGCTTCTTGCATACAAAACATAATCAAAGGGACCAATTCTTATATCCTTGTTCCAAAACATAAACCAAGCATGAACTATCACATTCTCATCATGATACATTTACAACACAAAAAACACATCCTTTCACATCACACAGAGCAAGGCATTATCCATCTTCCATAGTCATCATAATCACATGAATAGGTACACTAAGCAAGGCATTATCCATCTTGCACATGTATCATACCAACATGAGTAGGAGGCAACATTTCAAGCATGTAGTTCATTCAACTCACATGATGCACACATAGCCAACCCCCACACAATCACACCCTCCTAGGCCTCTAGAAACAACTTCTCCAAATGACACAACCACTTGACACCACTAAACACAATGGTCTCAATCATATTCGCTCTTAGATGCACATCATAAACTAAGATCCTTCATCAATATTTTCATGATCAATCATCTAATAAATATAAAGTGAATCTATCTCAACAATACAGAACTAAAACTAATAATTCTCAAGACTTATTTTAATTTCATTTAATTAAAATGAATGTGAAAAACATGCAAATAACCCTAAGACATACAATTAAACACAACAATTATTTACACTATTTACAACTGATGTAGATTTCATTTATAATCTAGACAATTTTGTAAATACTATTAAATATAACTGTATAAGCAAGACTAAAGCCTATAATATTAGAATGCTATAAATCTCTTACACTAGTTAGAATCGCAAGATATGAAACTTGAAGTTGCAATTAAAGAACCTTGTTCTAAGGTTAGCTTGAGAGGAAAGGAATATAGAACAACAAAACATTCCTATAGATCTAACATCAAAATTCACTTACAACATCGCATACACAAGAAATCAAGACATACTAAGTTGTGCCTCAAGAAAACTAAACCTCGACAACATGACCCTATTACGACCAATGTACAATTTACACAAGTTCCATTTACCTTATACAATTCCACTCGTAATCAACTAATTTCTAAAACAAACTTATAAATCAAATCTTAAATACATTATTTACAAACCTAAATTCCAAACCTACTTATCATATTTCCACTAATAAATCGTAATAAAATCAATATCAATTTATATTAAATTTATCAACATTAATATACAATGACTCTACCCAAATTGAATTCTTCTACTTCTATTTTATATAGATTTAATAGCCTTCTTATAACCTAACAAACAACCAAAATAAGTAGAGTTATTGGTGACGCAACTAACTGTTTTAATAGAGATGAAATGGGTGAGAGGTAGACAGTCTAGAAAAATTCATATATCCAACATGACAAACTGGGTAAGGTTGATTTTAGGATACGATTTAGATAATTAGGTCTTGCACCATATATAAAACATTTAAAAGAGCCTAGTTCACAAAAATAAAGGTATGGCTACCGCAACAAACTGTAAAAACAAAGATGAAATCGGTGAGAGATAGATAGTCACAAAATATTCATATCTGCAAAATGACAAACTAGGTAAGGCTAATTTTCAGATATGATTTGTATCACTAGGTCGTGCACCATATATAAAAAAAATAGAGGAACTCGGTTTGTAAAAATAAAGTTATGGCTAACGCAACAGACTGAAAAAAATAGAGATGAAGTGGGTGAGAGATAGACAGTCACTTCAATCGATGATTCCTAGAAATACAATGATACAGACATGCACAATTGGATCTGATAACAAGGCTTCTAACCTCTCAAGAAAATTAAAATCGACAGGAAAAATCATAAATCAAACATTTGCTTCAACAGAAAACTAAGACAAAAACTAGAACCAAAGGACCCTAATTTTGCTTGCATGACTGGGTTGAAGATTCGATGCCAGGTTCAACTGCTGCAGCCACAAACCAGTCTCTTCCATCTCCTCTCCCTCCAAAAGTTCCCTTTGCCGAATATTATTATGAGGGAGAAATCCCCCCAATATCTTCCAGAAGATTCCTCCCATTAAAGGCAATAAATTCTGCCTAAATCTCTTTCTTACAATTTGCTATTTTTTTCCATTTACAACCAAACCAGACAATGTATTTCTTTTATCTTATTTATTTCCTTTACAACTAGACAAGAATCATTTTTATTCTTATTTATTTAGTATTTACTATATATGAGTTTTATGACAACTCATAAATATTATCTATTTTTATTGCCACTTAACACAACATTTAATTATATTAATTAATTTATTTATATTTAGCTAGCATTTACATTTATTATTATTATTTTTAATTATTTATTTCTATAAACTCAAATTTTCATAAAGATATTTATATTTATTTATTTATTTATTTAACAAAAATGCTTTCATAACTAATAATATTATTTTAATGTAACAATTAACCAAAGCAGCAATCAAATAATGCCAAACTAAATAACCCAAATGTTGAACAATACCTAACACAATACACAATCGAAAGCATGACCACAATGACAGTGACTGACCATTACCCCCATACAGACAACACTGACTGGGTGCAAAATTGGATACTCATCCTTTTCAAGGATGATGGCTGACTAGGAGACCATACATCACCTCCCTTCAACAGTTTCCATTAGATTTAAGGCACACTTAGACCTGTCAATTTAGGTTGAGTCGCTGCCTGATACCTGCAACTTGCAGCAACCAAAAAATAGTCGAACATATAGATGTAGAAATAATCATACAATCAAACACACTGTGAAAGAAAATCGTAGTGTAGCGGGGTACTCACGCATAAGTAATGTGACAATGTTTCTCTCAAAAACACACATCAAACAAGTAACCACATCACGCATAATAATCAGTAGCTGATCAACTAGATAAGAAACATCATTAGATAATCATGTGATGCACATAATAAGATTGATCCATATAATCAATTAAGTCCATAAAGTTGTCATAACATATGCATAACTTAAGTAAATATTAGTGTCGCAACAAATATTATCGATAAAACATACTAACTGTCATATGAAAACACATGAGGATAATCAGGAATGTCACCAACATGAATGTAGCATCTACCAACATCATATAATGTACAACATCAACTATCTAACATACCCTAAATATTCCTATTATTTTACTTTCGCTTTCATGCTCCTTAGCTAGACCATCTACACATCCAAGGTGAGAATGGAGGAGCACGACATCCTCCCCCCCTAAAACATGACTTACTCCTAGAAGTCACATACTAGGGTGCAAATATAACATATTAGTATTGCAATTTTGCTATTTCCAACATACGCATCCATATTAAGCAATTGTTCATAAAACAGGCACAATCGTTCAATAAAGACAAGAAGGACATAAATTACTCACCTTAAGACATATCATGTGATCTACTTATAACCAATCACACATATTTTGAGAATTTCAAACAATTTAGGGAATTGCATTCACATATTAACAAGGAAAAATACATCTCTTCTCTTATTTCTACTATGGTTCCAACTAATTACCAAACATGCAAGTACAGTTCTCCACAGAGTCTTCCCTTGTACATACTATCAGAGGCTTGAAATGAACATGATAGAAACAACACTTAACATGAAATGGGCCAACAAAAACAAGCATTCGGAATAGCCACCATAGAAATTTAAAAAATTGCAAACCCAAGTGGGGAAATAATTAAATTTAATCTTAAGTCACAAAATGCCGGTAATTTTTAACAATAATTCAATTATAAAGAAAGGAGTTTTGGTGGCTACTCCTATTAAGAGAGTTCAAAGAAAACAAATTCACTGTTAGCCCACCAACAACACATAAAACAACTCTCAAAAATTCCAAAACAACCAAATTACAAACATATCCAAATCACGGTGTGACTAATTTTAGCCACAAAAGGGAGTATCCGCTACACAACACCCAAGGACACAAGGTCCAGAATGCGTTAGAGAATGTACACCAAACACATAGACAATTAAGTTATTTACATCTTCTTATCAAAGCAACTTTTATACAAGGATTTAAGGCAACACAGTCATTACTTATTTACAAAAAAATTCTATCTTTAATGTAGTACAATTCCTTTTTGCCAAACTATGAACATATGCAATTACTTCCTTATGCAAAAAAATACTTATAGAGGAAATGTATGATGTCACACACAAGAATAATTCAAAATTTTAATTGACTTACAATATCACATTCATGATCTCATGGGTCCAACACAGGCTCCAATTTGATCATCTACACATGGTTCTTATACAGGCATACACAATGAGAACTTTCATAAACCACAACAAAACTTCCACATGAGGTCATGGCAAACTAGGAGATAGATAACAAGTTATCAAGCAACCACCTTAAGATATGCCAACACCACATGATTCGCGATGTATGATGTTACCAAATGATTAAATCATTCCAATACTTACACATATACAAAAACAATGCAATTAACATAAAGATGGTATGGTGCTTCCACACCCATAGCTAAACCTAACCCCTAAGTATGATTACTTCACCAAACCAGGGAACACAAACACCATTGGCCTTTCACAAAACCCCACATAGAATGGATACAATACATTCACATCACTAGAGGGGCAAATAACATAGTCCTAATCACATGCACTAACAGTAGCCATGCTTCTTTCTTCTAAAGCATTAGAGACCACAAGAGGAACTCAAGGCCTCAACAAATCACCAAGCACTAACATTCAGGAAACACATATTGTCAGATACATCATCACATTTTTAGAAAAGGAGGGAGAACACATAGTAGACACATAAGTAAAAGAAGGCATAAAGAATTTATTTCTTCTAGAATCAAAGAACAACATTGTAAATTTATCAACCTTCTAACATCATACTAGGGCACATAGGTGAGAGGTACTATTACCAACTTGCCACAAGTAGAAAAATGCTTAACCTAGAGCATCAACAACAATCTAAAGATCCCAGTGTTGCAACCTAGGCTCTGATACCAAATGTAACGCCCTACCATGAAACCCTAGGGAATAACTCAACTATGCTATACAAAGGACTAATTTTTTTTAAAGAAAGAAATAACAAGAAATGTAAATCATATTTAATCATACATCAAGTTAAGTTGTATCCTCTAGGGATTCCATAGCTACATTACTAACTATTAACATGATCTAACCAACATTATAAATTAACTAACATCCATGGTTCATTCTAATATAATTGCATCAAATGAATAAACACTTACATTTCCATATTATATCATCAGATAAGTAATCATGAAGATCCTGTAAAAAGGATACAAATACATATACAATTTCCTTTATAAGAGAGTACAATATTACATTATTTACAATATCACTTTCCTGATTACATTGGAGTACATGCATCAAGATAACAACACATGATTCAACTGATATACAAGATTGGAAAATAAACATAAGTATTTGTCTCCTCAAGCTACAACAAGATCTATAATCTGATATAAGAGGTACATCCTTCTTGCACATGAACAACGGCATGGAAAACTAATGGAGATAAAAGCACAACCACCCAACCATGTAAAACCCTAAGATCCACCCCCCATGCTAGGAGATAACAATAAGTTCCCACTAAACAAATAGTCAAGAAGACAATAGGCTAATAGGTGCAAGGACTACACATGACTCCAATACAACACTAGTCAATATAAACATCACAAGCAACTCAAACAACACTTCCAAAAGCAATTACACAATAAAAGAGGAAAACACACTTAGGGAATGCTAGGTTGTAGTAGAGAAGAGTGTCATCGCATGGTCCTAACATGGGTTAACCTAGCAGTCTCTCACTAGATGTCGGCCCCCATCCATAGGTTATCCTAGCCATCTAGACACTGGCCCCCATCTATGGTTATTCTGGCAGTCTCTCACTAGACATCGGCCCCATAGGGTGACACATGCAGAACCAACATTCCTTCTGTGAGGACAAGGAAGTTGATCTCTCCAACCACGGCCTTCTCATCCCATCCTTAGTCTGAACGAGCACTACAGGCATAGGTGAGGAATACAATTATCTTATTTAGTGTGGAAACTACCCAACCCTCTAAATTTATCATTATGTTATCACTGGATTAAAAACTTCCAATGGGTTATCTTGGTAGCCACTTTAGGCACTAGCCCCACATTGAAAGCTACTCCCCTACCTGCATCTAGAAGACCCTACCCATGAAGCAAGGCAATTACCATCACAATGACAAGTAACATATACAATGCAAGGCATTTACCTTCTTGTATACAAAACATAATCACAGGGGCCAATTCTTATATCCTTGTCCCAAAACATAAAACAAGCATTAACTATCACATTCTCATTATGATGCATTTACAACACAAAATACGCATCCTTTCACATCTCATAGAGTAAGGCATTATCCATCTTGCATAGTCATCATAACCACATGAATAGGTACACTGAGCAAGGCATTATCCATCTTGCACATGTATCATACCAACATGAGTAGGAGGCAACATTTCAAGCATGTAGTTCATTCAACTCACATGATGCACACATAGCCAACCCCCACACAATCACACCATCCTAGGCCTCTGGAAACAACTTTCCCAAATGACACCACCACTTGACACCACTAAACACAATGGTCTCACATCGCATTCACTCTCAGATGCACATCATAAACTAAGATCCTTCATTAATATTTTCATGATCAATCATCTAACAAATATAAAGTGAATCTATCTCAACAATACAGAAATGAAACTAATAATTCTCAAGACTTATTTTAATTTCATTTAATTAAAATGAATACGAACATTATGCAAATAACCCTAAGACATACAAATTAAACACAACAATTATTTACACTATTTACAACTGATGCAGATTTCATTAATAATCTAGACAATTTTGTCAATACTATTAAATATAATTGTATAAGCAAGACTAAAAACCTATAATATTAGAATGCTATAAATCTCTTACACTAGTTAGAATCACAAGATACAAAACTGAAAGCTACAATGAAAGAACCTTATTCTAAGGTTAGCTTGAGAGGAAAGGAATACAGAACAACAAAACATTCCTATAGATCTAACATCAAAATTCACTTACAACATCGCATACACAAGAAATCAGGACATACTAATTTATGTCTAAGGAAAACAAAACCTCTGCAACATGACCCTATTATGACCACTGATACAATTTACACAAGTTCCATCTACCTTATACAATTCCACTCATAATCAACTAATTTCTAAAAGAAACTTATAAATCAAATCTTAAATACATTGTTTACAAACCTAAATTTCAAACCTACTTATCATATTTCTACTAATAAATCATAATAAAATCAATATCAATTTAAATTAAATTTATCAACATTAATATGCAATCACTCTATCCAAATTGAATTATTATACTTCTATTCTATATAGATTTAATAGCCTTCTTCTAACCTAACAAACAACCAAAATAAGTAGAGTTATTGGTGACGCAACTAACTATTTTAACAGAGACAAAACAGGTGAGAGGTAGACAGTCTAAAAATATTCATATATCCAACATGACAAACTGGGTAAGACTAATTTTTGGATATGATTTAGATAACTAGGTCGTGCACCACATATAAAAAAATTGAAAGAGCCCAATTCGTAAAAATAAAGTTATGGCTACCGCAACAGATTATAAAAATAGAGATGAAATCAGTGAGAGATAGACAGTAACAAACTATTCATATCTCCAAAATGACAAACTGGGTAAGGCTGATTTTTGGATATGATTTGACTAATTGGGTTGTACACCATATATAAAAAAATTAGAGGAACTCAGTTCATAAAAATAAAGGTATGGCTACCGCAACAGACTGTAAAAACAAAGATAAAATCGGTGACAGATAGATAGTCACAAAATATTCATATCTTCAAAATGACAAACTGAGGAAGGCTAATTTTTGTATATGATTTGTATAACTAGGTCATGCACCATATATAAAAAAAATTAGAGGAAACCAGTTCATAACAATAAAGTTATGTCTAATGCAACAGACTAGAAAAAATAGAGATGAAGTGGGTGAGAGATAGATAGTCAATTCAATCAGTGATTCCCAAAAATGCAATGATATAGACATGCACAATTGGATCTGATAATAAGGCTTCTAACCTCTCAAGAAAATTACAATTGACAGGAAAAATCATAAATCAAATATTTTCTTCAACAGAAAACTGAGACAGAAATTAGAACCAAAGGAACCTGATTTCGCTTGCTTGACTAGGCTGAAGATTCAATGTCGGGTTCAACTATCGTAGCCACAAACTAGTCTCTCCCATCTCCTATCCCCCCAAAAGTTCCCTTTGCTAAAGATTATTATGAGAGAGAAATCCCCCCAATATCTTCCAGATGATTCCCCCCATTAAAGGCAATAAATTATGCCTAAATCCCTTTCTTACAATTTGCTATTTTTTTTCCATTTACAACCAGACTAGACAATATATTTCTTTTATCTTATTTATTTCCTTTACAACTAGACAAGAATCATTTTTATTCTTATTTATTTAGTATTTACTATATATGAGTTTTATGACAACTCATAAATATTATCTATTTTTGTTGCCACTTAACACAACATTTAATTATATTAATTTATTTATTTATCTTTAGCTAGCATTTACATTTATTATTATTTTTTAATTATTTATTTCCATAAACTCAATTTCTCATAAATACATTTATATTTATTTATTTATTTAACAAAAATGCTTTCATAATTAATAATATTATTTTAATGCAACAATTAACCAAAGCAGCAATCAAACAATACCAAACTAAATAACCCAAATGTCAAACAATACCTGACACAATGCATGATCAAAAGCATGACCACACTGACAGTGACTGACCATTATGTCTGTTAAGTCTCAAAAATGCAAGTTGCTAATCCTAAGAGGATGCCAGGCTCTATGCTTAGATTCGCAAGATTTTTGAGCTAACTTGACGAAATCAACCTTCAAGGTTTGATGATTCCCTGCACTTTAGGTCTTGCTACACCTAGGTGGGTGAACCTTGGGAATTAAAGCAGAATGAATGTAAATGTCTTGACTAAATAAATGAGTCTTCCTACAGTGGCAAATAATGTAGGATAGATGAAAGCTAGCTAACTAATTTTATATCTAATATCTAATGAATGATTGGTAGAAATTATGTAAGCAATATCAAGGTGAATTTCATGAATGTGTAAATAAAAGGATTTAAATGATAAATTGAAATAAGACCAGTGCCTTGTTGGGTAAACAAGGTCAAATGAAGGACTAAGACTAGTGGCTTATAGTGGATAGTAATTCTAACCGTTTGGCACAATTTTAGTTTATAACTTGTATAAACGTGTAGGGAGATGACTGACAAACTCTTCTTATTTATCCAACCAATATAATCAAATATCTTGTAATTCACCTAAAGGTATTTTAATCCTTTCTTGAAGGAACCAATTGAATGGAATATGCAAGGATAACAGATAATATTAACATGGAGACAGAATGGCAATCCTAATTATATGGTTCTTCTTAGTAATCCAAACTAACACTTCCAGGTTACTATGACTGATCAGAAGGATTTTAATTCCTCTAATGGAAACCAATTTACTCAATCACACAGATACAACAAATGTGCATTGACAAATTAACTATATACTTGATATATTAATTTGAATAACAGGGAAATACAGAACTGGAGACAACCACACAATTGAATAATCTTAATAAACAATTGATGTTAGAATAGAACCACTAGATCAGAGAACTTCAATCTACTTCTTCAATAATAAACTTGCACCATGGTCTCTTGAAAACATTGTAAACTGTATGTATTATATTCTACTGCTGATGATATTTCAGCATCAAATGTTTGGACTTATATAGAAACTCTTG
Organism: Cunninghamia lanceolata; assembly: GCA_027924645.1. Taxonomy (NCBI): domain Eukaryota; kingdom Viridiplantae; phylum Streptophyta; class Pinopsida; order Cupressales; family Cupressaceae; genus Cunninghamia; species Cunninghamia lanceolata. The sequence goes on along the minus strand of BSBN01000367.1, from coordinate 2,518,219 downwards.
TGAAGAGACATAACTCTTCAAGAAGTCTTTTTGGGAATTAACAAGATTAACAACCATAAAATAACCATGATTATGCTATATTCAACCATAAGTAAAGTTTAGCAACGTGGTCTAATTACTCCTGGTTGTGATGGGAATTAGTTAATTCAATGGCATTCCTTGTAATCACATCCATCATGACCATCTTCTCCAAATGTTTGTAGGCTTCCCCAGATGCAGAGTCTCTGTTCTTAAGAGATCCCAAAGCTTCATGTCATATTGCTTGACAGTCAATGCTCCATTCTTCTTTGCTCTTTAATTATTTATCACTTTTGAATAATGTGGACACTCTTGCTTTTGAAGCTTCAGCACATTCTTTTGCATCAGTCTTAAGTTGATCATAGTACTTTTGATGTTGCTCGATCAACTGTTTTGAATTGGAGGCACCTGCAATGTCAGAAGTATCTTTACCTTGTGTCTCATTTAATTTCTCCTGTAACCTTTTTTCAAGCCTTTCATGTTCTAGAATTAATTTATAATTTTGAGAAGAATTATCCTAAAATTGGTTCAACCAATGCATCATGTTGAAATGCCTGTTCTGGAGTACTGTAACAAGTGTATCCATCTAAATTTGTGCTACTTGATCTGTGGATAGTGCTTGGGCACTCTGTGAACTTTCACCCTGGGTTAATTTCTTCACTGATCCCCCGAAAGTGCTCTTAATAGCATCTTTCAAATAATCATTTTCTTTTGTCAACCTCTCACAACTCAGTTTGTACGCATCTCTTTCCTTAATTAACATCTGAGCCTGTGCCTTATTCATCCTTGCAACATTGATGCCAATGTCTGCAGTGATCAAGGGGTCAGTCTCTCCTGCCTTCAAAGTCATGATATGGCCAAAAGTCTTCTCAATGTCTATAATAGCTATCTTTTTGTGGGGAGGGTATAGGGCCCATATCATTAATGAATTTTTGTCATTATTATACTTGGTGCCCATCTATACTTCATTGACACCTTCTGGAGTGAGTTTATATCTATCATTTGCATTATTCAGAAAACTATCAAAGACCAGAGTAGAATTCAAATCAAGGCGAGGAAAGATCATTACCCCTGCTTCTTTAAGCAACTGTCTACCCTTGCTAGGGGTCATATCCTATAGCTCATTATCCACTATTGCTTTTAACATATCAAGTAATTGTCTTTCATTGTTCGAAGCGATATCATCAACTAACTCTAATTTCTTTCCCTTTGCATTTATATAAAATTGATTTGAATTCTTTAGAATGAATGAATTCATCATCAGAAATAAAAGAATCATATACTATTTGTCTTGGGTCTTCATCAGCAGACCCCTCCTCATCATGTGTTATGACAGGAGGCTGATATTGTAGCATCTTTCTTTTGGACATTTTTATTGTTTTTTCCTATGGTTCCCCTTTCCCTGCTGGTTCTTCATCACTAGAGGATAATACGTCAATTTTTGCCAGTTGTTTCCTTTTTTCATCTAGGTCTCTGTTATATTGTTCCACTACCAACTCCACCTTAGCCTCTTCTAGGTTTTTGATGACATCATCATGTGGATAGGGGATATGGGTGTACCCACTGAGGTTTTGCTTCCTGCGAGCAAGGTTAATAAAGCCTTCAAGATCAAATCCTTTTCTCACCTCAACACACCTCATATTGTAGTGCATCAATTTATCTAGGATGAGATTATAACATTCTTTAGAAACCACAGTGAAATCTCCAAAACATAAAGTGCTAGGCATAAAAGACTATTTGTCATGGGAGCTCAGATGCATCACATTTGAACAATGCATTTGCCTAACTATTTATAGGTAGGCAATTCTGTCAGGGACAGTTTTAGGTAAAATAAAGGGAGTTTCCTCAAAACCATACACTCTAACCATGGTGGCATCTTCAAAACAGTACCAATCTCCCCAATTATGAATAATAGTAGGAGAAACACCAAAATATTTTGGTCTAAGGAACCTCTATCTCATTTGAGATTGAATACTCACAGGTGTGACTGAAATATCTAGATAGCACTTTTACACAATAGTCTTCAAATTGTACATAGCTAGAATGGGCATATCTGCTATCCCATATCTTGGTCCACATCTATACTAGTAACTTCTGTCCTTCTGGTCTGTTGGAACAACCTTAAATTCATTTGGCCATAACCCCACTTCCTAGCCATAATAGAGCACCATGTGCATAAGAAGTGAGTAATGTTCAAAAGAAACTGTTGAGGCATTGTTTCTTATTGCAGCCAGACCAGAATCAATTCTATTAAAAATATAAGCAGCATAATCAAACTACCTTGCATTGTGGCATTAAATGTCAGTAGCTATGACCATCAAAGGGATTGTCATAAATTGAGGGACCTCTGATCCTAGGACTTGGCCCACAGATTAATAGGTATGTTGTATGTAGGGTATTGATACATGAAAAGGGGGACCATCATCCTCATTGAGAGGCACTAATTCTCCCTCAGCTCTGGGCCTATGAATAGGCAACCTCCATCCGTTGTAAGTAGTATCAATTCTCTAGTATTCCTTTTCTAAATCCTCATAAACAATGGGGATAGTGTATAAATCATCCAAGTTGAATACTTCACAGATGGCATTCTTTGACAAGTGTATAATAGGCTCCCCTTGTGGGTTGGATATAGCCTTAAGACTTGGGATACACTGTTTAGAAAGAAGTTGGAGAAGTTCAACATTTAGGAACACATTAGGCACAACTAATTTACCCAAATTCAAATGCCATGGGTTTGATACTGGAGAATTCCTAAATCTTCTGTTGTGATAGAATTTGAAAAGTTCATACCCTCTAATTGGAGTCCAAATGTTCCCTAGGTATTTACATTTGTCCTCTAATTTTTCCATTTCTGCCCTAAGTTAAGTAGATCTTCAGGCTTTGGGAGTTGATCCTAGTAATTGATCAATCAAATCTTGATTGAGTTTTCTATCCTTTGTTTTCTCCTCAGGGGTTTTATCAATTTTCTGTTTCTTAGGTTTACTCATATCCCCTTGTGATTTTCTGCCCTTTCCTTTTCCCAAAGTCTCCATTTTTAATCCTTGACAGAAAAAATCAAATTACAGGCTATAGCACAGAGGTTTGTATGTATGTACCTATTGTCGGTGGCTTCGATAGAATTCCCCTGTTTGCACTTCAAGTCTCCCTCTGTAGATTCTTCTCAAATAATTCTATTGAGTTTAATTGTAATGATCTTAGAGGATCTCTTCACCGTTTGCATTTAATTGTTAGAGCAATTCAATTTCCTTAATCGTTGTGAAATGTTACATCTTCATAACTCCTTTCATCGGCATGATTTTCATAATGTCTAGGTGATTTTAATATCTCCTTATGGCATGAACGATCAATCACTGTAACCCTTCAATTGTCTCCTCGACGTTACGTTAAATCGTATCGGCAAGAGATGTCCATGCCTTATCCAATGTGAAAGTGGGCATAGTTGCCATCGGCATGACTTCTTTCATCACCGTGTGATTAATATTCTTCTCCGATATGTTAAGTGTTACTGATATGACTATCAATAAGACTTTTATCAGTTAGTGTAATCCTCATTGCTATCGGAGTGAGATATGTCATTGGGGGAATCTTTTTCAAGTCACCCGATCATGGTTATCTCCCCGATAGTCTCTTTATACTCCTTATCAGAGAGAACTTCACGATGTGTCATTGACACTTTTATCGCTATGACCATTGGTTTGGTAAGACATAAATTTCACCAACTTGTTCAACTTCGCCGATGGTTCTTATTCGTCACACACATCAGTGTGAGCTATGTTGAAATACCTTTTGTTATTTGCTAAGACATTGGGGTATCAGAGACTGATAAATCTTTCGGTTCGATGTTCATTTCTTGCCGATGACCACTATTTCTTTTGATTCCATGAAATGCTCGGTGAGAGTTTTTCTGAAAACACTCCATCAGTATGATCTATATCGTCAGGTTGATCTTTGAAGTATTACCCGATAATCTTTAGTCATATCGATCGGTGTGACTGATAGATTTCTCCCCAACAAAATGTCATCGATATCATTTCCTCCATCAGTGACTTTTGAACTTTTCTCTTCGATCTTTGTTTTCGCGCCAATAATCACTTCAATTAGTTTCTCATGGATTGGCATAAATAATATATAGTCTTGCCGATATTAGGAAATTTAAGCCCTTTACATTGTTTTATCATGGACTTCTTTATGGGATATATCAATTTTAATTATGATTTTGGGCAAAATGTTTTATGATTTGGTCAAATATGGAGAAGTGAGAATACAAGAAAATTTTAAACTTTCCTGTCCCAACAGTGGCTCTGTCTGGGATGTATACTCTTTGTGAGTATAACAAGGATTCAGATCTCTTGGGGGAGTAGACCACATGTTTTATTTGTTCGGGATGACAATTTTATGAGAATTGTATGAAAATGGGGAATGGGAGTGATAATGATGGGGAACGGGAATGATCCTATACTATTGTACATGGAAAAGCTCCTTTTTTTTATTTTTTTATTTTATTTTATTTTATTTATTTATTTTTATATAGAGATTTATAGGATTGTCCATGTACTGGCAGATCCTAATCTTTTTTTTTTCCCTAAACTACTGTGCATGGAATGAAATTATTTTGAGAATTTTAAAGGGTTGTCCATGCATTGGCAACACTTAATTCTCTTTGTGCATGATTTTCTATGAAAATAAAGGTTTTAGATATTGCCCATGCACAGGTAATTCCTGCTCTTCTCCGGACATGTTTTGCAAATGGTAGGAATCATCACCTCCTTTGCCAGTTATAACAAAAGCACCTAACCATAGGGCTTTAAATTTTCCATGCTTTCCTTTGTCCTGGCACCTAGCATTCCACATCAGTACTAAATCATTTATTTCAAACTTCCTATCTTTGGCCTTTTTTTCAAAGAGGTATTTCACTTGTGATTGTAACTTAATATTATGCCTTTGAGCTAGTCTCCTTGTTTCATCAAGTTCTGCAAGATGTTCCATCCTTTCTTCCATTGGTTCAGGAATGTTTAAATCTTCCTGAAGAATGACCTTGTAAACTGGTATGATATTTTCTAATGGTATTCTTGCTTGTGTTCCATACACTAGCTCAAAAGGAGATCTCCCAATTGCCCTTTTTACAGTAATCCTATTAGCCCATACTGCCATTCTTAATTTTGCATCCCATGCTTTCTTATTTCTATCCAACATTTTCTTTATGATTTTCAAGAGGCTTTTGTTACTTGATTCTGCTTGTCCATTTGCTTATGGATGATAAGGGGCAGCATAGGACATAGTGATGCCATGTGTACTACAGAAATTTTTGAATTCATCAGATCTGAAACACATTCCATTATCTGTAATTAACCTTACTGGAGTGCCAAATCTGAATATAATGTTTTCCATCAGAAAGTTAATCACCACCCTACTTGTTGCCTGTTTGGTTGGAATTGCCTCCACCCATTTTATGAAGTAATCAGTTGCCACTAGAATCCATTTGTGTCCACCACTTGATTTATCCACAATTTCTCCTATGAAATCAATACCCCACTGATAGAATGGAGCCTTGACTTGCATGGGTTTTAAGGGTAATGTTCCCTGATATTTCAACTTCCAGGTGAAAACTTTTGACATGCTTCACATTTTCGAGTGTAATGATATGAATCATTAAAAACTTTAGGCCAATAGTATCTAGCCCTTAAGATCTTATGGGCTATAGTCTTTGCTAAAAAATGACCTCCACACATGCCTTCATGTAACTCTTTCATGATATGTTTTGATTGATGCTCATCTAAGCATAATAGTAGAATTCCATCTCTGTTTTTCCAGTAAAGATCCCCATCAATAAATACATATTTTGAGGCTTGCAATTTAAGTGTCCTTCTTTTGTTATCATCATACCCCTCAGGATATTTCATGTGCTTTAGATAATATATGATATCTGTGTACCATGGGGTATGTTCAATGCTAGAACTTGTATTATCAACATCATTAGTACTACATATCTGGGAAGCCTCGAGATTACTTTCAGCCATCAACCTAGCAAGACCTTGTCCTCTCACTAGTTTAGTGATCTGGATTTCAATATTGAACTCTTAAATTCTATTGATCCATCTACATCTTCTACCAGTGACTTCAGTTTGGACCAATACATCCTTTACTGCAGCATTAGGTACATATGCTATGATTTCAGCTCCCACCAAGTATGGCCTAAAAATTTTAACTGCCTTTACTAGTGCATATGCCTGTTTTTCAACAATGTCATACTTTAACTCTGCATGTTGAAGAGATTTACTGAAAAATGATATAGGTTGTTCATATCCATCACTGTTTTCCTGCAATAGCACTGCTGCAACTGTATGATAAGAGGCAAATGAAAATAGTTGGAATGGTTTATTGAAACTAGGGGATATTAAGACTGGGGCTTCCTTGATTGCCCTCTTAATATTGGCAAATGCTTCTATTGTTTTTGTTGTCCATTTCACTTCTGAGTTTCTTTTAGCATCTTTGATATAGGACAAACAATTTCTGCAAAATTTGATATAAACCTCCTAACAAAGTTAATTTGGCCAAAAAATGACTGTATAGCTTTCACACTTTTAGGGATAGGGACTTGGTCAATTGCTTTTGCTCTCTCGAGATCTATTTCACTCCATCTTTTGAGACTATGTGACCAAGCAACTTCCCCTCTGTCACTGCGAAATGGCACTTCTTAGGATTCAATGAAATCCCATATTCTAGAGCTTTAATAAATTTTTGTTCTAAATGTGCATAGTGATCCTCAACCCTCTTGGAATATGCTGTCAAATCATCTTGATATACTATCATGATTTTATTAATCAATTCAGAAAATGCCACATCCATTGCTCTTTGGAATGTAGCTCCAGCATTGGTGAGTCCGAATGGCATTCTTAAGTATACATAGGTTCCCCATGGAGTGGTGAATTCAGTCTTAAATTGCTCTGATTCTTTGAATTTTACCTAATTGTAACCTAAGAAGCCATCCATAATTGACAACAATTCACATCCAGTAACTTTTTGTAATATTGCTTCCATATTAGGGAGAAGATAGTTATCCTTAAGAGAAGATTTTTTTAAATTCCTGAAATCCACACATAGTCTAATATCACCATTCTTTTTCCTGACAGGTACCAAATTTGAAACCCAGGACGAATGTCTGATGGGTTTAATGGTAGCTCCATCCCTTAATTTTGTAAGTTCCTCTAGCATCTTAGGAGCTAATGTAGGATTGATAGGTCTCTATTTTTGCTTGAATGGTTTAGCATCTGGTTTTAGTGGTATTTCATGCTGAAACAGATCCTCTCTATATTCTTTTAAATCATCATATGACCAGGCAAATACATGCCTATACTTCCTAAGTAAGTTGATGATTCTGCTCCTAATTTTTGGGTTAAGATTTCTTCCAATATACACATTCTTTGGGGCTACTTGTGTCCCCAAATTGATTTCTTCAAGGTCATTTGGTACCACTGGTGTGTCTTTCATTTTAAATCTTGCATGTCCATCGAATGCCTCCCTTTGGTATTTTATTTGTTTTCAAATGAACTATCTCTTGACCAAAAAGGGTTTCCTTCACATCATGTTCTTCTACAAATGCATTGAAATCAATCTCTTGATTTTCATAATAATCAGCACAATGTAAGAAGTTGATTATATCAACATCGTTATCAAACACTTTCCAATTATGTACATTATCTAGGATGGTGGGTCTGGTTTTGAATTCAACCTCTATAATTCCTCCTAATGTGACATCATCCTTTTTCAATACGATATTTGCTAGAAAATCTGCCATAATGTTTTTAGACCTATCAATCTAGTTGATTGAAAAGGCATAAAATAATTCAATATCATCCCAGACTGCATTTCTATACTATCTCAACCTCTTATTTTTTGATAGGTATTTTTCTCTTACTTGGGAAGTGACCAATTCAGAATCACCATATACAGCTAACTTTTTTATTTTATGCTTAGTGGCTATGTTCAAACCAATGAGCAAAGCTTCGTACTCTGCTACATTGTTTGTGCATTCAAATGTTAATAGAAAAGAGTATTTGAAAGTTTTACCTTCTGGTGAAATAAACACTACTCCAGCCCCATTCCCTATTTTGCTGCATGCACCATCAAAATACATCTTCCATACATTATTTTCTTCTTTCATAGATTCAATATGTATTGGATTAGTATTATACATTTCTGGCATATTTTTTCCAACCTTGAAAGCTCCCAAATCTGTATCACAAAAGAAATTTATTTGGTGCTGATCCAAACATTCTATAATATTTTCATACCTTGGCTCCCTACACAGCTTGATTTCTTTACCTCCTACTAGTATTGTGGCATATGACAAGTCCAATTGGACATTCCCTCCTGCCATTACAGCCCATTGTCTTGATAGAAGCATTCCATAATATGGTGGGATGTCAACCGTAGTAATATCAATGTTATAAGTTGCTTCAAGGTGTGAGGCAAGTTTTATCTCCATGTCCCTCATAATACCAACGACTAGGATAGATCTATTATCCATTGCATAACACCTGCCAAATGGAGTATCAACCCACATTCCCAGTACTTTCATGACTGCTATTGGCATGATGTTCATGGCGACACCTGAATCAATCATGTAATTCCTCACTATCCTATTTTTGATCAATAATGTAGTGTAGAAAGGGTCTACCTGTGAGGGATTCTTTGTCAGTGTATCACCAAGATATACCTCTGGAATTTGGAATGTTTCTTGATGAACATTGTTTGTTTTGTTTTTAGATCCTTTATGTTTTTGACTTGGTATATCTGAAATCAGCTTAATGACTGTATTCCTGTATTTGTCCATCTTCATCATTTCTAAAAGTGGAACTGATATTTTTACCTGAGATACTACATGAGCAATGTCAAAAGAATGGGCCATAGTCTGATCATTCCTTTCTATCTTTATATTTTCTTTTTCTTGATTTTGTAATTTTTCTTTCGCTTTACCCTTACCACCCTTTTCTAGTTCTTTAAATGATGACTTTGTATTATTCTTTTTGTTATTCTGATCTTTTATGAATACACTCCCAGGTGTTCCTTGTTCAATGTTTACTATCCTATTCCTCAAGTTATAAGAGTTTTTAGTTTGAGCTATTGCAGCTATTGTAAGAGCTTCTCTTTCATCCTTAGTGGGCTTTCTCCATTGACCATTTGGCTGATTGTTATAGTAAGTAGGTTCCTCATAACCATCCTCCTGATCTGAGAACACTTCTTGTTCTCCCATGTTGATATGATGCCTCTGGTTTCCTACATCATACTCATATCCCTCTTCCTCTGTAGAGTAATCTTCAGTCACCACACATGGTGTATCTTCTATCATATTTATAGTGTGGTTGTCTCTATTATAATTGTATAACATCTCTTCTTGTTGTACCGATTTAGCTACCTCACAGTACTCAGGTAAATGTGGTAAATTGCACACCAAACACTAAGGTTTATTTTCTACCATATGAGCCATATTTCTTTTTAGAGGGTCAAGGGTATCCTTTCCATAATGTTGCTTTTTGTTGTTATCAATGGGTCTCCCATCTTTCTAATTTGTATTGTACGACATATCATGCAACATGGGCCTTTAATGCCTATGCTGACCTTCTTGTTTAGTCTGTTGAACGTTTGCGTTCTGAGGACTTCTAGGGTTATCTCTCTTGCTAACCATACCTGCAACTTTCCTATTATTCTCAATAGTTAGTGCCACTTTCTGTGCTTCAGCTAGGGTTGTAGGACACCGATTTCTAAGCTTATACCCTATCTTGGGGTCAAATGCTTTCATATAAATGCTCAGTGCTACTGGATCAGACAACTTGGATCCATGTGGTACCTTGTTGTGTAATTTGGAAAATTTTAGATTGAAATCATATACTGATTCATTTTGGTACTTCTAGATACTTATCAATTCATGTAATGCAAACATAGGGGCATATTGATTACCATACTGCTCCTTAAATTGATTATGGAAATCAGTTATTGAACTGATTGAAGCATCAGGTAAACCGTTGAACTAGTCTCTTGCATCTTCAGTGAGGGACATCATGAATAACCTCATTCTAATATCTTCCCAGTCCATACCAATATCTTGCATGAAAGCATTGAAGCTTCTAATGTGATCTTAGCTGATATTGCACTGTTCCTAGTAAACTTGGGAACTATATTTCTCCAATTACTATCCATAGGATATGGATACAACTGATACCCAGTCAAATCAAATTGGCTACATATGTTTGCGAGGTTTTGAGGTGGAAAGTTCATGGGTGGTGGATTAGGATAGTAATTATATCCACCTGGTGGCTGATGATAGGCATATTGCTGTTGTGGGTTTATGTGGGGATTTATGTAAGGATTTGGCTATCTGTAATATTGTTGGTCAGGGGGTGGATAAGGATTAGCCATATGTTGAGATGCACTATGTATGGGAGGTGGTCTAGGGTTTTGGGGAATAGTATTTTGATGACTTCCAGATGCATGTGTATTTGGAACACCACTTGTATTTTACTTTGAAGTGTTTCCTCTATGTGGAGGTACATATTTTTAGGGGGTTGTTTTAGCTTTACTTTTCATTTGTTGAATCTCCTACTGCAACAACCTTTTAGTCTCCTATATCTTGAACATTTCAAGTTCTTTATGGAGCCTGAGCACCTCTTGCTGCTCTTCACTCATACTTCCTGGATTCTCTGGATTTTTATTTATTTCTTGACTTGAGAATCCACGTTTTACCCCTTCTCCCTGATGTAATGACATCTTGAAATCATATTTAGCTTGGTTTGGATCAATTTCCCTCATGACCTGTGCTTCATACTAGAGTTGTTCTTGAGGATCAAGTTTGTATCTTGCCAAAATATCATCAGTCACTCTGTTGAGATTTTCATTTGAATCATGCAGAGGTGTGAACTTATTGTGAATTGAAATAGTTTGCTCTGCATTATCCTCTTGAGCATCCTGGTTATTATCCTGGTGAGAATAATTTGAAGTTCCATTTCTTTTGGAAATGTTTCTAAGTGGTGGAGATGAATACAATTTCTTGCCTTCCATCTTGGATCTCCTACCATCCATTTGGTATTAATTTCTCTGTTATAATAGCCACCTATTTTGTAAATAAGAAAAAATTTGTAATTTATCTTTCTGGGTTCTTGTTTCCAGCAGAGTCACCAATTTGTTAGGTCTCAAAAATGTAGATTGCTAATCCTAAGAGGATGCCATGCTCTATACTTAGATTCGCAACATTTTTGAACTAACTTGACGAAATCAACCTTCAAGGTTTGATGATTCCCTGCACTTTAGGTCCTGCTACACCTAGGCGGGTGAACATTGGGAATTAAAGCAGAATGAATGTAAATGTCTTGACTAAGTAAATGAGTCTTCCTATAGTGGCAAATGATGTAGGATAGATGAAAGCTAGCTAACTAATTTTATATCTAATATCTAATGAATGGTTGGTAGAAATTGTATAAGCAGTATCAAGGTGAATTTTATGAATATGTAAATAAAAGGATTTAAATGATAAATTGAAATAAGACCAGTGTCTTGTTGGGTAAACAGAGTCAAATGAAGGACTAAGACTAGTGGCTTATAGTGGATAGTAATTCTAACCGTTTGGCATGATTTTAGTTTATAACTTGTATAAACGTGCAGGGAGATGACTAACAAACTCTTCTTATTTATCCAACCAATATAATCAAATATCTTGTAATTCACCAGAAGGTATTTTAATCCTTTCTTGAAGGAACCAACTGAATGGAATATGCAAGGATAACAGATAATATTAACTTGGAGATAAAATGGAAATCCTAATTATATGGTTCTTCTTTGTAATCCAAACTAACACTTCCAGGTTACTGTGATTGATCAGAAAGATTTTAATTCCTCTAATGGAAACCAATTTACTCAATCACACAGATACAACAAATGTGCATTGACAAATTAACTATATACTTGATATATTAATTTGAATAATAGGGAAATATAGAACTGCAGACAACCACACAATTGAATAATCTTAACAAACAACTGATGCTAGAATAGAACCATTGGATCAGAGAACTTCAATCTACTTCTTCAATAATAAACTTGCAACATGGTCTCTTGAAAACATTGTAAACTATATGTATTATATTCTACTTCTGATGATATTTCAGCATCAAATGTTTGAACTTATATAGAAACTCTTGTGAAGAGACATAACTCTTCAAGAAGTCTTTTTGGGAATTAACAAGATTAACAACCATAAGATAACCATGATTATGCTCTATTGAACCATAAGTAAAGTTTAGCAATGTGTCTAAGTACTCTTGGCTACGATGGGAATCAGTGAATTCAATGGCATTCCTTGTAATCACATCCATCATGACCATCTTCTCCAAATGTTTGCAGGCTTCCCCGGATGCAAAGTCTCTATTCTTAAGAGCTCCCAAAGCTTCATGTAATATTGCTTGACAGTCAATGCTCCATTCTTCTTTGCTCTTTAATTCTTTATCACTTTTGAATAATGTGGGCACTCCTACTTTCGAAGCTTCAACACATTCTTTTTCATCAATCTTAAGTTGATCATAGTACTTTTGATGTTGCTCGATCAACTCTTTTGCATTGGAGGCACCTGCAATGTCAGAAGTATCTTTACCTTGTGTCTCATTTAATTTCTCCTGTAACCTTTTTTCAAGCCTTTCATGTTCTTGAATTGCTTTATAATTTTAAGAATAATTATCCCAAAATTGGTTCAACAAATGCATCATGTTGACATGCCTGTTCTGGAGTACTGTAACAAGTGTATCCATCTAAATTTGTGCTACTTGATCTGTGGATAGCACTTGGGCACTCTGTGAACTTTCACCCTGGGTTAATTTCTTTACTGATCCCCTGAAAGTGCTCTTAACAGCATCTTTCAAATAATCATTTTCTTTTGTCAACCTCTCACAGCTCAGTTTGTACGCATCTCTTTCCTTAATTAACATCTGAGCATATGCCTTATTCAGCCTTACAACATTGATACCAATGTCTACAGTGATCAAGGGGTCAGTCTCCCCTACCTTCAAAGTCATGATATGGCCAAAAGTCTTCTCAGTGTCTATAATAGTTGTCTTTTTGTGGGGAGGGTATAGGGCCCATATCATTAATGAATTTTCGTCATTATTATACTCGGTGCCCATATATACTTCATTGACACCTTCTGGAGTGAGTTTATATCTATCATCTGCATTATTCAAAAAACTATCAAAGACCAAAGCAGAATTCAAATCAAGGCTAGGAAAGATCATTACCCCTGCTTCTTTGAGCAACTGTCTACCCTTGCTAGGGGTCATATCCTATAGCTCATTATCCACTGTTGATTTTAACATATCAAGTAATTGTCTCTCATTGTTGGAAGAGACATCATCAACTAACTCTCTAATTTCTTTCCCTTTGCATTTATATAAAAATGATTTGAATTCTTTAGAATGAATGAATTCATCATTAGAAATAAAAGAATCATATGATATTTGTCTTGGGTCTTCATCAGCAGACCCCTCCTCATCATGTGTTATGATAGGAGGCTGATATTGTAGCCTCTTTCTTTTGGACATTTTTATTGTTTTTTCCTATGGTTCCCCTTGCCCTACTGGTTCTTCATCACTAGAGGATAATACCTCAATTTTCACCAGCTGATTCCTTTTTTCATCTAGGTCTTTGTTATATTGTTCCACTACCAACTCCACCTCAGCCTCTTCTAGGTTTCTGATGACATCCTCATGTGGATAGGGGATATGGGTGTACCCACTGAGGTTTTGCTTCCTTTGAGCAAGGTCAATAAAGCCTTCAAGATCAAATCCTTTTCTCACCTCAGCACACCTCATATTGTAGTGCATCAATTTATCCAGGATGAGATTATAACCTTCTTTAGAAACCACAGTGAAATCTCCAAAACACAAAGAGCTAGGCATAAAAGACTGTTTGTCATGGGAACTCAGATGCATCACATTTGAACAATGCATTTGCCTAGCTATTTCTAGGTAGGCAATTCTATCAGGGACAGTTTTAGGTAAAATAAAGGGAGTTTACTCAAAACCATACACTCTAACCATGGTGGAATCTTCAAAACAGTACCAATCTCCCCAATTGTGAATAATAGTAGGAGGACCACCAAAATCTTTTGGTCTAAGGAACCTCTTTATCTCATTTGAGATTGAATACTCACAGGGGTGACTAAAATATCTATATAGCACTTTTACACAATATTCTTCAAATTGTACATAGCTAGAATGGGCATATCTGCTATCCCATATCCTAGTCCACATCTATACTGGTAACGTATGTCCCTTATGGTCTGTTGGAACAAGCTTAAATTCATTTGGCCATAACCCCACTTCCTAGCCATAATAGAGCACCATGTGAATAAGAAGTGAGTAAAGTTGAAAAGAAATTGCTGGGGCATTGTTTCTTATTGCAGCCAGACCAGAATCAATTCTATTAAAAATATAAGCAGCATAATCAAACTACCTTGCATTGTGGCATTGACTGTCAGTAGCTATGACCATCAAAGGTATTGTCATAAATTTAGGGACCTCTGATCCTAGGACCTGGCCCACAGAATAATAGGTATGTTGTATGTAGGGTTCAATTATTGATACATGAAAAGGGGGACCATCATCCTCACTGAGAGGCATCAATTCTCCCTCAGTTCTAGGCCTATGAATAGGCAACCTCCATCCATTTTAAGTAGTATCCATTCTCCAGTATTCCTTTTCTAAATCCTCATAAACAATGGGGATAGTGCATAAATCATCCAAGTCGAATACTTCATAGATGGCATTCTTTGACAAGTGTATAACAGGCTCCCCTTGTGGGTTGCATATAGCCTTAAGACTTAGGTTATACTATTTAGCAAGAAGTTGGAGAAGTTCAACATTCAGGAACACATCAGGCACAACTAATTTACCCAAATTCAAATGCCATGGGTTTGATACTGGAGAATTCCTAAATCTTCTATTGTGATGGAATTTGAAAAGTTCATACCCTCTGATTGGAGTCCCAATGTTCCCCAGGTATTTACATTTGTCCTCTAATTTCTCCACTTCTACCCTAAGTTGAGTAGATCTTTGGGCTTTGGGAGTTGATCCTGGTAATTGATCAATCAAATCTTGATTGAGTTTTCTGTCCTTTGTTTTCTCCTTAGGGGTTTTATCAATTTTTAGTTTCTTAGGTTTACTCGTATCCCCTTGTGATTTTCTACCCTTTCCTTTTCCTAGAGTCTCCATTTTTAATCCTTGACAGAAAAAAATCAAATTATAGGCTATAGCACAGAGGCTTGTATGTATGTACTTGTTGTTGGTGGCTTCGGTAGAATTCCCCTGTTTGCACTTCAAGTCTCCCTCTATAGATTCTTCTCAAACAATTCTGTCGAGTTTAATTGTATTGATCTTAGAGGATCTCTTCACCATTTGCATTTAATTGTTCGAACAGTTCAATTTCCTTGATCATTGTGAAATGTCACATCGTCATAACTCCTTTCATCGGCATGATTTTCATAATGTCTGGGTGATTTTAATATCTCCTTATGGCGTGAATGATCAATCATTGTAACCCTTCAATTGTCTCCTCGACGTTATGTTAAATCGTATCGGTAAGAGATGTCCATGCCTTATCCAATGTGAAAGTGGGCATAGTTACCATCGGCATGACTTCTTTCATCATTGTGTGATTAATATTCTTCTCTGATATGTTAAGTGTTACCGATATGACTATCAGTAAAACTTTTATCGGTTAGTGTAATCCTCATTGCTATTAGAGTGAGATATGTCATCAGGGTAAACTTTTTCAAGTCACCCGATCATGGTTATCTCCCCGATAGTCTCTTTATACTCCTTATCGAAGAGAACTTCACGACGTGTCACCAACACTTTTATCGCTTTGACCATTGGTTCAGTAAGACATAAATTTCATTCCGACTTGTTCAGCTTCGCTGATGGTTCTTATTCATCACACACATCGGTGTGAGCTATGCTGAAATACCTTTTGTTATTCACTGTGACATTGGGGTATCAGAGAGTTATAAATCTTTTTCTCCAATGTTCATTTCTTGCCGATTACCATTATTTCTTTTGATTCCATGAAATGCTCGGTGAGAGTTTTGCCAAAAACACTCCATCGATATGATCTATATCATCGGGATGATCTTCGAAGTATTACTTGATAATCTTTAGTCATACCGATCGGTGTGACTGATAGATTTCTCCCTGACAAAAGGTCATTGGTATCATTTCCTCCATCGGTGACTTTTGAACTTTTCTCTCCAATCTTTGTTTTCACACCGATAATCACTTCAACTGGTTTCTCATGGATCGGCATAAATAATATATAGTCTTGCCGATATTAGGAAATTTAAGCCCTTTACATTCTTTTATCATGGACTTCTTTATGGGATATATCAATTTTAATTATGATTTTGGGCAAGATGTTTTATGATTTGGTCAAATATGGAGAAGTGAGAATACAAGAAAATTTTAAATTTTCCTATCCCAACAATGCCCATACACACAACACTGACTGGTTGCAAAACTGGATACTCATCCTTTTCAAGGATGATGGCTAACTAGGGGACCATATGTCATCTGTGTTCAATAGTTTCCATTGGGTTTAAGGCATGCTCAGACCTGTCAATTCAGGTGGAGTCGATGCCTGATACCTGCAACCTACAGCAACCAAAAAATGGTCAGACATATAGATGTAGATATAATCATACAATCAAACGCATAGTGAAAGTAAATCGCAGCATAGCTAGGTAGTCATGCATGAGTAATACGACACTGTTCCTCTCACAAACACACATCAAATAAGTAACCACATCACGCATAATAATCAGTAGCTGATCAACTAGATAAGAAACTATTGTCACATGAAATTGCACCCTACCTGGAGAGAGTCCAAGCATTCCAATGACACAATGGGAATGATCTTGAAGTGTGGGACCTTGCGAAATGAGATCAGACCTCTGAAGAAGGTTGGCTTCCTTAACTGGTTATCACCTTGTTGGATTTTCTTTTGAATCAGCATCAGGGTTTGCCAGTTCCTATGCACATGCAGATTCAGCCAACTAATACAGGAGGTTGCGTGAGCTCCTCCCCTTCACTTCTGGTTCTACCGCACCAAGGGGGGTGTCCCTATAGCTCAAGATATAACCTTGACTAGCTCAAAGATAGAAAGATCTAACTTGACAGCAATAGGCAGAATACTCTCATGTATGGACCAAGATCTGTATGATAGATCACAAGGTGGGCAACGTTCTTGGACATATATGTCTAGTCGGGTATGAGAGCATGCATGGGGTTCCTAATCCTACTCCTACAACTAACAGGTGGAAGTGATGAAATGGGCGGACATAATGTCCGAGATGCAAGACAAGGGGTTTTAGCTCATAACTACTGATCCAGGAGCAGACTGGTGCCTATCCATTGGGCAAGGAGTCAACTAGACGTATACAACAGATGGTTTGCAACTTTCACTCAAGTTTCAGGGGGTTGGACTGATGCTTGCCTTACAAACATCACCCAAGAATGGGTACCTAACTGCCTCTACTTACAGGTATCCCTGCTGACATGCAACTAGATTCAAAAGAAAGAGAATAACATGCAGCAAATGGAGACAAGCAGATAGACACATGCAATAAGCATTTTTCATATAACATTAACACTGAAACTGAAAATATGTGCAAAATACATTCATGTTGCAACTCATAAACTCCAAAATGGGATAAAACAGCCAAGATCATGCCCTGTTCTTCGTTATTTACACAAAAATGCCTCAAGCCTTCAACAACCTAAACAATGGTAACACAGTCTGCCTATATCGGCTAGAAAGTGTACCACAAGCAATTAATTACATGGTTGACCAAAAATCCTGCCAAATACAGATCTCAGAAGGAATGGCGCTCAGAAGTTATTGCTGCAGCAGACAAGGGAGGCCTCGAGCCCTGTGCTGCCATCTGGAAGTCTTCATTCATAATTAGACAGCTTCACCATTTGTACCATCGCCCATACCTCTGCTACAGTTGCCATTTATGGCTCAACCACCCGCGGCCGACCTGGAAACCATCGCTGCGCTCAAAAAGAAATTCCCGCCAAAACACACTTTACTGAAGTTTTAAAATGTGCAAGGAAATTAATCCCACATGCAAGGTGTGAAAACCACTTCAACACTTTAAAAACATGGCCGCATGCAAGATAGGTGTCGAGCACTTTTGCCACACTCGACACACGCCTTTCTATCCAAAAACCCATCGCTATGACCAAAGCCATCGGCCAACCCCAAAAAACTCACATCGATCTCAAAGGTCTCGCCGACCGCGAACTCCACACTTCACCATCGGTATGACTAAAGCCATCGGCAAGCACAAAAGATCCTTCGCCGACAACAGAAGTCACCCCGATGGTCCTTCAACAACCTCACCTTCCTCGGCAAGACGACCACCATCGGCCCAGCATCTCAAACCTATGCTGATATGCAATTTCTTGCCGATGCCTTCAAAAATCCTGATGACGTCATCATCATATCCTACTGACGTCATCAGCATATCTGTCTACTGCACACCTCCTCATATCTGGATGACGTCATTGTCATATTCGCAACATCGGGGGATCTCCACAAGGTGACTAGTGTTAGAAATATGACCCCCCTCGGACCTTGATGACGTCACCACATATCGGCATCAGGATGATATTCGGAAGATAACCAGATATTTGGAAATATCATCCTGATGCACAAATATCATGCTGCACTATAGCTCCACAAAACATCAGGGTGATGTTAGATCATACTTGATATTTGGAAATATCTCCCTGCACTAGACAATGCATGAAGCCGACAGGGGGATATCTCCTTTTGGAAATATCATGATGCAAACAGGCAGAAAAGCAGATATCACCCTGATGTTCAAATATGATGACCCTGATGAATATCGGGTCATGCTTAGGACCTTGCAGCAACATCATCAGGATGATGACCGGAAACATGATGATGATGACCTCCTCCCCTTAAGAAAATATGATGCTACAGCTGAAAAATACTGAGGAGGTCAACACTTAGGAAATTTTTTTGATTTTTTGGGAAGGTACCTGCATGAAAATTGCTAAATTAACTAACAGTCAATTCAGGCACCAACAGTGGCTCTGTCTAGGGACGTGCAGGTGCAAGACTACAGTGAGAACCCCAGATCTCTGGGATGCAGACCAGTCCCTTATCCATTGGGCACAGAGTCAAACACTGCACTAACCTGCATCACCAAACACACTTGATGGCCTAAGGCCACCAAGAAAAGGAAAAACATGTATCTCCCTTTGTCAAATATCTTGTTTTCATCTGCATGCAGTGGATCAAGCCTGGAGATACTGTCATGACTTACCCACAAATAAACCTTGTCATCTGCATATTCAACCCTCTGATTTGGCTTGTCATTGTCACCCCTATGCAGACAACCTTCAGCATCCGGCAACAAGTGGATGCAGAATGTATCAGGCAATGCATACCCATATGGCATAGAACACATGTTATCATCACTATGCATTGCAAAATGATTTCCTAGCTGGACTGAAAACTGAAAACACTCAAAGTCCACCACACAGCTAGGAAAAACAGAGCTCATTGTATATGGTGGCACATCAAAAGAAAAGCTTTCAAAATCATAATTGTGTACATCATGTACACAACCATCTGGTACACCAAGCTGGAAAAGATCAGGCTCTGGCACCTCTTTCAAATCAGGCACATTTTTACAATCACTTACCTAATGTATGTTGGTCTCTCTTTCATCAGGATGAGAAACAGAATCCAAGTCAAAAACAGTGTCAAGATCCTCACCATACTTAGACAGATCCTCATCACCATATGTGTCATAAATGGGTGACCCAGGTGCATCAGTTTCATCATAGTATGCCATTTGTTCATGGGCAGCAGAGCATGCATCTTCATCACCAATGGATTCCCTCTGTGGAGGAGTATCAACCTGTATGCTTATTTCTTCTCTATCTTGAGCATAATACTCACAATTATCTCCACAGGTCCTGTTAGCACAGTAAAATTTTCAAAATTTTACTATTTCCTTACTCCATCATATTTGAATAAACCCTAAGGAATATCCCAAAAGGACCACAATATAAAATTTTTTGTATCTCATAAAATGTCTAGGGATAAACAGTGTCAAATATCATCAAAATCAATCCATCGGCAAAAGGTCGTGTGACTTACACCGATACACAAGGAATTGTTTGAAAACAACCATCGGCGTGAAAATAGAGATCGGAAGAAGAATTATGGAGCTCACCGATGGAGTAATCAACACCGATGACTTTACATCGGCAAGAAAGGCAAGTGGTCATGCCGATCGGTATGACAAATATCTATCGGATGATCTTTTAGAAGTTGCCCCGACGGTATATATCATACCGATGAAGCACTTTCGGCAAGAGTTTCACCGAACAGTATGTGAGGGTAACAAAGCAATAGTCATCGGTGAGAAATGAACCATCGGAATAGAAAACAAGTAAGTCTCCGACGATCAAGAGTCCTGGCGATAAGAAAGTTATCGGCAAGACTCACAGCGATGCATCTTCATCGGGATAGCTTGACATATCGGAACAAAAGAAACAAGTCTTGCCGATTCATAAGTCACGGTGATCAAAAAATATCGGTGACACTTTACTAAATTTTGTCCGATGAAGGATGTGATAAAGGGTATCGGGGAGATGATTGGGATCGGGATATCTTGAGAAAGCTATCCCGATAGAGAATGTCATTCCGATAAAGATAAAAGTTCATACATGAAGAGACTATCGGTAAGACAATAAAGATCGGGGAGACATAATTTTAGTATCCCGATGGTCTCAATCTTCCCGATAAGCAAAGTATATCGGTGGGACTTGCCATATCGCGGAGAGATCTAAAACCCTTGGCGATGAAGGAAATCATGCCGATGGTCGCACCCACTTGAAATATGATACTACATGGCGTTGGGGATACAATTGAGGGGTCACGCCGATTGACTGTCCGCGCCATAAAAAAGGGTTGAGGTCGTCCAGACATTTCAAAAAGCACGCCGATAGGAAGAGTTATGGCGATGTGACACTTCACAGCGATGAACATTGAATTGATCAGATAATTAATACAAAACGGCTACAAAGTTCATACGATCATTATAATTGCAAAAAACCGTCCGAGAGAAGAATACAGAAGAATTCTCAGGACAAAAGCAAAGGCTTCCAATTCCAGCCATCGAGCGACAGGTACACATACACAAACCACTATATTACCTGTATTTGAATTTCCTGCCAAATTTTTCAAAAATGGAAACTTCGGGGAAAGGAAAACGAAGAAAATCACAAGGGGAAACCAGTAAACCAAAGAAGCAAAAAACTGATCAAACTCCTGAAGAAAAAGTGAAAGACAGGAAACTAAATCAGGACTTGATTGATCAGTTGCCTGGGTCAGCTCCCAAGGCCAGGAGGTCTGCCCAACTCAGGGCAGAAGTAGAAAAATTGGAAGACAAACATAAGCGCCTGGGAGATATTTGGACCCCAATTAGGGGATATGAACTCTTCAGATTCCACTACAACAGAAGATTTAGAAATGCCCCTGTGTCAAACCCATGGCACATGAATTTAGGCAAACTGGTTGTACCTAATGTATTCTTGAATGTAGAACTCCTGCAACTGTTAGCCAGGCATTACAATTCAGGCCTGAAAGCTATCTGCAACCCTCAAGGAGAACCAATTGTACACCTATCAAAAAATGCTATTTGTGAGGTGTATGATTTGGATGATTTGTGCACTGTCCCTGTTGTTTATGAAGATTTGGATAAAGAATACTGGAGAATGGATACAACCTACAATGGATGGAGGTTACTCATTCATAGACCCAGGATTGAAGGAGAAGTGATACCCTTGACTGAGAATGATGGCCCTCCCTTTCATGTATTCATTTTTGAACCATACATTCAATATACTTACTATTCTGTAGGCCAAGTCCTTGGCTCAGAGGTCCCTGAGTTCATGGCTATTCCTCTAATGGTCATAACCTCTGATATTCAATGTCACAATGCCAGACAATTTGATTATGCCTCCTATGTTGCTACTAGGATAGACTCTGGTCTATCTGCAATAAAAAACAATGCTCCAGCATGCTCTTTTGAGCATTACTCTATGCTCATGCATATGGTCTTATACTACGGCCAGGAAGTAGGATTGTGGCCAAATGAGCTTCAAGTTGTTGCTGCGGGTAAGAAAGGGGAGAAGATACCTGTACAAATGTGGACCAGAATCTGGGATAGCAGGTATGCTAACTCCAGCTATGCTCAATTTGAAGAGCATTGTGTTAAAGTGCTATATAGGTATTTCAACCACCCCTGTGAATATTCAATTTCAGATGAAATAAAAAGATTCCTCAGACCAAAAGATTTTGGTGGCCCCCCTACTGTCACTCATAATTGGGGAGACTGGTATTGTTTTGAGGATGCTACTATGATCAGAGTGTATGGTTTTGAGGATGCTCCATTTATATTGCCTAAAACTGTCCCTGACAGAATTGCATATTTGGAAATAATTAGGCAAATGCATTGTTCAAATGTCATGCATCTGAGTTCGCATGATAAACAATCATTCATGCCTAGTACTTTGTGTTTTGGAGATTTTACTGTGGTTTCAAAAGAAGGATACAATCTCATTTTGGATAAACTAATGCATTATAACATGGTGACTGCTGAGGTGAGGAAAGGGTTTGATCCTGAGGGTTTCATTGACTATGCAAGAAGAAAACAAAATCTCAGTGGATACATGCACATACATTATCCACATGATGATGTCATTAGAAATTTGGAAGAGGCTGAAGTCGACTTGGTGGTGGAGAAATATAACAGAGATTTAAATGAAAAGAAAAAGCAGTTGGCACAAGTTGAAGTGGTATCCTCTAAAGAGGAAGAATTGACTGAACAGCCACAAGATAAGACAATAGAAATGTCTAAAAGAAAAATGCAACAATATCAGCCTCCAGTTGTGATACATGATGAGGAGGGGTCTGCTGATGAAGATCCACGCCAAAAGGCTTATGATTCTTTTGTGTCAGATGATACATTCATTCATTCGAAGGAATTTAAATCATTCCTGTATAAATACAAGGGAAAAGAAATTAGAGAGTCAGTAGATAATGTTTCTGCTGACAATGAAAAACAGTTATTAGAGATGTTAAAGGAGACAGTGGACAAGGAAATGCAGGACATGACACCAAGCAGAGGCAGACAGCTGCTTAAAGATGCAAGGGTTATGATTTTTCCTGGCTTGGATTTAAATTCTGCTCTGGTTTTTGATAGTTTTTTGAATAATGCTGATGATAAGTATAAGCTTACTCCAGAAGGAGTTAATGAAGTCTATATGGGAACGAGATACAATAATGATGAAAATTCTTTAATGATATGGGCATTGTATCCTCCCCATAAGAAGACGGCCATCATAGACACTGAAAAAACTTTTGGCCATGTTATGACTTTCAGAGCAGGTGAAACTGACCCCATAATTACTGCAGACATTGGTATCAATGTCGCAAAGTTGAATAAAGCACAAGCTCAGATGTTAATCAAGGAAAGAGATGCTTATAAGCTGAATTGTGAAAGATTAACAAAAGAGAATGACTACTTGAAGGACGCTGTTAAGAGCACCTTTGGCCAATCTACGAAGAGAATAACTCAAGGTGAGAGCTCACAAAGTAGTCAAGAGATATCCCATGATCAAGCCAAACAAATTCAAATAGATGCATTTGTTACAATACTGCAGAGCAGGTATGCAAACATGGTACGGTGGTTAAACCAGTTTTGGGATAACTACTCGGAAAATCATAAAGCAGTCAAAGAACATGAAAGGCTTGATCAAAGGATACAAGAAAAGGTGATCGAGTTGCAAAACAGAGGTGCCACTGATAGCACAGATATCTCTGATGCAAGAGCATTGCTCAAATGGCACCAGAATTATTATGATAAACTCAAAGCTGATGCTAAGGAAGGGACTGATGCATCAGACGCAGGGGTGCCCCGGATATTCAAAGATAATGGAGAGGTAAAGAGCAAAGAAGAGTGGACTGTTGATTGTCAAGTTATATTGCACAAAGCCACAGGAGCTCTAAAAGATAAAGCCTCTGTATCTACAGAAGTTTGCAAACAACTAGAGGAAATGATCACCCTTGATATAATCACCAGGAGTGCAGTCGAGCTTACTGATTCTCACCGTGCGCAGGAGTACCTAGATCATCTGACAAAAGTCTATTTATGGCTAAACAGAGCCTAATTAAGCTTATGTAATTATTGTTTGTATTGGTTAAAATCCCAAGAGACTTATTGAAGAGTTGTATCTCTTCATGAAAGTATCTATATAAGTTCAAACAATCTATGCTGAAAAATCATCAGCAGTAGAAGTATTCATATATACATATACATAATATTCCAAAATGACCGTGTTGCATATTTTATTTTGAGGAAGAAATTTGAAGTTCTCTGATTCAGTATTTCTACTTTGGTATCAGTTATCTGTTGAAATTATTCAATCGTGTGGCTGTCTCCATTTCTGCATTTCCCTGTTATTCAGATTAAGATATCAAGTATATATTTAATCTGTCAATACACATTCGCTGTATCTGTGTGCTTAATTCGGTTGGTGTCCATCCTAAGGAATTAAACCCTTCTGATTTATTCACAGTAGCCTGGAAGTAGTAAGTTGGGATTACTAAGTAGAGCCATATAATTAGGATTGACACACTGTCTCCAGTAAAATATTATCTGTTAATCTTGTCTTTTCATTTCATTTGGTTCCTTCAAGTAAGGATTAAAGTACCTTCTGGTGAATTATAAGATATCTGATTTTATTTGGTTGGATTATCAAGAAGAGTCTGTCAGTCATTTACTTGCACGTTTATACAAAGCTATAAACCAGAACTGTGCCAAATATCTAGAATTATTACCATTTAGAAACTATTGTTCTTAGTCCTTCAAATTGACTCTGTTACCCAACAAGGCACTGGTCTCATTCAACTCATTAATTAAAATCTTTTTTGATATTGCTTATACAATTTCTGCCAATCACTCATTAAACATTACACATAGAATTAATTAGTCAGCTTTGTCATCTATCCTACATCCTATGCCATTGTAGATAGACCTAGTTAGTCCATTCATCCACACTTAGACTGCTTTAATATTTCAAGGTTCACCCACCTAGGTGTAGCAGGACCTAAAGTGTAGGAAATCATCAAACTTTGAAGGTTGATTTCGTCAAGTTAGTTCAAAAACGTCGCAAATCCAAATATAGAGCCTGGCATCCTCTTAGGATTAGTAACTTGCATTTTTGAGACCTAACAAATTGGCGACTCTATTGGGGAACTAGTAAAAAGACCTTAGAATTTAATCCTTTCTTCCATAGAGTCATTTAAAATTTTTTTTTGGTAACTCTGCTGGTGACACAGAACCTTACAGATAAAAATATAAACTTTTCCTATTTAATAGGTGGCGACTCTAGTTACAATCGTAACAAAAATTTCAAATGGATGGTAGGAGATCCAAGATGGAAGGCAGAAACTTGTAGTCATCTCCACCACTTAGAAACATTTCCAAAAGAAATGTGAATCCAAAATATTCCCACCAAGATAATAATCTAGACATCCAGGAGAATGATTCAGGACAAAATATTGCAATTCACAATAAATTCACACCTCTACATGATTCAAACGAGAACCTCAGTGGAGCAACTGATGATATTTTGGCAAGGTACAGACCCACTCCTCAAGAACAGCGGGATCATGATGCAAAGGTCATGAGGGATATTGATAGGAACCAGGCTGAACATGATTTCAAGGTCTCGTTTGACTAGGCAGAAGAGATAGGATATGAATTGTCAAATCAGGGAATGAATGACAATCCAAAATATCAGGAAATAAATAATCAAGACATGAGTGATGAGAAACAGGAAATACTCATGCTCAGGAAAGAACTCGAAAGGTACAAAATACAAGAGGAGAAGGAGTTATTGCAGCAAGAAATTCAACAGAGGAGAAATAAAGCCAAAACAGCTCCCCCCAAATATGTACCCCCGCATAGAGGGAATATTTCAAGAAATACACAACAAAATACAAATAGTGCTCAAAACTCACATGCTTTTGGAAGTCATCAGAACACTATTTCCCAAATCCCCAGACCACCTCCCATGCGTAATGCATCCCTACATATGGCAAATAATTACCCACCCCCTGGTCAACAATATTATAGGCCACAAAATCAACACATAAATCCCCATATGAACCAACATCAACAATATGCATATCATCAGCCACCAGGTGGATATAATTACTATCCCAATCCACCACATCTCAATTTTCCTCCCCAAAACCTTGCTAATATATGCAGTCAATTTGATTTGACTGGATATCAGTTATATCCATATCCTATGGATAGTACTTGGAGAAACATGGTTCCCAAGTTTACTGGAAACAATGCAGTATCTGCAGAAGATCATATCAGAAGTTTTAATGCTTTTATACAGGATATAGGTATGGACTGGGAAGACATTAGAATGAGGTTATTTATGATGTCCCTCACTGAAGATGCCAGAGATTGGTTTAATAGCTTGCCCGATGCATCAATCAATTCAATAACTGATTTCCATAACCAGTTTAAGGATCAGTATGGTAACCAATACGCTCCTGAGTTTGCACTACATGAACTAATAAGTATACAGAAGTATCAAAATGAATCAGTATTTGATTTCAACCTGAAGTTTTCCAAGTTACATAATAAGGTACCACATGGAGCCAAGTTATCTGACCAGGCAGCACTGAGTATCTATATGAAGGCATTTGACCCCAAAACAGGATATGAACTCAGAAACCGGTGTCCTGCAACGTTGGCTGAAGCACAGAAAATAGCCATAACTATTGAAAATAATAGAAAAGCTGCAGGAATGGTCAGTAAAAGGGAAAATCATAGAAGTCTTCAGAATCCAAATGCTCAACAGATTAAACCAGAGGGTCAGCATAGGCAGGATAGACCTAGGTTACATGATATGCCTTACAATACAAATTGGAAGGATGGAAGACCTATTGACAACAACAGAAAGCAGCCATATGGAAAGGATACTCCTGATCCATTGAAGAGAAACATGGCACATATGGCAGAAAATAAACCTTGGTGTTCTGTATGTAACTTGCCACATTCACCTGAATACTGTGAGGTAGCTAAATCAATACAGCAAGAGGAAATGCTATACAACTATAATAGGGATAATCACACCATCAATATGATGCAGGATACACCATGTGTGGTAACAGAAGATTATTCTTCTTCAGAGGAAGAAGGGTATGAGTATGATGTAGGGAACAAAAAATATCATGTTAACATGGGAGAACAGCAAGTATTCTCAGACCAGGAAGATATTTATGACAATAAACCATATGGTCAATGGAGAAAACCTACTGAGGATGAAAAAGAAGCTCTCACAGTAGCTGCAGTGGCTCAAGCTCGAAACACTTATAACTTAAGGAATAGAACAATAAATGCTGGGCAAGGAACTCCTGGGAGTATATTCATAAAAGACCAGAATAACAAGGGGAATAATACAAAATCATCACCTAAAGAACCAGAAAAGGGGGATAAAAATAAAATGAAAGAAAATATAGAAAAAGAGAATACAAAAACAGAAAAGAATGACCAAATCATAACCCCTTCTTTTGACATTGCACAGGCAGTGTCTCAGGTGAAGATATCAGTCCCACTCTTAGAGATGATGAAAATAGATAAATATAGGAGTACAGTCGTCAAGATGATTTCTGATACACCTAATCCAAAACATAAAGGGTTTGAAAAAACAACAAATAATGTGCATCAAGAAAATTTTAAGATGCCTGAGGTATACCTTGGTGACACACTTACAAAAAATCCCTCACAGGTAGATCCATTCTATACTACACTAGTAATCAAGAACAGAATAGTCAGGAATTGTATGATTGATTCATGTGCTGCTATGAATATCATGCCTATAGCAGTGATGAAAGAATTAGGGATGTGGGTTGATACTACGTATGGCCAATGTTATGCAATGGATAACAGATCTATTCCAGTAGTTGGTATTATGAAAGATGTAGAAATAAAACTTGCTTCATATCCTGAGGCAACATATAACATTGACATCACTGTGGTTGATATCCCACCGTATTATGGAATGCTGTTATCAAGGCAGTGGGCTGCAATGGCAGGAGGCAATGTTCAATTAGATCTATCATATGCCACCATACCAGTAGGTGACAAAGAAATCAAGTTGTGCAGAGAGCCAAGGTATGACAATATTATAGAAAGAATGGACTGGCATCAGGTGAATTTCTTTTGTGACACAGATTTAGGGGTTTTCAAAGTTGGAGAAACTACCCCAGAATTGCATAACACTGACCCAATACACACTGAATCTATGAAAAAAGAAAATGATTTGTGGAAAATGTATTTCGATGGTGCATGCAGCAAGATAGGAAATGGGGCCGGAGTAGTTTTTATCTCACCAGGAGGGAAAACATTCAAATACTCTTTCTTACTGACATTTGAATGCACCAATAACGTAGCTGAGTATGAAGCCCTACTCATTGGCCTAGACATAGCCATCAAATACAAAATAAAAAAGTTGGCTGTCTATGGTGATTCTGAATTGGTCATCTCCCAAGTAAGAGAAAAATATTTATCTAAGAATAAAAGATTAAGACAGTATAGAAATGCAGCTTGGGATAGTGTTGAATTATTTGATGCTTTTTCAATCAGCTGGGTTGATAGGTCTAAAAACATCATGGCAGACTTTTTAGCAAACATTGCATTAAAGAGAGATGATCTAACATTAGGAGGGATCACAGAAGTAGAATTTAAAACTAGACCTACCATCCCTGATAATATACAGAACTGGCAGGTGTTTGACAGTGATGCTGATATAATCAATTTCTTACATTGTGCTGATTATTATGAAAATCAAGAAATTGATTTCAGTGCATTTGTGGAGAAACACGATGGGAAAGAAACCCTATTTGGTCAAGAAGTAGTTCAACTGAAGACAAATAAGATACCCAAAGGGCTTATTGCATTAGAAAAAGCATTTGATGGGCATGATAGATACAAGAAGAAAGAAACACCAGTGATACCTGAGAATCTTGAGGAAGTGAACTTGGGGACTCAGACAACCCCAAAAAATGTATATATTGGGAGGAATCTTGACCAGAAAATCAGAAGTAGAATTATCAATCTACTTAGGAAGTATAGGCATGTGTTTGCTTGGTCATATGATGACTTAAAGGCATATAGAGAGGATCTATTTCAACATGAGATACCACTCAAACCAGATGCAAAACCATTCAGACAGAAACAAAGGCCGATTAATCCTACATTAGCTCCGAAAATGCTGGAGGAACTTACAAAGTTAAGGGATGGAGCTATAATCAAGCCTATTAGACATTCTTCCTGGTTCTCAAACTTAGTACCTGTCAGGAAAAAGAATGGTGACATTAGACTATGTGTGGATTTCAGAAACCTGAATAAATCTTCTCTCAAAGATAATTATCCTCTTCCCAATATGGAGGCGATATTACAGAAAGTTACTGGATGTGAATTACTATCCATGATGGATGGTTTCTCTGGCTACAATCAGGTAAAAGTTAAGGAGTCTGAACAATTCAAGACTGCATTCACCACTCCGTGGGGAACATATGTATACTTGAGAATGCCATTTGGATTAACTAATGCTGGGGCAACATTTCAAAGAGCGATGGATGTAGCTTTTGCTGAATTAATAAATAAGATTATGATAGTCTATCAAGACGACTTAACAGCATATTCAAAAAAGGCTGAAGATCATTGCACACATCTAGAACAGATATTTGTCAAAGCCCTAGAATATGGAATATCATTGAATCCTAAAAAATGCCAATTTGCAGTAACAGAAGGAAAATTGCTTGGCCATATAGTCTCGAAGGAAGGGGTTAAAATAGATCCTGAAAGGGTGGAAGCAATTGATCAGGTCCCTATTCCAAAAAATGTAAAAGCTATACAATCATTTTTTGGTCAGATAAATTTTGTCAGAAGATTTATACCAAATTTCGCAGAGATTGTTTGTCCTATATCAAGAATGCTGAAGAAGAACTCAGATATGAAATGGACAACAGAAGCAATGGAAGCATTTGGTAACATTAAGGAGGCCATCAAACAAGCTCCAGTCTTAATATCCCCTGACTTCGGCAAACCTTTCCAACTTTTTTCATTTGCTTCCTATCATACAGTGGCAGCAGTGTTGTTGCAGAAAAACAATGATGGATATGAACAGCCAATCTCTTTCTTTAGCAAGTCCCTTCAGAATGCAGAGTTGAAGTATGACATTATTGAAAAACAGGCATATGCATTGGTAAAAGCAGTAAAAAACTTTAGACCATATTTGGTAGGGGCTAAAATCATAGCATATGTTCCTAATGCTGCAGTCAAGGATGTACTGATCCAAACTGAGGTCACCGGTAGGAGATGTAGGTGGATCAATAGGATTCAGGAATTCAACATTGAAATCCAAATCACTAAATTAGTAAGAGGACAGGGTCTTGCCAAATTGATGACTGAAAATAATCTAGAAGCTTCCCATGTATGTAATGTTGATGCAAGTACCAGTATTGAACGTACTCCATGGTATACTGATATAGTATATTATCTAACACATATGAAGAGTCCTGAAGGATATGATGATAACAAAAGAAGGACACTCAAACTACAAGCTTCAAAATATGTACTCATTGGTGGAGATCTCTATTGGAAAAATAGAGATGGGGTTCTACTATTATGTTTGGATGAATATCAATCAAAACATATTATGAAGGAATTGCATGAAGGCATGTGCGGAGGACATTTCTCATCAAAAACCACAGCCCACAAAATTTTGAGGGCAGGGTACTATTGGCCTAAAGTCTTTAACGATTCGTACCAGTACACTAGAAAATGTGAAGCATGCCAAAAGTTCTCAGGGAAGATAAAGTATCATGGAGCACTACCTTTAAAACCTATGCAAGTTGAGGCTCCATTTTATCAGTGGGGTATTGATTTTATAGGTGAAATTTCAGAGAAATCAAGTGGGGGGCACCGATGGATTTTAGTAGCTACTGATTACTTTACAAAATGGGTGGAAGCAATCCCAACCAGACAGGCTACTAGTAAAGTTGTGATAAATTTTCTAATGGATAACATTATATGCAGATTTGGTACTCCTGTAAGACTGATTACTGATAATGGGATGTGCTTTAGATCTGATGAATTCAAAGGTTTCTGCAGCACATATGGTATCACTGTTTCTTATGCTGCTCCTTACCATCCACAGGCCAATGGACAAGCTGAATCAAGTAATAAGAGTCTGTTGAAAATCATAAAAAGAATGTTGGATAGAAATAAGAAGGCTTGGGATTCAAAATTAAGAATAGCAGTATGGGCTGACAGGATTACTATAAAAAGGGCAATTGGGAGATCCCCTTATGAATTGGTATATGGAACCCAAGCAAGATTACCATTAGAAAATCTTATACCAGTATACAAATTCATTCTCCAGGAAGACTTGAATATCCCTGAACCAATGGAGGAAAGGTTGGAACAATTGGCAGAGCTTGATGAAACAAGAAGAATGGCTCAGAAACAGAATATCAAATTACAATCACAGGTAAAATATCTCTTTGACAAAAAGGCCAAAGAAAGAAAGTTTGAAATAAATGATCTGGTACTAATGTGGAATGCAAGATGTCAAGACAAAGGAAAACATGGAAAATTTGAAGCCCTGTGGTTGGGTCCTTTTGTTATCACTGGCAAGGGAGGTGATGATTCTTACTATGTACAGAATATGTCAGGAGAGGAGCAGGAATTGCCAGTACATGGGCAATACTTGAAGCAGTTCTTTTCATAAACATGTACAAAGAGAATTGAGTGTTGCCAGTGCATGGACAACATTCAAATAATTCTCAAAAATATCTTATTCCATGCACAGTAGTCTAGGAATCATTCCCGCTCCCCATCATTTGTTCCTTTCCTTTTTCCAGTTCCATAAAACCTCACCCCAAAATAATAAAAGATGTGGTCTACTTCCCCAGGAGATCTGGATCCTTGTATACTCACAGGGAGTATACATCCCAGACAGAGCCACTGTTAGCACAGTAAAATTTTCAAAATTTTACTATTTCCTTACTCCATCATATTTGAATAAACCCTAAGGAATATCCCAAAAGGACCACAATATAAAATTTTTTGTATCTCATAAAATGTCTAGGGATAAACAGTGTCAAATATCATCAAAATCAATCCATCGGCAAGAGGTCGTGTGGCTTACACCGATACACAAGGAATTGTTTGAAAACAACCATCGGCGTGAAAATAGAGATCGGAAGAAGAATTATGGAGCTCACCGATGGAGTAATCAACACCGATGACTTTACATCGGCAAGAAAGGCAAGTGGTCATGCCGATCGGTATGACAAATATCTATCGGATGATCTTTTAGAAGTTGCCCCGATGGTATATATCATACCGATGAAGCACTTTCGGCAAGAGTTTCACCGAACAGTATGTGAGGGTAACAAAGCAATAGTCATCGGTGAGAAATGAACCATCGGAATAGAAAACAAGTAAGTCTCCGACGATCAAGAGTCCTGGCGATAAGAAAGTTATCGGCAAGACTCACAGCGATGCATCTTCATCGGGATAGCTTGACATATCGGAACAAAAGAAACAAGTCTTTCCGATTCATAAGTCACGGCGATCAAAAAATATCGGTGACACTTTACTAAACTTTGTCCGATGAAGGATGTGATAAAGGGTATCGGGGAGATGATTGGGATCGGGATATCTTGAGAAAGCTATCCCGATAGAGAATGTCATTCCGATAAAGATAAAAGTTCATACATGAAGAGACTATCGGTAAGACAATAAAGATCGGGGAGACATAATTTTAGTATCCCGATGGTCTCAATCTTCCCGATAAGCAAAGTATATCAGTGGGACTTGCCATATCGCGGAGAGATCTAAAACCCTTGGCGATGAAGGAAATCATGCCGATGGTCGCACCCACTTGAAATATGATACTACATGGCGTCGGGGATACAATTGAGGGGTCATGCCGATTGACTGTCCGCGCCATAAAAAAGGGTTGAGGTCATCCAGACATTTCAAAAAGCACGCCGATAGGAAGAGTTATGGCGATGTGACACTTCACAGCGATGAACATTGAATTGATCAGATAATTAATACAAAACGGCTACAAAGTTCATACGATCATTATAATTGCAAAAAACAGTCCGAGAGCAGAATACAGAAGAATTCTCAGGACAAAAGCAAAGGCTTCCAATTCCAGCCATCGAGCGACAGGTACACATACACAAACCACTATATTACCTGTATTTGAATTTCCTGCCAAATTTTTCAAAAATGGAAACTTCGGGGAAAGGAAAAGGAAGAAAATCACAAGGGGAAACCAGTAAACCAAAGAAGTAAAAAACTGATCAAACTCCTGAAGAAAAAGTGAAAGACAGGAAACTAAATCAGGACTTGATTGATCAGTTGCCTGGGTCAGCTCCCAAGGCCAGGAGGTCTGCCCAACTCAGGGCAGAAGTAGAAAAATTGGAAGACAAACATAAGCACCTGGGAGATATTTGGACCCCAATTAGGGGATATGAACTCTTCAGATTCCACTACAACAGAAGATTTAGAAATGCCCCTGTGTCAAACCCATGGCACATGAATTTAGACAAACTGGTTGTACCTAATGTATTCTTGAATGTAGAACTCCTGCAACTGTTAGCCAGGCATTACAATTCAGGCCTGAAAGCTATCTGCAACCCTCAAGGAGAACCAATTGTACACCTATCAAAAAATGCTATTTGTGAGGTGTATGATTTGGATGATTTGTGCACTGTCCCTGTTGTTTATGAAGATTTGGATAAAGAATACTGGAGAATGGATACAACCTACAATGGATGGAGGTTACCCATTCATAGACCCAGGATTGAAGGAGAAGTGATACCCTTGACTGAGAATGATGGCCCTCCCTTTCATGTATCCATTTTTGAACCATACATTCAATATACTTACTATTCTGTAGGCCAAGTCCTTGGCTCAGAGGTCCCTGAGTTCATGGCTATTCCTCTAATGGTCATAACCTCTGATATTCAATGTCACAATGCTAGACAATTTGATTATGCCTCCTATGTTGCTACTAGGATAGACTCTGGTCTATCTGCAATAAAAAACAATGCTCCAGCATGCTCTTTTGAGCATTACTCTATGCTCATGCATATGGTCTTATACTACGGCCAGGAAGTAGGATTGTGGCCAAATGAGCTTCAAGTTGTTGCTGCGGGTAAGAAAGGGGAGAAGATACCTGTACAAATGTGGACCAGAATCTGGGATAGCAGGTATGCTAACTCCAGCTATGCTCAATTTGAAGAGCATTGTGTTAAAGTGCTATATAGGTATTTCAACCACCCCTGTGAATATTCAATTTCAGATGAAATAAAAAGATTCCTCAGACCAAAAGATTTTGGTGGCCCCCCTACTGTCACTCATAATTGGGGAGACTGGTATTGTTTTGAGGATGCTACTATGATCAGAGTGTATGGTTTTGAGGATGCTCCATTTATATTGCCTAAAACTGTCCCTGACAGAATTGCATATTTGGAAATAATTAGGCAAATGCATTGTTCAAATGTCATGCATCTGAGTTCGCATGATAAACAATCATTCATGCCTAGTACTTTGTGTTTTGGAGATTTTACTGTGGTTTCAAAAGAAGGATACAATCTCATTTTGGATAAACTAATGCATTATAACATGGTGACTGCTGAGGTGAGGAAAGGGTTTGATCCTGAGGGTTTCATTGACTATGCAAGAAGAAAACAAAATCTCAGTGGATACATGCACATACATTATCCACATGATGATGTCATTAGAAATTTGGAAGAGGCTGAAGTCGACTTGGTGGTGGAGAAATATAACAGAGATTTAAATGAAAAGAAAAAGCAGTTGGCACAAGTTGAAGTGGTATCCTCTGAAGAGGAAGAATTGACTGAACAGCCACAAGATAAGACAATAGAAATGTCTAAAAGAAAAATGCAACAATATCAGCCTCCAGTTGTGATACATGATGAGGAGGGGTCTGCTGATGAAGATCCACGCCAAAAGGCTTATGATTCTTTTGTGTCAGATGATACATTCATTCATTCGAAGGAATTTAAATCATTCCTGTATAAATACAAGGGAAAAGAAATTAGAGAGTCAGTAGATAATGTTTCTACTGACAATGAAAAACAGTTATTAGAGATGTTAAAGGAGACAGTGGACAAGGAAATGCAGGACATGACACCAAGCAGAGGCAGACAGCTGCTTAAAGATGCAGGGGTTATGATTTTTCCTGGCTTGGATTTAAATTCTGCTCTGGTTTTTGATAGTTTTTTGAATAATGCTGATGATAAGTATAAGCTTACTCCAGAAGGAGTTAATGAAGTCTATATGGGAACGAGATACAATAATGATGAAAATTCTTTAATGATATGGGCATTGTATCCTCCCCATAAGAAGACGGCCATCATAGACACTGAAAAAACTTTTGGCCATGTTATGACTTTCAGAGCAGGTGAAACTGACCCCATAATTACTGCAGACATTGGTATCAATGTCGCAAAGTTGAATAAAGCACAAGCTCAGATGTTAATCAAGGGAAGAGATGCTTATAAGCTGAATTGTGAAAGATTAACAAAAGAGAATGACTACTTGAAGGACGCTGTTAAGAGCACCTTTGGCCAATCTACGAAGAGAATAACTCAAGGTGAGAGCTCACAAAGTAGTCAAGAGATATCCCATGATCAAGCCAAACAAATTCAAATAGATGCATTTGTTACAATACTGCAGAGCAGGTATGCAAACATGGTACGGTGGTTAAACCAGTTTTGGGATAACTACTCGGAAAATCATAAAGCAGTCAAAGAACATGAAAGGCTTGATCAGAGGATACAAGAAAAGGTGATCGAGTTACAAAACAGAGGTGCCACTGATAGCACAGATATCTCTGATGCAAGAGCATTGCTCAAATGGCACCAGAATTATTATGATAAACTCAAAGCTAATGCTAAGGAAGGGACTGATGCATCAGACGCAGGGGTGCCCCGGATATTCAAAGATAATGGAGAGGTAAAGAGCAAAGAAGAGTGGACTGTTGATTGTCAAGTTATATTGCACAAAGCCACAGGAGCTCTAAAAGATAAAGCCTCTGTATCTACAGAAGTTTGCAAACAACTAGAGGAAATGATCACCCTTGATATAATCACCAGGAGTACAGTCGAGCTTACTGATTCTCACCGTGCGCAGGAGTACCTAGATCATCTGACAAAAGTCTATTTATGGCTAAATAGAGCCTAATTAAGCTTATGTAATTATTGTTTGTATTGGTTAAAATCCCAAGAGACTTATTGAAGAGTTGTATCTCTTCATGAAAGTATCTATATAAGTTCAAACAATCTATGCTGAAAAGTCATCAGCAGTAGAAGTATTCATATATACATATACATAATATTCCAAAATGACCGTGTTGCATATTTTATTTTGAGGAAGAAATTTGAAGTTCTCTGATTCAGTATTTCTACTTTGGTATCAGTTATCTGTTGAAATTATTCAATCGTGTGGCTGTCTCCATTTCTGCATTTCCCTGTTATTCAGATTAAGATATCAAGTATATATTTAATCTGTCAATACACATTCGCTGTATCTGTGTGCTTAATTCGGTTCGTGTCCATCCTAAGGAATTAAACCCTTCTGATTTATTCACAGTAGCCTGGAAGTAGTAAGTTGGGATTACTAAGTAGAGCCATATAATTAGGATTGACACACTGTCTCCAGTAAAATATTATCTGTTAATCTTGTCTTTTCATTTCATTTGGTTCCTTCAAGTAAGGATTAAAGTACCTTCTGGTGAATTATAAGATATCTGATTTTATTTGGTTGGATTATCAAGAAGAGTCTGTCAGTCATTTACTTGCACATTTATACAAAGCTATAAACCAGAACTGTGCCAAATATCTAGAATTATTACCATTTAGAAACTATTGTTCTTAGTCCTTCAAATTGACTCTGTTACCCAACAAGGCACTGGTCTCATTCAACTCATTAATTAAAATCTTTTTTGATATTGCTTATACAATTTCTGCCAATCACTCATTAAACATTACACATAGAATTAATTAGTCAGCTTTGTCATCTATCCTACATCCTATGCCATTGTAGATAGACCTAGTTAGTCCATTCATCCACACTCAGACTGCTTTAATATTTCAAGGTTCACCCACCTAGGTGTAGCAGGACCTAAAGTGTAGGAAATCATCAAACTTTGAAGTTTGATTTCGTCAAGTTAGTTCAAAAACGTCGCAAATCCAAATATAGAGCCTGGCATCCTCTTAGGATTAGTAACTTGCATTTTTGAGACCTAACAGGTCCATTCCAAAAGTTGCTCATTGCTGTCCACAACCTCGTTATTGTTTTCATGGTCAGATGCCTCATCATTGCAATGGGAATCCTCACTAGTCCTTTCACTGGCACCTTTAATATTTATCTTTTCATCTTCACACGATGCCTTAATTACTTGGTCATTTGCAGCTTCACAACTATTTTTCACACCAAGGCCTGGGGACAGGGATATCAACAGGCGCCCATTTCTAAATTTTTCTATATTTTCAGTGAACTTGTATGCCATCTGCATACTTGTCACCTTGAAATCCCTCAGTATTGCACTAGAGCCCTCCTAAAAAGCCTCAAAATATATGCCAACACAGGCTGAAATATCAGGTCTAAAGACTTCTGGGATCTATGAAAGGGCTACTACAAACCTATGACTGAAATCAACACATAGCTCTTTATCTTGTTTTCTGATGTTCATCAATTTTGCAACAAGATCAACAGGTTCTCTTGCAAATTCCTCTTTAAAATAGTCAGTAAGCTCATCCCAACAGGCAAAAAATCTCTTTGGAAAGCTCAAATACCAGTCTTTTGCTTTTGCATCAAAGAACCTAACAAAAAACCTCATCCACATATCCTCATCTCTAAATGAATGTTTTCCCATGAAACTGTGAAAATTTTGGATATGTGCATTCCCATCACATACATTGTGACCACCAAATCTAGGCATCTGACAGTATATCCTAGCAGGCATAGTTTCTACTTTATAATCAACCCATGACAAATCCAGTTGGTCATACAAAGGATCAAAAGGGCTGAGAAGAGGTTTAGCCTTCTGACTGGCAGACATAACAAGGTTATTGCTTTTTAACCGGGTCTGCTCAGCATCTAAGAATATCAACCTATTTTTTATTTCTTCTATTCTTTTTGTCGACATATCATCCCCTTCTTGACTGAGTATGGGATAATACATATTTGGATTCATAAAAATCTTACTCTTAGACATCCTTTGTCTGCCTAAGACCTAAGGCTTCCCCCTGCATCTAATTCATGCAGCAAAACAACAAATATAAAGGGGAAGGAACAAGGTACCTTTTCTCACACAGATGCAGAAATATGTACATATTTCAACAAATAACATACATCTATCTTTTATGTGCATTCAGATCTTTATTGCAGAGTCGCCATTTCTCCAGAGAGGACAAAATTTTCAATAGCTGAAAGCTACTTTTCCAGGTTCATTCCACCAGCAGAGCACCATTTTGTTGGTGACTCGGATGGGTCACAAATATTATTCTTTTTAAATCAACTCCCCAGCAGAGTCGCCATTTTGTTGGTGACTCAGATGGGTCACAAATATATCATTTCTTTTATCAGTCCATTCCCAGCAGAGTCGCCATTTTGTTGCTGACTCAGATAGGTCACAAATATATCACCAAGGATGACTAGATATTACTTTTGATCAATCACATCCCCAGCAGAGTCACCATTTTGTTGGTTTTTCTTCTGAATCAGCATCAGGGTTTGCCAGTTCCTATGCACATGCAGATTCAGCCAACTAATATAGGAGGTTGTGTGAGCTCCTCCCCTTCACTTCTAGTTTTGCCGCACCAAGGGGGGTGTCCCTATAACTCAAGATATAACTTTGACTAGCTCAAAGATAGAAAGATCTAACTTGACAGCAACAGGCAGAATACTCTCATGTATGGACCAAGATCTGTATGATAGATCACAAGGTGGGCAACGTTCTTGGACATATATGTCTGGTCGGGTATGAGAGCATGCATGGGGTTCCTAATCCTACTCCTACAACTAACAGGTGGAAGTGATGAAATGGGCGGACATAATGTCCGGGATGCAAGACAAGGGGTTTTGGCTCATAACTACTGATCCAGGAGCAGACTGGTGCCTATCCATTGGGCAAGGAGTCAACTAGACGTATACAACATATGGTTTGCAACTTTCACTCAAGTTTCAGGGGGTTGGACTGATGCTTGCCTTACAAACATCACCCAAGAATGGGTACCTAACTGCCTCTACTTACAGGTATCCCTGTTGACATGCAACCAGATTCAAAAGAAAGAGAATAACATGCAGCAAATGGAGACAAGCAGATAGACACATGCAATAAGTATTTTTCATATAACATTAACACTGAAACTAAAAATATGTGCAAAATACATTCATGTTGCAACTCATAAACTCCAAAATGGGATAAAACAGCCAAGATCATGCCCTGTTCTTCGTTATTTACACAAAAATGCCTTAGGCCTTCAACAACCTAAACAATGGTAACACAGTCTGCCTATATCGGCCAGAAAGTGTACCACAAGCAATTAATTACATGGTTGACCAAAAATCCTGCCAAATATAGATCTCAGAAGGAATGGCGCTCAGAAGTTATTACTGCAGCAGACAAGGGAGGCCTCGAGCCCTGTGCTGCCATCTGGAAGTCTTCATTCATAATTAGATAGCTTCACCGTTTGTACCATCGCCCATACCTCTGCTACAGTCTCCATTTATGGCTTAACCACCCGCGGCCGACCTGGAAACCATCGCTGCGCTCAAAAAGAAATTCCCGCTAAAACACACTTTACTGAAGTTTTAAAATGTGCAGGGAAATTAATCCCACATGCAAGGTGCGAAAACCACTTCAGCACTTTAAAAACATGGCCGCATGCAAGATAGGTGTCGAGTGCTTTTGCCACGCTTGACACACGCCTTTCTGTCCAAAAACCCATCACTATGACCAAAGCCATCAGCCAACCCCAAAAAACTCACATCGATCTCAAAGGTCTCGCTGACCGCGAACTCCACACTTCACCATCGGTATGACTAAAGCCATCAGCAAGCACAAAAGATCCTTCGCCGACAACACAAGTCACCTCGATGGTCCTTCAACAACCTCACCTTCCTCGGCAAGATGACCACCATCCGCCCAGCATCTCAAACCTATGCCGATATGCAATTTCCTGCCGATACCTTCAAAAATCTTGATGACATCATCATCATATCCTGCTGATGTCATCAGCATATCTGTCTACTGCACACCTCCTCATATCTGGATGACGTCATCGTCATATTGGCAACATCGGGGGATCTCCACAAGGTGACTAGTGTTAGAAATATGACCCCCCTCGGACCTTGATGACGTCACCACATATCAGCATCAGGATGATATTTGAAAGATAACCGGATATTTGGAAATATCATCCTGATGCACAAATATCATGCTGCACTGTAGCTCCATGAAACATCAAGGTGATGTTAGATCATACCTGATATTTGGAAATATCACCCCGCACTAGACAATGCATGAAGCCAACAGGCAGATATCTCCCTTTGGAAATATCATGATGCAGACAGGCAGAAAAGCGGATATCACCCTGATGTTCAAATATGATGACCCTGATGAATATCGGGTCATGCTTAGGACCTTGCAGCAACATCATCAGGATGATGACCAGAAACATGATGATGATGACCTCCTCCCCTTAAGAAAATATGATGCTGCAGCTGAAAAATACTGAGGAGGTCAACACTTAGGAAAATTTTTGGATTTTTTGGGAAGGTGCCTGCATGAAAATTGCTAAATTAACTGACAGTCAATTCAGGCACCAACACACCTAAAACTACTAAATTTTTTATAGGAAAAGGGAGAAGGAATGCTTTTAAAAATGACGGATGAAACAGGAAAACTTGAAAATAAAGGGGTGATTCACCAAGTTGAATAAAAGAACCCTTAGAGCACTGAAAAGATGCACAACATAACTAGATACAGCAAGTAATCATACATAGATTCAAATGATCCTAGCGGAGGTGAGAAACATAATGATTGAGAGGAATAAAATGTTCATAGACAATCACATGCAGATTCACACTATACTAAAATTAGTAAAGGAGGTAAAAATAACTTGCATATATTTTATAAGAAGGCTCAGTTATAGTAGCAGAAAGCTCTGTTTGGAAACAGAAGGACTGAAAGACAAAAAAATTTCCAGCTCTATTTACATCTCATTCTATGCATATATAGCATTTCAATCTAACCTAAGTCAGTTACAAAAAATTTGCTCAAAGAGCTACAACAGGAAAATATCTCTCTCCGAAGGGACGTCCAATTGCAAGAAGTTATGGCACAAAAGATCTGGAAACGGTGTAGATCGAAGATATTTTCAATCTTCAATGCAAGCTTCTTAATCATCAATCTTCAACAAATGAATCGGCGGAAGATATTCTGGGCATTGAATGCAAGAAGCTTAGATGTTTATCTTCAATAATGAACATATGAAATATATGAAACATGGCAGTGAAGAGATTGGATTCGCACTGATGGCAGATGGGACATATCTCCCCTTGATATTTTTTGTATTTTTCATCAGGTCTGAGATCATCTGCAAAATTAAATCTGGCTGTTGAGATGTCTAGTCGAACAAACATGCAAATCCAGATCCAAAATTTTGAAAGTGAGAATATCCTACTCAAAGCCCACCAAATGAAAAAGGAGGCAAAAACAAGCATTTTTGCTTTTTGTGGCATTTAGAAATTCGCCAGGATGAGAGAGATATTCGCGGTCAAAGGTTGCGGTCAATTGCCTGTGTATATCACTCTGCATCTATCACCCATGCCACGTGGCACCACCTGAGTCATTGTTGATCAGGGCCTAAGACCATCGCTGAGAAAACTACATCTTCCTTATCGGGCATCAGAAAGACCAAAAACAGAGTGGCCGATGTATATTGTCTTGCCAACAGTCCTTGCACATTCTTCTTGTATATCCAATTGTATATGCCAACATACAAACACTTCAACATGCAAAACACAGACTTAACACTGGATATGCAAAATTTGATCTTTAAGTCGGGTCCACCTTGTATATCACCATTGTATCTGGCCTATGTATACCACATATACAATGCAACTTATGCAAAGGAAAAATGCGTAGACTTCTAAAGATTATCCACCATATTGAAACCTTGCAGCAGGTCTGGCTTGTATCACTTCTTCTTTGTATATCGGCATATACAATGCACCCAACATACAAGCCACGGACCTGAAAATGACCATCCATTGCATTTGATTCCCCAGTCGGATCCGCCTTGTATGTATTCCCTTTTGTATATTTCCTTTGTATATCGCAACATACAATGCGAGTATACAAGCTGTGGACTCCAAATGATTATCAAGCAAGTTGAAATTAACATCAGGTTCAGCCCTTGTATCTTTCTTTTGTATTTACCCCTTTGTATATTGGCACATGCAATGCCAATATACAAGCTGTGGACTCCAAATGATTATCCGCTATGCCTAATTCTACATTCGAGTCCGGCTTGTATGTTGGCCTTTGTATATCAGCTTTGTATATCGCATATACAATGCGAATATACAAGCGAAACACACAAGCAATCAGATCTCTGCTTTTATCAACCAGAATGTATGTTCATTTTGGGTCCAGGCTTTGCATATTAGGATTGTACACTCCTTCATATGTTTGTTTGTATGTGCAAACATACAATTGGTGGACCCCACCCTTTGTATCTTGCTTGGCATGTGCGCTTTTGTATATCTGATTGTATGTAAGATACAATCGCCTAACATACAAACACCTTTGCATATGCGGACCCCACCTCTTGTATCTCCTACTTGTATCATACATCGGCCCATCAGAGAGAGTTTGAACTTGGTTGCCGATGAACAATGTTTCACTAATGATCATGCATATGTTTCCTTTTTATCTATCATCGGTGGGACTTCGGACTTAACTGCTGATGAACATTGTCACAGTGATGACTCCTTTGTCTATCCGCCTTTGCATATATGCCGATATACAATCACCCTTGTATATAAAGTGGACCCCACCTTTTGTATCTTCGGCCATGTACATTTCCCTTGTATATCTCTGATATACAATCACCATGTATAATCACCTTGTATATCTCCGATATACAATCACCTTGTATATCTCCAATATACAATCTGCCTTAGCA
Organism: Cunninghamia lanceolata; assembly: GCA_027924645.1. Classification (NCBI taxonomy): domain Eukaryota; kingdom Viridiplantae; phylum Streptophyta; class Pinopsida; order Cupressales; family Cupressaceae; genus Cunninghamia; species Cunninghamia lanceolata. The sequence goes on along the minus strand of BSBN01000367.1, from coordinate 2,474,725 downwards.
TCTTTCCCTTACATCTTCTCAATGTATCTTTTCCCTTGTATGTATAAAATACATACAACAATATATACAAAGGACCCGATGTAAATTTGCCTTTGTATATGGCCAAGATACAATATACAATGCATATGCATATAAACAATGACCAAGTATAAAACTGAGAAATATCTACAATGGGAAACACTTGAGGACAAAAGGTTTCTGGGGTTTTCTAGGTTTTCAGCAAAGATTCTTCAGGCAAGATTTTGGGGCTTTTGCAAGGCATAGCATGAGTATTTGAAAGATTTAAGCCTTGTAGGGTTACTTTCTAAAGGATTTTCAAGGAAAATACAAGGTGGACTATTTAACTCTTGACAGAGAAAAATAGGTCAACATTTTGGCGACCTCTATGGGATGTTTGCCTGCTAAACAATTAGATCAGTGGCCTTAAGCATCCATTGGGCATGGAGTCATACAGAGACTAAAATATCCTTTTGACAAACCATTCTGTCCTTAGTAACTCAGCATATCAGCAATGAAGAACACTAGAAGATCAAAACTAGAACAAAATGCTGGAAGCAACTCCTCTGATTGTGCTAGATAGCACTTAGGGAAAACAGCCAGGGATCCAAACTATTGTGCAGCAGCACTTATTGAAAGAAAGAAATCTAATCTACTTATTTACAAGGTAAGTCATACCTCAAAACACCTCTTTAGGTGTATCCCATTAATTGGGATAGGAAAATTTTCTCCATCCATGTTTGATAACTAAAATCCATTGTGCTCCTTGCATTCAGTAATGAGAAATTGGCCACTCCACATGCTGTCAAACTTGGAGTGTTTTCCTGGCCTTCTTTTCAACTCATCCCATTTGGGTACCATATCACCCACTCTAAAATTTTTGGGGGTGGCCTTCTTATCAAAATTTCTTTTTGTCTGAAGTTGATGATACTCCATAGCTTTCATAGCTTTATCTCTTATCTCCTCAAGCTCCATAAGTTGGGCATAGCTAACAGTCATGGGGTCTTCTTCTTCAAACATCTCTAGCTGATTCATGATGTCTAGTGTTGGCAGCTCCACAGATACAGGTAGTCTTACCTCTTTTCCATAAACTAGTACATATGGGGAGTTTCCAATAGACCTTTTGGGAGTTATTTTATCTACCCATAGAGAAAATTTTAGATTAGTGTGCTAGGTCCTCTGGTTGTCCTCCATTGATCTTTTAATAATCCTTATGGGGTTCTTATTTGTAGATTTAGCCAAACCATTTCCCTGTGGGTAATAATTTGATGAAGTATTCAAATAGATCCCATTCTTAGCAGCCCAGTCAGTTGTCTTTAATCCAACAAAGGCTAAAGCATTGTTTAAGATTATTGACTCAAGCACCCCAAATCTGGATACTAAATCTTGATAAAAATTCAAGACAATATTTTCATTGGATTCCTTCAGAGCCACTACTTCAGTCCACCTTGTGAAATAGTCTATAGCTGTAAGTATCCACCTGTGACCTGCACTTGATGGTGGGTTAATGGGGCCTACAAAACCAATGCCCCACCTTATGAAGGGTTGTTCTACTTGAATTGGCTATAGAGGTAAAGTTGGCAGCCTTTCTTTGCCTACAAAAATGGCACATTTTACACATTTTCTAGCCCATGCATGGGCATCTTTAAATAAGCTAGGCCAGTAATATCCAGCTCTCATTATTTTCCAAGCAGTAGTCCTTGGGGCAAAATGACCCCTTGTTATCCCATCATGAAATTCACGCAACACCTTGTTAGTCTGATTATTATCAATGCATCTTAACAACACACCATTAAAATCCTTTTTAAAAAGGATGCCATTTATTAAAACATATGGAATGGACTGCAGTCTAAAATACCTTCTTTTGGTTCTATCTAAACCTATTGGACATTCACCAGTTTGCAAAAATTGAGTCATGTTATTAACCCAACTTGTGCCCACTACTGTTGTATCATTCTGACGCTTCTCTCCAATGGTCAAAAGCACCTCTTCTTCTTTCTCTGTTTTATCTTCAGACCCAGTAGCAAGCTGTTCACTAAGTCCTCTTCCTCTGACAAGCTTGGTTATCTTGATATCCATGCCATATTCCATGACTTTGGTGATCCAACTAGCCCTTTTCTCATTTACATCTTTACCTAACAGGAACTCCTTCACACTAGGGTGAGCAACCATCAATTGTATCTTATTGTTAGAAATAAGATGTCTAAACTTCTTGAGACTTATCACCACTACAAGGATGTGCTTCTCAATGAAGCTATACCTCTGTTCATAGTCTTCCAGTCCTCAACTAAAGAAAGCAATTAGCTACTCAAAGCCTTCACTTTGTTGTTGTACCAGAATTGCAGAAATTGCATCTAGGCCACCATAAGCATACAAAATGAAATCTTTTGAGAAATCAAGATTTACCAGAGTTGATGCAGCTGATAACGCTTCTTTTATGGACTCAAAGCTGAGTTTGGCCTCTTTTGTCCAACTGAAAACTATATTTTTCTTTAGCATAGAGGTCAATGGCTTCAATAGATTTTCAATGTCAAGTATAAATCTTCGCAGAAAATTAATTCTGCCAATAAAACTTTGGAGTCCTTTCTTGTGAGTAGGTAAAGCCGGCTCAAGAATAGCTCTTACCCTTTCTGCATCAATGGTGATTCCCTCTTTTGACACAATGTGTCCTAAAAGCTTACCTTCATGCACTGCAAAAATGCATTTCTTGGGATTGAGAGATATCCCAAACTCTTTGCATCTCTCAAATACTAGCCTCAGGTGGGATATATGTTCAGCTGCATTCTTAGAAAAAACTATGATGTCATCAAGGTAAACTAGAACCAATTTATACAGCAAACCTTTAAAATCCATATCCATAGCTCTCTGAAAAGTAGAGACAGCATTTGACAGACCGAAAGGCATCCTCTTGTAGGCCATGGTACCCCATTTGGTGGTGAAAGAAGTCTTGAACTGATCTTCCTCCTTGACCAACACCTATTTATAACCAGAATATCCATCAAGTAAGGAGAATCTCTCTAAACCAGCCACCACTTACAGAATTTGCTCCATTGAGGGCAACGGGTAGTGGTCCTTTAGGGAGGCTCTATTGAGGTCTCTAAAGTTGACACACAGCCTAATCTCTCTGTTATTTTTTCTCATAGGAACAAGATTGGAAAGCCAAGAAGTATGCTTGATTGGAAAAATGATTTTTCCCTCAATCAGTTTGGTTAGTTCTTTAATCATTAGAGGCTCAAGCTTTGGATTTAAAGCCCTTTGTTTCTGCCTCACAGGTTTTGTACCTGATTCTAACTCTATGGTATGCTGGGCAATGTGAGGGTCAAACCCCTTTAGGTCTGATTAATCCCAAGCAAACACATCTTCAAATTCTTGACAAAGAGCAATAAAAGCTCTTTTATCCTTAGGTGAACAGATTTTGCCAATTTTGAGAAGCTTACCTTTAAAAATTTCTAGCTCCTCGTAATGCTCCTATTTAACCTGCATGCTAGTTTTATTCCTTTTTAGCTGATCATCGGTACTAAAAATAGATTCCAAGGTTACCAATCCCTTGGGCAGCTTGTTTGTTCTCAACTGAACAATTTGATCATTGCCATATTTCTATTTGAGTTTATCCTGATTCATCACAGAAAACTCATCTTCTTCTAACAGGAAATGCAGGATCTACTCATCACTCTCAAAAATCTATCAACTATTTTCACATGAGGCTACACCTTTTCTCTTTGAATATCACTGGGGATGTCAAACTAGGCCCCAATTGTAGCTAACCTATCAGCATGATAGTTCTAATTTCTTGGAATAGAGATTAGATTGAAGGCATTAAACTCCTCAATCATGTACCATACCCTATGTTGTAGCATTTCAAAACATCATTCTTTGTAACATGCAGCCCTCTCACCTGATTTACAATAAGTTCACTGTCCCCATATACTTGCAAACAGCCAATTTTCCTCTTTCTTGCCCACTGCAAACCTTGGATCAACCCTTCATATTCAGTAGTGTTATTTGTGCATGAAAAGGCAAAATAGAAAGAAGAATAATATTTTTCACCTTGTGGTGACACCAACATTGCACCACCACTAGATTCATTCCTATTCCTATAGCCATCAAAGTACATTTTCCATACTTCATTATGCTACTCTATCTGCGGTTCTGCATTCTTCACAAGGTTTGGAATTATTGTTTCATGTTCATGCAGTATGTAAACCCCCATACCAGTTTCTTGGATGTGCTCCTCAGGATCATCTACAACATTTTCTAAGGCCCACTCCCTTAATAGCACTTCTGGTATGCTTTCAACTTGCAGTTCTTGAGCAGCAACAAGTTCAGGATCATTAGAAATAATGTAATTTGCATTAACAACACTTGGTGTGTAAGGCTCTATGTGGGACTTTAGGGTCACTTTTGTGCCATATCTAGTCCTGAAAAACATGTGGGACCAGTCTGAGGATAAATATCCTCATATCTTGGCTGTGAACTCTCTTGATAAACACATGGAAAAATAAGGAGGTAAATCTATGATGAACACTTCCTGTGAAATGGAAACATTTGGGTAGGTATGTAGAGTGAGACCTAGGTCTTTTATCATGCCCATAGTGTTAACAACTATGCCATCTAGCTGGAGCACACCCTTCTCTAGGGGTTGGTATTTCAGCCCTAATTGGTCTGCAACCTATTTTGGCATTATAGAACTACTTGAACCACTATCCACCATGCAGTTATGTACTAGCTTGTCTCCAATTATTAATGACACATAAAATGGGAGTGGTTTAGCACTTTTGTTTGGTTGTTTGCTGTTGTCCTGGGATGAATTGGTAAGAACAGTCCTAGTTGGGTCAACAATTGCATCCTTGGACACTTTCAAATCAAACAAGGTAGATTGTAATATGTCTTTTTGGCCTGGAATGGCTAGGGAATCTCACATAGATATTGTCACCTTTGCTTTCTTCATATTTTCTATGATATTGAAAGGTGAAGTGGCATGTACCTTCTGATGTGGTTTTGTAGTAGCAACATCAGCCTGTAAATGAGGTAGTTCCCTAGTAGTGACTTGAGTATTTCTTTGCAAAATATGGGGAATATGGGATGTAGAAGTATCAGCAAGTCCTTTTTCTTTGTTTGCTGCTTGATCTACCTCATAACCCCTCTTTTTGGCTCTTGTATTTACTGCAACTTGGGCACCATCTCTGTTTATGCCACAGAATTCACCTTCCTGCCAATTTATGAAGGCAGAATCATTCTAAGTTTGTTCCTGTTGTTGCACAGCCCCATCATTAGGTATATTTGGTTGTGAGACTGCAATATTTTGCGCCATTAGAGCCTAATTTATCACTCCATTTGAGTAGGTCGACTAACTGTGTGGCTGATTGCATGGAAAACACCATTCATACTCTACAGCAAGGTTATTTTGAATAGGGACAAGGTCCTTAACAGCATTAATGGGCACCGGATTGTAAGGCTGAAAAGGCCTCTGATTCACATTTTGTCTGGTACCCTAGTAATTGCCTTGATATGGAAGCCTATTGGCTTGATAAGGCTGACTTTACCCTTGATAAGGCTGATTTTGCCCTTGGATGTGTTGCTGTTAAGGCTATCTGTTCTGGGATTGCTACTTTTTTATGTTTACCAGCTCATTCCCAAAATTTTGCAGGATATTCTCTATTTTTTGTTGGCTATTTTTGATCTCTTTTAGTTCTTGAGATGAACTAGGACAGCAGGTTTAGAATTGGCAGTATTTGGCAATGCTGCTATAGCTAGTAAAGGGGCAAAATATGGGATTGGCAAGGGCATTGAAGCCTGAATCTCAAGAAAAATGGGCACTAGTGGTCTAAGTGCTATTTTCCCAGCCTGAATCAAGTTGTTTTTTTCTCTGATAGCTATTTCATAAGCATCAGGTAGACTTGTACCTCCCAATGATTGAATCATTACTGAAATATCACTATTTAAAGCTTTCAAAAAATACAAGAATGCATATTCTGATGGAGGCCTTACCATGATAGGAATTTTTTCCCATGTCTTCTGAAATCTGAAGTTGAAATCCATCATTTGCTCCTGGGGAGCTCTCTTTATTGTAGTCATCTGTTCAACCAATGATAGGTTATCTGATTTATCTTGAAATTGCTTGTTTAATTTATCACCTAGATCATCCCAGGTTCCTATGGTCTGCACTGGTAAGCTCCTAAACCATTAATGCCTTTCCTTTAAAAGAGGCAGCCAGCAGCCTGATGGCTACATTTTCTTGGGTGACATGATGAACTCCACATTAAGAAGCTACATCTCTAATGTGCTCAATTGGGGTAGTTTGATTCTCCCCTGTGAAATAGGGTAGACTCTTCAAAGCTGCCATGGGTATGACATCGTGCACTATCAAATTCAATGGGTTGTCGCCATCAAAAGCCACAAATGGCTGATTTCTTACCATTGGGACAACCAAAGATAGGTTTGCTTGAGTTGATACAGGGACTACAGGTGCAACCGGCCTGAAACTTGGTGGAGTTGATTGTACTCTTTTAGAAACTGGAGTCCTTACCACAGCTCTACTTTGTCTTCTAGGTGGAGACAACTGTAGGTAATCAAATGAACTTGAACTCCTAGTTTGAATCTTTCTCATAAAATATAATAGTAGCACTGGTCTACTTGTCTTTCCTCAGTATGAGTCACCAGATATGTAGGTTTTAACCTCTTACAGGTCTTAAAAAAATTACTGGCTACACATCAAAACTAGCAATAAATTTGCAGCGTACCACTGTGCGTGCCAGAAACTGTTGTCACATGAAATTGCACCCTGCTTGGAGAGAGTCCAAGCATTCCAATGACACAATGGGAATGATCTCGAAGTGTGGGACCTTGTGAAATGAGATCAGACCTCTAGAGAAGGCTGGCTCCCTTAACTGGTTATCACCTAAAACTACTAAATTTTTATAGGAAATGGGAGAAGGAATACTTTTAAAAATGATGGATGAAACAGGAAAACTTGAAAATAAAGGGGTGATTCACCAAGTTGAATAAAAAAACCCTCAGAGTACTGAAAAGATGCACAACATAACTAGATACAGCAAGTAAGCATACACAGATTCAAATGATTCTAGCGGAGTGAGAAACATAATGATTGAGAGGAATAAAATGTTCACAGACAATCACATATAGATTCACACTAAACTAAAATTAGTAAAGGAGGTAAAAATAACTTGCATATATTTAATAAGAAGGCTCAGTTATAGTAGCAAAAAGCTCTGTTTGGAAATAGAAGGACTGAAAGCCAAAAAAATTTCCAACCCTATTTACATCTCATTCTATGCATATATAGCATTTCAATCTGACCTAAGTCAGTTACAAAAAATTCGCTCAAAGAGCTGCAACAGGAAAATATCTCTCTCTGAAAGGACGTCCAACTACAAGAAGTTATGGCACAAAAGATCTGGAAATGGTGCAGATGGAAGATATTTTCAATCTTCAATACAAGCTGCTTAATCATCAATCTTCAACAAATGAATCGGTAGAAGATATTCTAGGCATTGAATGCAAGTAGCTTAGATGTCTATCTTCAATAATGAACCTATGAAATATCTAAAACATGGCAGTGAAGAGATCAGATTCACACTGATAGCGGATGGGACATATCCCCCCTTGATATTTTCTGTATTTTTCATTGGGTCTAAGATCATCTGCAAAATTAAATCTGGCTGCTGAGATGTCTAGTCGAACGAACATGCAAATCCATATCCAAAATTTTGAAAGTGAGAATATCCTGCTCAAAGCCCACCAAATGAAAGAGGAGGCAAAAACAAGCATTTTTGCCTTTTGCGGCATGTAGAAATTCACCAGGATGAGCGAGATATTCGCAGTCAAAGGTTGCGGTCAATTGCCTGTGTATATTGTTTTGCATCTGTCGCCCATGCCATGTGGCACCACCTAAGTCGTTGTTGATCAGGGCCTAAGACCATCACTGAAAAACTACATCTTCCTTATCGAGCGTCAGAAAGACCAAAAATAGAATGGCTGATGTATATTGTCTTGTCGATAGTCCTTGCACATTCTTCTTGTATATCCAATTGTGTATGCCAACATACAAACACTTCAACATGCAAAACGCGGACCTAATGCTGGATATGCCAAATTGATCTTTAAGTTGGGTCTACCTTGTATATCACTGTTGTATCTGGCCTATGTATACCGCATATACAACACGACTTATGCAAAGGAAAAATGTGCGGACTTCTAAAGATTATCCACCATATTGAAACCTTGCAGCATGTCCAACTTGTATCACTTCTTCTTTGTATATCGGCATATATAATGCACCCAACATACAAACTGTGGACCTAAAAATGACCATCCACTACATTTGATTCCCCAGTCGGATCCGCCTTGTATGTATTCCCTTTTGTATATTTTTTTTGTATATTGCAACATACAATGCGAGTATACAAGCCGCGGACTCCAAATGATTATCAAGCAAGTTGAAATTGACATCAGGTCCATCCCTTGTATCTTTCTTTTGTATTTACCCATTTGTATATCGGCACATGCAATGCCAATATACAAGTCGCGGACTCCAAATGATTATCTGCTATGCCTAATTCTGCAGTCGGGTCTAGCTTGTATGTTGGCCTTTGTATATCGGCTTTGTATATCGCATATACAATGCCAATATACAAGCGAAACATACAAGCAATCAAATCTCTGCTTTTATCAACCAGAATGTATGTTCATTTCAGGTCCAGGCTTTGCATCTTAGGATTGCACACTCCTTCGTATGTTCATTTGTATGTGCAAACATACAATTGGTGGACCCCACCCTTTGTATCTTGCTTGGCATGTGCGCGTTTGTATATCTGATTGTATGTAAGATACAATCACCCAACATACAAACACCTTTACATATGCAGACCCCACCTCTTGTATCTCCTGCTTGTATCATGCATTGGCCCATCGGAGAGAGTTTGAACTTGGTTGCCGATGAACAATGTTTCACCGATGATCATGCATATGTTTCCTTTGTATCTACCATCAACCTATCAGTGGGACTTCGGACTTAACTGCTGATGAACATTGTCACAATGATGACTCCTTTGTCTATCCACCTTTGCATATATGTCGATATACAATCACCGTTGTATATAAAGTGGACCCCACCTTTTGTATCTTCGGTCATGTACATTTCCCTTGTATATCTCTGATATACAATTTGCCTTAGCATCTTTCCCTTACATCTTCTCAATGTATCTTTTCCCTTGTATGTATAAAATACATACAACAATATATACAAAGGACCCGATGTACATTTGCCTTTGTATATGGCCAAGATACAATATACAATGCATATGCATATAAACAATGACCAAGTATAAAACTGAGAAATATATGCGATGGGAAACACTTGAGGACAAAAGGTTTTTGGGTTTTTCTGAGTTTCCAGTAAAGATTCTGCAAACAAGATTTTGGGACTTTTGTAAGGCATAGCATGAGTATTTGAAAGATTTAAGCCTTGTAGGGTTACTTTATAAAGGATTTTCAAGGAAAATACAAGGTGGACTATTTAACTCTTGACAAAGAAAAATTGGTCAACAGAAACATCATCAGATAATTGTGTGATGCACATAATCAATTAAGTCCATAAAGTTGTCATAACATATGCATAACTCAAGTAAATATCAATGTCGCAACAAACATTATCGATAAAACATACTAACTGACATATAAAACCACATGAGGATAATCAAGAATGTCACCAACATGAATGTAGCATCTACCAACATCATATAACGTACAACATCAACTGTCTAACATACCCTAAATATTCCTATTATTTTACCTTCACCTTCATGCTCCTTAGCTAGACCACCTACACATCCAAGGTGAGAATGGAGGGGCACCACATCATTTCCTTGAGGTGAAGTTGTATGTGTTTATTGATGCAAAGCAAGTTGTTGATCTTCCCTTGATTGAGACATCTAGGGTTTGATATTTCTGCATACATGTTACTAATTTTTTGTTCACACTTAAAATTAGTTTGACCTAAGTGTAATTGTTCAGAAGGGATAAAAGAAAACTTCAAAGTTATGCATTTATTGAACTGTTGATATCTTGACAGAGCAGAGAAGAGATTCAATTCACAGGATAGTCCATCAGTCTAATCAAGACTGATGAGTCATCATGACAAGAGAATGGGATTGCCAAGGTACCAATCATTCAAGAAATACAGTTGTTTTTGCATCATGTTATCTTTTAGGAGTTATAGGTTAGATTGATTATTCAGTTAATCAGTTTTGAATAAAAGAAGGAAAGATACTTGTATTAAACTATTATTTCATGTCATATTTTGAACATACATTTAACTATCTGTTACTTTATCTTATGCATTGATTTAAAAATAAATACACGTACATCATATGCATAAGAGAAATTAACTGATTATGTTTAAAAGAAGTGTTCAAATATGTCCCACACAAGCCGTGGGAGTAACTAGACTGAGCAATTGCAGACATGTAAGCTATACATCTGTTTGATAAAAGAAATGAAATAAACACATGATAAAATGAACATCCATCATTGCCTAAGTAAGAGGGTTGCGTGTTGATGCTAGTCTTTAGCCTTCAGTCTTTATCTTCGGCTCCCATCATCAGTTGAACCTACAAAAAATTTAGGGACAGCCCTGTTAACACTCCGGATGTTTAAGGTTATCATATGCTTTTATCAAACAGATATATCTACTTACAACATCATGCATTTCATATGAAGTTCAAATCAGACATGTGCTACATGACAGAGATCATGAAGAGGATCAATCAATATCCAAAGGTACTTTTCTATGATTAACATGTGTGTTCCATGTGCAGATACAGATAAACATTCATTTTCAAATTCTTTTCATAGCATGTGGAGGAAATGTGGCACCCACAAGGGTTGAGTCCAGCATGCTTAGGCATTGTTATTAGTGATAGTTTATGACTAAGAAGCATGTTCTTTCAGTCAAAATGAATGACCAAGTCATATGGAATAGTGATGAAGAACATATCATGCTAAAATAGAGGTATTTCTCTCATCCTTTATCATGAAAATAGAAATTTAGAATCAAGTGATAAAGCCATGTATAGTGATATAGCTAGATGAACAACCCTATGCCATCAAATGAATTACAAAGTATAGTCAAGGCATACGAGGTAGCAATAACAAATGATTAGGTTATATGATTGCATCATGAGGATGCCCATGTGTTTTGAATATTTCATACATTGTGAACTTCATGTTCAAATAACACATCTATCACTGTATAGGTGCAACAAGTTTATTGTGTGCCTTATGCATTAAAGAAACCAAATTAGTACAATTATGATCACATACAGAACAACCATCAGGAAATGCATAGGATAGTCATAGTTGTAACAGACATTCATCGTGCATAGAGGAGTAGTCATGTGTTTGTAATCAAAGGACAATTGTCTCAAACAAATACATTATCTAGACAACTACAGGATGATCAATATCATGAAACAGTATATGTGGAACAGCTATGCCATAGCATACAAGATAAAATAGCCAAGTCAAATTCCATATGATTAAGTCATCAATAAAGAGCCCATATTTCTAGGTAGTTGCCATAGTCCCAATATAATCAAATGTTCAACATTCAGACAGTTAAGTGACACATGGAAGTCATAGCATGATCACAATCTCATCACTGTATTGGAGATACAAGCCTTATCATATGCCTTGGAACACTGAAAAGACATCATGCTACAGTCAGCAAATGCCACAAGGAGCAAACACCATATAGATCTGAATGAACTAGAAAATATAGGCAGCCAAGACTACCAACAATCATGTAGAATAGAGCATTAGTATCAATGCAGCATGGAGCAGTAAAGAGGACAGCATGATAGCTCTAAGTCGCCCTTAAGAAGCATCCCATCAGTTTAAAGGATGGAAAGATGGTCAAACAGACAGTTGATAGGGACCAAGACCAATGAAATTGGGACAGTCCACTATTTCCTTAGTCCTTTCTCTAGGTTGAAAACTTGTAAGAAGGCTATGCTTGATGATCTAAGTTACAAAGTGCCAGAGAAGAAGCATCATCTTTATCTCTTTATACAAGTACAAGAACAGATGACGTATCACAATGACATTGCAATGCATTAGAAGGAGACAACCATCACTTGGCATCCTTATCATAACACTCATATGGATCATGTAGCAGCTGAGGAGGTAGTCTTATGGACTGTCGAAGCACACAAGTACACAAAACAAATGAAAAGGTCTTAGAACAGTCACAGTCATCAATGTCTCAAAGCCTCAAAACATCAAGATACAAAGAGTACACATGAGCAACAAGAGGGCAGTCAGCTGGGTCAAAGAACAACATTTAAAAAGCAAATATTTACCACTTTTTGTTGTGAATGAAATGTAAAATTGCTATTTAAATGTAACTGTTAGATAAAGAAAGGTCATTTTTACAGAGCAAGCCAAAGAGAAGTGGCTCTTTATGACTATCCCAGTATGAATCAGTAGAACAACAAGAGGAGTCAAGGAGTGATCAATCATCAAGATCATACATACAGTTTCTTCCTTATCTTTTCTATAGTCTCAAGGAAAAGAGGTAAGATTGAAGCACTTTATCATATATTCCAAACATCACAAAGGACCTAAAGAATGCCTTATACAGTAGGATGGAAAAGGATAAAATGATCATGCAAGGTTTACTCAAAATCTTTCTAGGAATCAAATATACTGTCAAAGAGCTATAGCCAAAGAGCAATACCATCATGATGTCCTAGTTTTGATAGAAGAAATAGCTAAATAGCTCAAGAATAGAAAAGACACAGTGTTCATTCAATCATTTTCAGAGTCCTTTTCAAAGGAAACATTAAAGCCACAAAGTATAGTCATGAGAAGCTACAATAGCCCAAAAGAAAGGATAGTCATGACCAGGTTGGTAGCCCACTAGTAATAAAGAGTAGGCACATTAGCAAATAGAACAGTCATGTAGAGCATGCATGAAAAACAACATAGGGTACTGTCCATAAAGGCATGCATAGTAGTAACCATTGAAGTAGCAATATTTAGAGCAGTCAGTCTGTGTGATTATTGCAACCATGAAGGAGAAATCCTAGCAAAAAATAGGTTGATAATATAGGTTGTGTTTGTTTTGTGATGCTTTGAAGGAATTTTATTGCAAGAGTATATCCATCAGGTTGGAAGAGCCTCAAGGTTTGAGATTCCAGGATCAATATTTGTTTTTGTTAATATTCAAAGATTTCATTATGTTTTAGGGCAGCCAAAGCACCCACCTCTCTAGAACTTGCTAGTTCTCCTTATGCACATTCTTCATATGCCTCAGTGTATAAATAGAGGAGTTAGAAGGAGAAAGCATAAAACATCAATATTGAGAGCAATATGTCCATATCAAGATACATTGTTTCTTGTTCATCACAGCAAAAGAAAGAGCAAACTTTCACCAATTTTCTCATAAGAATACACAGATTTTCATGATATGAGGAGGTAAAACTTACCATAAATGAAGTAGCAGAGGATAGCCATTAAAGGCCTCTCACCAAAAGCTTCAAGCTCTTCAAACCCTCAACAACACCATGGCAGCGCTCTGGAAGCAGGAGATAATATGAAGGATGCAAGAACAAATGTGTAGGGTTTGGATGAATGTTTTGACATAAGTGCCCAAGCCCTAAAGGGCATTTTTGACTTTTGTTTTATTGAAAGCCATAAAAAAATCAAAACATGCCCATGGTAATGACTTCTATTTGTCATCAAACCTAGTGATTCCCATAAGTCTGTGAAAGATCAAAGATAAATGATGATTTTTCCAAATGTTAAGGTTCTTTTTAAGCCTTAAGTCAATTTTTAAATCATTACTAAGGGCTGAGGGTGATAGTTTTGCATGGAGTGGACCCAAGGGAGTTATAAGGCATTTTTTATTTATTTTTATTTATAGCCCATGCATGGAAGTTGTAAAGTCAAAAGGAGTATGACCGATGTATCAAATAGAGCTTTTTATAATAGGTTTATTGAGGTTTTATTATAACAATTAAATCAATTGTTCTGATAATATAACTCAAATAAACTATTATAATTATAAATGTAAAATATGCATGTGCTATATCCTTGTACAAATATTCAATTTTGAATATTAATTATAAAGCCATGCCATTATTTTGAGATAATGGAGTAATAAGGAGTTTTATTTCATCATCAGATCACTATGCATATGTATCACTTCAAGAGGAAGAATAAATAGTTTGAGGGTAGTTGGCATGCAAATTCAATGCTTCATTATGTTCATGCATGGACCAGATGCAGTTTCATCATCTTCTTACAGTTTTTTGGGTAGTTTGGAGTCAATTTTTGCATGATTTTAGGGCTTGCATGGGAATCAGTCATCATTTTTTGCATGTGCTATTTTGAGATAACTGAGGTTCAAATTCTAGTTGTCTATAGGTCAATCTTTTGACCTATCTTTTATATATATTGTAAAACTTCATTCATTATGAAGTTAGTTCTTGGTTCTCATTCTGATTCAGATAGATCAAAGAATTTTTTGTAACTCATTTTTAGTTAGAAATTTATATACAACCACGGGTTCTTACATGTTATATCATTCCATTATTTGTAGTATTTTTGCTTCAATCTCTTGCTGAAAGATAGTGTTTTCCTTCACAGATTCAAGAATCTTGCATTTATCAATCATTTGATGCAGATTTAATGTGTTTTGAACATTGAAACCTTTAAATTTATGTCTGGTTACTGAATGCATGTATTCATTTTGAGTTTAGCCACAAGTCATTAAATGTGCAACATGTATATCAACCTTTTAAGTGGCGAAATTTATCATTTCCTTTCTAAAAGGCAGATTATCAAGCCTTTCATTTGAATTATATTTTTGTTTGATCTCTTCAATTTATGTTGTGAAAACAGATTTCCGTAGGAGAAAGTTGTGAAGTGTCGTGCAAGTTTTGGTCAAGTCTTTATCATAGGTGCATCACCATACCATTTACCTTTAGTTACATAGTTTCCAAGTAATCTTTCTCCCCTTCTCCCAATAAGTTTCATTAAATAGAAAATTAAAAAGGGAAGTCGGCCCATCGTCCAAAGGTCTAGTTTCATTATAGGGCACCCACAACCTTAAATCAGTCCCATGTTACATGGAATTGTAGAGATTTTCTAGTCTTGCATACGGGTGTAATTCCCAGTTATAATAATTTGGTTTGCACACACTTCTACAAATCTTTTTCTCTAGCTATTGTTGAGGTAGAAATACTAAAGACAAGGCTTGACTAAGGCAAGCTCCTATATAGCCACAACATTTCCCTTCTTTTATAGGTGCAGATCATGTTTTGCAAGTTCTGGAAGAAAGAAGCTACAAGAAGGAAGATATTATGGATACAATCGCGATAGACATTCAGATTTTCATATTCTAACACTTGTGGGACTAAGGAGTGGGCACCCTAGTCCAACCAAGGGTTATTTCTGGGATCTAGAAGCCATTTAGCAGTCTCAGACACCCTATGCAAAAGATTTTCCAGTTCAAAAACATTTAGGACACAAGAGTGGGTGCCTTAGTCCAAGTAGTCCTCAAAATCTAGGTACACTATCTTTGAAACCTTCTCTCTGCACTTCTATGATTAGTTTTGCCAGTTGTTTCATCAGTTTCTGAATATTTCTAATTTAAGGCATAATTAGGGTTTTACTTGGTTGAAAGGAAAACACTTGATAAAACCTTAGTTAAGGTCTTAGGTTTCATAACCACATGAGTGAAAGGGATAGACAAAGTGATTAGAAGCTTGCTCATAAGCTCAATCCTTGTCCTCCCAATGCTTAGTGGAGAAATGGTAGTACTTAACCTAGATTAAACAAACTATCCAATTTTCCCCTAAATATTTTGGTGAACCTGAGCTTTAAAGAATTTTCATCCTTTTAAACTTCAAATCTAAAATAATTTGTTGTTCTAGAGCATAATTGGATTAAAAAACCTTTTTAGTGAAATTGCATATGTTAAATTGTGGATTACATTCTTTATTATTTCACTAAAAGAGTTGGAAATTATCAGTTATTGTTGGATATTGTATTTTATTTGCAAAGGCCATCATTGTGCATTTAAATCTTGGTTTAAGTAGAGCATGTTAAAATGTTGGATTATTTTTTGCAAGATTTTCATGCTTATGATGAGCCGTTTAGTCATGATGACTTTGATATGTTAGATGAAGCCCTTGAGGAATTTCTCTTGATTGAACATTCCACTATGGCCTCTAAGCTGTCATTATTTCAAAGATCTATAAATGTGATTTGTGTTCCTAAATCTAAGGAAGAGATTGAAAACTGAAAATTGTGATCACTCTATGTGAAAATGCGGTTCAACCATCCTCTAAACATGTGCTTGTTGTTAAAGGTCTTTCATCTCCTTCTCGATCTCCTGATCACATTTATGATTATGCTAAACAAATAGTGCAACCAAACTCACAACAAACTAATCATCATGTGGTTGTTCATGCATATAACACTTGAAATAATAAAGTACACAACAAACGAGTGTTCCAATATCTTTACCAGCTTCTCAACCTATGCATCTTCGAGCACCTTGTTTAACATATAAAGGTGGTAAAGATTATGATCTTGTAGAGCAGCTTCACGCTACTCCTACAAAGATATCTCTTTGGGAACTTATACAAACTTCACCTATTTATCATGGAATGCTTCAAGAAGCTTTACAAAAGGTGATTGTTCCTCCTGTTGTTAAACCAAATGATGTTGCCGCTTTACTAGATTGTATGCATGAAACAAAAATAGATATTCTATTTCAATAACATGAATTACCATCTCTCGAGGTTCAGAATCAGTATGATCCTTTGGTTATCTTTATTACAATCAACAAAACATTGGTTAATAAAGTTATGATTGATAATGGATCAGCCCTTAATGTTTGTGGCATTGATTTATTGCATAAGGTTAATGTGAGGGTAAAATAGTGCATCAATCAAATGAATAACAGATGACCCAAACATCAACAGAATAGAGAAACAAAGAAGATTCAAATGAACAAAGCAACGAACAAACACAGCAAACCTCTTCCGTTTCGAAACTTCTGTTGTTCGCCTATCACGAATCGTCCTTTCGCAGATGAGATGATCCCTCAGAGAGTGCAATCTTTTAAAAGCTGTTGGAGGAAGTCGATGGTGAACGGCTATAGTGTGATATGCAATGAAGGTGAGCTCCAATGCAACAATGGTGATCTCAAGCTTGTGGATGACAAATGGGTGCCAAAGGCGCGCTAGTGATATTTCTGCAGAGTAACGATGTCAAAAACCTGGATGATTAGAATGAAGGGATGAAGCTTCATTTATAGACCCGGGGGAATAGGAATCAACGGTTGAGAGAAGATATGAAGATCAACGGTTGAGGATGGTTGAGGAATGTGCAACCAGTGGAAATGTGACAAGTGTCCCAGCTCCATCATGAAAGGTGGGATGTGACAAAACTGATTGGAGAGTTAACTCCATTGACTGGTCTGTTAACAGAATTGATTGATCAGTTAGAAGAGTGGATTGTGGAACTGACTGGATTGATTGAGGATTTGACTCAACTGACAGGTTAGTTAACAGACTTGATTGATTGGTTAACTGACCTCTGATTGGAGAAGAAATAGGCCATGTGGGTGAGGGAAAATAAGATAATTAAATATTAAATATATTTAATTACATGTGCAACCTGATGAGGTGGACAAGGTGAGGTGGAAAGGTGACATGGAATTTTGAATTTAGAACTTTAGGATAGAGGAAATAGGATTAATTAAATAATTTATGATTATTTAATTGTGAAGGACAAATGGAAGGATTTTAATTAAATAAATTGAATTTATTTAATTATGGAACAGTGAATCGATTAAATAAATTTAGAATATTTATTTAATTAATAGAAGAAGGGAATAAATATTTAGAATATTTATTTAGGATGATTTGTGTCATTTTTAGGCGTATACATTTTGCCCCTCTTTGATGCAATGCAGTTTACAGCGTTGCTTCAAAGAAATTGATAGTCTGAATGATGATACATGCCCCAGTTTGCCCCTGGTATAAGTTAAATGACGATAGGATGCCCCCTCGGGAGATTAGACGGGAAAAACGGCGAAAGTTTTGGAGACGGACGATCTCACGACGAGGAAGGGGTTAGGATAGGTTGGAGGAAAAGGGACGCGGTCAGGGATGCGGGAAGAAAACGGGGGGAAAAACGGACACGGGAAGTAGTCACAGTCATCACCTAGCCAGAATTAGGGTTTTGGAGGCTATAAATAGGAGCTGGGTCCACAAGAATAGTCATTTGCACACTTGGTTGATCTGGATTGGAGAAGGAGAGCTTAGAGCAAACCTAGAGCAGCATGGCGGCCAGAGCAGCAGACATTCCACGCGAGGAGCACCGATTCGAGTGAGTCCGACGATTCGGGCGGCCAGCAGAGGCAGGACCCCCGGTATGTGCTTCGAAAAAATTCTCCTAGGGTCGAGTTTAGGTGTCATAAATGCTCGTAGAAAATAGGTGAAATGAATGCGCCGAAACGCAGAACGGCGCATATGCCTCGCGAAGCTGCGCTTTTGTGATTTCGCGGCGCATATGCCTGTTTCGGCGGCGCATGTGTGAAAGCTGCACATGTGTTCATTTTGGCGGCGCTTTCGTAATTAAGCGGCGCTTTTGTATTTTCGCCGCGCATGCGTGAAATGTAGCAGCGCATTTGCTGAAGTTGCGCATATGTGACTTCCTGCGGCGCATCCGTAATTTAGCGGCGCATACGTGGCTTTATGCGGCGCATGCGTTAGAACGGTGCATATGTGGCCTGTAGCGACGCATATGCATTTTTGCGGCGCATATGTCGATTGTTGCGGCGCATATACCAGAAATGGCGCATTTACCACCTGTAGTGGCGCATTTGCTTGGGATGGCAAATTACTTAGCCAAACTGATTCGATTAGCGTCCTGTTTGACGCAGGAATCGATGAGCTATCTCCGAGATTGCAGGAATCTAGTCGAGAGATGTAGTGTGCTGTTTTGATCAATTTGAAATGCTAAGTTTAGTTGATATAGTCCAATAGATATGTTGAGTATGGTATATGCGGCTTGAGACTGACGCCTTGCTTTGCGTGCTTGCAGGAGGAGATACGAGAGACATTGCAGTTGAGGGAGACGTTCCCTATGCCTCTATTGCAGAGACATATGCTGACGGAGGCTGACAGAGTGGCGCTTGGTGCCATGGGCCTAGATTATGTTTGCTTTATGCCCGAGGTGCGGGCGAACCGAGGACTGTTGACAGCTGCCGTGGAGAGATTCCACAGCGAGGACGGGACCTTCCACTTCCCCACTGGAGAGATGACAGTGACGTTGGAGAACGTCTATAGGATACTGCACTTGCCCGTGGTAGGCGAGTTAGTGGAGTATGATGCACAGCGGGACGCGGGACTCGCCGAGTGTCAGCGAGTATTTGACGATCCCGAGCTGGTGGGACAGGTCATCCCGTGGCAGGACATATATGACTGTTACGACTACTTCCCTAGGATTGTGGCTGGACTGATTGCGGGCGTTGTATGCCCGGATAGGAGATCGCACGGGTTCCCTATTGGATGGGGCAGGATCATGGAGCGGATGGTGACTAAGGGCACTCGATACACGTGGGGACCTTGCGTGCTAGCTCACCTATACCATGACATGCATCAGGTGGTGTACCACCGCAGCACGAGTCTATCGGCTGGGGTGTTGCTGTTACAGTTTTGGCTGTGGGAGCACATAGCGGTGACTAGGCCGATATGCGTCTTTGCTAGGCAGAGGGGAGAGCCGTACAGCTATGGCTACGCAGGAGTAATTTCCCAGCACAGGCTGGGGAAGCTAGAGTATTGGAGGCATACGTTGGATGGGATAGATGTGGTCGTCTGGCGACCATATCTGGACTGCGAGCCTTGGGATGATGAGGGAGATGAGCTGCCTTTCTGCTTTCAGACCAGGTGGTTGATAGGCCGGACACGGCACATCTTGGAGAGGCAGACGGTGGGCCGAGTACTGAGACAGTTCGGCAGGAGACAGGGCATGCCACAGGGACAGGCCATGTTTGCACGGACACATGCAGAGAGGGTCCGATGGGGGCCGATGGCTTCTTACGAGGAGGCTCTGGCAGAGTTCCAGCAGTTGCCTTATGTGGCATGGGATATGAGGCGAGAGATTGCAGATGCGGGGGTTACACAGGAGTATGAGGATTGGATTACTGCACATCCATTCCTGAGATATTCAGGACCTGGCATGCTGGTGCCTCGCATTGACGAGGCGGATTCAGAGGAGGAGGGAGAGGCTGGCCCCGGGCGGAGGGCCGCTAGAGGAGGACAAGGACGGGGTGGCCGAGCTGCAGAGAGGCCGAGGCAGCGGAGGAGGATAGACCGGGCTGGGCAGGCAGTGCCAGGACAGGGGGAGGGATAGCAGCAGGCACAGATGCCACCACCCCAGCAGGTACCACAGCAGCAGGTGCCCCAGCAGCAGGTGCCCCAGCAGCAGGGGCTAGGACAGGCAGAGGCAGCACAGGGGCCAGTGCAGGGTGAGGCACATGACAGGACTATAGCCAGTCTGAGGGGACAGGTGCGAGAGCTGCAGGCACAGCTGAGGAGAGTGGAGAGGAGGTGAGATACAGATGCAGCGGTGATTGCTGGTTTGACTCGCGAGTGAGACATGGCCGATGCCCGGGTACGCCTTATCCGAGTAGAGAGGGACACAGCAGTGGCTGCCATGGGTACAGATGCAGCGAGCTCTTTTCTAGTTGGGCAGGTGCAGCAGGCGCAGGCATAGGTAGGCCAGTTGTAGACGCAGTTGGCACAGGCGCAGACAGACTTAGCCAGAGCGCAGCAGCAGGCACAGTACTACCGAGGCTTGTACCATGGTGCCGTGTCGTCGAGCCAGAGGGCAGGGAGTTTCAGGACTCAGTCTGGGGTGGCCCACGGAGCAGGTCCATCCCAGTCAGGGGCATCTGTCATGGGACCTCAGCAGTCAGGAGCCGGCAGTGGTGGCCCACAGCAGCAGGGGTAGTCAGAGACCAGATTTTGTACATTTTGGGACATGTATCACCGTCTATTTAGACGTACATTGTATATGACACTTTGATTTTGAGAGAGATGGTGATATTGTATATTTGGACATCTTTGTATATGATAGTATGGATGATGATGCAGCTTTGTGTATCTATTGCATGCGTTTATGAGATGATTACTTCTATTGCATGATGTGGTTCTATTGCATAGTTAGATGGTTTATATGATGTTATATGAGAAATACTTTGATATGCTGCTATATGATGTCTATATGATTTAATGTGACAAATGAATGCAAAGTTAATATGATGTTCTTGTGATGATGCAAATGTATGTATATGAAACATGATTTCTATGTTATGATGCTGTATATGTGGTGTGTAAATGAGCTAATGCAGATGTGTGTATGGAACATGATTTCTATGTTATGATGTTGTATAGATATGTGAGATGCTATTGGATATTTATATGATGTAATGCTTTGAATGTATGCATTTGTAACATGAGTACTATGGGGTGATGTAACTATATATGTGATGCACTTAGCTATGTTGTTTGATTTTCTGGGCTTTTAAGATTAAGATGTGATGCAAATGTATTGGTGACTTAATGCTTTGGATGGTGCATTCTACTGACCTAATCATGTGCATGACTAGTTTCTACGAATGATATGATATGCTCCTATATGCCTTGTTTTTGTGATGTCCAAATGTACGCTATCGACAGAAGAATGACATGATGGATAGAGGGATGGTTGCGAAAGAATGACTTAGGAATTTTTCTTGATATCGTTACTCTGCATAGTTTGAATAATGAGGATTGCATGGATGGGTGTATGGATATAGGACGGATGCTTTGCTTTTAGATTGCTTTATTTCATCATTGGGCACTTTGTGTTTTTTTTGGTACTTTTCTGAAATGTTGTAAGTGAATACAAGCACCGAGGTATAATTGAACCAAGATGACCTGAGTATCGCTTACATGGATTGTGATTGAGCAAGTTAATACAAGCATCTAGTCAAAATTTGAATCTAGATGACCTGAGTACCTCTTGCGTTTCAACAAGCAAGGATTGCCCCCGTTCGTGTTAGACCTTTGATGTCCTCGATGATCTTTTGCCGATCACGTCCTAAGACAAGGCTTCACATTACTAAAGTTTAATCCCAAAATAGCAAACAAAGAAAGTAATCATGCCCCCATCATAGCATCTCTAGCTGTTGGCATCCTCGAGTAGCATAGGAAGGTATGATAGCAAAATCTAGACTCTGTAACTTAACCCTAGGTTCCAATCTACAAAAGCACATTTGTGTTGATAAGTGTTTATTTCTTGCCTTAAATTTGCATAAAATCATTTAGAAGACCTTGGGTATTTGCTTTGTATTGGATAGGTTAAGATGCTCATTGTTGGGATTTCTGCTTGAAGTGCGGGTGTTTGCTTGCATTTGCTTACCTGACGAGAAGGTTGCACTATCCTTATTGAGAAGACGGACCCTAAGGGACTGACCTAGTGCCTCGGGGGCTCATTGCTAAATGGCCTTGCCTACGTGACGACGCAAAGGCAACGTAGTTCGGGGTAAACCCTAATGGACCATGGATGGACTAGAAGAAAGACGACAAGAATGAAGACAAGAGGGGAGACAAATGGGACTTTGGGAGAGATGGAAGCCTCGGGGGCGCATTAGAATAATGGCCTTGCCTACGTGACGGCGCAGAGGCAACGTAGTTCATGGATTCGGACCACAGACACTGACGAGAGACACTATGCTAGGCTCACTTCGAGGAGACGATATGGGACAAAACCTTGGTTGACAAGGCCACAAGCTGAGTATCAAGCCATGATAGGTAACTGTCAAGTGCTTACTGTGGGATGGATATGGGTCGAATGGAGAAAATAGAGAGAGGATGGGCTCAAGGTGATTGGATTCCCAAAGATGGAGAATGCGGTTTGTCACAAGTAATGCCTGTTTACCAGGTTTTCATCACTTGCTTTTATTTGCACGAGAAGCTAGAAAGTAACATGATGCCTGATTGCCAGGTTTTCATCAGGCTACCTATCCAAGGTGCCTATTTGCCAGGTTTTCACCAAAGGATGATTTTGTTTGTATGCTTTCTATTTTTTTTTTTTTTTTTTGTGCCCCCTTGCATTGGGGTTCTCTTAGGTATAGAACCTGCGAAGGTGCATGCTGTTGATGGGATCATCAAACAACTCACCTTCTGATGTGGCCAACTGATATGCCCCCGATCCGTAAGCTGCTACAATTACATAGGGTCCAAGCCAGTTAGGCTCGAACTTACCTTTCTTTTCTCTGTCCTGCTGGTTGCGAGGGTTCTCTTTTAGGACGAGGTCCCCAATTTTGAAGCATCTTGGTCTAACCTTGTGGTTGTAGCTTCTTGACATCATCTGTTGATAGGCTTTGAGATGGTCAAAAGCTTTCTGGCGTCGTTCCTCTAGCAGTTCTAGCTCTTGCAGTCTGGTGACTCTATACTCTTCGTCTGATATGAGACCTTTCAACGACACCCGAAGGGAGGGGAGTTCGACCTCAATAGGAAGGATGGCTTCGGAACCATAGACGAGGGCGTAGGGTGTAGCACCTGTGGGAGTGCGTATGCTGGTTCGATAGGCCCACAGAGCGGGATTGAGCTGGACGTGCCAATCGCGACCGGCTTCATTGACAGTCTTCTTTAGGAGTTTCAGAATGGTTTTGTTTGATGCCTCAGCTTGGCCGTTACCTTGGGGGTAATATGGGGTGGAGAAGCGATGTTGGATCTTGAACCGTTCACAAAGTTCCTGGACATCTTGATTTTTGAAAGGTCTCCCGTTATCCGTTATGATGGATGAAGGGATGCCATATCGGCAGATAATGTAATTCAGAATGAAAGAGGAAATTTGCTTTCCTGTGACGGTTGATAAGGGAACGGCTTCAATCCACTTTGTAAAGTATTCAGTAGCGGTTATGATGAATTTATGGCCGTTGGAAGAAGGCGGATGAATCTTTCCTACGAGGTCTAGTCCCCACTGGCAAAAGGGCCAGGGTGTCGTTAGAGGTCTCAACTCCTGAGCAGGTGCATGAATCAGGTTCCCATGTATCTGGCACTGTTTGCACTTTTTGACGAACTGATACGAATCCATTTCCATATTGGGCCAGTAATAACCCAAACGCATGAGTTTCTTAGCTAAGGAAGGACCGCTGGAGTGTGTTCCGCAGATCCCTTCGTGCACGTCTCGCAAGGCAGTTATAGATTCTTCCTGTTCTAGACAACGGAGTAAAGTACCATCCAGACCACGTCGGTAAAGGGTATTGGCGATGATGGTGTAACGGGAGGCTTGTCGGATGAAGGTTCATTTTTGGTTGGAAGAGAGGTCCAAAGGAAGGATATTGTCCTTGAGGTAAGTGTAGGTCTTACCGTACCAAGGTGAATCAAATCCCACTAGGTGGCAGATGGAATGGGTTTCAAGGAGATCATAAGCCGGCTGTCGAATTGTTTCTACTAGGAACTCATACCGTGACTCCTGTTCAGGTATCTCAAGAAGAGAGGCTATGGTCGCCATTGCGTCGGCTGCTTTGTTCTCTATCCTGGGTATTTGCTCAAACGAGATGGTCCCAAAGTGTTCTTTGAGATCGTCGACCATTCGCTTGTATGGGATGAGCTTCTCATCTTTGGTCTGATACTCGTCGTTGACCTGGTTTATGACAAGCTGAGAATCACCATAGACATGTAGTGCTTGAATTTTCCACTCAGTGGCCATCTTGAGACCAATTACCAAAGCCTCATACTCTGCTATATTGTTAGTGCATGGAAATAACAACCTGTAGGACTTTGGAATTGTGTCGCCTTGGGTAGTGATAAACAAGATACCTGCCCCCGATCCATGGTTGGTGTAAGACCCGTCGAAGTAGAGTTTCCAAGGAGATGTGGACAGAGTGAATAGAGATTCATCGGGGAACTCAAACTGCATTGGTGAAGTGTCCTGTAATGGTGCCTCAGCTAGTTGGTCTGCGATGATTTGCCCCTTGATGGCTTTTCTATCCACATACTCTATATCATATTCGCTAAGAAGCATAACCCATTTGGCTAGTCGTCCTGTGAGAGCTGCCTTGCTGAGAAGATATTTTAGTGGGTCGATCTTGGCAATGAGTTTGACAGGATGTGCCAACATGTAGTGTCGGAGTTTTTGTGAGGCAAAAACCACCGCAAGGCATGAACGTTCCACCTGTGAGTACTGCAGCTCGTAGCCCACTAAGGTTCGACTGATATAGTACACAGCTCTTTCCTTGTTCTCATAGTCTTGCTGCGCTAGGAGAGCCCCAAGAGCAGTAGGTGTAGCGGATATGTAGAGGATCAAAGGTTTTCCTTGGATCGGAGGCATGAGTATAGGAGGATTCGTGAGGTACTCCTTGAGCTTGTTGAATGCCTCTTCGTACTGCTCATCCCATTTAAATGGAACGTTCTTATGTAGAAGGTGGCTGAAAGGATGGCACTTGTCGGCCAACTGTGAGATGAACCTGCGGATGGCCTGTAGCTTGCCCTGTAAGGATCTCAACTGTGTTAGAGTTTTGGGCGGAGGCATGTCCATGATTGCCTTGACCTTGGCCGGGTCTACCTCTATGCCGTTTGCTGACATGATGAAGCCTAGCAGCTTGCCTGATGTGACCCCAAACACACATTTCTTCGGGTTCAATTTTACTTGGAATTGGTCCAGCCGTTGGAAGACTTTCTCTAATGTGTCCAGGTGTGAGTCCCTGGTGAGTGATTTTGCCAAGATGTCGTCAACATAATCTTCCATGGTCACATGCATCATGTCGTGGAATATAGTTGTCATGGCCCGCTGGTATGTAGCACCTGCATTTTTCAGCCCAAACGGCATGACATTCCAGCAAAAGGTACCCCATGGACAAGTGAAAGCGGTTTTGTGCTGATCCTCTGGTGCTATTTTGATCTGGTTGTACCCTGAGAATCCATCCATAAGTGACAACATTGTATGTCCCGCCGTGAGGTCGACTATGATATCGATGTTGGGCAAGGGAAAGTCATCCTTGCGGCATGCTTTGTTTAAGTCTCTAAAATCGTTGCATAGTCGAACCCTGCCGTCTGGTTTAGACACTGGTACGATGTTTGATATCCATTCGGGGTAATCAATGGCCCTGATGAACCCCACGTCTAACAATTTCTTGAGTTCTTCCTTGACCAGGAGGGCAATATGGGGATGCATTTTTCTCAGTTTTTGCTTTACGGGTTTCACCCCTGGATCCAATGGCAAGTGGTGCAGAATCAGGTTTGGGTCCAAACCTGGCATGTCGGCATATGACCAAGCAAAACTGCCTCTCTTCTTTTTAAAGAATGGTATAAACCTGGTTTTCTCAGGTGGCGTGAGAGATTTTGCAAAGTGGATTATCTTAGGCTACTCTTCAGATCCAATGTTCACTGGCTCTGTTGGCTCTACCACGATCTGTGACCTTTCTTGATACATGTCACTTGGGAGGGTGTCAAGCAATCCATCGTCAGGTGCCACAATTGGGTTTTCACCTTCAGATACGTCCTTTCTTTTTACTGTTTTATGATCTGACACTGCCGCATGGCGGTTTTCACCGTCAGATCCCTTTTTGATCTTTACATTTTTGCGACTAGAAGGCTTGGCACCCTCCCCAAAGTATGCTACAGTATTGAGTTCGATAGTGAAACCGGCTTTATGATCTCCTTTTGGTAAATGATCTCGAAGTCCCAGATAGTCAATGTAGGCATCATCGTTCTGGAACACATCTAATTGAGGGGTCCCTTTCAGGTCCCAGTCAATAAGCTCAGGGTGTAAGAGGGGAAGGGAGTCGGATGAAAGACCTGATTCGTTGATAGTGTGGATGGAAATACTAGGAGCACAGGTGGGGGTAGTGTTCTGGGTGGTACTTTCTTCCAGGTTGTTTATCGCAATGGAATCGATACTTTCCTCGAAAGCCATAACTTCAGGGAGGGGCAAATCAGACTCCAGTGGTCTGTCCCGTTGCGTTTGTCTCTCATGATATGGGCTAAGGGTTTGGATGGTATCAATCTCCTTGTCATCGTAGGAGTGTTCTGTCAGCTCGTCCCATTCATACTGATTGGAATCATCTGAATCTGCGTCACTATCCCCTTGGAGTGTTTGAATTGTCTCCACTAGGCAGGCATTTTCTTTGGCTTTACCTTTACCTTTGTAGCCTAGGCCAGTCATGTTTCTAGCCGAAGAGGAGGAAGAGGGTTGTATAGGTTCGATGATCCCCTCTTTTCTGAGGCCGATGGGGCCTTGTCCTTCATATCCCATCCTATGCAAGATGGTTTCACCTCGCCCATAGAGCTCTGTAGGGAGTTTGGGTGGATCTTGGGATGTGTTTTCTTCTTTGGCATAGAGCCATTGTAAGAGATCTCGCTCCTTTGATTCATCGGATAAGGTCCCCCATTTTACAAAGGGGTTTGCGGGAGTTGTAGGAGGAGCAGAGGGCTTTGGAAAATGCCTGGGTTGATGTTTGGGCTGGCCAAAGGAGCGAGGAGACAAGGGCATTTTTGCAAGGTTGAGGCTGTGCTCAATCTGGTATTCCCCCACGCCATTTTCTTTTATGGTGATTTTCATTGGTTTGGGCTGTGAAGAGGAAGCTTCAGCAGTATGGTCTTGTGGCGGAGTAGGGGAGATATGGGCTCGGTTGTTGGGAATGACACATTCCGGTTTGGCTTGGAATGAGTTGCAATGCTGGTAGGGGTCGGGGTCGCCGTGTATGGTGACTTGCTTGCCATCGTGTGGGAACTTTATGCATTGATGGTAGGTGGAGGGGACAGCTTTCATGGCATGGATCCATGGTCTCCCTAGTAGAATATTGTAAGCAAGCTCCCGATCAAGGACTTGGCACACCACATCTTTAATAACCAGTCCTACTTGAATGGGTAGGACAACCGTGCCCTTCGTGGTGCGCTCCTCCTCGTCATAGGCCTTTATGGTAATCTTTCTCCGTGGATCCACTGCCTGTTCAGAGAACCCCAATGCAAGGACTAGCTTCAAAGTGCAAATATTCAAACCGGCACCCCCATCAATGAGGACCCTCTTGATGCGGTGCATGTGTACGAATGCGACAATGTGTAGAGGAGTGTTGTGGGGTTGAGACATGGAAAGGTCATCTTGTTCTGTGAATGATATGGAAGGGGAGGATGTCAAATTACCCACCATGGTTTGAAACTTTTCTTGGGCTAGGTTAGTGGGGACAGTAGTCTCCACTAAGGCTTTCTCAAGAATCTCCTTATGAGAAGGAGATAGACGCAGGAGCTCCAATATAGAAATATGAGCCGGAGTCTTTTGCAATTGGTCGATGACATTATATGGGCGGGGGTTGGACGGAGATGGCGACGACCTTGGAGGAGTGGTGTTGATCGTGACTCTACCACTGCGGGTAATGATACTACAACCAGTGCCGTTAGGTTCTAGTTGTTGGTTGGGGGATATGACGTTGACTTGTGGAACATGCTCAGAAATGTAGTTAATGGTGTACTCAAAGGGAACGCTTGCATAGTTAGCATTACTCGACCCACTGTTCTGGTTTGGCCTGTTACGATTGTTGTCATTATTGTTATGACCATTGGAGTTGTTGCCATTGTGACCATTGTTGTGGTTGTAACCATTGTTGTTGTGGCCGCCGTTGTGATTGTTGTTATATGGCCGGTTGTGGTTTAGGAGAGGATCTCGGTAGGCCACATGAGATTCATTAGAGGTATGCTGTTGTGTTCCTCCCTGATTTTGGTCCAGTATATCTTGTATGACGTTCTTAAGACGGATGCAATTATTGGTTGTGTGCCCCCTTCCTCGATGATACTCACAATAGTCTGTGTCCTTCCAATAGGGAGGTTTGACTATAGGCTCATAGTCACTTGTTGGTGGTAGAGAAATTTCATTGTTAGCCAACAACTTCCTGAGAGTAGACTCTTGAGATTCTCCTAACGGCGTGAATTTTCTCCTTGGGTTCGAATTGAACCAAGGTCTAGATTCCCGAGGGGGTGGCTTGTTGAGTGCACCGTTATTTGCTTCTTCCTTAAGAGTGAATATGGGTTGTTGTTTAGGGGCTGCCGCCTTGGCATCCACTACTCCATCGTTGACCACATTCTTGTTCTTGGTCCAAAACTTTGACTTGTCGGTTGTGTAATTGGAAGGAGGCGTGTCCTTGTAGAGCTTGAGAGTTCCTTTAGCGATCATAGCTTTCTCAATGAATAGCCCCATTTCGATGACTTTGGTGAATGAGGTAGGGCATTGTATCTGAATTTGATAGCTAAGATCGGGATTCAAATTGTGAACAAACATTTCCAATAGTTGTTTCTCAGGCATGTCGTAAGAACACTTGCTAGCTAGCTGTCGCCATCGTTGTAAGAAGGTGGCGAAAGACTCTCCACCTTTTTGTTTGGTGTTGCATAGGTCGAGCATAGATACTTCATGTTCTATGTTGTAAGAGAAGTGCGTTATGAATTTATTGACAAGTTCATCAAAAGTTTTGATTCCAGGGGGAAGACGCGAGAACCACTCCATAGCCTGACCCCCTAAAGATCTTGGGAATAGTCTCATTAAGTAGGTCTCGTTGTGAGCTACTTCTAAACATGCTGCAGTGAATTCCCTGATATGATCTCTAGGATCCCCCTTCCCTTTGTATTTGTCAAATTTCAGGATTCCGAACTGAAAGGGGAAAGGTTTCATGACCACACTTCTGTCAAAGGGGTATGGTGCTATATCTTCCAAGGAGTAGTTCTTGGAACTGGTGCCGATCTTAAGGTTGGAGATTTCTCGCTGGAGACTCTCAATTTGTTGTCTCACATCCGCTATAGGAGCATTTTGATCTATGTGTTGTTTTCCGCTTTCATTGGCCTGGGGGACCGTGTCATTTGTGCCTCTCTCATGTGCTTTTGGGACTGTGTCATTTGTGTCCCTCTCATGTTCATTGTCTCCATTTTCCATGATGGAGCTAATGTCAAAGTCTGCGGGGAGTTTGAGTCCGAGACTAGCAAGATGATGGAAATATTTGGTGGGATCCTCAAGGAGTACTCGCTCCACTAGGCGTTGGAATTTGCTATCTTGCATGTGTGCCACTAATTCTTCACGAGAAAATTCTTCATCATCATCGCGTGGTGGGGCGATGTGATCGGAAGGGTCGGCCATTTCAGTTAGCTTGTTGTACTGGGATCGAGTAAGAACCATGCAAGGTGGGGTGGGACGAAATGGACAAGGATTAGAAATTTTGGCAAGGTGCCGACTAAGACTGTAATGAATGGGATATCTAGGACAAGACTTGGACAAAGGGTTCTCTCGCTCAATGACTTCAGGTAAGACGGTTGACACAAGACTCCAGCCACTAGCAAGGGTAGTCGATACCAGTCTCACTGTGTAGGGCTTAGTCATTCAACAAGACTACTAGCAAAAGGTACTATGACCTACTAGGCTTACGTGAACTCACTAAAGAAGGACCTATGTCGAATCGGTATGGGACAGAATGACGATGGGGTAAGAGTGACCAGGACAGAAGGTGACGGGGACGACCGTCGAAAGAGAGAGAAACGGGTGAAATGGGTGAAAGTTGACTGCAAGGTTGATTCTGACCTCAGAAAATGGAACTAGGCTGAAATGGGTACTCCGAACAGCTGACGAAAATTTCTCAAAAATAGAGCAGATGCTCACTGTCACACATGCGCAGAAACAGATGCGCAGCAAGAATAGGTAAATGCACAGTAAGTCATTGTATAAGCGCCGCTCTGGTGAGGTATGTATGCACGGTAACAGTATGCAAATGCGCAGCAGAAAAGTATATGCGCAGCAGGTCAGCGTATATGCGCAGCAAGTCGCTGTAAAAGCGCAGCAGAACAGAGTATATGCGCAGCAGAAAGTACAAAAGCGCCGTAAGTCGGTACAAAAGCGCAGTAAGTCGCCGTATATGCGCCGCAGAAATGGATATATGCGCAGTTCTGGTATTTTTGGGCAAATTTTTGGGATTTTTCTCTGTTTTTGGGTAATTTTTGGCTGGAATAAGTCTTCCTGATCTGATTTTATGAATTAATTTAGCAAGAAAACACAGCAAGCACAAAGAATGTTTTGTAGTTTTTCATTGTTTTTGTAGTTTTTCGACTCTATTTTGGACAAAAGCAAGTACAAAATCCTAGGCGAGAAATGGATTATAAGGGATTTGGGCCACTAAAACAAGAGGTTTGTAATTCGGGCAACCGTTCAAGTGGTTACACGTGCGGCGGCGCTACTCTCCGTTATGGAGTCTCCCAGCCTCACAGGGTTGCGCCTGAGAGGGTTTTGGGGGAGGTTGGCCGTCGGTGTAACATAACAGCACTCATTGCAGGAGGTTTTCACCTCAAGCACAATTTATTTTAAGTGGCTCGGTAGGGCTTGGCGTTAGCCTGTTACCACTCAGGGTCGTTCCCGCTTGGACAAGCGTGCATCCAAGGGCAGGCCCCTCCTAAAGGTTAAACAAGTAGAATGACAAGTCTGGCACTCTGATCACCCAGAAGAGGGGAGAGCATAAGCCTATTGTCATTCACAAACACAGAATACACTGATTTAATCCACCCTAGTTAAAAAGATAAAAACTAAATGGGCTAAGCTAGTCAAACAAAACTTTGAAGTGATTTTGACAATATTGCAGTGGTTCAATTTTAAGTCCCAGAAAGCAGTTGTGAGTTCAATTTTAAATCCACGTTGTGTGAGATTGTTAACTTTGAAATTCAGGTCTCACGATATAGCAATGGTTCATTTTAACTCCAGAATGCAGTTGTGAGTTCAATTTTAAGTCCACGTTGCACGAGATTGTTAACTTTGAAATTCAGGTCTCACGATATAGCAATGGTTCATTTTAACTTCAGAATGCAGTTGTGAGTTCAATTTTAAGTCTTAGATAGCAATAACTTGGAAGTTTGTTTGCAATGCAAGCATGAAATAAACCAGTTACTTCCTCCCTAATTAAGACTAGATGAAGATTTGTAATGAACAGCCATTTTACTCTTTCCCAGAAAATGAAAGGTGAGCTAGTTAGATGCAACTACATGTAACTGAACCCGAGCCTAACCTGCAAAACCGCTCCAGCAAACACCTGCAAAAGGGTTAGCATTAGCAAAATACCCTAGAAAAGTACCAAAACCTGAGCCAGTTACAAATGCGCAACTTCAGTGATCAGATGCGCAGAAGTAATCAACAGAAGCGCAACATTAACGAATGCGCCGTAAAAATGAACAGATGCGCCGTTAAAATGAACAGATGTGTAGTTTTAACGTATGCGCAGCAACAGTCGTCATAAGCGCCGTAACAGACAACGGATGCGCCGTTTTAACGTATGCGCAGCAATATTATATGAAAGCGCAGCAAAAATCAACAAATGCGCAGTTTCAACAAAAGCGCAGCAACAGTCTATAAAAGCGCCGTTACAGTCAACAAATGCGCAGTTTTACAAAAGCGCCGTAACAGTCTTCAAAAGCGCCATAAAAATGAACAGATGCGCCGAAAGAACCTGTGCGTGACTCTGCGGGGTCTGTACGGAACCTGCCTTCAAAAAAGCTCAAAAACGGTAAAATAAAGGGGCAGCGGCCCCACGGTGGGCGCCAAAAATGTGAGGGTAAAATAGTGCATCAATCAAATGAATAACAGATGACCCAAACATCAATAGAATAGAGAAACAAAGAAGATTCAAATGAACAAAGCAACGAACAAACACAGCAAACCTCTTCCGTTTCGAAACTTCTGTTGTTCGCCTATCACGAATCGTCCTTTCGCAGATGAGATGATCCCTCAGAGAGTGCAATCTTTTAAAAGCTGTTGGAGGAAGTCGATGGTGAACGGCTATAGTGTGATATGCAATGAAGGTGAGCTCCAATGCAACAATGGTGATCTCAAGCTTGTGGATGACAAATGGGTGCCAAAGGCGCGCTGGTGATATTTCTGCAGAGTAACGATGTCAAAAGCCTGGATGATTAGAATGAAGGGATGAAGCTTCATTTATAGACCCGGGGGAATAGGAATCAACGGTTGAGAGAAGATATGAAGATCAACGGTTGAGGATGGTTGAGGAATGTGCAACCAGTGGAAATGTGACAAGTGTCCCAGCTCCATCATGAAAGGTGGGATGTGACAAAACTGATTGGAGAGTTAACTCCATTGACTGGTCTGTTAACAGAATTGATTGATCAGTTAGAAGAGTGGATTGTGGAACTGACTGGATTGATTGAGGATTTGACTCAACTGACAGGTTAGTGAACAGACTTGATTGATTGGTTAACTGACCTCTGATTGGAGAAGAAATAGGCCATGTGGGTGAGGGAAAATAAGATAATTAAATATTAAATATATTTAATTACATGTGCAACCTGATGAGGTGGACAAGGTGAGGTGGAAAGGTGACATGGAATTTTGAATTTAGAACTTTAGGATAGAGGAAATAGGATTAATTAAATAATTTATGATTATTTAATTGTGAAGGACAAATGGAAGGATTTTAATTAAATAAATTGAATTTATTTAATTATGGAACAGTGAATCGATTAAATAAATTTAGAATATTTATTTAATTAATAGAAGAAGGGAATAAATATTTAGAATATTTATTTAGGATGATTTGTGTCATTTTTAGGCGTATACAGTTAAAATTGATATATCTGCCATCGAACCAGAATCATTAAGTATTCATGGCTTTGATAATGTTGGACAACAATCCATGGGCACTATAATTGTACCTATACAAGTGGGACCTGTGATGGTGCCTACCTTGATTCATGCAATGCCTTGTTCTCTATCTTATAACATGATTCTTGGTAGACCTTGGATACATGCATTAGGAGAAGTTCCTTCTACTTTACACCATTTGATTAAGTTTATATTTAAAGGTAAACTACGTACTATCCATTCAGATCCTGAACCTGATAATTGTTTGCAAATGGAAGTGCATAAGCATGTTATTTGTCCTAAGAGTTTGAACAATCTGAAAGCTGATTTATTGGCTCCTCTTGCCTCTAAAAATGTTATGCAAGAGTCCAAGCAATTAAATGCATTTGTTGGTGATGACTGGGATTCACTAGATTTTGCATCTTCTTCCACAGGAGAGTATAAACTTAAAAACCCCATCCTCAAAACATCAAATATTGCATTGATCACATTGCATGCTTTGAATGATAAACATAAGACTTCTTTGATGACAAATAAGGATAATACTCTTAGTTATACTACTGATTATGAAACTTATGAAGCTCCACCTTCCTCTAAAGAAATGGTCTCTCTCTATGGAAGAGGATTTTGAATCCTTTAGAAAAATTGTGACTATGTAGGTAACGACTGTGGCATAAATCAACAAGGAATCAAAGTCCCTATAGAATTTGCTACGTAACATTGCTCAAATGGCATTGAATATAATCCTTTTAGGGAGTCCAAAGCCCATAAATGCCCTACTCTAAATGTGAATACAATGTCTACACTTAGCTTGATATTCCCTGAGATGATTGACATCAATTATCCTCTAGGATCACTTCCATTGGATATGTTTATGGCAGATGAAGCGATAATAGAATTCTTAGATGCTTATGATGGTATTCCTTATTATCACCATAAACGTGGCCTACCTTATTGTTTAAACAATGATGCATATTTTAGAAAGACTACTAGCATAATAACTACTATAGTAGAGCATAATGAAGAACTTGAAGAACATTTACAATCCTACAATCCCCCAGACCATAGTACTCTCCTTAATAGAAAGACTATTGATGTCGTTATGGATAAGGATAACCCTGAAAAAGTTATCCCTATTGGTGATTGTTTAAATATGGAAGAAAAAGAAGAAATGAGTAAACTGTTGAATGAGTTCTCAGAATTATTTGCTTGGAATTATTCAGACATGCCTAGTATAGATCCTCAAATTGTAACACATAATATTGTGTTGAAATTAGATGTTAAGCTATTCAAACAAAAGATTAGTAAGATGAATCCTAAGACTGCTTTGCTTGTTAAAACTAAAATAGAAAAACTTTTACAAGATGGTTTTATCCGACCTATTGATTACTCTCCATGGATCTTGAATATTGTTGCCGTCGCTAAAGCCAATGGTCATATAAGAATGTGCACAGATTTTTGAGACTTAAATTCAGCATCTTTGAAAGATGATTTTCTGCTCCCTAATATCAATATGATTTTTGATTCCATAGCTGGACATGAGTTGCTATCCTTCATGGATGGATTTTTGGGATATAATCAAATCCTTATAAATCCTCTTGATCAATATAAAATAGCCTTTATAAAACCTTGGGGTACATTTTGTTGGGTAGTCATGTCATTTGGACTTAAGAATCTAGGGGCTACTTACCAACGTGCACTGACTCTTATATTTCATGATTATATGCATAATATTCTAGAAGATTATGTTGACAACATCCTAGCGAAGTCTATCCATCATAAGGATCATGTTACAAATCTTTGACAAATGTTTGAGCACATACAAAAGTATAATATGCGATTGAATCCTCGTAAGTGTGTTTTTGGTGTGGACAGTGGAAAGTTACTTGGGTTTATTGTTTCAAATCGAGGTATAGAAGTCGATATGAAAAAAATAGATGTGATTGTTAATATGCCAATACCTAAGAACATATCTCAACTTCATAGTTTGCAGGGAAAGATACAGGCCATCCGCTGATTTGTTTCACAACTCGTGGATAGGACTCACCCCTTTACACAACTACTGAAGGAAGATTCTCACTTTCAATGGAATTCTGAATGTCAAAAAGCATTCGATGACTTAAGGGATTACTTAGCTAATCCGTCTATATTGCAACCTGTTGTTTCTGATAAACCATTTCTATTATACATCTCAGCATCCAACAATGCCCTAGCAACTTTGTTAGCACAACATAATGTTGAAGGCAAAGAATGTGTTGTCTATTACATCAGTCGTACTTTACGTGATTATGAGGTGCAATACACAGTTATAGAAAAGAATTGTTTAGCTTTAGTGTTTGCCACTCAAAAGCTTAGACATTATCTCTTAAATGCTGAAGTGCATGTAATGGTAAAATTCAACCCTTTGCAACATCTCTTCGCAAGAACAGATTTATCAGGTCGTATTGCTAAATTGGTTATGTTGTTAACAAAATTCGATCTCAAATTTATTTCACAAAAAGCGATTAAAGGGAAAGCAATAGCCAATTAGTTAGCTAATGCTCCCTCACCCTTTTCTATACAAAATGTCAATGCATTTCCTAACAAATGGATTTTAACAATCTTTGCGGATGAAAAATGGGAATTATACTTTGATGGATCAAAATGCCAAACTAGCTCCGGGGCTGGTGTCATATTAATACCTCCCATTGGTAAGTTGATTCCCTTATCCTACTACCTAGATTTCTTATGCACAAACAATATAGCTGAATACGAAGCTCTTATCGCAAGACTTCGTGCAACCTTGGCTCTTAATATCAAAAATATTATAATATACAGTGATTCTCAGTTAATTGTCAAATAAATAACAGGATAGTATCAAACTAAGCACAATAAGCTATCGCAATACCATAAGTTTGCATTATCTCTCTTAAAACAATTCACATCATATTTGATCAACACCATTTCTAGGAAAGATAACTGGCATGTGGATGCAATGGCAAGCGCAGCTTCCCTTATATCCCCTGATGGTTCTCCTAGGGAATTTACTTTTGTTGTCCGTAATCTTAAGACATCGATAATCGATGACCATATAGTTGCGAATTTAGAACCCTATGGTAGTACATACATAGATGAATGGTTCTCCTACA
The DNA here is from genome assembly GCA_027924645.1 of Cunninghamia lanceolata. Lineage (NCBI taxonomy): Eukaryota > Viridiplantae > Streptophyta > Pinopsida > Cupressales > Cupressaceae > Cunninghamia > Cunninghamia lanceolata. The sequence continues at coordinate 2,437,901 of BSBN01000367.1, read as the reverse complement.
TATTCAACTATCTACATGATGGAACAATTCCTAATTCGACATCTAAGAATGCCTGACTTCGTTTACGCAAACTAGCAGCACGATACACTATATTATTGAATGTTTTATATCGACGAAGATACAATGGTATTTTACTCTAATGTTTAAGCAATTCAGAGATTATGATAGCTTTAGAAGAAGCTCACTCTAGTGCCTATGGGGGCCATTTTGCTAGAAAATCATTGGTGCAAAAATTATTACGTATGGGTTACTACTGGCAGCATATGGAACAAGATTCCTTTTCTTATGTCAAGAGATGTCTACAATGTCAACAACATAAACACCTAATCCATGCTCCTGCTCATGAGCTTCATGCCCAAGTGTCACCATGGCCATTTTCCATCTGGGGTTTGGATTTAATTGGTAAAATTTCCCCACCCTCCTCTCAAGGACATACGTTTATTATTACTGCTACTAATTATTTTACAAATTGGGTCAAAGCGGTCCCTTTGCGATCCATGACTGCCGATGTAATCTGTCGATTCATACAAGATAACATAATTTCTCAATTTGGAATACCTTCCTCCTTGGTTTCAGACAATGGTACACCATTTAAGAACAAGGATGTGAAAAATTTCCTCAAAAAATATCATATACAACATCGCTTCTCTACACCTTATTGCCCTCAATCAAATGGCCAAGCAAAATCCTCAAACAAGGTTATTAGACAAATTCTATGGAAAACTATTAATAAACATTGAAAAGATTGGCATATGCAATTATCCTATGCATTATGGGCTTACAGAACAAGTATTCGAACGGCTAATGGTAACACACCATATAATTGTTGATAACTGAGAGGGGGGGTGAATCAGTTATCCTAATTATTTCTACTTTCTAAACTTTATTAATAATCAATGTAACATTAATCCAAATGAGCAAACATAATCATGAAATGGAAATACACATGACACGATATTTTTGACGTGGAAACCCTGTTAAGGGAGAAAACCACGGGGTGATTAACCCAAGATTGTATTCTCTGTTAGAAGAATGGAAATACAAAATGGCACTTGCCAATTAGGGCTCACTGCCCAAGCACACTGCTCACAAGGAGGCACACTGCCTATAAGAGACACACTGTCTACAAAAAGAGTGTTATACAATATTTGAACTGATTGGTAGCATCCACATATGCCAAAGTTCAGTTCTGGTTAGGCTTAGTACACTGATCTGCTGCACTTCATCTTTCCTTTTCTCTTATGCTGCTTTCCTTTCACATACTGGACCTTCCTTACTGCTTCTTCTCTGCTCTGCTTTTATTCGCACATCAATAACACCCACAACACATCTCACAACTAAATCCATCGTTTATATATATCCGCACAAGTGATTTCATCACCTTTCTAGTCAGCACCCGAAATAGTCAATCTTTTCACAAACTTTGATCTGTCGGCTGAATCCTTGCACACCAAGTAATGCAGATCAATGATATACTTATGGAAATCATTAATCATGTCGGCTAAACATAATTCATGCCTTCATAACCTTCACCAACATCAGTAACACATCCAGAATAATGTCTGATGTTCTGCCAATCAGTTCTTCCTTTGTTCACACTGTCACATGAGAACCCGACACTCAAACATTCATATATTTTTATCCTTTTCACACTGGAGGCTCAAACCTTGGAATCTATCAGTCAAGATACTCCTCTTGACTTCCCCAAATCCATACTTCACCAAGATGCTTCCTCTGAGAGATCTGGACCTGTCTGTCAGACCTCGCCACATGGTAGAGACATACCATGTCCTACGGATGTGTGGGATGAACTTTGTTGCCATCAATGACAACATTCATGAATCCATATAGTGTGTCTTGCCAACAATAATCTCGTCTACGGCGCAAATATGATAATACCCTTGGAGTTAGAAATTCCTTCCTTGCGAATTTCCCTAAGAGATATCATGGATCATGACATAGAATGAGAGAAAAGATCGCAGGAACTTGAGAATCTTGATGAAAGACATATTAATTCTCTTGAACATCTCAAGACTTATCAAAAAGGTATACAACGAGTCTATAATGCGCAAGTCATACAACATTCATTTAACATTGGGGACTTGGTTCTTTATAAAAATCAACGCAACATAAATGCACCGCCTGGTGAAAAAGGTAAGTTCAGCCCTAATTAGTTTGGACCATATATAGTCACTAAAACCTTTGGATCCAGAGCATATAAATTAGCCAATGAGAAAGGTATGCCACTTAAAGAACCTATTAATGTAGTGCACCTCAAAAGATTTTATGCTTAGAGATCTAATGTTAAATGTTCCTAAGCTAATTCAGCACATAGATTAGCTTCAATTTTGACAAGATATCACTGTTTTGTCTTAATTCATTTAGCAATACATCTTTGTTCAGTTGATCATTGTTGTATCATGTTTAAGTAGTAATTGCTTAGATCACTTTTGTATTAACTGAATGTTACATGGAAATTAAAGTTATGTGTAAAATAATTAATCATTGTGTTTGTTACTACATGTTCTTTTTAGAATTGTTGGTATATCACAATAGCATTAATTATAGCATTTAGGCATCATCACTAGTTGCATTTTTACAAAAAACACATGTGATAGATCAAAAGCCATTACACATAGATAAAAAGAGATAACCATCATATATAAATATCTCAAGTTTCATGTATACATCCAAGTTGACTATCCCCCATAACAAAATTAGATGTCTTAGTACATAAAGTATATACATCACATAGCAGAGCCTTGATCGCCAGTACCCTTAAGCCCTCATGGTGTGCGAGTGACAAAAGCCTGACCATGTGTGGCTATGGATCGTGAATGACTCCTAGAGATGCTTTACGATCGTAACCCCTTGATCTCACCTCTCATCTCTATCATCTACTCATGTGCCTCCTGGTAAATCCTCTGGTACCGGTCTCTCTTGGCCTGAACCCTGTCTCTATCAGCTCTAGCCTGCTAGACCTCCCACAGTAAGAACTCACTGACAGCTAGTTCTCCCTCTGATGTAGGAACCACTACCACCTACTCTCACTATGCCCTAAGCTCAGTCTCAGTGCACTCATCTCTCTATTGAAACTCCTCTCTCTCATGTAGACTGCTCTAGCATGGCCTCTATAGTAGTCCTTTATCTGACAATTGTCATAAATATCTCAGCATGCCGCCCAACGGATGATCATGGTGAATAACCTTCCCGCACTCGCTGCTTTGAGGCATTTGTAGGTACCATGTTTGCTATGATGCAACTCACACAGTCTCGCCATTCATTTGTCCCAACTGCAAAATAGAGGATGAGATAGATGTTAGACTCCAATATAAATATCACAAATAATAAATTATACAAAACATCAAATAATAAATCAAACTTAACCTGGATCTCCATCTAACCAGGATGGATCTTGGATTGCTGATAGTGTGATGAGCTTTGCTGCCTAATCTGCAGCTGGGGAAATAGACCTATTACACTCCCCCCACTCTCTCTGACTAGACCTCGCATCGTCTGTAGGAGTAGGACCAAGAGCCTTTGACTGTAGTCTCAACTCAGTCTCCTCATCAGTGTCTGCATCTTGCCGGCTCTATCGTGATCTCACTCTGAAGACATATTGTGATGGTACTTCCTCAGACTCCTCTTTCTCCTCAAGATTTTAGTATCCTGCAAAATCACTAACATTGTCCTCTACCCCTGTGTCACTCGTGTGACTAGCCCAAGTTCAGGCATCCCTTGTAGGGTGCCTAGGTGGAAAGATAGGTGCAGGCCGCGTTGTGTGCCACCAAGTCTAATATGATCAAGTACACTTGACATCATCTGTATTTGACACTGGCTCTGCATCCTCAGGACCCTCATCATCACTAAGTAGCATGTCTGCTACCATCAGCCGTCAGATGGTATTTACCCTGACTGTGCTGCAAACAACCCATGCATAGCTCAGACAAACTATAGGAACATCCTGTATCTGTCTAAACTATTGTGCCACCTTGTCAAAGTAAAACCAAGATATGATATGATCGAGGTGACTAGCCATCATTCGATCCCTTTGCATCCTCGTTAACTACCTTTGTTGGCCAGGCCATCTGATGTATCCACGATATGGTCTCCAAATGATGTCGCTGGGCTGTAATCTATCAAATACTACTCTCTAGTATAGCAGATTGTCATGCTTCCAACACCTGACCAGTGGATAGGCATAGACACGTAGATGGGTGAATGTTGCCTCTATAGGAAAACCCGCTAGTCATGTGCACCTAATGTGCTCAAAGGCCCAGACCTGTAGTAATGTGCAGACCATCAAACTATGCATCTTATAATGGATATATCACCCTAGGTTGCAATAAAGGTGCGCAAGCATACTGTGCCCCCATGCATAGATACTCTGATGCTCCTCCATCGCTCTAATGGTGTGAACGAGACCCCCGTGAAGGTGAGTGCCTTGTCCATTTGGTGCGATGGCTAGTGTGATTGTGACAATCATGATCCTCCATAGTAAGGGAATGTCTCTGCATCCTTGCTCTAGCAAATAGAGCTAAATATGTCCTCACTCTGCCTGAGAAACTATGAGACCCAAGCAGTATAGCTGACTCTTGCGAGTGTACCCCGCTTAGCGATGTCTAACAACCCTCACTATCTCTCCTTGGATTGGCAGTCGAAGGATCCTAAATACATCCTCTAGTGTGATGGTAATCTCACTTGCTGGTAAGTGGAATGTGGATGTATCTACATCCCACCTCTCCATCAATGCCATGAGCATAGCATAGTCGAATCTGATTGTGGGCATATCAAATACCCACCATAGGCCCACCATCTATAAATGTTCTCTCTCTGTGACAGTCAAGGTGCTAGCGTGATCTTGTAGAAGTGCCATTAGATGACTGCATGTGTGCTCACACATCTCAGCGACATCTTACAGATCGAAAAGCAAGCAAGAGTATCAAAATCCCCTCTAGAAACTAAAGTAAGCTATCAAGAACTTGACAGAATGCCTGTGCCTAGGGCCTATGTCTTCTATGGACCAGGGCACCCCAAGAGGACTAGGGCACCCCAGAGGGACTCTGGTGCCCTAGGTGGACTCGGATGCCCCTATCTGGGACCCCTGTCCACCCTCCCCTCTTGGCATAGACATCTATAAATGTAAAATTGAAAGTACAATGAAAGATGACAGAGGAGTTAGATCCGGACCCTACCTCAGCCTTGAAATGTCTCTCTGGTACTTGGGCTCGGAGCATCTCCAATCATGGTGGATGATATGGATGTCAGCTCGGCATGGTCATTCCCCTATTCTCCGTCTCTAACTACAATGACAAGAAACAAGAATGAGTTAGTGATAAGTGATAACTCCCTTTTACATAAAGTGAGTGAGAATTCCTATCCCTAATTGGGTGCAAAAGTGTGCTCTTTCACTCTTGAGCCCTTTTCTTGAGCTGTCAAACCTCGATTTCAGTGTCATTGGTTGCATTGGAATCTTGGTTCTGCTCTCTTTCTTTCCCAATGTGTTATGTTTGAGCATTGTTTCTTCAAATGACCCTCATAACACATTTCTCATCAAGTTTATCTTGAAATCGACGCATGTGGATATCTCCTTGTTTCTACTCTCAGACTAAGCAAGTAGAAAAAGGGGGGCCATATATCTCCCTCGATTTCCTCCCTCATCATGTCCCATCACTCAACCCCCTTAGTGTTTTTTGGTACTAACTTATTAGTGATGGTTGCAGGTTGATTTGGTTTTGATTTTCTGACAAGTGTTCCTTTGCAGGTTGCGGTTCCTAACTTTGTGGTCTTGCAGAATTACAAACTTGGGGGTTTCTACCTTATTGGCGATAACACTTCAGCTTCCTCTACAATATTCTTTTGGGTATCCTTTTCATGATTGATGTATTTACTTTCCTTTAGTTGCATATGCACATAGTGTCATATGGCCACTAAAGCGGGGGCTAAATGTAACATCAAAAATTGTCCTCCTGTATGGAATGGTACAATTTCCCTTGGTTTAGCTCCTCACTTTTGGTGACCTCTCAACCTTTTCTTTTCTAGCCTTCCTGAAACCCTAATTGACTAAGCCTAGAAGCAAATTATTAACTTTTGAGTTAACTTGTTGATAGAACCTAGAAAGGGGATTTGAGATTTGGATCCCTAGGACCCCCAAAAATGTATATTTGAGCAGAAACTGGGGACTTGGACTTGGCTGCCCACGCCCTAGTCCTCCCTTATTTCCTGGGATTTTGAATTCTGGTGAGGTGTCGGCTCCTGCTGAGTGCCTCGGGATTCCATTTTCAAATTCTCATTTTTCATGCAATATAGAGATGTTATTTTGAAATTTGAATTCCCTAAAGCTAGATATAAAAAGACATTTACAAATCATTTTATCACACACAATTCTTATGCAAGCTTGATGCCAAAACTCTGCTACAATTGCTATTGAAGATCAGTGACTTGTTCAAGCTCTTGAAAGTGTTTTGTATTTACTATCATGGAGACAATGGATGGAGATTAGGAATCAAGATCTTGAGTCTATCTTTCTATTCCTAGGGTTTGTACACCCTTTGCATGATTAGGAGAAGGGTTGAAGCCTCCAACAACAAGCTTGGAGATCCTCCATGGACATTGTTGATTCGCCTTCTTATTCAGGCAAGTCTTCATTTGTTTTCATCTCCTTGAGGTGAAGTTGTATGTGTTTATCGATGCAAAGCAAGTTGTTGATCTTCCCTTGATTGAGACATCTAGGGTTTGATATTTTTGCATACACATTGTTAGGTTTGTACACACTTCTGTAAGTCTTTTTCTCTAGCTATTGTTGAGGTAGAGATACGAAAGGCAGGGCTTGACTGAGGCAAGCTCCTATATAACTACAACATTTCCCTTCTTTTGTAGGTGTAGATCATGTTTTGCAGGTTCCAATGGAAAGAAGCTATAAGAAGGAAGATATTGTGGATACAATTGTGACACTTTCAGATTTTTAGATTCAGACACTTGCAGGACTAAGGAACAAGTACCCTAGTCCAACCAGGGGTTATTTCAAGGATTTGGAAGCCATTTAGCAGTCTCAGACACCCTGTACAAAAGATTTTTGAGTTCAGAAACTTTTGGGACACAGGAGCGGGTACCGTAGTCCAAGTGGTCCTCAAAATCTAGGTGCACTATCTTTGAAACCTTCTTTCTATACTTCTATGATTAGTTTTGCTAGTTGTTTCATCAGTTTCTGAATATTTATGATTTAGGGCATAATTAGGGTTTTACTTGGTTGAAAGGAAAATACTTGATAAAACCTTAGTTAGGGTCTTAGGTTTCATAACCACATGAGTGTAAGGGATAGACAAAGTGATTAGAAGCTTGCTCATAAGCTTAGTCCTTGTCCTCTCAATGCTTAGTGGAGAAATGGTAGTACTTAACCTAGTTTAAACAAACTATCTAATTTTCCCCTAAACACAAAGTAGCCATGAGTCCATAACCAATAACCATGTCCAATATCCATATCCATGTGTCTTGATGGCATTGACCCACCTAGTGAGCCCTTCCATAGAAGCCACAATGACATATCTCTTGTTTGTGTAAAGGTTTTAGCCTCCAAGAGATATTCAAACAATAGGAAGGTAGTGAATTAGAGCTTAGAACAGCTCACACCTACCCCCATCCTTAAGGGTTTCCCTATGTCTACTTCCTCATATACTCTCAAACAGGTGGATCTCACCATACCCGATAAGAAATCACATCACAACAAAATACCATCATTCAAAAATAGAAAAGTCAATGAGTTTAGCCACCAAAATATAAATAAGTCCAAGAGTAAATTGTAATTCCAATAATAAAGTAAGAAAAATGCGCATAATCTTCAATAATAAATCAAATGTAACCACAAGAGTTACATGCCAAGAAAATCATCCATGGCTAAACCAATACAAGAAAGATAAACCAAAGTAATGGTCCACACAAGCAAAGCAAATGTCACCAATAACCGAAAGAAAGATTCACAATCTTCAAAATATACACATTACAACACTACGTACCTATTGCTAGTCACCACACGAGGAAGGAGGAAAACAAGTGTGACACTCTCTACAGTCCTTCATGTGGGTGTGACCAACTCATGCAACCCTCACATGGAAAAGTATTGTGTCGGAACTCTCAGGTCACATACCTCATTCAACGCGACTGCCCATGGTATACGCCAAGCAGAGAAAGCACGCAATGGTCGTATACCACATGGCAATGTCCTACTCATAGGAACATCTCGCATAGTGTGTACCCATGGAGAAGGAATGTGCAGCTATACACTAAGCCAGAGGTGGACATAGCTAGATTCCACTTGCATGCCAACTGATCAAAATCAAGGCAATCTTGAGCGAACCCTCTACTCTGTGCTAGCACTCACTCCATGCTACACATGTAGGAACATAACATGTATATATACTTCTCCTTCATACATCTATGTATGTGGCATCGTGTCCTTGATCTCGGCTCGCTACCATCAGTGACACGACATCCTCACCAGCACTGTGTCGGAACACTAGTGGGGGGTGGCATCATATCTAAAACAATCACATCAAGGTAAGATCATAGCTATCATAAGTGCTCATACCATATACTAATATCATCCTCAAGAACTATGCAGATTAGGCTAACACTGTATGAACCAAGTATCTGGTCCATTAATAAGGGGAAGTAGTGAGTACTTTCTTGGGAGGTTGAAACAATTGATGTCATTTTGTGCCACCATTATGCATACATCATGCAATTCCCTCCCAAGGAACTTTGTTACTGCTACTACCCTCCACATATTGACCTATCTACAGCCCTCAGGTTGGCAGTCAATAGGGTGACAACAAGAAAACACATAGATGGTATGATTTTCTCCCATACACATAATCCAACCATACCTTCCATGGATGGGTACACAGTATCACCATCCCATGGGCACACATCGCAAGCACTAGTTAATCACAACACTAAACAGGAATACATCAATGGATGTTCACATCATGGGGAATACAATCATGATTTCTCTTACCCAGGCATAACCATAGCCAACACATGACTATGTAACATGATGCAAAATATACAACTTTACACAATAATAAGTACTCCCAAACATCCGTACCAATTTTTTATTTTCACAAGGCCAACTCATTTACCCATAAATTCATAAATTCACTTTGCAACTCTTTCAACATAACACAATAGTGTATGAACATGTATAGAATCATCACTATCATTTTTACATCAATGCATAAACATAAGTAACTTTTTCACAATCATTATTACAGTCACTTCTATAATCACATAATGATATACATCTCATAATGACACATAATGCGACATCATGCAACAAGTCACAGGAATACCATCTATTCACAAGAGAATCGGATGCTAATAACATAATGGAATGAGTTTTGTTTGAGGAACTCTAATCATTTCTCTACATTCACATCCATACACATTAGCTTAAGTAACCATGGTCGTGTCAATGGCATGCAATTGCTCATCAAGCAAGATATGCAACATTCTCACTACCTTAGCATTCACTATTTTTAGTTTGCATTAAAGTACAAGTGTTCACCTATATGATCTCATTAAAATCACAATGCAATAGAAGAGATCAAATTTCATCAACAAGATATATCCACTAAGTAATTACCATCCTCATTCAAGCTCATTAAGCAAGGAGTTACTCATAAACATGTAATCACTTTCAATTGCATGATGATAACAAACATAAGGTCTTCTTTACTTCTATCTCATTAAATCTTTTACTTATTGCAATTTTCACATGCTAATTAAACCCATATGCCATTATTCTAACATCTTGTCAACTATTGACAACTAAGAAGAGGAGAGAAAGATAGATTTCATCTCAAGTCAAGACATTACATGCCATCCAATATTCATTATACAAACATGCAAATTCTACTAAGGGAAAGTTTAAGCCACCATTAGTATTTCAATGACTTCAATATGTTATCAAGGATGATAAATGGTAGCAACTCAAGCACATTAATAGGTTATAAGAAAAATCAGCAATCATCCAACACTTACAAGAGAGCATGGAGCAATCAAACTAATCTATCCATAGCCACAAATAGCTACATCCTACCATCCTTTACATCTATAATACAAGAAGGAATTACAAGAGCAATTCATGATCAATTAGGGTCATTTCATTCACTAGCAACATAAAGGAAGACACAAGAAGAGTCTATCCAAACAAGGGTAATTAGGCAACCCAAGTTACCTTCAACCCATGAACATACAAGGCAGAACATTCCTACCCTCATCTTATAACATGGGAGAGTGATCACTCATAACTGTGGGAGACTCTCAACCAAGGTCAACATTCAAGTCACAATGAGTAAGGTAAGACCAAGGAGGTTGTTTCCTCCACAATTTCTAAGAATGGGGTTGTAACTTAACCCACTAATGCAATGCTAAGGCATGAAAGCAATCAGGACTATAAAAACAATATAACAAGCTCACATCACACATGCCAAATGTAGCAAAACATAGAAGGCTCAAGTATACGAGAGCTCCCAGTGTGTGAACATGGGCTCTGGTACCAAATGTAACATCTTGTCCTGCAACCCCGAAGGGTAAGGGCCAAAAGAGGACAAGAAAATTTTATTTTGACATAAGTAGATAACATACACATGATATGCTCACTGATTCGATAGACCAACAGCATTCATAGCCACGGATGGCCGAATGCGCATCCCAGAGGAGAGGACTAAATCACTCTCCAGAGAAACATTAATACAACTACATTCATTTTAAACACCGACCCAAATATTCCTATAACCCATTCCAGATCATAAACATGAATCCAAAAGCATCACAGTACAAGCGGATTCGATACTCACACCAGAATCCATAAACCAAGTAGGAAACATCTCATTTCTTCTCATTAAATTACATGATTACATCCTCTCTCTCAAGAGAGTACAATAGCATAACAGAATATATAAGTACAATGGCATAGCCATAAATGTGATACAATAACTAAATGAGTACATCAACTGAAAAGGTAATGGAGAGAGAGAACATCTCCAACTGGTGCTTTAATAACCTGTACACCAGTCCCCAATGGCAGTGGCATCGCCTCCCAACCATGTGGACTCAAAAGAGACCACCCCACCATGCTCAGAGGTAGTCACAAGGCCCAACTGGAAGTACAAACAACTAGGGTATACATGATGGCCAACACTCACATCAATCATAGAGCAGACACAGAAAATAATGCATACAGCCAGTCATAACATAAATGTACTCATCCAAGTCATACGTCAGGTACTACTAACAACTACTAAGGTACTAGATACTAGGGTGCACATCGGATGGAGTGTCATCATCTGTGCACGAAGGGATGGCACCACATGGTAACAAGTGCACCTCTCCTACAAATGAGGAGACTCAATAAGGCCCAAATCAACGCCCCGCAGACCGATAACTCGATGCCCCGCAGATAGATAGGCCTTCTCATGTGCATCCTTAGCCTTTACAAGAGCTTAAGGCCATGCATGAGGACTCAATATCTTGGATCTAAGCTCATCTTGTTTTACCAACGAGGTACACAAAACCCAATTAAAAATAATACAATAACCAGTCACAATCCCCAACAACTCTAAAAAGACTTAGAATTACCAACATGCATTTATAAGCATTAAGCAAACACAATGCCTCCTAAGCATCATCTCAGACCTTCCAAGGTCCCTAACAAGCTATATGTATGCCTCCCATCATACTAGGTAGGCCTTGCAAACTTGCAATCATTGCTTACCATGATACTACCCTAAAACACCTTGATTACATATAAAATGTATTTGTAGCTTCCAGATAAAATGGTGGATACAAGTGCCAAATCTACTACAAAATACATCCCAAAGAAGGCAAGTGTTTATTAAGTATAAACCTCAAGGAAAATTGGAACGTACTAAACCTATTGTTTGGATTCATGATTCATACCTTCACAAACCATGACTAGCCAATACAATGGGCACTCGATTTAAAAGTCTTATCCTCTAAACTTATACTGATATTTTTTGTTTTTGCCAAGTAGTTTATTGCAACAAATACCTTTGAAATCAAAATACAATAGATTAAATTTATTGCATTCTAAGATGGGTAAAATGTTCTAGGATTGTGGGTGCAATGTTTTAAGTCATAGAACAGTTATTAAATAGCTTAACTACCAAACATACTATTTTTTTATTTATCAAAGTGGTTTTGCATTGCATTCTGGATCCTGTGTTGCTTTGTAACAATAATCAATGAATTCAAACATAAAAGTTGTCAAATGGTTTGTATTTCAAGATGGGTATAGGATATAACTGATTGAAAGGGTACATATATTAGGAAACATGATCAAGCAGTTGAAGCGATTTGTAATGACCAAAACAGAGCCACTAAGTTTTATTTTATTTAAGAAGAGTTGTAATAGAAATCTCCTCAGAGAAGTCATCGAATAACAAAAGGTTTCATGGGACTTAGATCTCTGCAATCTCTATCATTACGTCCCTATTTTATAGAATGGCTGCCCTCATATATATATTCTTTATAGGATCAATCCCTCTGTTTGCCTAAAATTTTACACAAAAAACCACAAAATCTTTCCTTGAAACCCCTTTGTTTTCACTACAAATTATAAATCAAAACCCATGTGGTCTTTTTCTGAAAACTCTTGTAGCTAAAGAATAAAGGAGATCATTCTGCATGATGTTAATAAATTCAAGGACAGAGGCAATATAAATATCTTGCATTGAAATAATTTATGGCATGTATTTTTATAAGGTAGTAATGGGATTCTAGTTTTTTTATCTGTGGTAATTGAAATTGCAGCAAATGTATTTTAGTTTTTGTGCTAAGAAAACAAAAATAGAGGTAAATACCTCTTTTCCCTTTGCACTCGCCTCAGCTCGCCTTAGATCTTCCTTTCCAAGATACACACCATATGGATTTGTTGAAAAGACTTTAGAAACTTTCATGCAAACACCACTAGTGGGTGTAGGTCAGCCTCCACAACCTTTGTCGCATCCTCACTTCCTATGCCAACAATGCATAGAGAAGACGCACAAAACTATTTGACAGAATGCATCAAAGAGATGTTGTCTCAAGGGATTCATTGATTGTAGGATTCACACAAACTAGATTTGTTAAAAAGGCGTTAGAAACTTTTAAGTAATTGCAACTAGCGGCTGTAAAGCTAGACTCCATAACCTTAGCTAGCATCCTCACTGCCCATGCCAAAATGGGAGCGATGGAACAGGGTATGGATATCCATTTAAGGCATAAAGGAAAGCAGATTTCTATTAAATATTATAGTTGGAAAATGCTCTGGTATCTATATTTGCGAGATGAGGGAGCACATACAAGGCATGGAAAAGCCAATGCAATGGCAGGAGTCAAACCCCAATTCCATAGCCACGCCCCTGCCTCCTCCCTTCAAAACAGTGATTCGGTTTAGGGTTCTCTCTTTTTTTTCACAAAAGTGATAGTTTCTTCCTCTTTTAATTCCTACGTCCACTTTTTATCTGCCCAAAAGATATTTTCCTTGCATCAACTGCCTAACCAAACTATGAACACAAGATCATTACATCCTACCCCCTAGGACTAGGCTTACTCCTAGAAGCCTGCACATGCTAAGATGTAGCCAAAGCACACACTAGTCCATGAAACTCTATACAATAATAAAAATCAGGTTATCACATGTACAAATACATGCAATCCGTCACCAAACAAGGGTAAGGAATAGGCAAGGCACTCATTTCCTACAAAATATACATTAGCATATAACAATTTTCTCTAATCAAAATAAATAATGATGCCAAGGAAACCACATTGAACAATAAATGGAAACCAAGGAGAAAAGCCTCAACCACCGCACTGGCAAACTACACATGTCCATAAGGTGCCATCTAGACATTACCATTAGGTAACTGAATGATAAGACAATAACACTGAAATACTACACTAGCAAGGTACAGTGGCTAGGGTAGGGAACAGGGCCTGTGACTATCTCCAATAACCACCATCAGGGAATATGAGTATGCTCGGACCTCTGAATCTAGGTGGAGTTGATACTCAGTACCTGCAACACTCCAAGCACAAGTCAAAGCACATGTGCATACATTGAATATAATAGTCAAAGCATCAATGGACATCAAGAAGAGGGTCATGACATCGTAAGCCTCTCGAATAAGAAAGTTACAACATCATCCCTTTCCCATCCATGATCATCTGAAAGCAATGATAATAGTATATAAACATATAAACATGTAATTCCAACATAAACCACACAATTTTCTCATAATTTGCAACAAAAGGCACTTTCAAGACATAAAATTTTCAATTCTCTAACTTTTATATGCAGCTATCTATAAAATGGAGCACACATGCACACATATACATCATTTCAACCTCTGATTTCATAGCATGCATGGCATCTCTTTACATATAAGGCAATAGTTTTTTACTTTTCAAGGCATAATGATGCAATTTTTGTTCTCTTATATATTTTAATATGCAACTAGATACATGACAATTGTACCTCCTACATATAGATACATACTCATTCATATCACAAGGCTACATTAGGGGTTCACATGGATGTCATAGTACCATCCATATCCAAAGTAACCATGAGTCCATAACCAATAACCATGTCCAATATCCATATCCATGTGTCTTGATGGCATTGACCCACCTAGTGAACCCTTCCATATAAGCCACAATGGCATATGTCTTGTTTGTGTAAGGGTTTTAGCCTCCAAGAGATAGTCAAACAATAGGAAGGTAGTGAATTAGAGCTTAGAACAGCTCACACCTAACCCCATCCTCAAGGGTTTCCCTACGTCTACTTCCTCATATACTCTCAAATGGGTGGATCTCACCATACTCAATGAGGAATCACATCACAACACAAGACCAATATTCAAAAATAGAAATGTCAATGAGTTTAGATACCAAAATATAAATAAGGAAGAGTAAATCTCAATTCTAACAATAAAGTAAGAAAAATGCGCATAAACTTTAAAAATAAATCAAATGTAACCACAAGAGTTACATGCCAAGAAAATCATTCATGGCCAAACCAATACAAGCAAGATAAAACAAAGTGTTGGTCTAGACAAGCAAAGTAAACATCACTAATAACTGAAAGAAAGATTCACAATCTTTGAAATATACACATTACAACACTACGTGACTATTGCTAGTAACCACATGAGGAAGGAGGAAAACAAGCATGATTGTCTCCATAGTCCTTCACATGGGTGTGACCAACTTACGCAACCCTCACATGGAAAAGTATTGTGCCAAAACTCCCTGATCACATACCTCATGTGGCGCGACCATGCATAATATACGCCAAGTAGAGAAAGTACGTAATGGCCATATACTGCATGGCAATGTCCTACTCATAGGAACATCCTGCATAGTGTGTACCCATGGAGAAGGCATGTGCGGATACACACTGAACCAAAGTTGGACATGGCTAGATTCCACTTGCATGTCAACCGATTGAAATTGAGGCAATCTTGAGCGAACCCTCTACTTTGCGCTGACACTCACTCCACGCTGCACAAGTAGGAACATAACATGTATATATACTTCTCCTTCACGTATTTATGTACATGGCATTATGTCCTTGAGCTCAGATCGCTACAATCAATGCCATGGCATCCTCACTAGCACTGTGTCGAAACACTAGTGGGGGTGGCATCATATCTAAAACAATCACATCAGGGTAAGATCATAGTTGTCACATATGCTCATACCATAAACTAATATCATTCTGAAGAACAATGCAAATTAGGCTAACACTGTATGAACCAAGTATCTGGTCCATTAATAAGGGGAACTAGTGAGTACTTTCCCAGGAGGTTGAAATGATCCCTGTCATTTTGTACCACCATTAGGTGTATGATGTGCAATTCCCTCCCAAGAAACTTTGTTGCTACTACTACCCTCCACATATTGACCTATCCACAACCCTCAAGTTGGCAGTCAATAGGGTGACAACAAACAACACATAGATGGTATGATTGTCTCCCATACACATAATCCAACCATACCCTCCATGGATGGGTACATAGTATCACCATCCCATGGGGACACATTGCAAGCACTGGTTAATCACAACACTAAACAGGAATACATCAATGGATGTTCACATCATGAGGAATACAATCACAATTTCTCTTACCCAAGCATAACTATAGCCCATAGATGACTATGCAACATTATGCAAAATATACAACTTTACACAATAATAAGTACTCCCAAACATCCATACCAATTTTCTCTTTTCACAAGGGCAACTCATTTACCCATAACATCATAAATTCACTTTGCAATTCTTTCAACATAACACAATAGTGTATGAACATGTATAGCATCATCACTATAATTTTTACATCAATGCATAAACATAAGTAACTTTTGACACTATCATTATTATTGTCACTTCTATAATCACATAATGATATACATCTCATAATCACACATAATGTGACATCATGTCACAAGTCACGGGAATACCATTCATTCATAAGAGAATCAGATGCTAATAACATAATGGAATGAGTTTTGTTTGAGGAACTCTAATCATTTCTCTACATTTGCATCCATACATATTAGTTTAAGTAACCATGGTCGTGTCAATGGCATGTAATTGCTCATCAAGCATGATACACAACATTCTCGTTAACTTAGCTTTCACTATTTTCAGTTTGCATTAAAGTACAAGTGTTCACCTATATGATCTCATTAAAATCACAATACAATAGAAGAGATCAAATTTCATCAACAATAAATATCCACTAAGCAATTACTATCCTCATTCAAGCTCATTAAGCAAGGAGTTACTCATAGACATGTAATCACTTTCAATTGCATAACGATAACAAATATAAGGTCTTCTTTACTCCTATCTCATTAAATCTTTTACTTATTGCAATTTTCACATGCTAATTAAACCCATATGCCATTATTCTAACATCTTGTCAACTATTGACAACTAAGAAGAGGTGAGAAAGATAGATTTCATCTCAAGTCAAGACATTACATGCCATCCAATATTCATTACACAAACATGCAAATTCTCCTAAGGGAAAGTTTAAGGCACCATTAGTATTTCAATGACTTCAATATGTTATCAAGGATGATAAATGGTAGCAACTCAAGCACATTAAGAGGTTATAGGAAAAATCAGCAATCATCCAACACTTACAAGAGAGCTTGGAGCAATCAAACTAATATGTCCACATCTACAAACAGCTACATCCTACCATCCTTTACATCTATAATACAAGAAGGAATTACAAGAGCAATTCATGATCAATTAGGGTCATTTCATTCACTAGAAACATAAAGGAAGACACAAGAAGAGTCTATCCAAACAAGGGTAATTAGGCAACCCAAGTTACCTTCAACCCGCAAACATACAAGGCAAAACATTCCTACCCTCGTCTTATAACATGGGAGAGAGATCACTCATAACCATGGGAGACTCTGAACCAAGGTCAACACTCAAGTCCCAATGAGTAAGGTAAGACCAAGTAGGCTATTTCCTCCACGATTTCTAAGAATGGGGTTGTAACTTAACCCACCAATGCCATACTAAGGCATGAAAGCAATCAAGACTATAAAAACAATAAAAAGCTCACACCACACATGCCAAACACAGTGAAACATAGAAGGCTCAAGTATGCCAAAGCTCCCAGTGTGTGAACATGGGCTCTGATACTAGATGTAACATCCCACCCCACAACCCCGAAGGGTAAGGGCCAAAAGAGGACAAGGTATTTTTTTTTGACATAAGTAGATAACATACACATGATATGATCGCCAATTCGATAGATCGATAGCATTCATGGCCACGCATGGCCAAATGCACATCCCAGAGGAGAGGACTAAATCACTCTCTAGAGAAATATTAATACAACTACGTTCATTTTAAACACCAACCCAAATGTTCCTATAACCCATTCTAGATCATAAACATGAATCCAAAAGCATCATAGTATAAGCAGATTTGATACCCACACCAAAATCTGTAAACCAAAAAGGAAACATCTCATTTCTTCTCATTAAATTACATGATTACATACTCTCTCTCAAGAGAGTACAATAGCATAAAAGAATATACAAGTATAATGGCATAGCCATGAATGTGATATAATAACTGAATTAGTATATCAACTGAAAAGGTAATGGAGAGAGAGAACATCTCCAATCGGTGCTCCAATAACCTACACACCAGTCCCCAATGGCGGTGGCAACGCCTCCCAATCATGTGGACTCAAAAGAGACTACCCCACCATGCTTAGAGGTAATCACAAGGCCCAACTAGAAGTACAAACAACTAGGGTATACATGATGGCCAACACTCACATCAATCACAGAGCAGACATGGAAAACAATGCATACAGCTAAAGTCATAACATAGAGGTACTCATCCAAGTCATAGGTTGGGTACTACTCATGACTACTAAGTAACTAGGTACTAGGGTGCAGATTAGATGGAGTGTCATCATGCTGCACAAAGGGATGGCACCACATGGAAACAAGTGCACCTCTCCTATGGACAAGGAGACTCAATAAGGCCTAAATCAATACCCCGCAGATGGATAGGCCTTCTCATGTGCATCCTTAGCCTTTACAAGTGCTCAAGGCCATGCATGAGAACTCAATATCCTAGACCTAAGCTCATCTTGTTTTACCCATGAGGTACACAAAACCCAATTAAAAACAATCCAATAACCAGTCACAATCCCCAACAACTCTAAAAAGACTTAGAATTACCAACATGCATTTATAAAGATTAAGCAAGCACAACACCTCCTAAGCATCTCTTTAGACCTTCCAAGGTCCCTAACAAGTTATATTTATGCCACCCATCATACTAGGTAGCCCTTGCACACCTGCAGTCCATTGCTTACCATGATACTACCCTAAAACAACTTGATTACATATAAAACATATTTGCAACTTCCAGAGAAAACGGTAGATAAAAGTGCCAAATCTACTACAAAATGCATTCCAAAGAAGGCAAGTGCTTATTAAGTATAAACCTTCGAGAAAACTGGAACATACTAAACCTATTGTTTGGATTCATGATTCATACCTTCACAAACCATGACTAGCCAATACAATGGGCACTCGGTTTAAAAGAGTCTTGTCCTCTAAACTTGTACTAATTTTTTTTCTTTTGTCAAGTAGTTTCTTGCAACAAATACCTCTAAAATCAAAATACAATAGGTTGAATTGACTACATTCTAAAATGGGCAACATGTTCTAGGATTGTGGGTGAAATGGTTTAAGTCGTAAAATAGTTATTAAATGGCTTAGCTACCAAACATACTATTTTTTATTTATCAAACTGGGTTTGCATTGCATTCTGGATCTCGTGTTGCTTTGTAACAATAATCAATGAATTCAAACATAAAAGTTAGCAAATGGTCTATATTTCAAGATGGGTATAGGATATAACTTATTGAAAGGGTATGTATATCAGGAAACATGGTCAAGCAGTTGAAGCAATCTGTAATGACCAAAATAGAGCCACTAAGTTTTATTTTGTTTAAGAAGAGTTGTAATGAAAATCTCCTTAGAGAAGTCATCGAATAACAAAAGGTTTCATGGGACTTAGATCTCTGCAATCTCTATCATTATGTCCCTGTTTTATAGTATGGTTGCCCTCATATATATTCTTTATAGGATAGACCCCTCTGTTTGCCTAAAATTTTACACATAAACCACAAATTTTTTCCTTGAAACCCCTTTGTTTTCACTACAAATTATAAATCAGAACCCACGTGATCTTTTTTTGAAAACCCTTGTATTTAAAGAATAAAGGAGATCATTCTACATGATGTTAATAAATTCAAGGACAGAGGTAATGTAAATATCTTGCATTGAAATAATTTATGGCATGTATTTCTTTAAGGCAGTAATGGGGTTCCAATTTTTTTATCTGTGGTAATTGAAATTGCAGCAAATGTATTTTAGTTTCTGTGCTGAGAAAACAAAATAGAGGTAAATACCTCTTTTCTCTTCACACTCCCCTCAGCTCACCTCAGATCTTCCTTTCCAGGATACACACCATATGGATTTGTTGAAAAGACTTTAAAAACTTTCATGCAAATGCTAATGGTGAGTGCAGGCCAGCCTCCACAACCTTTGTCACGTCCTCACTTCTTGTGCCAACAACACATGGAGAAGGCACACAAAACTATTTAATAGAATGCATCAAAGAGATGTCATCTCAAGGGATGCATCGATTGCAGGATTCACACAAATTGGATTTGTTAAAAATGCATTAGAAACTTTTAAGTAATTGTAACTGGCAGCTGTAAAGCTAGACTCCATAACATTAGCCAGCATCCTCACTACCCGTGCCAAAATGGGAGTGATGGAACAGGGTATGGATATCCATTTAAGGCATAATGGAAAGCGGATTTCTGTTAAATATTATAGTTGGAAAATGTTCTTGTATCCATATGTGCGAGATGAGGAAGCACATACAAGGCATAGAAAAGCCAATGCAATGGCAGAAGTCAAACCCCAATTCCACAGCCACACCCCTACCTCCTCCCTTCAAAATAGTGATTCGGGTTAGGGTTCTCTCCTTTTTTTTCCACAAAAGTGATATTTTCTTCCTCTTTTAAATCCTATGTCCACTTTTTATCTTCCCAAAAGATATTTTCCTTACATTCACTACCTCACCAAACTATGAACACGGGGTTGTTACAGTTTCTCATCATGTTTTACAAGCCCACATGGCAGGACACATTACTCCACCAAGAAGGAAAGAAAACTATGGAAGAAGTAAAACCACCATGGGAGAATATTTAAAGCTTGAAAATAAAAATTAAAAAAATGTGTCATTCCCTCGACAACTCCTTGTCACACTTTTAAGGCTTGTTTTGTCTCATCAAAACAAGCTTACGTCTTCCCAGGTTGTTTCTCAACACGTTTTACAGGCCCACATGGCAGGACACATCACTCCACCAAGAAGGAAAGAAAACTATGGAAGAAGTAAAACCCTTCAATCCTATATGCATGCAGTTCTCCTCTAATTGATCTTGTGCAATTTGGTTGGCTAACTACATCATTACCAATCAGTTTTCTTCTGAAAAGGACTCTCCAAGTCACACTGAGGAAGTTGGTGACTAAAAAATTGGGGAAAATAATTCCTACATTTGGGAGGAAGATTTCTATATTAATAAAGAACTTTAGCACAGTGAAGGGGATGATGAGCTGACCCTCACACCAAAGCAAGAAAAGATGAAACTAATATCAAGCCCATCCTTGTTAGCCCTTTGCAAGAAAAGGAGCCACCAACTACCGCTTCATGTGAAATTAATTTCCAAGGATGGTAAAAAGGGTTCTTGGGTCTTATTGGTGTGCAATCTTTGTGGAAAGATTGATGGGAGAGTATTTACTACCCTTGTGTACACTCAAGTGTCATCAGATTCACATTATGTATTATGTGTTCGTGGCACCAAAGAGAAGCCCAAGGCTTATGAGTTTTTCAACATTTTTTAGTTTCCTGAGTAATTGAATTCTATTTTTACTTTTGGTTTGCCAAGTCAATCCGAGATTTAACAATTGACATTGAATTATCAATTATTAGTTGTGTTCTCAATTCTATATTTAATTTCATATGTTTTGTGCAAATTATGTTTATTTTTATATATTTTTATATTATGTACATAGTTACATACATTGTACACCTGAACGTAATGCACCCAAGAAAAGAAAAAAAGAACCCCTAACCTTCTGAACTCTAACCACCAACATAGCTCATGATATACTGAAAACATGTTTTGCAATAAAAAACAAAGCTTCTCTTCAGACCATCATATACATGTTAGTCCCTACCTACAAGGGGGGACTATTGTTTTCACTCAACAAAAATGGCATTAGTTTGCTTGGAACAAAAATATTAAAGGGATACTAAAGTTTGAAATATTTTATTTTTTTTATCGAAGTATTGGTGTTTTCTCATAGGGGCATTATTATACCCCTACTATTTTATTCTGTAATGTGCATGGAATTCCACAGGTGTCATTGTGTGCTTCACAAGGTTTGAGCAATGATAACTGTCTTGCAAAATTACGTGCATTGGACGCAATCTGTTGTTGTTTTCTCCCGGCCTCTGTACTACTGCTATTTTATTTTTGCTCTAGTTTTACCAAACTTTCCTCGGATGTGTCATGGCTTTGTTTGTATTTCTTCTATTTTGCTTCTAGATTTAGCTTTAGCCGATTAGCCCAAAGCCCATGTGTGCCTTGAGACGCATATTCAGTAGTTTTCGGCGCTCCTACAGACATAGTCAGCTGGATGATCTAAAGAATTAGGTGATTGCAGTGAGGGGTAAAGCCTATACCCAGAAAAAATGATTTTGTATTTCCATGGAAGAATTGATATTGGAGCTTCACAGTGTGGAAGCTATAAAATTTGGAGAGTTTAAGCTGAAGAGTGGGATAACGTCCCCCATATACATTGACATGAGGCTCATTGTATCATACCCACATCTTCTCAAGCTAGTCTCAGACACCATATGACACAAGATATCTTCGCTAAAGTTTGAGCTTCTCTATGAAGTGCCCTAAACTGCCTTACCAATTGCAAAATGCATGTCACTGGCCCACTCCATCCCCATGGTGATGAGGACGAAAGAGGTGAAGGACTATGGCACCAAGAATTCCATTGAAGGGATGTTTAGTCTAGGCCAGAACTACCTTGTTGTGGAGGACCTGGTCACTAGTGGGGCATCTGTGTTGGAGACCATGGAGCCCCCAAAAATGTGGGTTTGATTGTCATTGATGTTGTGGTACTAATTGATAGAGAACGGGGTGGAAAGGATAATTTGGCCCACAATGGGATTGCATTGTATTCTACTCTTAAGCTTACTGAGATGGTGGGTGTGCTTGTTAAGCATGGAAGACTCTCTTCGGAGGTTGTAGAGTTAGTAAGCAAGTTTTTGGAGGAAAACCAGACCAGGATGCTTGTGCCTGTGTCCATGCCTAATGTTGTTGTAAGGAAAAGGGTTTCTTATGGCGAAAGGGCTCTTTTGGCTCAGAACCCAACTGGAAAGAGGCTTTTTGAGCTCATGGAGAGATAGAAGACTAATCTCTCTTTGGCAGCTAATGTGTCTACATCCCAAGAGCTTCTGTGCATTGCAGAATCCGTAAGTCTGTTTGTCTTTCCATACTACATTGAATTTTTTTAATTGTTTTGATTATTTTTTTGCTGGATAGAAAGTTTTTTCCCCCTTCCATGGATGAGCTAGTACTCATACTAGGACCCCCAATTAGAATGCTAGGGCATTCTACCATTGAACTTCATGCTCTTCTATTTCGGGGGATTCGTTATCTAAACTTATGGCCCATCATGTTTGTTTGTAGGATAAGAAACTATACCTCAATTTCTAATTTGCTTCCCAATATTCTATTATCAACACCCTCTCCCAATAAACCTTTCCCACTTTAAAATACCTCTTAATTTACCATGTATCCAAACTATCCATTTTGCTATGAGATTTTTATACTCCTTTTTGTTTTTATCTAAATTTTTTTCAACATATAAACATGTTTCTACATAAAACCTCATTGAAAATCATCTTAGACTCTAAAAATATAAGCCTTCAACATACCTAGTTTCATTTCCAAGAATAGAATAAACGATGCAGTGCGGAGAGTTTTGAGGGTGAAATTTAGCATGGGCCTTTCTAAACATCTTATGGCTGACTTGAGCAATCTCTGAATGATAAATGGGTTCAATGCATGTCATTAATTATGGTGATATTTTTTTGTATCAATAGCCTGTAGCACTTCACCTGCAATATTGGATCTAGCAATATTGGATTTCAATATCTTGCAATCTCACCATCAAAATAAACTCAAACATTTGACCGAGTAATACAACTATATCTATTTTCTTCATTATAGTTAATATCAAATTTCATATGAATTTTTACTAAGAATTAACCCTACAATATTTTTGAAAACATTGGAAAGAAACAAAATTAGAAGTGCAATAAAGACATTCAATCTACCATGCATGGCATACATACTCATCAGTTTAGCCTCAAAATAATGATTCAAGATTAAATTCTTAAGAAATTATGGTTGTTTATACTTTAAACGAAGCTATATTCTTTGTTTTCTTTTGCAGAATAAATTTGCCTCAATATTTACATACGACTGCAGTGCCACTATGAAAGTTTTGCAGAACACTACGTGTAGTTTTTTAATTCAATATTCTAGTGCTTAAATTTCAAATTTGTCTCTTTTCTTAGAACAACTTTCAATGCCAAACTAATTGATGCATGATTTTAAATATGTAAAATTTGAACTTAAAAAACAAGTTTCTGATTATTATACATTTTATTATTTTGTGTCTTATGTTCCTTAGTATGTGTGTTTGATGATTTTAAGACACCGAAAGTAGTGCATCTGATGAGAAACACCAACAACTATTTCAACAGTATCAACAGCAAGGTTCATCAACTATCATATCGCCAACACCTGCAGATTTTGTAATGCGGCAAAATCATCTTAAATTAGTACATTCTGTGAGAAATTTTACCTTTATCTGTTGGATATTATTTTTCTATTAGGCATTGGTGTTAATATTGCAAGGCTTATGATAGTTGTTAAGAAGCTGATGATTTGCCCAAAAGAAAATGTTGTTAAATGGTTCTTTTGTTACAGAGATCAAATCCAAAATGTGGAATTTAAGTTGTTGGTTTCAGAATGTCTATGAATTGAGATTTTTCTCACACAGTAAAGAGTATACTTGTAAGTCAAAATTGTATTTGCTAAATGTTTGGGTTTTTATATATCTGAAATTGTGATGTCATTTTCTAGGGAAGTGATGCTTTGTGGCAGGCTCCAGCTGCATTTCCTTATCTAGATTCCTGCTATGCAAGCTATGTTGCTACATATGGTCCACGAATGGTATTCTTTTAATTAAATTTGTGGTCACCTTTGATTTTGTAAACATTTTATCTCATTGGTATAAAATTTAAATTATGTAGTTTATACACCCCATTAGCTTATGGCACAAAAATGCCATATTGCAAAAGAAAGAATTTGTTTCAAGAGCTATTTCATGGTTTACAGTGTTGTTAGTTACTATTATTTATTTGACCCTTTTCATTGGTGAAATATTTGTAGATTCCTCCTCATATACTTGGGGTACAACAAGCTGGTCCTCCATTACCTCCATCAGATACAATTGAGGAACTTGTCTATGTAAATGCAAGAGGATTTGCACTTTGGATGCTACCACAACTATTTGCCTATGACTTAAATTGTCTAAACCATAAATTCACATTTCCATAACTAACACTATGAATTCCACAAGTTCTTCCTTAACCAATAGGAAGGTTATGATATTTGGCAAGGTTCGAGAGTGTAATCTGATTAACCCAAATGAATATGGTTAACAAGAACATCCTACTATCTAGTCATGGTATGGACGATTTGAATAGGATTAATTAAGCATTGAGAAATTACCTCTATGTGTATGCACCTATTATAGTTGAGATGTTCTCTATATGTGAGCATTTGCAAATTATTACATTCACCTATTATAGTTGAGATGTTCTCTATATGTGTATGCACATATTAATTTCAGAGTATTGCAAATGTAATGCTTGGATATATACATGAGCATGTGCAAATTATTCTATGTGTATGCACCTATTATAGTTGAGATGTTCTCTACATGTGTATGCACCTATTAATTTCAGAGTATTGCAAATGTAATACTTGGATATATACATTGCAAGTGTATGCTATAAATAATTCAATTCAATATTTTATGTGCTACAATGTTATGTGTATGCTATGCTATGTATAGTTGCAATTTCTGAAGAATTACCAGCCTAAGTCCAAATGATGTAACTATCCAAAGTCATCGTGCAACTCAATCTAAAATTAACTTTTTAACACAAAATATCTATTTTTTATGCTCTTCTCTCTTTATGCTGGCAGCATTTTGCAGGGACTCCTGCTACTGGGCAGCTCTTGTTACATACGCTTTCTTCATTCAGTATTTATGCTATACTTAATAGTTAATTGTAAAGTAATATTGAAACAACACCAAAAGAGAAGTTTATGAAAGTGAAGCTTGTAGCAGTTGCCAAGAAAAATAAGGAATTAATGATTTTAGAAAGAAATTCCTATTATGATAGGGAATTGTTTGTTGCATGTATCAGTTATAGGCAAAAATTAAATGGAAACCAAGTAGAGATGAAATAGAATGAAGGAAGAGTTCTAATGTTCTCTAAACAAAGTAGTTAGTTTGACAACTGATGAGAGTGTCTATTCCTTTTATTTTACTCTCTTTCTGTGTTTTGAAGTTGCAAAAAACTTTTTTGGATTTATTCTAGAAATTGTCACTACCAACATTGGATAAATGCCAAGCATAATTTTTTGGGGATGTTTATTGGTAATCTTCTTGCAATGAGCACCATGGAAAAAAATCACAGCTCAAGTTTTCTGGAACCAAGTTTTTTGGAACCACTTGAAATGTATCTGTGTGAACACCATATGAGAAAAATAAGTTATAACATAATGTCTTTGTAATATCCATGATCACCATGGAAAACTCTAGTATAGGGGCAAGGACCTATCCCTATTCCACATCTTGTGATGACTACATTGATTTATAATATAGCCCTACCCTTATCCATTTAATCTCTTGAAATGGTAACTATATTATATATAATATTCGATGCACATTGAATAAAATAATTGAGTTCAACCGGTCTATGCTGTGTACTGCTTCAAATCCATCTCTATTGCCACTCTGATTTAGTGATAATTTAGCCCAAACTGCTGAATGCTTTAAGATTGTTTAATACTACTATAGCCATGCAAAATTATTTTCTTGGTTTATTGTCACACAAATCATCTACAGCTAGTACATGATTAGCTTAACTACATGATAATACAAACTTACTCTAGAATGAACAACAGATATATCAAAAGAACCATTTAATTAAAAAAGTGATCTAACACTTCCTTTACAAAAAGCAACCCTATCCATTCGACCAAATAAAAGCTAAGTCCTCAAAAATGGAATGAATGAATGCAAACCTATAGAGATAAAGGCAATTCTACAGGTGAGGATGCAGCCATTGCACCAAACCTATTGATGAACAAAAACAGCATGGCATTAGATGTTAAAGAAATATTCAAGGCTTCCTAATAAAATCCCATTTTATGAGATATTTCAATGTTTGTAGAGTATTGCATTTCAGGCCTTCACAGATACTTCATGCTTTAGATCATTTTAGGTCATAAACTTCAAAACTACAATTCAAAATTGGTATAAAATACTCAACCACTTGTGCATGAAGAAAACTCACTTGACCAAAACTTTGAGTTTTCAGGGTTTGTAAATTATCATCCATAGAATATATCGATACAAAAGCAATATTCAAGTCGATTTTATATCATTCCAGGGGCAAAATGAATGAACAAATGTAGTGATTTGTTCCCTGAAAGAAAAAAATTCATAGAATTGTTGCCTGCACATAGTAAAAATCTATATTTTTTGTTAAATATAACAAACATAAATAGTTGTACTAACAGTACGATTAACACCAACCATCTTCCAACAACAAAATAGGCTACTATATGCAATAAAATTGTTTTAAAATTGAAGGATAATTGAATGCAAATGGAATATCTGGTTAATAACAGTCAATAACAAATTCTCATCCTAAAAATATATAATAATACTATAAATCTACAACTCTTTTTCCATAAGCCAATATTACGGCCATTATTCTAATGGATGCACGCATTAATTGCCCTTTTCAGGTAAAAGTTTTCTACCAATTAGATTAAAGAAAAATTGTTTTTCAAATATGTTCTGTTATAATATTTGCATCTATACAATAGCAATAGCTAAATATTTTTAAATAGAAAAGCTATTTCAGTTCTCATTGGTTGCAAAAAGAATTATTAATAACTAGTTATAGTTTCCTTGGCAGAAACTAATAATGAGGTGGAATAGAAGGTTCTAAATTGTTAAAGTTAAAGGTGGCATTTGCATATGGATATAGTTAGATTGAAGTGGAAGGTGACTCTAAAATTGAGATTCAAGTAGTCAACAATTTTTTTTGTCCAAGTTGGAAGATGAGAGTCAATTTTGATAAAGCTTTGTCCATACATTCCAAATGTATTCATATTTCCTTTGCTCATGTATATAGAGATAAAAATATATGGTGGTTGTTTTCATAGCAAATTATGGTGTTTCTCTCTAGCTTTATGCCTCTTTTGAAAGTGTCGATGTTCTTGATTGGGGGAAGTTGTATGATATTCTTATGTTGGATTTCCCTACATAGATTCTCATTAATGAAGGTGTTATTGGTATTGATATTCCACTATGTAGTGGAGCATGTAATATTAATGATGTACTATATTGTCATCATTGTTTTGAAAGTGATATGATAGATGGAATCCTTAAGCTCATAGATGGAGGTGGTAGATTGATATTATGATGCTTGGCCTTAACTAGTTGTTTTCTATGATGGCTGCTATGTCCTTTTCTATAAGCTATGACATAGAGCAATGGTGAGTCCTTGTCAAGGAAGGGACAAAAAATGTTAGGAGAGTGTCTCAGATTATAGGCTAAAGAGAATTTTTAACTACAAGTCAAAGGGGATGATAAAGGATGTGAAAGTAGAACTTCTTGGGAAGAGTGGCTTGCATAATTTGTTAGGGTTAGCCGGCAGAAGATATCAATTAAATGCAAATAAAGATTAAACAGAGGAATGGAAATACACAGAAATAATAACAACGAGAGACAAGTTTTAATGTGGTTCACCCAAACTCGGGCTACATCCACCAAACAAAGAGTCCAATAAATTATTATCCAGTAAATCAAACCGATTACAATCAGCAATCCCTGCAAATCAATACCGCTGCAAATGCTACAATACAAATATGTCAAAACCCTAACCCTTAGCCGCTTTTATCAAGCCTTTTTGTCAGTTACAAAAAAATTAGGGTTTTCTTATGTCGGTCATAAAAAATAGGATTTTTTATGTCGGTCCTAAAAAAAATTCTCAGGGGCAGCCGCCTTCGAACCCCGACGAGGATACATGGCTAGTGTATAGTACTTCCTGATTAGTTGCCACCTACCAACAATCTCCCACTTGGAGACTGATTAGGCTCCACACCAAACAATCTCCCACTTGGAGACTGAGCCTGGACGACACCACTGCGCATGCAGCTCCCACTAGAAATAAGCACCCTGGACTCTACTGTTCTATTTTTATTATTTAGTTCTATTTTCAGAATCTATATGTGCAAATGCTTCACAGCCGAAGGTTTTCAGAAAAGAATAACTCACCTTCTTACCTATCCATGCTTCCTCTGGAATACCACAGCCCAAAGGAACTGAAGGACCTCTATTAATTAAATATACAACAGTGTTGACAGCCTCTGCCCACATATTTAAAGATAGCCCAGCATGCAATCTCATGGTCCTTGCACGCTCCATTATTGTCCTATTCATGCGTTTAGCCACTCCATTTTCTTGTGGAGTCCCTGGAACCATTTTCTGCCTACGAATTCCATTAAAGGAACAATAATCTTCAAATTCTTTGCTGCAATACTCACCACCATTATCAGATTTGAAACATTTTAATCTTTTACCTGTCTCATTTTCAACCAAGTTTCTCCATTTCTTAAATGTTTCAAATACATCATATTTCTGTCTAAGGAAATAAATTTAGACCTTCCTAGTTGCATCATCTATGAATGTAACATAATATCGAGAGCCACCGAGAGAAGATACCTAAGTTGGTCCCCATACATCTGTATGCACAAGCTCCAACTTTTTATTTTTCTTTTGCTTCCCATCTCTGAGAAAACTGACTCTCTTTTATTTGCCATACACACAACTTTCACAGAAATCCATATTAATACATTTCAGACCTGATAAAACTTTCTTAGAATGAAGTACTTTCATACCTTTTTCACTCATATGCCCAAGTCTATTATGCCACAGTGTTGTCTCAGAACCTGCAACAACTTTTCCAGTCTCTTCCTACGAACCTGCAGCAACTGTTCCTAAATCTATTTGTTTTTCCTCTTTAACATCTAAAGTAGAAGGAACAATATGACCTGTACAAAGATATAAGGTGCCTACTTTCACACCTTTTGCTACTACTAAGGCACCTTTTGAAACCTTCCAATTTTTATCAATAAATGTAACAGTGCAACCTTGTTCAGTTAGCTGCCCTGCTGAAATTAAATTCCTACCAAGCCTTGGAACATGCCTTACCTCTTGTAGTAGCCAGTGATTCCCATTCTGCAACTTAATCTTGATTCTTCCCTTTCCAACAATCTAACAGGGTTCGTTATCTCCCAAATAAACTAGCCCAAAATCCCCTTAGACATAATCATGAAAATAACTTATATGGGGCGTAGCATGAAATGAGGCCCCTAAATCTAAAACCCATGAATCATCAGCATTATCTAGGGAAAGAATCAAAGCATCATCTTTAGATTTATTACTTACCACATTTGCTTCCTTATTGCCTTCTTGTTTGTCTCCTTCTTTATTTTTCTGAGACCAACAATCTTTCTTCAGATGACCTAGTTTCCCATAGTACCAGCAATCCTTCTGTCCTCTGGTTTGGGATCTTTTGTCCCTTGATTTTCCTCGTGACTTCCCATGACCTCCAGAACCTTTTCCTCTCTCCTTTGATCTGCCCCTGCTTTCTGCATTCAAAACACTGCCTGATGTGGAACCACTTGAGCTTTTCTTATGAATTTCGTCACTCAGAATAACACTAATAACATCATCAAATTTTAAGGTATTTGAACCAAAAATAGAGTTACTAACCGCCATTACCAAACTATCCCAGCTTTCAGGCAATGAACATAATATCAAGAGAGTTCTAACTTCTTCATCAAATTTTACATTTAAAGAAGTCAATTGATTGACAATCGTATTAAATTCATTTAAATGATCTGTCACAGATCCACCCTCAACCATTTTCAAATTAAACAAATGCTTCATAAGAAATACCTTATTTGAGGCTGAGGGTTTTTCATACAATTTTGCCAAAGCTTTCATTAGACCATCTGTTGTCTTCGCTTCTATTATATTGAATGCCACCGATGGTACCAGGCACAACCGAATGGTTCCCAGTGCCTTTCTGTCAAGAAGATTCCAATCCTCATCAGACATTGTTGCCGGTTTCTTGGCTACTCCTTCCAATGGCATCCATAAATCCTTTTGATAGAGTTAATCCTCCATCTGCATCTTCCATAAATGATAGTTCTGCCCATTGAATTTATCAACCTTCAATTTACCCTCGTTCGCCATTGCTCCCACTCAACTGTGAGACCTTCCTGCAGATGATAATCGAATACAACCCGCTCTGATACCACTTGTTAGGGTTAGCCGGCAGAAAATATCAATTAAATGTAAATAAAGATTAAATAAAGGAATGGAAATACACAAAAATAATAACAACGAAAGACAAGTTTTAACGTGGTTCACCCAAACCCAGGCTACATCCACCAAACAGAGAGTCCAATATTATTATCCAGTAAATCAAACCAATTACAATCAGCAATCCCTGCAACTCAATACCGCTACAAATTCTACAATACAAATATGTCAAAACCCTAACCCTTAGCCGCTTTTATCAAGCCTTTTTGTCAATTACAAAAAATTAGGGTTTTCTTATGTCGGTCATAAAAAATAAGATTTTTTATGTCGGTCCTAAAAAAATTTCTCGGGGGCTGCCGCCCCCGAACCCCGGCGAGGATACATGGCTAGTGTACAGTACTTTCCTAATCAGTCGCCACCTACCAACAATCTCCCACTTGGAGACTGATCAGGCTCCACACCAAACATAATTTACATGAGCAATCAGGACTAGGCAATATATTAGAAATTACTTTTTGTTCAAGTTGAAGGGTGTTGTCTATAACATAGAGATTAGGAAGAGTCTAGTGGAAATGTTCCTTCCAATTTTCCATGAGTTGGATGAGTTAATAGAGGATTCTACACTTTAGGTTGTTGGATAGGAGTGTAGTAAAAAGTTGTATGTGGGCTCAGAAGACATTGATATTCAACTCATCAGATTGAGAGTCTTAGTCTTATTGGATCATGTACAAGAGATGGATGCTTATTGTAAAGACATTAATTTTATGCAAAGGTACTTGGTAGCATCCCATCACAAATGGGAATCTAGAGACTATCGATGGTTATACATTGTCAATGTTAGAGGATGGAAAAACCACAAGGGCACTATGATTACGAGTTGAGATGGTGAATGTATTTAACTCTAGGGTTTCTTCTAGGGCTTTTAAGTGGTGGAAGTCTTTGCATCAAGATGTTGGTATGGAGCTCTAGGGAGTGGCGAAACTATAGTTTCTTCATCTCTTATGGATGCTAGTAGCAATCATGGTGGTGTTAATTATTCTTCTTTGATATAGGGCTATCTACTTTAGCTTATTGTTAGTTTTTAATAGGTTGATCTTTTTTTAATGGTTTTTATGCTTTGTCTTTTCTATTTTCTCTATATATGGACATTTTGTTATTGATTGATGTAAAGTTTTATTATTACACTTGTGTATCTAGTAATAACTAATTATTTTTATACTTTTTTATAAAGTCTATAACAATTTAATTATTTAATACTTTTTTTTTTAGTTTAAATTAAAGATGGGCCCTATAAAACTCTATAATTTGAAAACTTAAACTAAAACTAAAAAATAAATTTTGTTATTGAATAAGCACTTTAACCACGTATATTCTTTTTTAAAGCAAAGAATTTTTTATTTTTCTACTTATGTTAAGCAGCTATCTTAATTTGTAGTTTTTATTTTATGAAAATAAAAATAAATTATCTTAATTATCTTAATTTAAAAGAAAAAAAAATGTTGGAAGGAAATGTATACGACCACATGACATATTTTTTGGCTACTTATTTCCAACCCCATTTTAAAAAGGCAGCTTAAACATAAGGCAATGATAGTAATTTTGGTTAGTAATTTTGGTCTCTATGTATGCTAAAGAGGCATTTCTACAGCTGGCCAAGTTAAATAATGATTAAATGACTCACTTTTCCGAAAAGCGCATAGAAACGGAAAAAAAATATAGGCTAAAGCAACCGTCAAAAACCTGCCATAAAGGCATATGAATCCTGCTACTTAAAAAAACAAAAACCAGTATAAACTTCCAAAAAATTAATGACCTATGTTCTACACAAATTCTCAATCATCACGGCCCGGGCTTAAATTTGACAGTCGACCTTGCCTGTCAAGCAATTTTTTTTATGATAGTCATCTATTCAATGCTGCCTTTAAAATACTACGACATACCTTATACTAAGTAGATTATATAGCAACCCAATATATATATCAGTATAATCGTATATAAATTTTGACAGTTTCTTCAAAATCTCTTCTTTCATTTGATAGTCTTTTTAAAATTTTGATTGTATTTTACAAGAAAAATGCCTAAATACAGCTATACAACTGTCAAATTTAAACCCTGAACAGGTTTCAAAAGTGACCCAAAAAAAAACATTTGCCAGCATAGACATGGAATAATCTGAAATAGCACTTCAAATAGAGTGCATCCAAAAGAACAAAGTCATCAAAAGATTTCTTCCCCATACAACAATACTATAGAACTACTTCCAAGGTCATTATGAATCAATTTTATATAATCTTCAATGAGAAAATCAAGTTCTTACTCTACTATTTTTTAAGGAAAACCTTTCCCCTCTTCTCTCCCAGGGTTAGGGCCAATCCCTCCCTAGGTGGATACTGGCCCCACCCTTTCTCAATCGGAGTCAGTGCCAATGGTTAAAACTAAAAGATGGTGAATAGATTGAGGAAGAAAAAAACAGGGCATGAGCATCATCTTTATTTGAATGTCTAGAAGAGAGAAGAGAAAGACCTTGTTCTGACTGATTTTTAATTCAAAAAATATCTATCTATGTAGAGTGGAAATTAAGAAGGAAAACAATTTTTAATTGACCAATAAAAAGAGAGAAATATAGATCTAGAGAGGTAATTTGTTATTTTAAAAAAGACCCTGTAGCAATAAAAAGGTTTTGAAGAGTTTTTGTTCTCATGTACTCCACCACGGAAGGCTTCTCATCTATCATTTTGAAACCAAAGCTCATTTGCAATTGTAGTAATATATTAACATTATAATAGAAAGAAAAAAATTCACTTGTTAAAAACGAACATTAATTTTTTCTTTTCAAAAAACTACAATAAAAGATTTCATATTATTTGAAAGATTTCATATTATCTGTTTTTAAATATTGGAGTAAGATACTTAAACATTCGTTAGATAATTGAAAATATTAGGTTGACAGACTGAATCAAATCAGAATGCATTCAAAAATATAATGTCAAACAAGAATTACACATTTAATATAATTTCATTCGAGTTCTTCAAACTCGCGGAATTTACATGTTTACGTGCTTGCATGTGTCTTATTCATTGACAGCGGAATGTAGAGCCCATTTCTACCTACTTCGCCTTCCAAAATGGTCGCAGTGCATGTCGGGAGATTTTTCGGCAGGCAGTCTAGTTTGGAAACCTTGGTGTACACCAAAACAGATTTCTACTTTGATGTGCCACTTCAAATGAATGTTTTTTCTATGTTTAACAAGATTTTGCATTACTAAATTATTTAGTTAGGTAGAGGATCAACCGTTTTATGTCGTTGACTGTAAAGTTAAAAAGAATAAGATAGATTAAACTTCTATGTTCAAGAAGAACGTGCTCTTTCAATCTAGAAATTAAATGTTAAAAATAGGATTTAGATTTTAAATTAATGAAATTAGATGAGGTTGTTTGTAGAAAATAAGAGAAAGGTAGTATGGTGTAGTTTATTTGTTGTTTAATATAGTTTTATTTTGATTGTGATATGTTAGATCATAAGACAAAATTGGTACTTGTATTTTGTTTTGGTCTTCTTTGTTTTTTATCCTTGGGTGAGGACAAATCCACATATAGTCCTATATGTCATTTTGAGTACTGGAATTTCTCTTATGGTCCTATGCTTCTACTGTGTTGGCATCTTATACAATTTTGGTGGTATCCTCTGTGATACTACAATGCGCAACTACAATAAAAATGAGTATCTATATAGGGTGGTACTGTAGGCACCTTTAGGGGTGTGCCTTTTGGATGTTTAAACAATAAAACTTCCACAATGATGATCAAACCTTATAATGATTTTATACTATTAGAGAAGGGATAGCTTGGGAAATGTGTAAAAGTGTAAATGCTACCTACAAAGTGAGCACAACCATAAAAAATATGGCAATGGCTTTTATTGTGCTTCCTAATGCTTATTACTACTTATCTCCTAAATACTATTGTGTATTGATAGAACTTAGATCACTGATAGAATGCTAATCACAAATGGAGCAAACGAGAACAAATGACACAAAAGATGATTAATTACATAATCACATAATCGGTAATGAATTATGAACAAGTGTGGTGTACAAATAGTGTTGAGAGTTTGAGTCACTTCAAGAGTCAACTCAAACACTCAAGGAGTGGTGGCAAATGAGTGTCGACAAGTGGCTTGGAGAGTTGTATTGGACTCTCCAAGTACACCTAATCACCTAAGGTGGCTTAAAGCCATGTGGGGAATATACACATAATTACTTATAATAAGTAATAGTGTTATTATTCCTACACTAACACCCCCCCTTAAGCACAGCTTAGGTGGGCACAATAAGGATGGGTCCTGGCAACTAGGCCTGATCAGGTAGCCATGTACAAAAGCATCTCTCATAAAGCGGAGAAATAAAGAAAACCCTGTGGGAAAAAACTTTCCTCCAAAAAAGAGAAATAAAGAAAGTGTACTAGACACGACTCGATGGAAGGGCACTTGACACATACAACTGAAAGTAATAGTCTTGCAATATTTGCAAGATCCATGTGTGGAGCATCAATTGCATGCCATGTGGCTACAGTCCAAATCCAATCTAAAGTCTTGCTTTGAAGATTCTATGGAAACCTTCTACGAAGAAACTCTGAAATCTGTAGAAGTAAATGAACTGATATCAATCTTATGTTGTGATGAATCTCTGGAAGTTCTCTAGGAATCAACTTTGGATGCACATGTAGCATTAGGTGATAGTGATGTTGTAGTGGAAGTGTTCTTGACATTTCTCAATACAATGCAGGAAAAAATGTTGAAGAATGATGAAGTAGTAGTGGAAGTGATCTTGACATATCTCTGTGGAAGTCCACTTGGCACAACTCGGAAATGCACTTGACACAACTCTATAAACCCCCCCAAAATTCAATATTTTTATCCCAAATGATATTTGTGGCACTTTATAAATTAGTGCATGAATAAACCCCATAACTGAAAAAATAGAAAGAAAGTGCGGAAGTGTTCTAGACACAACTCAATGAATTGCTCTTGACATGATTTTATGGAAGTGTTCTTTAGCACAACTCTGAAATGTTCAAGGCACATTCTATACAGCCCCCAGATTCAGTATTAGGTGACCTCCCCTTGTTTGTGGCACTTTAGTGTGTTATTACAATATGAATAGGTTAGATGCATGGGAAATGTGAAAATATTCACTTTTGCAAAAAACTGTGATCAATTTCGAGCTACCGAGCAAAAGTTATCACAAAAACAAGTTCCCACAAAATAGACCTATTTTAATAAACTGGCACTAATTAGCCAAAAAAAATGCCTATTGCGAGAGGGAAACTAGCCTTCCAATGACTCATTGGATTCTGCAAAGAATGAAGAATACAATGGTTTAATTTTGTGAGGGGGAATTGGCCTCCTACCAACTCAGGTCTCACACTTCGTCTTCAATAGATTAAGATACAAGGTTTACATAACCAATAATTCCTTCAAATTAATTTTGCCCCAATTTTTAAAATTCCTCCCCTATTAGATTTATTTTTGCCCCAAATATGAATGTCCCTTTCCTATGTTTGTTGTTAAATTCATAGTGCTTTGAACTTGCAAAAAAAAAAAGAAATTTACAATGCCCATGAATTAGGGCAAGAAGTGCAGATATAGGGTAAATATTCCCAAAATACAGAGGAATGGCGGCCAAAAGAAGCAATGGCAGCCTCCTTGCATGAATGTTGAGTGTGGATGCTGAGAATCCCTGCGTGAGTGTTGGGTGTGAGGGTGCATTTGACCTTCAAAGTGGGAGCACTAGCCTTCAAACAGGGCGTGAGGATGTTGCTGCCTCCTCTGTAAAAGCTTTCTGCGCCAAATCTCGCCTAGATCTGCAAAGACCCCTGCCTGCCTGTCACGTGAGGAGGTCTAAGTTCAGTGTGTGGAGGCGGGCATATATGGGAACTAGCCCGTGAATGTAGATGCCCCTGTATATGGGAACACAGGCCATGCCTTAAGGGGTCAGCCCTTTGTGGGCACACACACACAGATCAGCTTCAAGTCAACCTCAGCTCTGCAATTAAACCTTCTTCCGCACAATATAGAGATAAGATACACAGGTTCACAGAGAGCCAGAAATTTTACTTTGAATGCAAAAAAATAATAATTTACAGAGATTCGAACCAGCATCTAGATGCATAATGGCTCTGATACCATGATAGAACTTAGATCACTGATAGATTGCTAATTACAAATGGAGCAAACAAGAACAAATGACACAAAAGATGATTAATTACATAATCACATAATCCCTAATGAATTATGAAAAGTGTGGTGTACAAATAGTGTTGAGAGTTTGAGTCACTTCAAGGGTCGACAAGGAGAGTTGTATTGGACTCTCCAAGTAGACACCTAACCACCTAAGGTAGCTTAAAGCTATGTGAGGAATATACACATAATTACTTATAATAAGTAATAGTGTTATTATTCCTACACTAACATG